>CM062826.1:16690488-17390258 GCA_031772345.1 Himalopsyche anomala | reverse complement strand
ACTTCATTTGTTTTATTCTAATGCACGAAGCACATTTTGAAAATAGAACGTCATACAGAATAAAACATAGTATGGTATGGTATTGAGTATACATAACATCTCCCCCCTAAAGAATAAACTTATTGGTAACTTAAATGAGTTTATACAATAAATATATGATTATAAGAAACATTGAGATGATGTACATAAGGTATTTTAAGTGATTGTAATGGAGGAGATGGGTTTTATTTATTTATTTGTTACTTACAACAATCATCATTTAAGATATTTACATCTGGAATAAATATATAATAGTTTTATGTTTGTACATTTTCACTTATTAGGATTACATTTTAGAGTAACTTTTACATTCAGGTTTTACAAATAAAATCTTGGTTACATAGTTGATAACAATTTTATATAGTATGTAAGAGTGTATATTGTGATTTTAAGGTTGAATAAACATGGTATGTTTGAGATAATGTAATGATTGTCGTAATCTGTTTTAAATCCACTTACTGTAAGGAATCTAAAATAGCAAGTTTCACTCTGGTAGTGTGAACTTTGATTAATTTATTTTTTACTTTAATGGTAATATTAAGAGGACTGTTGACTTTTATGATTTCGTACGGACCTTGGAAGTTAGGAGATAATTTTTTAGATTTATTTAGTTTAGTAGCATTATTGTTAAATATATTTTATCACCGATTTTAAATTTTCGTAAGGTTTTATTTTTGTTATGCCTTAATTGTGTGTCTTCTTTTCTTTCAACTAGATTCTTTCTAGCTATTTCGTGTGATTTGGTTGATTTGAGCTTAAAATTGTCTAAAAACGAATCGTATGTATATTTAAATTCGGGTATTATTATTTTAGCTGTTGGTAGTTTAGGTGAATTTCCGTAAACTAATTCGAAAGGTGTACATTTTGTAGCAGTGTGTGGAGTAGTGTTATAGCTTAACATAGCAAAAGGTAACCATTCGTCCCAATCGGTTTGACTTGGAGATATGTAATGTTTTAGATAGTCGGCTAGAGTAGCATGGCTACGCTCTAGCGCACCATTGCTAGTAAGAGAATACGCACTGGTTTGGATTTGTTCGATTTTTAAAAGTTTGGCTACTTCTTTAAGTATGTTTGAAGTAAAATCTTTTCCTTGATCGGTAAGAATTTTTTCAGGGATGCCAAATTGACAAATGAAATTTTTAGTTAATTGAGATGCAATTGTCATTGCTTCATGATCAGGAATAGGGTAACATTGAGAATATTTTGTAAGATCGTCTTGAAAAGTTAAAATATATTTATTTCCACTTTCTGTTAAAGGTAATGGACCTACTATATCTAAGGCAATACGTTCAAACGGTTTTCCGCTAGTCGTAGTTATTTCTATGGGCTGTTTTAAATTTTGACGATATATTTTGTTTTTCTGGCAAGATTCACATTGTCTGATATATGTTTTAACGTCTTTTTGCATATTGGTCCATTTATATTTGAGTCGTAAACGATTTAAAGTACTATGATATCCCGAATGTCCGCTTATAGGAGAGTCATGATACTCTTTAAGTATTTGTGGTATTTCGTCGTGATGAGGATTAATTATTTTGTTATGACAGATCGTTATATTTATGTTTGAGTTGTGAAAAATATATTGGATAATTTTCATTATCTTTTCCCAATTTAAGTTGTCTAAACCACTACCAAGGCGTGGAAAAGAGATATTTGTTTCTTTATCACTATGTAGAATATTTTTTAAGTTACATAATGCTTGAAATATAGACAAGTAATTTGATTTTTCCCAAAAGTTTTGTTTCGTTATTAAATGGTAAACATTATTTTTATTTTCTGTTGATTTTAATACGTCTCCTACTTTAGAGTGTGTATTTAATAATTCGTCATAATTAGAGATCATTGAACTTATTTCTAAAGCTATTCCTTTAGACATCGATTTGTCGTTAGAAATACAATGTGCTATAGATTGCTTTTGATTAAGAAGAGATTCATCTATTTCATAAAATTTAACGTTAAATGTTTCATTTTGTTTTTCTAGGAAGTTGTCATACGAAAAAGTTTGAGAGGTCATGGTATTTAAAACTTGATTTTCGATTCGAGACAATGCATCAGCATTAGTATTAGAGTAAGATAATCGCAATTCATTTTGCAATCGTTGTTGAGATTGATCATTATTTGTTGAATTTAAATATTCTGCCTGAATGGTTTTCACATTCCGAGTTATTTGATGATTTTCTGAATTATTAGGAGGTTGGAAGTTTTTAGAATTACTGAGAGTTTGATTAGTTTGTGAGTTATTATTTGAAGGATTTTGATAATATTGATTTTTTACGTTGTTGTTGAATTGTTGAGATTGATCATTATTTGTTGAATTTAAATATTCTGCCTGAATGGTTTGCACATTCCGAGTTATTTGACGATTTTCTGAATTATTATTTGAAGGATTTTGATAATATTGATTTTTTACGTTATTGTTGAATTGCCTCTTCCGACATTCTTCTAAGATATGTCCTGATTTTTTGCAGTATCTACAAAATTTTGAATTGTATTGAGATGTAAGATTGACAAATTGATTATGTTCTGAATTTAGAGAGTGTGGCTTTGATTGTTTGGTTAAATAATTATGATTGTTCTTATTTGGGTTAGAGTTAATTTCCCTAACTGCATTATAAAACTTTTCTTCTTCGATTGCAATATTCGTTGCCTCAATAAGATTTTTGGGTTTTGAAAGCCTGACTACTGTTGATAGTTCACTGGTCATACCTAAAATTAATGTATTAAGAGCGCTGTCTTCAATTTGTTTTATTCTCCCTTTCAATTCTTCATCGTCCTTGTTCGAAAATCGAACAGCTTCGATAAAATTATTGGTGCAAGTTTCAACTCTTTGTATGAAATTTATTACTGGTTCGTTAAAGTTTTGTTTGCAATTTCTTAATTCCAGTTCTAACTGAGAAGTGTGTTTATTTTCACCGTAGGTATTTATTAGAAATGATTTGAATTCGGCATAGTTTTTAAAATCATAATTGGCAATTGTGTATCTGGCATTTCCTATAACGCAATGAATCATATATTTTATAAGTATGTTTTTCTGTTGCTCTGAGCATAGTTCGTATGCAGTATCGCAATCCTTAATAAAAGGGTACAGATTTCTTTTCTCTCCGTCAAATGTCGAAACAAACTTCATCAATGTATCGATAGTGAGTGTAGGCATTTTGATGTGAAAGTGTATAGATTGAGTAAGAAAAATTGTTACAAAAGTTACTCACAGAATATCATGAATAATATATTGCATAAAGTTTAAACAAACGTTGACTTGAAGATGAATTTGGTTCTAGTAGTCGTTGAAATAGGTTGTTGGCAGCTTGCAGATTTTTCTTGTAGTTGGATGTAGAATCAGCAAAGAAGATGTAATTGAAGTCGGCAAAGAAAATGTAGTTGAAGTCGGCAAGAAGATGTAGTTTGAATATTCGATGATGGATTTCGCAGAATTTATTGTCACCATGTAGAAGTTGAAGATTCAATAGTAGATTTTGTAGATATATCGACGTAGAAGATTTTCGATGTTAGATTTCGTAGAATTGGAGATTTAGTCTTATTCTAGTTTCGTATTATTATTATATTTGATTTATTATAATTTCCGTTCGATTTAATCGATGTACTTTTATTTTATTAGATTTATTTTGTTCGTGTATTTGATTCGTGCTAATTTTTAAAGAATTTTATTCACCGTTAATTTATTGTCACCATAAATTTCTTAACGTTATTTTAGCACATATCCTCACTTCTGACACCAATTTTTATGTTATGTTTATTGTTTTTACTAAAACACTTTTATGTGTTGGTTCAATTTTATTTAGATAACAATATATTACACTTTATAAATCAATAAATCAATCTTATAATTAATACGAAAATCGTGAGAATGTGACAGGTTGCAATTGTTTTCTTAATCTGCTTAAGTTTCATACTTCATTTGTTTTATTCTAATGCACGAAGCACATTTTGAAAATAGAACGTCATACAGAATAAAACATAGTATGGTATGGTATTGAGTATACATAACACACATATAACAGAAATATTATTTATCAAAAAATACTTAATAACTAAATATTTTAATATCCTCGGAATGTAATTTATAATTTATAATACGTCTTATCTCCTTTGCGTATTGCGTCATTTAGACAATGAACTCATGATACAAATCTTTACGTAAATAAAATGTATAAAAATCAGATTTCGTAAAATACACTATTATAATGTTGTGTCATATTTTTGTAAATCATTTCAAACAAACGAAAAATATATTTTAAGCAACAGTTTTTTCAAAATTGCTACAAAAAGTGCTGCTAAATTGTTTATAACATAATGACAATTATTGATTCTGCATCAAATACGCATTCTGCAAAAACCTGTGGTTGAATAACTGTGGTATTTTAAAATATTTAAAACTTATATTGTTTCAAATCCCCAATCAAAGCTATCATGTCCACAAAACTTAAAAATAGTAATCGTCCGATGTTTAAAAGTCAATTTCAGACTGCAGTTCATACATATTAAGGCAATCAGAAAATCTAAATATTTTTTATTTGTGTTAAAAATGTAATAATGTATAATACAAAGTTAAACGTATTATTCAGCGCGGGAGCATTTTTAGTTGCTGAATAGTTGTCAAATCTGTCAGTTAATGTTATAAATATGTGAAATAAGTGGGTAATATTTAAAATCTAAGTGTGAACAAGTACCATTATTTGGCTTAAAGTCAAACAACACTTTCCACAATAGTCTAACTTTTCAGGAGAGCCAAAAAAAGTTTTTTTTATTATTGTGTAATTTTACAAAACATATGTTAATGCGAAACCTAATGTTCATATTTTATAATTAATTTATTGTGTAACGGACTTGTTTATTGCGTATGGTGATGGTAACTTTTTTAGGTTGAATCCTAAAAAGCATTCAAATCGACAACTTTATATAGTTAACGTTAAACTTCAATGTTGATTTAAGAAGAAACCAAAGAAGATTGACATAACGTTGTTTGACTATCATGTAGACAAGAATGAAAAATAAAATTATCAACAAAATAACGAAAAACATTTTTTTTGTAGATAATGTTGTTTGACTTTAAGCCCTCGATTTAGGGTGAAACAAATTTATTTGTTTGTAATTATTTTCGAAGTCAAAGAGGAGTCTTAAAAAGATCAAAACCATTAGTTTAGACATTGAACACGTAAAGTGACCTATTTTCTGTCGAATACTTTGACATTTTTATCGCACATAAAAACAAATAAATGCCAAAAACGTCTGGTTGGTATTTTCATTTAAGCAGATATGAACTATGGAAAACTTTACCACGCTTGTGATAAAGATTGGACATCGCATTAGATTTAAGCTCACATTGTAATATTTGAGGTTATTTAAGTTAGGTTCCCAATTTCTTTTATAGGTAAGTAATGCCGAGTAAAATATACATTTTTTCAATAATCTGACAATATCATCAATTATTCTCCAAAATTTGGAGGCCCCAAGCGCGCGCCTCTTGCGCTTATGGGATAATCCGCCACTGCTTACTCTCTCAAAAAACACGACAGGTTGAGTGACTGAATGACAAGCAGTAATCGTAGAACAACTTCTGTTTATATAAACATGCTACACTAGTGTAGTACTCCTAGGAGTCTAAATGCTCATTGAGAACAGGCGTGTTGCAAAAAGGTATATTTATCAAAAATATTTCGTCATAGATTCGCAAAGCAAGTTTTACTAAGTACAAACAACAAATAAACAAACATTATTGTAACAAGTAAGATTATAAAATACAATTTTTATTCAAGGATAGAGTAATGTCTGTTGATAACTACATATGTATGATAGATAAACTAAAGTATTTATTGTTAAAAAAAATACCTTTGTAATTGGAATTTTTTAAAAACCTTGATTGGATTACTAATCTCTTGTAAATCGTTAGATAAAGATTAAACTTTGTAATAAGTTGTAATAATATGATAAAAATCTAGTCTTGCAAGGCAATTAACGTCAGATAAAAAAAATGAATACATTTTATTATATTTTATCTATTAAGTAACTTTGCACTAATCGAGTACGTAATATATTAATTTTATTTGTATATCATTAATAATTTCTGAGATGAAACAATATATACTGTATAATATTTTTTTATCTTCCCATCGTGATCAGTTTAGCTTACTTCATAAGCGTAATTTAACAGATTTTTGTTTTCATCGATTTAATTATTTTGTTTTAAAAATATCTTCTACTAATACGGAATATCTAAACAGAAATATCATCAATGAGGATTGGTTTTTATTCAGTCGATAAACATATTACTTTCGTAGTGGGAAACTTAAGAATTACGAAGTAATAGTGACATATTCGCTTCCGTTAAGCCCTGCTTTAAGGTCGGAGAAGTGGAAGGGAATGTAAGCACCACAGTTACCCATGTCTTTGAGCAATAACTATCAAAAAATTATGTTACTAGGACTAGAGCTCGTGGTCACCACAACCGAAGAGCAGAACATTGACAACTCATCTACATGGCCGGAATTATATTTTAGATTATATTAAACAACATACACCGTAATTTTACGTAGACTTGAATGAATTGTTGTTCTTATATTTCACATTAATATAAGAGTAACGTAATTTAGGGCTCTACGACACTAGGGACGGCGTAGAGGCGTAGACACTACAAAAACCCGTACATCTCATCGTAAAACTGGACAATAATAATTTCATTGCATATTGATAAAATACAATATTTAAAATTACTCCAGATTACAATTAATATTTAAACGTTTAGTTAAATTCGTTTTCAAACGTGTTATAGCAGTATAAGACAATCAAACTGTTACTTTAATATTTGGTGAATAGTTAACGCTACTTTAGAGCATAATTGATAGTTATTACCGTGGAAAACAGTACAGCAAGTAGTATGAACAATGCTCAAGTGATTTAAATAAATTATCTGGAATTTATCATATTAATATCGTAAAGTTGTCGCCCACTAACTTCCGTTGAAAGTATAGCAACAATGTTTTTATGAAATATACATAACTTCGTATTAAACGCATGTTAAGTAACTGTATCATGAATAATTGATTAAAATTGACAACAAAGTATTCTCGTGGTTACTCACAGCTGTTACAAGCTTGTGTCGTCGCTATATAATATGTTTTTAAAAGAAATTCACCAGCTTTTATACAATTATAAAATTGGTTTTCATTATGTGATACTCTGGATAAATATATGAATGAGCATATCATCCTTCTTCATTATTTGATGTATTAACCATCTCATTTTTAGTGTTGATTTTAGGAATCTATTATAGATTTACAGGCATGTAAACAATTAAAAAGTTTTCCAATAATGAACTCACATCATAGTGTGATATTTAAAAGGGAAGACAAACTGTTTTGCGATGGCTTTTGCAAGATTTTATAAATTTGAAATTATTTTTCAAACAAATTTTACACAGTTGACAATTAATGAAATTGTATATTATTTTGGAAAATATTTCACTGTTGTAAATAATATTAAATGGTTGTTGAGTTGTTGACCGATAAACAGAACAAAAAAATATCTGGCCTCGAAATATTTCCTGGACAATTGATAAGATGTGATTTGTATTTATTTTTCCTTTTTTAACATTGCTAAAACATATATTTTATGGAAAATATTTATTCAATATTTCGATTTTCACAACATCAAATTTGTCGTTCTGCGTCATGTTAGGAGTTTAGAATTATTATGTTTACTGATAAATGTTAACGGCTCCCTTGGCCATTTTGTGTAAGGTTTTCAAAGTTTTGCCTTGGCTTGTATTGTACCAAATTGCGCATGTTTGTTTATAATAATAATGATACAATGGGCTCGTGTCCTGTCTGTCTCCACTTGCGGCAAATGGCTTGCAAATCATGCAACTAGTGACACAGAATAAAGATTTTTGACCTACTTTATCAGATGTAGACGCTTCACCTTGGATTTCTGCATATTATTGTTATTATTTTAATACTATAGAATTAAGGGTTTAAGAGATATAATCATAATAAAGTAATATATTCAGAAGTAAGCGTATTCGCTGAAGTAACATAAAATTTGGTCTCTCACTCCATAACTATAACACCGGCATAGCAACAGTTTGATAGTATTTTTATTGTATATGTAACAGAGATACAATTTTCTGCTTCCTTTGCAGAACGATCAAGGCATAGCCGATTGGGTCAGCTTAGTACGCACACCCAAAAATGGATGATTTCATACATTTGTCATAAATGGATTGAAATATATGGATGTCTGTGATAATTTATAATTGCCAACCATATTTCAAACTGAACAGTACTTATAGAGAGAACAACTGAATCTGTACAAATAATTTCTCAATCCCATTCTTATATCTTTATGATCTTTAGAATGAAAGGCTAGGCGAGTGACTTTTTACTATTTGTTTTAAACTATTCGTAGTAAAAATCAACGTTTTTTGTTAAAATAATATGTTTAACGTTTAATGAATTACAAAGTCTGTGTTAATTAATTTGACTACATAGCTCTTATAAAACATTTAACCAAAAATTTAATCAAATGTCGTACTATAGAAAATTAATAAAAATTAATAAAAATAATTTGTTTCTTTTACAATAACTGGTAAACATGAAAACAGCAACAATATTTTGTTTGCTGTACATACATACAATAATTTATATCTCATTTAAATCGACGTTTTAACGTTGTTCAATTATTTGAAATGCTTTTTCCATGTGTGATAAACTAGTCAATCAATTTAATAAGAACTTTGTAATCCGGGTCAAAGTTAAAGAAAGTAGGAATTATATTATAATAAAAATGTTTATTGGATATGTTTTTTTTACATGATTTCTGTTGAATTTATTTATGTCAGTAAGAGAAGTGGAATAGTATCACGAGATATCATGACTACCCGTAGAAACATTGTCATGAATAATAAAATTATTTATATCAGGAAATGTTACATTTATTACTATCGCTCTACAGCAGTAAGTTTCTGAACGCTTAGCACATAATAATTAAATTAATGCTAGAAATTTACTGCTACATTATATAACCGACATTTTTGCTATATTACCGAAGATATAAAACGTGATATTTTTCCTCGTCGGCACTTGAATTTTTTCGTACACATACAGAAGGTATGGATTGGTTGCCGTCACAAAAAAAAAACACATCCACAATTTTCAAACAACTATTTTATTAAATACTTAAAATAAATAATATGTACATAGATAGTAAATAATTTATTTTTCTTTGATATTTAAATGATTAATTTTGTTTTGCTAAAACTATCCGTTATTATGTGGTTAAACGCGTATTGAACATATAATATATATATTAACTAAATTTGAATCGTTCAAATTATGTACATTCACACACATTTTGTCACTAACGAACCAGGTTTCGCCTTTCGGCATTTTCAGGCCTTTAAGTGGTTCAAGTTCATCCATGCACTTGAACGCCTGAAGATGCCGAAAGGTGAAACCCGGGTCGTTAGTGACAAAATCTGTGTGAATGTACATAATTTGAACGATTCAAATTTAATATTGAAATTCCACCGAGCACCTTCAGTCGAAATCTTAAATTATATATATTTACATTCAAATATTACATTTTTAAAAATATTTTACATTACAGCTAATAATAATGCGCCATTTTTTTTTTCATTGGAAAACTATATGAGATAAACTCGATGAGAATTAAAACCACTTGAGATCAACTCGGGGAGAAAAAATATTTAAAAAATCAATATATTATCATAGAATCTCAAATATTGCACGGTGAACAAATTTTAGGTCTACATTTTTTTTTTATTGTTGATAGCTATTTCGGCTCGACTCCATCGCTGATATAGCTATCAACAATAAAAAAAATGTAGAGCTAAAATATATTGTTATTGTTTCACCGTGGTAGAACTCCATTATTAATGGAGTTCTACCAAGTAAATGCCAATTCATTGAATATCTCAAATATTCATAGATTTTTTAAAATTTGATATTTACCTTAAAGGTAATTGATGCCAAAACGGTCTGATCGCTATTGAAAGCTTTTACCAACAAGCCCATATAGATCGACAATATTTAATATATATAATAATTCTATTTTAATTCAGTGCAAAGATTAGTTCACTGAATTTAAGCAATCCTTCACTTTATATGAGCACGTAATGAACTATTATTATTGTTTAATACAAATATTGTAATACAATATCCGTGGCTGAGCTATATCTTCCTAATCCGAGGGCCTTACATACAAACTTCGTAGCGCCAAACAAATTTTCTCAATGCGTGACGATTCGTGGCCTTCGAGTAAAAAACTTTTTTATGCCGTTTCACAACTAAAGACTCAAATTCGGGAATGGATATTTAGAGATAGTTCATAAAATTTTAGGAATATTAGCAATGTATGAACCTCCTCTCTCTTAACCAAAAGTTGTCAATTAGTTCTCGAATATGTATAGTTGCTGTTTAAATACTATATGGTGAAATTACATGGGTTTTACTTTTTTTGTTAAATTACCCAGTCTGGAAAATTAATCTCCGTATTAAAAATCATGTACGTAAGAATTTAAATTTCTGATAGAATCTTCATTTTTTTTCCTGTTAACGCTAATTTTGACACCTCGCATAAAACATATGTATATTCTAAAACTTGGCAGACTAACATTAAAATGACATCAAAACTTTTCTTTTACTTGGCATTATTTGAAATTCCAACCTATATTTACTAAAAAAAACAATATAAATAATTCATGCGCGAGAAGAATTTGCATGCAAATGTCACTTTACAAAATAGGAGACCCCATAATTTAAAACAGAAAGAATAATTAGTATATTCAAACACACATATTAAAAAAGCCTTCATGCTAACTATGTACTTAAAATCTTTTTAATACTATTAAACACGTAAGTATTATAAAATAGCCGAATAGGAGAACACTAGTTAAACAATTATAAAACACAATACAGCATGCTTTTCTTAAATGATTGGAATTTAATTGTAGTTCAATTATCTAATTTATTTCGGCCACTTATTGTTTTTCCAATTTAAAATATATATATTTGAAGTATTTGAATAATTATTGGAGTGCGCGGCCGCGCGCGCGCACCTTAGATGGAACGTTGTTACATGGTACCAATTTGTAGTACAAATATTCTTTAATAGTTAAAATTTCAATCAAATTGAGAAATCATTCATTACCTTCCTGATCATTTTTATCAAGCGTATATACGTATTTCATATGCAATGCCGGTGATATTTTATGGGGTTATTAGAGGTAAGACTTCAGTTAGTTTGGATTTTCATATAATCAGTTTGGTCAAGCGTTCAAAGAACCCCCCATATTAAAAACGTTCGTAAATTGATTTTTACATTTACATTTCACAAATGTTTGTGATGCTTTCTTTCCCATCCACCCTTATTCGGTCGTGAAAATACAGCGAAGAGAGAGTGATTGGTTATTTACTAGTTATTTTCCTACTATGTCCTTCACGTCTAATTCTCTTCAAAGAAGATGATTAGAGGATTGACTTATAAGTAAGTTATCGTAAACAAAAGCAGTTTTTTAACATTCAACTTTGGCAATCAAAGCGATTGGTGGATGACAGGGAATCTTAGAGACACCACATAATTGCCATATATACTCTACATATAATATGAATGAAGAAATAAAAGTATGTTGATTGATTTCGTTATGAGTCAATAAACTCTACAAAAAATGCTGATTTGATTTTAAAACAAATTAATGCAGTATTACGAATGCAGTTCATCGACCCAATATTTTTTTGTAATACATTTTTTTGTATTGGAGCTCATCATTACTACTCAACAACATAATTAAAATTGAATGTTTTTTTTTATCAATTTTGGAGTTACCTTGGTTTTTTTATTCAATGGAAAAAATCAATACTATTTCAATTCATTTCATAGTACATCATTTTATTTTCGTTGTCATTTAAATTAATGTCGGCTGATTTTAGTGTTCTTGAACTTCCGTAGATATTTGATATATCACATAAATTTATGGGTTCTGACAAAACATGCTGACCAAGCATAAATCAATTATAATATTTTATATTTAATTATTTTTACTTGCTAATTCAAACAAGAAAAGTGTTTGCTGTAACGGTTGCTTATTATTACTGGAATAATTTCGATTACTAATTGTATAATCATAATATTGTTTTGTAGTTTTTTTCTGTACAACCCGTAAGAACCTGCAATGGTTTCAAAGGATTCTTGACTAAGCCAATAAGACAAATTTACGAAGAAACGATATAAATATAATTTACACATAAATTTGTACAAGATACAAAATCTGATACTGATAACTTAATATTTGATATTGGCCTTGACAATATTTAAGTCCTAAATCTTTTGAACGTTTATCAAACACTCACCTAGGCTGCAGAGAGTAACTTTTTGATATGCATGAAACTTAAGTAATTAGAGTAAATTTAATTGAATTAAATAAATATATTTAGCATTACTAACTGCCAAAGCGCTAAACTTTTTGAAAATGAATTAGGCTTATAAATATACATAGTTATTGAACTCATAATGCCAAAGCCTTTGTATCTTTTGCAATGGATTATTAAACGTACAAAACAAAATGTCATGGAAAATTTCTGCAAATGCCAAAATAATGTCCGACATAAAAAAAACTGCTCGATATATAAAGTGGTTTCGTTTTCCAACATTATATTCAGTTCAGTCTAGTGTACTTTTTTCAAGTCGAATATTATTTGAAACTTAAAATACGAATGAAAACAAATATAATACAAATTGAATGAACAAATATAACAAAAAACTCTTTTATATTTTTTAAAGCGCACAAAAATTATTTACATAGGTTGAATCACAAAGTTTACGTGATGAATGTTTATTGACAGAAAAATGACAATTTATTTTAGCACTGTCTCTTATAACGACCTGTTGGATTATTGCTAAAGATAAAATTTTGACGATCGAATGTAACAATTCTCCTGATCCCTTTTCAATAGTTCGCGCAGTATTTTTTTATAAGAAAAGATCTAAAAAAATGTTGCAATTATCGTTCTCATATCTATCGTTTTTATTGATCTATCGCGGAAGTATTATGGTTAGACTCACATGCATGAAAGAAATAAAAAAAAATAGAAAGAAAAACATATCGACATAGCAAAACGTCTGAAACATGTAACATCAACTCTGAACATTGATGCTAAGAAGAATGACATCTGCTAAGACAATATTATCCAGTAAAAAGGCTAGGATTGTGCAAATTCTTACATAAAAAAAATGATTCTTTAATGAAATATAATTGTATTTTGAAACATTCCCGCACACGATAAACACAACATAGAATTGTTACATACTACACAAATCTTCGTAGTCAATCATTTTCGTAACAAAAAAATATATGCATGAAACTTAAATAAATATAAATGCTAACATGTTCGTTCAATATTTTTCATATTTGAACTTCGTTATTGATTTAACAAAAAGAGCAATTTTCAGCAACATGGCATGTCAAGTATTTTATTATTAAAGTAAATAAAATGAAGTGTCACGATAAAATAGTCAATGAAGTGTCATGTTACGTGAATAACGTACTTGAGCGATAAAATTATTCTATTCAAAAAGTGTTTAACGCCATTATTAATCATTATCTAACAACGATTACTGTGAAGGTGACTCTTCTGAATAACTTTCTTCACAACACGGAAAATAGTAAATAGAAAATGCAATACCGGACGAACATATCAATATTGGTATTTTGGTATTTCACATTATAAGTCTACCGTTATTGAAAAAATATATTTAAAAAAAGTGAACACCAAAATACACTTACGACTTATTAAATGCAATATAAAGCAGTACCGGTACGTTGATATTTTAAAGTTATGATAGTGATCTTCTCAGTAATAGTATTAACAAATTGAGCTGAAATTCTACGTATTTCACATGAAAAAGTTGGCGAGTTAATCCAATAATATAATTACAATAAAAATAACTTAATATTGTCATGAAAACGGAAAAATATTTTTTTCGATGTCAAATCTGCAGTACCTAGATCGATTTAATAAGAGTATTATTGACGAAAAATAAAACCTACAATATGTAAGATATTTTTTAATCCATGTCCGCTCCCAATGTGGAGCATATGGTATCCTAATCAAGGTATTCCAACAAATGTTTTCTACGAGAACTGTTTGTTAGTCAGTCGCTCAAACTCTCTTTTCGAAAAGAGTTGTAGAGATATAATGATACGGCTAAGATAGGACTAGTGGTTTAATAATAGCTCTCGCTATGCCCAGTTATTGAAGGATAAAGAAGGTGGGAGGGAAATTAAGACATCACAAACACCCATGCCTTCGATCGAAAAAATGCTGTTCATACTGGGACTCGAACCCGTGAGATCCGACACGGAAGCCCACAACGCTAACCGCTACGTCATAGGACCCGAAATTGTTTTTTTAATGTAAGATACTAGGTGTCATTCAAGCTTAATTAAATTATTTACAGAGTCAACAGAAAACAATGTTAATAGTTCTATTAAAATTTGAATACATTTATGTCTTACACAAAGTTTTGAAATCTAACTTATATTTTGTATAAATTTATGCGGACACCTTGAAATCGTAACGCGGGTCGTGGACTAACCATTGCTGACCTAGATAATCAAAATATTCGATTACCTACGTACCTAAAATTCCTTCTATATTTTTGTTGACGAAAGACTACTATTCTTGAGTGAGGAATGGAAACATACGTTAACCGTAAAAATTAAACATCGTCATGAATTGTTTTATCTCAAAGTAATCTACATTCAGATTACTCTATATTTTTAGGGCTATATAAAAGATAGCCATATGACGAAATATGTAGACATTATTTGTGAAGTGATCGATAAAAATAGTTTTTTTTTGTGTAAAATTAGTCTATAGATAGCTTAGAAAACTGAAAAATAATGCATGCGCGTGCAAAAAAATACAGCGAACGTCGATATGTAAATATTTATAAAAATGACATTCCAACAAATTCGTTTTTGAATTTGGAAGAATATAATTTGAGTGTTTTGTTTTATCTGATTTCAACAACCAAGTAATGACAAAAGTTATTGTTATTTTTGTCTATGCTTCTTTGAATGGAAAACGATATTAAAATAACAATTTGTATTTTTTTCTCATATGGATAGTCTATCGTGTTATTAAATAAATTATCATTGATATTGATATTTATTTTTAAATTCATTCAAGCTCTATGCAACTTGAACAATTGAAAAAGTATACTGAAGTAAATGTGAAAATATCACAAAATTATACTCACCACACGACTAAGAAAGTAAGTAGGAAAGAATAGACAAGCGCATACAACAACTTCGATTTATTGATTAAATATTTCATATCACAAAACGTACATAATTTACCACACAGGGGTGTAACGAAAAACGACGTTGTAGTTTTAGTTTCTCTTCTGTTTTATTAAATGTTAACGAAATGCCATTTTAAAAATGTTTTGAAATAGTAGTCAAATGCCCACATATTCAATTGATATAAATACTTATACGGTAATATGTAATGGAAAATTGTTTCACAATAATAAAATAGTATAAAAACTATTTCAGCACAACGACAACATCAGAACTACGGCGATAATGACCTGGTTCCGAAAGAAATTGTAACTATATAAAATAAATAAACGGGGGGTTTAGGGTCACAAGAGTGAAACTATAAAAAATATTTATTTATTGTTTATTTTATCACCTTATATTTATTTAATTTATATTTAATTGTATTAAATTACTATTTTTTCCAAAGAACATTATTCTAAAGGCAATATTTTGATCATTGAATTGTATTTTTTCCGTTACTTAAAATAGGTCTTAAATACAAAAATACTTAAACGAAAACTGTTTCCGTCTTTTTTTCTAAAAGCAGTGCTTTGTAGTTTCCTTCTTGCGACCCTAAGCCCCAATAAATGCAGTGCTTTTTAACTTAAAATAATAAAGTTCTACTAACATTAGTTAATGTCAATTTAACAAACTAAAACAATTTTGATTTGGATATTAAATGCGCGTGCACTTTTCAAATATAATTTTATTTAAAACAATGTTTTATGTATACAATGATAAAATAATAATTATCGCCGTACATTTTATAATGGCGTGTGTGTATAAATGACTTCGTGATTTTGTGAAAAACGAATCACTGCAAATTTGAAAAATTCGCATGCGTATGAAAAAATGAACAATGCGCGGTTGTCGGAATATCGCATTGTTGAAAATGAAAATGACTAGGTGCGCCATCGTCACGAAATAGTTGTTTTTTTAAAACAAAAGAATTTTATAAAACAACACATTGCAAGTACAATATATCACAGATTTGCACCGGTCCTTTACAGAAATATTTACATACAATATAATCAAACATAACAAAATTATTTGTTATTCAATATGTAATTGTGATCTTACTTAATTGAATAAAAAAATAAGTTATTTAAAAATATGCCAATAAATTACATTCAGGAAACGCGCTATTTTCATATCACGCTAACTTCCGTGTCGAAATAATCAAAACAATATAATGTTTTTATTGACGATTGATGGGTTAAAAGCAGACAGATTTTTACCATTGAAGTTGTTTTGAGAAAAACGTAAAAAACTGAAAAAAAGTATTACTTAATAATTTAATTTATGTGTGCTATATTATAGTAGATTCTTGTGATTCACAATGAATTCTTCAAATGTGCTAAACAGACATTTTGTCATGTGACTTTTTATATTTGTTTCTAAAGCGAATTTAAAAAAAAAAACGATTTTCTATGACCTATGGAATAAAAACAGATTTTATTCAGATATGTAAGCTCACGAGGTGAATAACTTTTAGTTCTATGATTCTGTATCCATAGATTGATTTTTTTTCAAGATTGCAACCTTTGCTTCTTACCCGCTAAATTCAAATTAACGTCAAATAAAAATCGTGAAAAAACAGTTACAATCGTATATTCATCAGACGTTTTATATGTGAAGTTTTAAAACCTCTCTTATATGCGAATTGCAAATAACTTTTTTGACTGTTCGGAAACGTTCATTAGTATATTTCACGTTCTTCTGAAAGGTTAATGGTAATATTTTCATGCATAATTGAAAACTTGTATCAATTGATAAAAGATAAGAATGTATGTCTGCACATTTTTTCTATGAATAATCAGTGTATGAATGTCATTTCAAATATGCATTCGCTACCAAGTTAAATGATCACGTGCGAAAGAAAAAATATTATTTTAGATGACGTACACTACCGGTAAATCAATAAAATACAAACAAGTCGTTAACCTTTTCACATGTCATATACTATTAGGAAGAGGGTCTTTCCAGTACATAATCAAAATTTGATAGTGTTTTGCATTTGGGCGATTTGTCCAATACAAACGAGTTGGTTTAAATATTTAAACATCAAAATTTTGATCAAAATAAACATCTTTAGTTTAGTTGTATTTTTAATCTGAAAATAATAATTATTACTAAAATAATATTGTAAAGTTGTTCTGAAACGACTAATGGGGTAAATATATTACGTCTTTAATGTTAATTATAATTTTATTAGTTAAAATTAATTACTAACACTCTTCAGATGGACGTTCGGCAGTCAATAAGTAATTATGAATAGAATTTCAATAAAATTTTCTCGGTGCAGTAAAGAATGAAGGGCATTCTCAATAACGGGTGTGTATTTCTATAATACGCGTCAACTGCGCTCAAACCTTTGTCACTTCCTTTGCACACTATATTGGAAAATAATACAAAGGAAAATTCTTAGACACAAAACCTTATATAATACAAAAGCCGTGCCGTAATAGTAGTGCTTATCAAATGAATTATTATTTCTGCTGAAAATGAAATAAAATTTATTTAAAATTTTCAGTATTCAATTGTTTTATAATATCGGTAACAGAACTTTAACTAAAATGACAGATTGATGAAGGATACGGATGTCAGAAAATAAATGTTTTGTATATAATCATGACAATGTTTTTTTGTGTATTGTGATGTGTTTAAGGACAAAACAGTTTTACAAATTAACAAATTATTTTTTTAATCTTCATATGTGTCATTTATTTATAAAAAAAATATTGTGATGGATGGATGAATTCCTTAACTGCACATGATTCATCCATCCGCTCACGTATTCAATTACATGTCGACCATTTTATTTTGAATTAATGAAAAAACAATTACTTATTATATTATCTTAAATTGATTTTAAATGTCACAACATAAATTATATTGTCTCATTTACTTTGCAATATCGAAGCATAATATTCCAAACAAATATTTCACCGTGACGTTGCTTTATAACTAATTTTCAGTAAATTAACTATTCTGAAAACATGAAAATGTTGTTTGAAAAATTTCGAGTAAAAAATGAAACTTTTTATCAATTGTTTGAAACACAACAACAATCTGAAAGTGAAGATGTTTTAAGACAATATTTTTTTTATTGTTTTCCCTTAAATGTATTGTGAAAACATCACTTACTTTGAGTACTTCAGCATCATTTGTTATGAGAAGTAAGGCACTAACTTTATTTTTTATACTAACGACCATTCATTGCGATGATTTTTATGTAAAAAAAACAATTTATGACAGGTAAACAATAATGTCGTAAAATATAATGTTTATTTCAGATTTTTTAAAACACAAAAAAATCCAGTAAATAGTTTATGGGCATGATAATTTTGCACTGGTAACTGTTAATTAATTAATATCAAATGTAGTTTTTTTTAAATATGTATATGGTTATAAATAAGCATATCATGCAAAATAAGTTTTAAATAAATTTTATGTTTATAATTCTTTTAACGTTGTTATTTAGATTTTTTCTAAATTTGTGTATATGTACAGTAATTTTATTACCATTTATCATGCAGAGATAGAATCACGCAATGTATACCGTATGAAATGGTACGAGTGACTGAGCAGTTCGTATTATTAATCAAATAACTGTAAACCAATTAATATTAAATTGAAAGATGCAACGCAACATTAGTGAAATTAACAATAGCAAATTATTTACGCTAACTTTTCAATTTGCTGCCATGTTAACCGTATGTTAAATCTATCAAATTTGAAATTAGAAATAGGAACACTGTCTTATCCCAATGTTAATGCGTAACAAATTGTGAGCAAGACTATTAAAGTACGTCTCTAACATACCAGTGTCCAATGCTTATGGATTGGCACTGTCGCTAAATCGACGCGTTAAGACCCCTTTCCACGCTTTGTTTATAAGTAGCCAAGAAAACGAATACAATGGAACCTTTCATAACGACCGCCTCTTATAACGAGTAATTCTCACAACGAGCAAAACAGATTGTGAAAAAAATGCTCTCGTAACGAGCGATATTTCGCATAACAAGTGACGCAGAGTTTCGGAAAGATCACTTTTACATCGTTGCTTGCCTCAAGATGAATGACAAAGCGTGGAAAGGGGTTACCAAGAGGACCCTCATTTCTGCTTGTAAGAAGCTTTGGCCGGAGAGCGTTGTCAATGTGATTTTGAGGAGTTTGGAACAGTACCTGTGGAGTCTACAGTGAACGAGATTGTATCTTTGGCCAATAAATACCATGGGACTGGAAGTGGAAAACAACGATATTGACGAGCTTGTGAAAGAGCACGGTCAAGAGCTGACCACCAAAGAGCTTATGGAGTTGCATTTTTTATCACAGCAATAATTTATAGAGGAGAGTTTTTTCGTAGAGGAAGAGAAAGTAACATAACAACAATCTTCTGGCGCAATAAAAGGGGCTGAAAGCATGGAAAACTGTTGCATCGTACACTGAGAAGCATCACCCTACCCTAATACTGAGGTGGTTATGCGTTTTACAAATGTATTCAATGATAATGCTGTCACATTTTCACCAAATTTTTAAGAGTCGGTAAAAATAGATGTCTCTAAATAGCTTTTTAGTAAAAAAGAATAAATTATTTGTCCTAATTAATAAACTAGTCATTTTTGTTTATTGTTTTTTGGAAATCAAAATCTCATTCCAGGTTGTCACGCTTCATAACAATTTATAAGTATTTGAATAAACGTTAGAATATAAAAAAAAAAAATCCGTTATGGTACGCATTATTGTATTTTACATTGTTTTATATGGGAAATATTGTTTCGCTTAACGAGTGTTTCACATAACGAGTAAGATTCTGGAATGAATTAAAGTTGTTATGAGAGGTTCCACTGTACATTTAATGTTATAAACATGAAGTGTCATTGTATGTCATGATATAAGAGTTGAATTTACATATAACGATACTGTTATAAAGCATGAATAGTATATAACATTAACATTAATTTATTCTCTTTTTGAAGCATAATTTTTCCTCCTCATAAACAAAATGCTGCTAAATTTTGATTTGCTTAATAATTTTTTAAATATTTGTTTACGTCTGTGTAATAGAGGACTTGTTAATTAAGTATCTTGTATACGATATTGATTAGCACGCCATTTCATAAAAGCGGTTGAAACATGAACCATCTTAATATATAATTTTATTATTTGAATAAAAAAACTTTCGTTGGTAAAAAGTGCTTTCGTTGGCCAATAAAGTTATTTAACTATACGGTTATTTAACGTATGGACAGGGAAGACGTCAGGTGACAAGGCTTATTTATGGCGTGATTTTATCGTTACGTAATAATATTGTATTACTTTGACAATTTTATACAATATTTTATCACGTTTATTCTTTCTTTCCGTTGGCTTTCGATAATAGACAATTATTTATTAACGAAACAAATGAAGATTGTTCTTAATTTAAATTATTTTTTTAACAAAGCATTAGAATTTTTTTGACTGACATCTGTGACAGTGGAATGAAATTCTACGTCAAGAACTTGAATAAATTGATGTTAACTATTCTGTAATACAAACCTGACGCTTTTTTTCTTCGTTTTTACTTATACGTCTAGCCGCTGGCCCACTCTAACGGTTGAGCAATGAATAAACAAAATAGCCTAATGATTTGAAATCCGGTCCACCAACGTGAAAAGTAAACCGTGAATCAGTCAGTGAAGATGGGTTACCTTTAAGACAAGTTAAATACAGTAAGAAATCACGGAATGAAGTCGTGACTCAGCGGTAGTACGAAGACATATTGTGGTCACAATGAAATTATTACAGATTAACAACTACTTACCGTATCATGTCATATATTATAAAAAAGTACACAAAAGAAATATTTTAATAATTTTAACAATAACTGATTTTCGACTGTTTTTTTCAGATATAATTTCTAAGTGGACTATCGATAAAGTGGACACGGATGAACTTACCTTTTCAATACGTCAAGTTTTATTTTTTTTATTCATGTTTGTATCTAATGTGGAGCATATGGTCTTCAAATGGAGCATTTTAACTGGTTGTAAATCAGTCAGTTAACCGCACTTTCCACCGAAAGTAAAGATAGAAGTAGGGCTTGGAAAACCCGATCAATACCGGTATTACAACAACGAAAACAAAGAATAAGAAACCGGGCGAATAAATCAAAATAGCTTTCGATGTTTCACATAAAATATATCATAATAATCAACGGATGTTTTTCATAAATAGCTTACAGGTTCTTAAAATAATAATACATAATTGAAGACTCATCAATTCTGGAACCTGTCAATATTAATACAGCTCTTACCATATTTCAAATATTTTAATTTATCGTTAACAATTTTATTAAAATATGTAATTATACATTCAAAATTCGATGTTGGTTAATTTTCAATACTGAAATACCGGTATCTTTGCATTTTATAAGCTAGTATTTCGGTATTGAAAGAACAACATGAATACCGGGATGCTGTTTTCTGTAATACCGGTATTGCGAAACCCTAGATAGAAAGATTGAATTAGTAAAGGATAATAAATAAACCAATCATCATACTTCCGTCTCGTAAGTCATTGGAGACAAATTTATGAAAGTCATTGCATGAATGAGTACTATAAATTTGGTTTCCTGAGCAGGAAGAATTCCCAAGAACGTTAAAAATCTCGGTTTGCGATTATTTGAGTAGAGTTACGAAGAAACGTATCAGTCCACATGTTTGAAAAAAAGAAGTTTACTCAAAGCATCTTGAAACTAATTTTATAGTTCTCAATGAGAGACTAGCTGCGCGGAAAATTTAAAAGCTAAGCAGGCCAATCCAATAGATGCGCGGCATAATTTGTTTTTTTTTTGCAAACACCAATACGTCAAAATTCATATAAAAATAGTGCTTTTTTTGTTTTTGTTGGCAGAATTTAAATTATTAAAATTTAATGATATATACTCATATGTATTATTTATTAAAATAAAACATTGAAAATAATTGAATTAATTATATTTTTTCCATAAAATATGATCAAGCAAAAAGTCAGAAAAAATAAGAACAATTATTAACATACATACTTATAACAAAAAAAAAAACTTTTTTTCACGTCGTTCCTACAATTAATCTATATACCAAATACTTTACCTCAAGTTATTTCTTGTTCTAGTAATTAATAGTTGAGATTCAATTTTATTTATATCATGTAAGTGTTCAATATCTAATTTATTTTAGTTTATCTGAGATATTCAATTTTTAATTTATTTTTTAAATTGTTTTATTGGAGTGCACGCCAACCCGAGACTTGTGCGCAGGGTATTTCAGACTGAAAGCATTCAAAAGTTATCATTAAAACAAAAAAAAAACAATTAAATACTTTAAATATGTCTATTATATTTTTCATTTCGTCACAATCTTTATTTTTCTCATTTGTTTTATAAAACAACAATTTTATCATCAAAAAACAAGTAAACTCTAAAAACACTAAAATAAATATGAACCTAATAAAAAACTTGCATCGCAGATTTTAATCTGTTTTTATCTTTATATAACTATTTAATTAACTTTGTATCAATGACACTGAAATTTATACGTAAAAAACATTAAAAGACTTTAAATTACTCAAAAAAAACTAACGTTTATATTAATTTTGAAGGCTATAGTATTACTCATTGAGCAGAATTGAAGCAAAAAACTTATTTTTAACGACAGTTCCGCAAATCTCAAAAACCAGCTGAATCAATACAAAGTAATAATTATGAATTATGTTTGTCAGCAGATTTAAAAAAAGTGCTTACTCTTTTTACCCTGGATTCAAACTTCTAAAAAAGTCAAATAAACAACTCTTCAATTGTTATCAGTTTAATATGTGCGATTGGATAAAAAAATATGATGCTAATGCTTGGATTAATCATGCAAACATGCGCAAAATCCTATTTTACAATTTGGTAAGGGTTAACAATTAATTAGCTATAAAGAACGACATGTTCTTAATTATCATTGAACAAAAAACACCACTTAACAATCAGGAAGAGAAGGTTCCACTTAGAGAAGTATTCGGCACAAGGTTAGTATAAAACGAATTTAGGAAATTAAAAATATCTGGTACTTTTATTTGCAAATCTCTGCAAAGTCACATTTTTATTATATAAGTAAGAAAATAAAATATTGTCATATCCATAATTTATTATTTCCAATTTGTAGTTAAATTGGAAGTTTAATTTTACCTGTTTTGTGTCGTTACTGGTATTAATTACCATTCGAAGTTCTACAAGCTATAGGTAAATTTTAACAACAAATCAAAGTAATGGTTTTTGGAACTAAAAGTTTTTCTTTATCGCAATTTAGACCACTACTCTACTCAGTAAATAAGTATGGAAGACACATTAATACATATGATTATATATATATATGTATACATATACATTGATTATCAAGGAAATTAAAAAAGAATTATTAACTAAAATACAAAAGAATATAATCCTTGAGTAAAAAAAGGTAACAACGAATGTGTTCAAAGGTCTTTAATTAATTTTCAGTTACATTCAAATGAATAAATAATTCTTTTCGCATCTCATTACAGTGATACATATTTTTAGAAGTGATTTCTTAAAACAAAATAGATTGAAAATGTGTTGAATTTTAATAATGTGAGAAATAAGAATGTTTTTTTATATCAAATGATATTATGACGCCTCAGCAATTTTGAATACTAGTGTATAAATCTAATTATAATACATTGGTTTTTTTAAAAAGCAATTCCTAACTTCACAGAACTAAGTATAAACCAGATTGTTATTATAAAGTGAAATAAATGCCGCGGATATCCTTTCGCAAAGAATATGAAATATTTTGCCGTGCTAGAAAACATGTTACATAAACGTTAGTTTAATCAATAAGAAAAGCTGACATAACTATTGGCTCTGAATAGCAAACATCAATAATAGTTCTGTTTATGAAAAATAATATTACAAAAGAGATAAGTTTCAAACATTAACCAATCTGTGTAAAAAATATGTGTAAAGTTTTTCTTACTTTTGACAAAAAGAAACCCTTTCCAGGAATAATTGCACGTAGATTGTAGGGTATTGCATTTTTTCTTCATTTACGATTGAAGTTCATTTTATATTAAGTCTAAGCAACGTTGAATATATTGGCATCAAAAGAATAATATGACGCACACGTTAACATAATATTTACAATTCTTACTAATTAAGAACTGATAGATATAAGTAATCGAGAAACAAATTATTGGTGAAGAGCTTGAAAGCAGCATTAATGTTTTTAATAAAGCTTTAGTATTTTGTTCAGTTTGAAAGTTAAAGAAAATTTATATGATATATCTACATTTAATTAAGAACTATTTTATTGGGATTAAATACCTGGGCAATGGGTATGAAAAATATGTTATATCATACTTGTTGAATACAGCTAATTTTCAGATTTCCTATAAAATTTCAAATTAAATCTTATGTATTATATTTTACCGTTATTGCAGCATAACAACTTGACCAAGTGGCTATGCTTTCGTGCAGAAATACTGATTTCAAATTTATCCAATCGGTCTCTTTCATCATATCGACACCCCGAAGCAGTAACTAATTTTTGATTTGCTTGCATCCAAACAAAACAAAATGTTATTTATAAATAATCTCTTCTATTGAGTTATCTGAATTCTAAGCTATCCAATATAACATATATTATGTTTGTATTTTGCTTTCTGTTCGTTGGGGGTGTCAATATATTTATTCGTCAGTTAATATTTAATATGATTTCAGCAATACCAGAGATATATTTTCCAGGACTTCGAACCGGAACTGAACCGAAAACCAAAAACCGTTAAAACCGTTATTTTTGCCGGAACGAAAACCGGAACCGAACCGAAAAAATTGATTGTACCAAAAGGTTCATTAGAAAACTTATACCGATTTGCTGCTTGTCTCGTTTCACGTCATGAGTGTTAAATTATAAATATAACCTAATTATTTAATTAATAAAATAAAATAAAAAATACTTTAATTATTGATATAAATTTACATGATAATGTTAATTAAACATCTCTGAAATGTTACAATAAATCATTGAGTAGAATTGTAACAAAACATTAAACCTGTTACACTTATAAAAATTGCTCGCCTCAATTTCGTAAAAAAAACACTTCAACTGTATAATTAATAATAAAGAATGATTTATTTGGCAGTAATATGGGTAGAAGGTAAATCATTAATAAACTGCAAGAAACCGCCTTTTCAAATAATATTACCAAAATACAAGTAAGCAAAGGAATGGTATATAGAATTGATGTTAATAAATGATGAGATATATGTTTATTATTTTATTAACGGACGAATAAAAAACATCAAAAATGATTACCAATTTCTGTTAATCAAGTTAAATATTTTAAATTTTCATTATCATATTGAAAAACTTTGACCGTGCTACGTTACTATGTTTCCGTGTATTTTACACAAAAGAGCTAAGCGAAAGTTATCTCTACACTTCATCGTCAAAACACATGATCATTCGAATTGAATATTATATATTTTTTTGGTTCAATATCTCACAAAGAATAGTTTAAGTGACAAAATCATAAGAAAATTACTTATGGTTAAATGTGAGCTAAAAGGGGAAGTAGAGATTTAGATTAGTCAAATTAAAGTAAGACCAGTTAAATTTATCATTTGTAATATTTGTTGTGTGAATACAAAAAAAAATATGTTACTAAACAATATCTGATCTAAAATTTAGATAATAAATAATAATAAATTTATTAACTTTGTTATTTCACTGTTACTTCACACGTATTTAAAACATTTGGTAATTGGTGAAATAAGTAATCTTTTTTAAAAAAAAATATATGAATCTCCACAAAGTTACCGTCGTATCTTTTAAAAATAATTAATAAAAATCTTCACAATACCTGACTCCGCAAATAGACATTAGTGATTTAATATATATATATACCAAATGTATGTACATTCAATTTGAAATGGGGATTTCCGTGTTATAAAGAATAATTTATAACTACGTAATTAATGGCCGCTACTCTGAAAATATTTTATTACACAGTATACTTGCAGCAGCTTACGTATTGAGCGCTACATACATACATACGTTACCTGTTTGTTTACATTGTTTTTGTGAAACGACTATTTGCAGACGATGAATGTGCTATTTAACTACATATATATTTATTTCAAACAAAATAATTTGTGACTTTAACAAACACTTCAAAGTAAGGAAATCATTAATAGATTTAACAATCACGCTAAATCTTATTAGAATCTCGTGGGACTCTTATATGATATGTTTTTGTTGCATAATAAATAACAAATGGGTGTTATATAGAAAAGACGATAAAATTTATTAAATATATATGTGTTATATACAGTGTAGGTTAAAAAGGAGAATTTAAGAATGTCTTCTTTATTTTAATTGTATATGTAATAATTTTGGTAAATATGTATGTTTTACTACATGCTATTCTTTTTCTGCCCAAAAATTGACTAAATCCGGCAGAAACCAATGGAATTACATATCAAAATACCAAACGCTGGCATCAAGAAAACCGATAATTCATACGAGTCACGAAATATTTTTTAATATCACGAAAACTCATCACTATATTTTAAATTTTATCTGTGGTTTGTCATAAAAGGTTCAATTTGTCATGTTTTGTTGATTTTTTGTGCTGCTATTGTATTCGTATGTCGCGTAAATTATCGGTTTCCCTAAATTCCTATTTTCCTATATGTAATAAAATTTTCTACAGAACTCCATTATAATAATAATGGAGTTCTGTTATTAATTATTACTAAGCAGAGCTTAGTTGTTTCTCTGGAAAAAAATAGCATGCACTAAAGCATATTTACCATAATTATTATAATTAATTAATTCATAAACTTTAAATGTGCATTTTTTTGTTGTAACGCTTAAAATTTAATAAAAACATTTTTATATGTGGGTTTACGATGTTTTTGTTTTTTTTTACTAAATAACAGTGCTTTTATTAACTTACTTAATTTTGTAAACTTTTTGTAGTTATTTTGTATTATTTGTGACGATAGTTTCCGTCGGTCTTGAAGTTTCTACGAGCTTAAAAAGTTTATCAGTTTTTAAGTGTTGTGTCAAAAACTTTTCTCCCTGATTGAAATTTGACAATTTTGACACTTAAATCGTGAAATTGAACTGTTATCTCACTGAAAATGCAAATAGTGTTTATTCTTTGCAAATATTACACACTAATTTCATCGATCTTTGGACACAATCGTCCGAGGCGCATGATATAGTATTCGCAATACTTTTTAGCCCTTCTATACACAACGAGAACAAAATAGCCTCAGCAAACACCTGTGTGGCAGTTTATTAGAAAGTACGGCGTTAGAATTTCACCGTTACACACGACGGCCCTCCAGCCAGCCGGCTCGATCGACTAACTTTGTCCGCACAATATAACTATTACTTAACATCACAACAATCGGTCACTTTTAATCGTAGTTACTTATTACACTGTCGTTTGAACGATTAATTAAAACTTTTTAATGTCGGACATTGTTTATGGAAAGCATTGAAAAACCGCGCGGGAAAGTCGGTCGTTTGGTATTATCGTAAATGTGTGCCGCGGCGGGCGCGTGCCTTGCGAAGAGCGTTCATGCGCTCGCGTCTACCTTCGGACGGTGACTGGAGGCGGCGATCGAGACGCCTTCGATAGCGCCTCGCGATTTCTTCATAATTCTCTTGACAACATGGCCGTAAGGAGATTCTCCCGAGGACGGTGATGCAGTTTAGCAAGTTTTTAGCCAGTGGAAAGGGTGAGGTACCAAAATCGCTCATTTCGCATGCGCCGTAACGCCGTCTCTCTCCTCATTGACGCGGTGTCCTCCCCCCGTGCCCTTTCGTCGCGAACCGGAGGACCGCGAATGCGAATGGTAACCGTCATGCCCGCTGCGTACGCGAGCCTCATTTTAGTTTGGTTTTGTCGGTCTATTTTGCACAGCGATGGTTTTTTTGTGAAATCCCTCGCGCAAAAAACTAAGGCCAATGGAGTACTTCTAGCACTGCATTCCAAAATGCAGTATTTTATGACTTGATAGATAGTAAATCAGTAAAGCTATATTTTAATTTTAGGGTACAGCCTCCGCTATCCATTATCGTACAAATAGGTCTAAAGCCTTTTCGAATTGAAATTCACAATTTCGTTTAGAATAACATACCGCTTTACTATATAGAAAAATAGAATCGTGTTATTAGATAGGAAAATTACCTTATAATGTAGAGTGTAGAACACCATGCTTATATTATTTGTCTATGCTGTAACTGGCTAAAATGGACAACGTATTCGCTAGGGTATCCAATCCCAGGATTTCGGTATTGATTAATTTCAATTCCAGGATCCCGGGATTGAAATTTTTTTTTTAGCTCCCCGACGAATTTGAAATTCACAATTTCCCAATTTCGTGTTCTCAATCCCAAAATCCCGGGATCGCGACCATGTCAATCCCGGGATTTCGGGATCAGAAAATTGAACGGGATCCCGCATCCCGGGATTGGATTCCCTAGTATTCGCTGATAATAATTTATGCAATGAATAAGTGCAAATTTTAACTGTAACATAAATTTATATGGTTACTATGAATTTGTCTGAACACGATTTTTTTTTACATATTTCATGAGACAGTATAACTGCAATAGCTGATTGTTAACAGTAAATGCAATATGTATACAGACAACATCATTGTTTTTATAACTCTAACAATTCTTTAAATACAGAATATTAATTTATTCGTCTCGTAGACAACCAGTAGTATGATATACCTATTATTTACCAAAATCATGACTCATTCTATAATTGGATTGACTATATCAGTGATGCTCATTTTTACTTGATATGGAGAAGATATCTTATTTGGACACGAAAATATTTTTTATTCATCAATTCGTAACGATAAAATTATGCAAAAAAATTGGAGTAGAGACCGTTCATATCATAACTAGAGACGTATTTTTATCATTTATTTTGTCAATTTTAGCATTTTCATTTCGCATTTTAGCGCTTTAGAGTATTAAAAATGATTAATTATAGCATATATTTTTATTAGAACTTAATTTCTTACTTAACAATAAAAAAATTAATGAATTTAATATCTGTATATATATATGTATATACATATTCATACATGCAATTTAAAGATGACACAGCAATTGAAGATTATAATAATGTTTTGTAATTAAATATTTAATACAAAGACAAAAACATGAATATAAAAATACAATATGTAATTAAAATTTATTAAAACCAAGCACGTAGAATATCTCCACAGATGCTTCTATGCGATTTGTGCGACGATCAATTACAATTAAATTATATTTACTAAAATATCTTTTAGCAGCCACACTTTTAATTGGACACCAAATTGACTTTATAGCAGCACAACCAAACTCTTCATATTGAATATTTGTTGTCATCAATGATTGTAATATATCTGAGGTTGGTCCGATCCATTTTTTATATTACTTAATAGTTATTTGACAAAGTGCTTCTTGCTTAGAATATTAATATTCGATTTTAAAATTCCACAGACGGATTGAATAAGATTACCCATTGTTTACATTTGTCTGATTTAACATTGAATGCGATTCAAGTCTCTTTTTTTTCTCTTCTCTTCTTAATCCTTTTAATTTTATATGTATAACTTCAACTCTCTTCTCTAGTAGCCAAAAGCAGTTCATTCCTATTTGGTAATATCTTGAAAATAATTAATTTTACATTTGTAATTTTAGCATCTATTCGCATATTTTACGAATTTTGCGTTTATTCCAAACGTGCATGTTTCTAATCATAACTCACAATAAAAGAACATGTTTGAAAAACTGACAGGGTGCTCATTAAAACATTCCGAAACATTGCGCATTACTGTTTTGTCGTAAATTAATGCATTAGCCGCTGTGCATGTTTTATATCCGACACAAATTCTGTACAGTATCGGATCTCTATGCATCTCTGAGTGAAATATCTAACTTCTGTCAGCAAGTTGAGTCGTTGAGTGCAAGAAACTTCCACTGGCGCTAATAACCCATTTTAACACCAGTATTATAATGATGCTCAACACTACCATCATTTACATAAGATTCCATATAATCTAGAGCAGGCATGGGCAACCTTTATTAGTTTCTAGAACCAAATTATTATTCTGTCTTTAAGCGAACGGCCGTACCAAATTATTAAATGAATGAAAATAAAAGCAATTTCTTAAATCATTTTTTTTATTTATATATTATAATAAACAAAATAATAAGGGATTAGTAATTTCTAAATTAAGTGTGAAGTTTGGCATTGTGTTTATATTGAAAAACTAGCACAATTGACGTTGCTATTGCTTTATGATAATCCTATAGAATTTTCCATTGTTTGTTTGTCATTCTTCTTCACTTACTGCGCTGAGATGATTCAGGGCTGTAATAAATGTAGCATAGGGTCGTACTTAACCAACGGGGTTAAGGTTCCTCACATTTGATATTTAAAATTTAAGCTTATATCAATTAATGTACGTACATGGTTATATTAAATATTTTAACAACTGATATAATATCAATAATGTATCTAAGTGGTCAAACACTTTTAGAAGTTCAATAAATTTGGTTATGAACTTCAATTTGGGTCCAAAAGTATGGATAACTTTAATTTGTTGTCCATATTCTTTTTCACCCACCTACTATACTTGCTCTTGTATCATTAGCTTCAGCGAAAAAGAATATTTACATTACACCCAGTTTTCTTGAATCATTTTCTGTTGAGAGTTAAAACAATCTATTAAGGTCTTCTTAGATCACATTGGGGGTGACATATTTCAAAAAAACAAATGAATAACTAAGCAGATCTGTCTTGAGAAAATCGGCCGCCCGTGTATACAAACATTTAAGTTCTGTCAACACAATAAACTGAGAAGATTGTAATAATCTCAAAAAATAAAGTGTATTTTGAACCCAATTTATTTATACTTACATCACTTTTATTCTTCATGCATTAGGTAGAAGGGTATTCAATTGCTACAATAAAACGATTGTATTAAAAAATCAATTTGGTAATTAATTTTTATTTGTAATATTAATTTTACTAGCTGTAGCTTGACCTCAACGGCGAGATTTTTGTTGCATTTTTAAGCAGTCAGAAAATTTACTGGTGTGAAAAATAAATTACAAACGTATTTATTGAATAAGCCAGAAATTCTAAAAGTTAAAGAAATATACCTCGGGGCATATATCGACAGTCCTGCACTGCAGTTTTTAAATTGTATATAAAATATTTTTTGGAATAATTGAAATGTTTAAGTTTGCTAACAAATATATTCAGTAAAAAAAGAAATAGACCTCTGGACATATATCGACAGCCCTGGGTATTTAAATTGTAAATAATATAATTTTTAGAATAATGTTTAAGTTTGCTAACAATTATTTTTCGTAGTAGAAGAAATATACCTCGGGGCATATATCGACAGCCCTGCAGTATTTAAATTGTAAATAATATAATTTTTAGAATATTTAAAAAGTTTAAGTCAATAAGCAAAATTACAATTTTAAATCTTTTTTCACATTTCAAAGTGACTTTGAGCTTTTTCATGTTGTGGCAGAGAAAAATGTCGTCTAACACGTTCTAAAAAAATGTCATGGGATTGCAATTACTTAAAACAAATTTATGATCATCCATCTCTCGGCTTTACATTTTCCCACTTACATTTTTTCAACGCGTACAATCCACCCGACTATTAACAAAAAAAAAATACTTCTATAAAGAATTTTTAAAAATACTTTCATTTTTTTTAAATATAAAATACTATCAATTTACACTACTTTAATGTTTGTTGAGCATATCTGAAATAATATGCATAGTTATACCCACTTGATGCAATGTTGAAAATTGACGTCGGCGTCCGGAAGGCGCACCGTACCGCACCACCTACTCATAATAATTTCATGTGCAGGTCTGTCTTTACATGACGTTGATCTTTATCCAGCATGATTCTCAGTTATGACTATCGGAGGATATCTTTATTTTATATAACATATATATTTAATAACATTTTTTCGTATAAGAGTTTATGCGCCGAATATTTTTTAATGTTACAATACATGTCACCTACGATCAACTCAAATGTAAACACATCACAAACACCAACGGCCAAGATCCAAAATTTTAAATCTAAATATCTTAATTTAATAGTATCCTTTCCGGAACTTGAACTCTGATCGATCTGATGATTAGGGCAAAGGTCTAACCACAATACCAATTAGTAAAAAAAATGATTCCTTATAGACATACGCCTCATATAGAATATCATCAGTATTTCAAAATAATAAAAAGTATCAGAAACATTGAAAGAGTTAGATAAAATGATATATTGGGAATGCAGTGAAACCTCGATCTATCGTTCTTCCATTCATCTTTGTTTTGAATTCGACATCTTTTTGAGGGGTACCTAAAAAGACGATGAACCGGGATTCCACTGTAGTTCTTATATTGAATGTATTATAGTATTTTTTAAATATTCTGAGATTTTACGTGTCCGTAATTGACGTATTCAAAGCAATCGACTGGAGTCTTGCTAAATTTAAGTTAACTAGCTTTGATGTCGTACAGTGGCGGATTACTCTATAAGCGCAAGAGGCGCGTGCTTGGAGCCTCCGCATTTTGGGGGCCTTAAAGATAGCATGTTCATTATTATTCTACGAAGAGGTTTGCAGTACTTTTATGTTATTCGAAAAGCAGGGCCTCCAAAATTTATTGCGCCTGGGGTCTCCAAAGTGCTTAATGCGCCACTGATGTCGTATAAGACCAAACCTTCAAAATTCTATGTCTTCAATCAACGTTACCTTCTATTAATATTTATTTCGCCAGTATTTTCCAAATACATTATAATGAAGGCTTCACTGTATTTGAATAAACAAAGATACTAATCATTTTAATATATGTTTAGTTATGGAATTGTTCCAATTATTCCCCTCCCCCGCGTCCAGGCTACAATGCCGTATAATTATTACGTGTATGCATACACCTAAATAAATTTTAAAATCGCAACAAAAGTAATAATTACCACTTATCTATGATGTACCTACAATGTGCCTACACACTACTAGCTCTCATGTGAGCCAATATTTATATATTACGAATCTAAATATTGATGAATCAATTATTAATATAATTGATTATCAGTTTCATTTGTGAATTTTAGAATATCTCTCCAACGACATTACTATTTTTTTACCATGTTCGCTCTCAATATGGAACATATTCACTTTTAATAAACTTTATCTTAAGATAAATGTTTTTAAGAGAACTGACTGTTTCCCAATTATTTAAATATAATAGCACTAGTAAGCTTATCGCTTTTGCTACGCTACGTTTTGGAATCGGAATGGGGGAGAAAAATTCAGACAACAAACATCCATGCTTTCGAATATCAATCCTAAAATCGATTGAAAAATCAATTTAATGAACTATAATTCAAGCGCGTGAGTTCAGCAACCATAGCCAGTGACGTTGACTGGTTTACCACGGATCCGGAAAATTATTTATATAGTTTATCTAATGCCATTTTAGGAAACATCGTGAGTTTTAAACTGGATGATTACGAACCTCCGGTAGATAATGTCCAATTTCTAATACAGAAAACACTATCTCGATTAGCTTTTAAATGCAGTAGCGTCCACGGATATAAAAGATAGGATAAGCAGTGTGTATATTGTATGTATACTATGCTAAGGCATATGATAATTCTGTTTTATTACAATAACGCCATTGAACTTCTCAAATATCCAGGCATAGTAGCTTAGATTTTTTGCAAAGTATGAAGACGGCAAAACCTGCAAATGGGAAACCTTTAATATATATTTTTAGCGTTAGTCGAGATTAGATAGAATTACTAAAATATACTACTATTACGTTTTACTTTAATTACCTGCCGTAAACATTAATTTGTTTTAATGGCGAGAGGCAGTTTTAATATGGCTTATTCTTGTCTTGATTTATCAGTCTTCGTGTATGTAACATACAGCACAATACATTACACACACTGTCTCTTTTTTTCCTCTCGAATATTGACTATTGGCACTGTCATCTAGAATATTCGGATAAATCCGGGGCGCAGGAATACCACCGGTCGAAAGAAAGAAGAGGCAGGCAGGATTAAGGCTTTCCGGAGGCATCTGCAGCACGTGACACAGTCAGTTCCAACGTCTCTCCATAACCACTGACGTGACGGGGCGCTGTCTTGTACGCTCCCTTATCTCCGAATTCCTCACAAAATCAAACCACCTCACCCCCATTATCTGACGTAAGCATCTGTTCTCGAAGCTAAGTATAGGGTTTTTCTGAGTCTTCGTCAGGTGCCATGATTTGCAACCGGACGTCTGTTGGGTACTATCCATAGGATGTACTTGGCGGAACTGAGGTATGCTGGCATGTCATGGGAGGAAGCAAAGCAATTGGCGGGAGACAGGGAAACATGGAGATGCCGCGTGGCGTCTATATGCTCCACATAGGGAACGAATATGGCTAAATAAGAAGAAGTGATACATATTATTTCCCTCCTGTGCATTCTTACGCCCGCTACAATTTAGCATTATAATTTTACCCGTTCTTCGATTGATCGACTTGACAAAATATAATTGGAGATACTATAAAGTTGAACATATTAGTGGATGGATACAAACAGGGCGGGCAGATCCTTTGGTATAAATAGTAGTACACCATTTAGTGCAGGGTTTCTCAACGGTTGGCCATGGGCCCCCCGGGGGCCACAGCGTGTTCTAAGGGGGCCACAACACAGTTTGGGGAGGGGCATGGGTATTTATAATACAATACAGGGAAGAGCATAATGGTGGACGTCGCGCAGCTATTTTTTGTAAATCCGTAAATAAAATAAATTACTGGCATTCTAGATTCGAAAATCTCGGAAGAGCTATAAAAAAAGGTGGGTTTTTGAAATCATAATTTTCATGGGAAGACAAAACAATGGTATGGGGGCCACAGAAAAATAAAGACACTCAAAAGGGGCCACGCTCCCAAAAAGGTTGAGAAACACTGATTTAGTGTATCTATACTAAAGCACGCGTCAAATTAGAGGTGGTATTGCGCGTTATCCGATGTCAAAATACACACTATTTTACGAACGTCTCGGTCAGTACGCAGTATAGGTGAAGTATATTTGTACATACATTTCAGGCGACAGTTTCCCGTTACAAATGACCATGAACAAGACAAGGCAGCAACGTACTTACTTCATTTTAATAAGCCTTTCTCTTTTTAATTCATTTACCAGGTTTACGTACATCTCTGGAATTTACTTAGTCTACTTTCCGGAAAGATTTATTCCGAGATGTTTTTAATGCATCATTTCTACGGCTACATAAAATGCGGTTACACGAGAGAAACAATGTTCTTAGTATTTGCCGATCGCCCTCGTCGCTTGGTATCGCTACAATTTGACAAAAAAGGGCTAGAATTTCTGTACTTATGTGGTTAAGAATTACCAATCGAAGAAATCTCCGGAAAATAATAAAAGACTCTCCAATGCGTTTCCAATGGCGACAAGACAACCATAAATAACAATGCGTTTTTCGGACGAGCGATTCATAAATACGCTAAGCGGTTGCTAAATGGAATTTTTGGGTATTGTCACTAACAATATCATAAAAAAAAAACAAACTGACTGCGATTATCGTGTATTGTTACACTAAACAAAAGATCAAGTGATTATTTTTCAAGCAAGCTATTTACATATATTTTTTAGTGAAATAATTTTAATCCAATTAAAAAAAGCTTATCAATTCAATGTATGTAAAATATAAGGTATAAGAAGAATGGGTTATAACCTCTATATGCACTTATACGAGATTTATATATTATAAACAAAACGCCTGACGCGTAATAAAGCACACATGCGTTCCATTTTAACATAATATATTTGCAGCTATAGAAGCAACTAAGCTATAGATAATAATGTTGGTTGAAAATATAAATAAAATAACACAACTATTTTCAAATAAAATTGATTTTTATAAACTATAAAGATAACAATTATTATGTAGGTACAGTAAACATTCTATATTTTTTATTTAATTAACAGAGCCGGTTCCGCTTAGTTGATTTAACTGATTGACTGATCATCAGTTAAGTGAAACTGGGCTTCTTTATAATATATGCGGGTTTCAGTAAATACTACACAAGTATAACCAATCGTTTTAAGGTTGGAAGTTATGTATGTACTTGTTATTTCAATTTTTCACGGCGTTATCGATAACAAGAATCTTATTAGAGTTTTAGTTAATGCTTCTTTTTTAATTATTTAAAGTTTAAACTGCTTAAACTAAACATATTCACATTAAAAATCAAAATATCACTAAATATTTAAATATTTTTATGTTTTTTTTTTGGAAAGTTTTATATGGGAGCAAAGCAGAATAAATTATCCATGTGTAGATTTTTATTAATTCAAACAATAGTGATTAGGGTCGACCAAACTTGGCTATGCGATCAACCGGTCGGGAACCTTTGGATTGAAATATTTTGCTTTCAAGGTTAAGCAATCGATATAATAAAATTTATTAGTAAAATATTTTTCATCCAATATATTATTTACATTTCTGATTACTCACTTAAGGTAAAGTCAACGCGATCCTATCATTCACTGATTTACGACACAAAAAAAGAAAAACGATTGTCATCGATTGTTTTTTAATCGTTCTTAGCAATTAATTACTTATAGTGCATTTGTAATATATTCTTTAGCATTTTCTAACACGTAAAAAACGTTATTATATTGATTCTCATTTCGGAGGGGGATAAGTTCTGTAAACCACCGTTTAAAAAACCTATACAGTGAATAAAGGAAAATTAAGAGAAGCTCCATTTCTTTAAATATACATAAAGTCATAAAAGTATTAATAATACATTTATTCACTGCTTGAAATTAGAAAGATAATATAAGGCCGTATTAAAGAAAAATTGTCAATTATAACGACATGATCGTACGGTTTTTTTTCAAACCTTTTTATTTTAAATACGTATAAAAAACAGGGCTGTGGAGTGGTGAAGTCGGGGGTTTTGTCCGAATTCGGAGTCGAAAAAATCTTACGACTCAAACCCACCATTAAAAAAAATATTCAATGATGTGTATTCAAACTATATTAGTCCATAGTGTTGCCACTGCATGCTGGGCTGACTAAATATGATCGGATGGTATATATATATATACTATATAAGTTAAAATTAAATGATTGAAAAATTTCTTCGGATTTCATGCAAAAAAAAAAACATTGTTACATGCGGATATTGGATATAACTCCTAATTTTCTTAAACAAACATCCCACCGATCAAAGTTCATCATCGAGTCACTGTGGTTTTCCATGCACAATGGCTAGTTCTAAGAAATGTGGAAAATAAAATGTTTGAAAATTTCCTCTGTTTAAGCGAAACAAATATTCACATAACCTTTTTTATAATTTTCTACATCTTTTAGGACCTATTGAGAAAAAACCTTTCATGATTTTTTTATTTAATCACTTTCAATATTTGTTGCTGATGAAACACATTTTTTAAACATTAAATATGCTAATTATTTTTTGATGCTAACATGCTAATTTACTGATGGGTTATTTCTTCAAAATACACATTAAACATGTTTGTGTATTTCCATAGTTTGACTGCATTAGTCAGTATCAAACTATTGTACATAAACTTCTTATATAATATAATTTATTCGTGACATATATTTTTTTTTTGGCATACTTCAAACTTCAAATACTAACAATCATTAAACTATTAATGAATGAAAAACTCTTCCCTATAATATATTGTTATTGTTGAGGAAAAACTCTCATTCATTTAAAAAAAAACGCAAAAACGTTTAAAGTATTTATTTAATTTACGATTTGATAATAATAGGTGTGTTCTTCTGCGTATTTCTGACGGTTTGCTGACGGTTTGCAAACCGTCAGAAGTACGCAGAAGAACAGAGCTAAAGTTTTCAAAATAAAATTGTCATCGTCATTTTTATTGCGATGAAGAAATGTTAAGATGATGAATATTAAGCGACCCTTATTACTTTTCTTTAGTAAGTTTACACCATTATAAAGAGATAGATTTTATAAATTATATGAATATGCCTCCAATATTATCAATAGGTGTCACTGCAATAGAAATTAATCAATATTAAAAGTGAATCAGAATACAAGCGTTATATCATCGATGATTTAATTTCAACTTATAGGAGTGTTAGACTTTTTACTAAAGATATACAATAATACAAAAATACCTACAACAAACAAATAGTCACTATAACTTTTTAGTACGATCGTAATTATTGATAGTTTCTTATTCATACAAATGCTATAAGGTGATATTATACAATACCGGATATAATGATCTTTGATTTCTAGTTATTACTAGCTTTACAAATAGCAAGCGTCATTTGAAAGGACATTCATTACAACAAATCAAAAAAATAAATAAGCATGGCCGTTTCCATTAATAAAATCCATTATATTCGATTGAAATATTATAAATAATTGTTTGTTGTGAATTCATTTACTACAAAAATGCATTTAAAATAGAAAGTCGTTATGAGTGTTAATAAGCAATAATATTTCCCCAGAGTCATTAAAATCAAATCATTATTAAAATAGATACGTATCGTCATCGATAACTTTTAATTTAGTGAAAAATAAATTTGGTTCTTATATACACACTATACACTTATTTACGAAGCGTCAGTTAAAGTTCATCCGTTTACTAAACGCCCAAAGATGACGAAAGGCGAAACACAGGTCGTTGACAACAAAACGAAAAATGTAAAAAAAATTAACGATTCTAATTTAATTTTATATAAAGTTATTAAAATATATTATTGTACATCATTCGCTTCGTTTTCTTGACCATATCTACTTCCAGTGTGGATCATAATTGGATTTTATCTCAACAGAAGTTTATCTACGAGAACATCTTGTTACTTGGTTACTCAACCTCTCTTTTTTAACCTATGGGGTACATTTTCATTGAAAAATTCTTAATATTTCAACTAGTTGCTAAATACCAATAATATATAGCTAATGTTTATTACTTTTAGGGTGTTCACTGTCAATACTTTGTGGAAAGGCACTGTTTTAATAAAAACATAAAATTCATTTGTACTTTATTCCACTTTATTTAATAGGACAGAACCGGGTTCGCTCATTGCGAGCATTTTCAACTGGTAAGAAGTAAACAGTGCTAAAGTAAAGAAGAAAATAAAAGGTGTAAACAACAATTGAAAATTACAAATTTACAAATTACAGTGTAAGTGACTCTATAATTACACAAAATTAAAATGTTTAACACTTATAACATAATTAAAAAATCATCAAAGATTAATACATTTTAAGTGGTGAATTATAGTAATTATAAACATAATTAAAATTTGAGATTTTTTTAATAAAGTGAAATTCTACAATTTACTTTAGTAATGTTTGTAAATTTTGTATAAATAGCACTGTTTATATATTTTTCTTATCAGTTGACAATCCTCGCAATGAGCGAAACCGGTCCTGACCTATTAAATAAAGTGGAATAAAGTACAAAGAAATATTGTGTTTTTATTAATACAATATTTATTGTAATCTACAATGGTACCTCTATCAATGCAATTAAAATATTACGTAAATTTGTCTGGGGTCACTTTGTACCCTCATCGCTGCTCGATCATATTTTCAACGTTTCGGTACTTGAGCGTTAAGAGAGTAGATATAGAAGGATATGACTAGGACAGGTTTGGTAAGATAGTCGCTCGCTACATATCTACTCAGTTCACTGACTCTTAACTTTTTACGTTTTATTAATATTATAATATGTAATTTTTAAAATGTCTGTTTCCTTCATTATTAATGATACCTTTTAATTACATAGATAGATAACGTGAGATTATAAATTATATACGTAAATGTGGGTGTCTGTATAATTAATGTCAATAAATACCGTCATTAGAAAATCTTTTCTGTGTAAGTTTTCATTTGATATACGTATTGAGGAAAACCCAGCGCATGTGTGACATTTTAGTAAGAAACAAAGATACCACTCATCATTAATTAATATAAAGTAAGCTCATTAAACCCCCACCACAAAGCAATTAACGAAAGATGAAAAACGGAAATTTACATGGAAACATGTTGCGAATTATTTTTAATTCAGTCTGATTCGACAATTTTTTTAAAAATATTTACAATGAGATAATAAGGTTTGACTAATTTTATATCCGATAAGCTGCGTTAGATTGGACAACTGAACGCCGCTTCTTATAGCACGTTAAAATACCGTATTCTCCGAAAATAAGACACTGTCTTTTATCACAGACGTTTTTGTGTCCAAAATATGTGCTAGGGTTTATTTTCGGGAATGTTTTACTTCTCAAGTACGAACATTTATATATAAGAATTACACATTTATTAATTTTAATTTACAGAACATATAATAATATAATATATTTTGTGGATAGATTTATTCTTAAACAGTCGTGTCATCTTCTTCTATTGCCATAGCACTCAAAGTTTTCAAAATTCTGAATTCCGTGGAGTTGAGTTTTCTTTCTATCCATACGAATTGGAAAAATACAGATAACACTTCCAATTTCATAACCAGTGGAAGGAACGTAGATTGACGAGATCAATTATTGTTTGAGATCATTGACTTAGAAATACTGCAGTTTTTTTTCTATTACAATCAAGTAAGACCAGCGATTTCCAGCCTGGGAGGCGTTGACTATTGCAAAGGGAGGCGCGAACAGTCCAAAATATTTATTAACCATTTAAAAAGTGTCTTTATTGCTATATGAAATAAAGAATGGGGAGGCGCGAAGATTTTTTTTTCTTCTAATGAAGTCGTAGTAACATAAAGATTGGAAACCACTGAGATATACAGTTGGTATTTTGAAAAGTTCATACTATCAACAAAAACCTTTAAAGTAAATGATATTAAACTCGAACGCATCTATTTATTAAAAAATCTTTTAACCACTTATTTTTTTTTATTTTATTTCAAGTAGATAGAGCATATCTACGGATAAAGACATACATTCCAAGAATCTTGAAAATCTCGCTAGAGCTTATTTTAAAAGATTTAACTGAAGTAGAATTATCAACTATCTAGTCCGGCCCGGGGGCTACAAGTTTTATATGCATGACTTTAAATAATGGTAATAACAAATATATTTTTAATTTACCTATAGTTTCCCACATTGACGACTTATAATTCTTGATTACCCGGATATTTAAACCATTGGCATTGGCTGTTGACCAATTTTATTGTTAGTGGGGCTGAAGATATAAATGAATTTATTGTTATTTTATAGCATCTTTTAATATGTTGAACAAAAAGCATGACTGCGGTAATTTTATATTATGATGTGAGTGCACGTAGAGGCCGGAATAATTTCCGCATTACGTCTCAGCAACAGCTGATATAATTTAATTTAATAACTCAAAAAATAGACAACGACACCGCTGTCTAAAAGATTTCCGCAAATCTACAGGGGTTAACACGTGTCACAGTTAGTTACACAATACGTGGAATAATCAAAGTTATTTTAAATTTTATATCTACAGGGGTTGTTTAACGAATATAAGTGACTCACTTGTAATTATAGTAATTCATTTGATACTCATTCCATACTCATACTTAACACGAAAACGAGAACGATTTTTAACACTTGAGATACCAAACAAACTATAAGTCGTGAAATAACATTAAAAAATCACGTCAATAGAGTAGGACTTATATAAAAAGTGACTTTTAAAAAGACCGGTTTTTTAATTACACTATTTCCTATAATTCGGCTTAAACCGGTTAAACTCTTTACGTTCTTTTATTACGTATACTTAAACACCGTTTCAAAAATCTAGTAACTGCAATTTTACTCGATATTTTCGCCAGGAAATATGTTTTACACAAAAAAAGTACACAACAAAAATAATTTCTTATAAACCTTTGCCTCTTCACCTTTACCTAATTAACTCCTATCTGCATATTTTTAATTTATTTGACAGTAACTTTGTGCAAACTATTTTTTAATATTATTATGATTTTGATAACTTTGTTATAGGTACACTGATTGTGTTACAAATTATAATACGTTTTTCACCTCTTTCAGAATCATTTTCAGACTGCGAAGAATTTAATTTTTATACATACAATAATATATCAAATCTTACCTTTATATATTAAATAAAATTTTGCCAATTAAATCTTTTGTTTCTTTTTGTAAAAGACGTTGTGTTTTTCTGTTATCATTTAATCTTATTTTTTAATATTTTTCTGTGATTTTCGTTACTGTTAATTGACTTGTCAATGTTCTTTGTTTTTATAATAAGCCAGTGTTGTAACTTAACAAATAAATAAATTGTGCTTAAAGAAATATATTAATACACCTGGCTAATTATGTTAAAATGTATTTTATTTTTTATCTGTTTTTTTAAAGTAGAATTCGCAGGTACAGGTACTTTAAATGTCGTAAAAAATACAACCAGAAAAAAACCAATGATATTCTTAATGCTATTATAATCTTTGTGATATAAATTTTAAGAACAATATAACCGCATTATATTATTATAATATTATCAATAAAACTGACATTTTATTATTAATTTGAAATATGTGATGAGTTTGATGAATTAATAATATTATCTAATTGAATTGTTGTGGTCGTATAATAGTTTATTTTTACAATGAAAAAAAAGGTTTTAATAAATATATTTCCTATTCTGATCAATCCAAGGCCATTATATTTAGTATTGTTACTTCAATTATTTTATTACATATAAGATTAGGGATTGCAATACCGGTATTATCGAAACCTGTATCCCGGCATAAATGGCGTTTTTGCAATACGGAAATACCTAATTTGAAAATAAAAAATACCGTTTTTTCAGACAGATTAAAAAAATTTGAAAGCTTTCAATTAAGTAATATTATTTTATTCATCATTTAAGAAGCTGTAAGTAATTTTATTCGTGAAAATTTTCCCCTACATATTTATGACATATTTTTTAATAACGATACTTTATATGAAATATCAAAAAATACCGATTTCAAACTACTCCCAATTGGCCGCTAGTTTGCTTTATTTTAATTGTTTTTTTATAATACCGGTTTTGATATATTCTTCCGGTAATACCATCCCTACATGTGATAATCTAAAAATATCTAGATAATCATTTAGATTCTAAAAGTTAGATAATCATAATCACATTCTTTAAATTATTATATTCCATTTTTTATATAAAAAAATGATAAGACCGTCTACGGTTTTCGGTGCTGTGAGGATGGAATCTGACGACGTCAGCACAAACATGAGCATAATATTAATAAACTATGCGACGCGTCAGACATTGTCAGATCAGTCGAAACTCAACGTTTTCTTTGGTCCGGACATATATATCACGCATGGATGAAAGTAAAGCTTCAAGCTTGCGGGAAGACGAAACTTTGGAATACCGCAGTCACAACCTGCGAGTTCTGGAGATCAGCGATTGCAATAGGAGGGCGAATGATCGAATAGAGTGTAGGAGATTGATTGAGGCGACCAAGTTTCACTTCGGACTGTAGCGTTAAGAAGAAGAAGAATAAGTAGAATGCGAATGAAACTCAGTTGAATAAACTTGTAAATATCAGGGCTTTGGAGCAGGGATGGGCTGGAGGGGGCTCGGGAGGGGCTCGCGCTAGCCCCTTGTTAAATTTCGGCGCGGCCAGCGAGCCCCTTGTTAAGATAAGAAAATCATTCTTCTTACATCAAATCATCACATAACTGCAATTTCTGTAGATGGATAAATTTGAAAAATAATTATTTTTTTCATTCAGCGTTGTGGGCTTCCGTGTCGGACCTCACGGGTTCGAGTACCAGTACGAAAAAGCATTTTTTCGATCGATTTTTTTGTGATTTCTTAAGATTGCCTCCCACTCTTCCGATCCTTCAATTCAACTGGGCACTACTATTAGTTAATCACTAGTCGTGTATTATGCTTATCATTTTATCCCTACAACCCTCTTTGGAAAAGAGAGGTTGAGCGACTAAGTAACAAGCAGTTCTAGTAGAAAAATAGCTTTCGTTGAGATACCTTCATTAGGAGGCCATATGCTCGACACAGGGAGCGGATATGGATAAAAAAATGGATAACATTTACCGAGCCTCTTGTTAAGATATTGGTAGCCCACCGCTGCTTTGGAGTCGTATAAAAAAAGACGACTCCGACTCCGACTCCAGCCTTAAAATAATTAACAACTCCGAGGAAATTTTTCAAAATTTTCATTTTTACTTATATAGATATATGTATACCATCAGATCATCTGTAGTCAGCCAAGCATGAAATGTCAACACTTTGTACTATTTTGTTTGAATACACTTCATTAAAAATATTTTTCAAAAAAAATTCGAGCCGCTCATTTTTCACGACTCCGACTCTAGTCAAAATACTGCGACTCCGAAACTCCGACTCCAACTCTGACTCCACAGCCCTGGTAAATATTTATAAATATTGAAAAATAAATTGTTTTTAAAACTATGATATTCTAGTTTCACCGATACTTAAGTACGCGAATTTTGACGAATAGAAAACATCTATAGCTATGTCAATACAAACATTAACTATACTGCATTTAATCAATCATAATATCAGAATTCATTCTAGACCAGAACTCGGAATAAATTGCTCCACAAAAAATAGGCGTACCAATATTATCAAGAAAATAATCATGTATGTAATTTTCGCAAGATTATTTTGCCAATTAAGTGACCTCTAGGCCAACCGCGTGATGCCTTCGTCGTACCTTTCTCGGGATTAGTGAACTTCCACTTCGTGCGATGTGCCCAATGCCATATTTTCAGTTTGTCTAAGAATATTATAACGCATAATGTTGTTTATTTTCCTCGTATGAAATTCTCTTACTGTACATTTTCATTGCATGCTATTCAAATTACTGAAATATATTAAAAAAATAAAACTCTTTTTGTTCTAGTTTCATATCATTTACTGTAGGTCAAAACCGGTTTACTCGCTTATATATTGTTTCACCGTTCGAACAAACAACACTGTATTGTTTTATATTTCATCAGTTGATGATACTCAAGATGAGTGAAAACAGTCTTGAAAATTGACTAAGACAAAGACACTATTTAAAGGGGGTGGCTAATACTCAGGGCCGGCGCGAGGCTATTTGGCGCCCTAGGCAACGGTTATTGGCGCGCCCCCTTTTTCACAAATCGTCCTATTTTTTTTTCAAAATAATGAAAAAAAAGCAATTCAGGATCATTAGAAATATCTTATACATCCATGTCCGCTCCTAATGTGGAGTATATGTAGAGGTATCTCATCAGAAGTTTTTCTACTTGAACGTTTTGTTACTCAGCACTCAACCTCTCTTTATAAGATGTAGATAATTACAAATACAAATACAAACATAAATTATAACGTATTATTATTTATTATTATTAGAGTATATAAAAATATTTTCAATACTCCATTTATTCACCTTAATGGTTTGCGCCCTAGGCGGCTGCCTATTTCGCCTGTATGGTGGCGCCGGCCCTGCTAATACTCGGCGTGATGTTTGCAATTAGTTTTTACGGTTGGCTTAACTTATGTCTACTGGGTGCCAAACCAAAGGACGGTAGAATGTCACTTTAGGTAGACATAGAATAGGTAGCCAAGACCACTCTCGAATTGCAGCACTGCTAAATATGATGATGTTATAAATTATTTTGTTACTTCACTATGACAAAAGGGTTTAATGGTTGTCATCCCCCAGAAGATATTCTCGACTTAACCCGTGTTATATATTCTGTATTATATAAGTGATATTTTTATTCACTTCTTTATTTTCTTAGTGCAGAGTCTCTCAGCCTTATTCGGTCCATTCCTTCTTTTTCTCCATTGTTCAGAATATCATTTCCCCCATACCCAAGATAGTCCAGCTCAAAAGGTGTATTTGAAATGATATACATATACGCAGTTTTAAAACTTTTTTTAATAACTAGGTATTTATGTTTTTTAGATGACTTTTTACTAAATATTTTTTCTGAAATTAGTGAAGCATACTTCAATGAACAAAAACTTAATTAGAATTAAAGGATATTCAAAAATGTTGTCCATGTACATGCGTGTAAAGTGATTATATGAAAAATTATTGATGAACCATGTTGTATTTAAAATAATAGGTACTTGGAAAGAACTTTACAAAAAAAATCCAGCGATTCAACGATTCCCTCTTAGAACTCTAAAATTCCCTCCCCAGTTAGGAATTACCCATCATTTGGAAATCTCTAAACCTTAGTGATTAAAATTGTCAGTCACCTGCTAACGATTATTTAGAAACACCGTTAATTTCAGTATACGTAAAAAACTTGTCCTCGATTACTTTTTTGCTTGAAACACTATTTAACTGTCGATTTTTGCAAAAGATTCTTATTGAGGAGCTGACGGAAGGTCAGATGAAGAAACTTCGATTAGTACGTATTACTATCAAATAGCCAGATTGATCGCTCATACTTCCTAGAGTTTCTTATTACAATTATTGAAGTGCAAATTTACATAGGTGTACAGATTCTTGCAATGTTTCGTAATATTTTGTAGGCTTAACTCGTTTCTGTCTGATAGTTTATTTGCTAATATTATTTAGGATAACATATTTTTACAATTGTTCGATTATTACTATTTTGTATGCATGTCCGCTCCCAATGTAGAGAATATGGCCTTCTAATGGAGGTATCTCAACAGATTTTTCTACGAGAACTGTTTGTTACTCAGTCGCTCAATCTCTCGTATTCAAAGAGAGTAGTATGGATTGAAGGATAAGGCTAGAACAGGACTAGTGGTTAGCTAATCGCTCTCGCTACAACCAATTATTAAAGTATCGAAAAGGGTAGGAGGAACTTTTTAGACATCACAAACACCCGTGCCTTCAAACAGAAATCGATCGAAAAAATGCTGTTCGTACTGGGACTCGAACCCGTGAAGTCCGGCACGGAAGCCCAATACGCTAACCGCTGCGCCATAGGACCCGACAATTTTATTATTATTACTATACTGACTTTTTACCATTTTTTTATGAAAACAGTAACTCCCCCCCCCAAAGAGAGGTTTTCTATAGTGAATGCGGTAGTCCCCGTATAGTAGTTTTTCAAATAGCTTAGTATTTAACAAAACGTTAAAATTAATAGGTCAACTTAGAAATTTCATAAATACATATTTTATTTACGTGCATTGAAAAATATTTGACAGTAGCTGTTAGTCCCTTAACTTCGCTAGACGTATTATGTGACAGGCGAAACGAAAAGGTGAACGTGACAGAAAACATGTTTGATTTGCTGAACAAAATATTTAACTATCATAATCATTGCTTATTATTAATAAGTACAAAGTATTAAACATTGAAAATATTATCGTTAAATTAATTCACCTCAAAAAGATACTCGTACATAATTAACGAAACGTTTTAGCATAAGCATGCAAAAATACATTTATTTGGGTAAAGCAGAGGAAAATACATCTACATATAATATATATACCCTTAATATTTGCCAAACCATTACCACCTCAAAAGGATAATTAAAACCATTCAGATCTCGAACGATCGACCCACTCTAAATTTTAAAAGTAAAACTTTTCATGAAACACGTTTCAATATTATATGAATAAAACCATTACCTACTGTAATTTTCCGCACACATTTTTAATGAAATGTTAAACATTACAACTTTTGTAATATGAAATACTGAATAAGGCGATAGATAATAAACATCAATTTAGATGGGAAATGCTTATGGATCTATCATAAAATGTTTTTTTTATGTAATGTTTTAAAGGATAATCGTTGTATTATTTTACTGCATGTATTCTAGAGCTGGTTGTATTAACATTATGCAAGTGATATACTTTGAATGGGAAAAGCAATTGATAGTGGAAAACTCTTTACGAATACAAATTTTAGGTGCAAACTTAACAAATATAACCTTTTAAATTCTTATCAGAAATTTGTACACAAACTGATTTTCGAGAGCAGGCCGAAGGCGACAGAACAAACCTTTTGCTAGAACAGGGATGCCCAACATAAATCATTTGGCGGACCAAACTGCCTGTCTAACTTGAGCGGTTTTTGCATGGCCGCTTTCACATCGCCAAGTTTGCATGTACGTTCCACTTGAATGGGACCGTTGTTCGCAATAAGTCAGTGAGTGGCGCGGCACATACTCCCTAAGTCAGTTGCAGAGTCCCAAGTATTTCCGCAGGTCACGGCGTGTCTTCGGCGTGGTGGCTTCGGTTGGCCTGCTCTTGTCTAGGGCGAGCGTCTCCTAGGGGCTGGGGCGTTAGGAGACTGGGGTAGAGGAGGTAGAGGGGCAGTGTGATAGTCCACGGCTGTGGAGTATGGATAAGATGGAGGATGAGACCATGCGACCCGGCATTGGTGCGCGCACGCTGGTGTGGCACCAGTTTCCACCGGCGTAGACCCTTTCGCCTTCTTTGGAGTCGGGGTGGGAGCGTCCTCCTCCCGGATCGACCGCAGCTCCAGCACGTGAACGGCGTCGACGAGCTCGTCGAGGGTCGTCCACCGTAGACGGTCCGTTCTCTCTTGATCCCTAGGAGTCAGCAGACCCTGGATCGTCCGGGCCAGCTCCAACGTGGCGGACATCCTGACGATTCCCCCTTTTTCTTTCCAAAAACATATAAACGTTTTCTCCTTTCTTCTGCTAGATCGACTTCACTTCGTACTCCAGCCGGATCTTTCTGCCTAAGTTATCGTATTTACGTAAATTCAGCTCACGACGTCGGCTTTTGTTCTAAGCCCTGCCACCATTGCAGGGTTTCGCCGTGGAAGACGGTAGCGGCCTTCGTCTCTTGGTCCTCGCTGTCAGTTTCGGCTAAGCGAAAGAATCGCTCGCATCTCTCCACGAAGCGTTCGACTCCCCCCCCCCCCATGGAATGAGGCAAACACAAGCGAATGCCCGTGCCGCATCCTGTCGTCACGTTTGGCAGGCGCTGCCGGTCCCTCTGGGATCGTCGTCGGCGTGCGAGGTTCTTGATCCTCGACGAAGATTTGAGTGTTTTCGAACATTTCACTCGATGGACTGCTCTCTGCGGCCTGAAACCCCTGATCAGCTATTACTTGGGCGCCACTGACCGTTTCGTCGGCCAGAACGGACCGCGACCGAGTAATCATCGACATGATAACTGCCTGAAAGAAATGTTACATATTATTAGCAGAGGCGGTTTGAGCATGAGACTACCCGATCTCAGGGTTCCGACCTTTCCATTCATACCTCACCGCATACTTTATTTTACTGATTTTAATTTTTACGATTCTAATCTTCGACTATTATCCAATCGTTTCCACTCGGTCTACTGGTGATCAGTCAGTTTCCCTTGTATAACGCGATTGGAAATTCAAACGGACAGCGTTTGGTCGATACAAGTTTTCACGCTCGGGCAGCTGGTGTTATCCAGTTTGCTGGTTTGTGAGACGTATGATTCTATAGATTCTACATTTACATTTATGATTACAGTTACGTTATTCGATCTACGTCATGATCGTAGGGAAAAGCATGAATTTAGGTCGGCTCCACGTTGCGGGGCCAGTTGACATTACCTGATCTCCTAGGGTAGGTTAGAGAAGGATAGCCTTCTAGCCTCCATAACTTTCGAACTTCAATCAATCCGAAAGTTATGGAGATGGGAAGGCTATTATTTTCTAACCTATCGTAGAAAATCAAGGCATGTCAAAGTTATGTATTGATTTTTTCAGCGTCGAGAGTTGATGCAAGGTGAGGCCTTTTTCTAGTCTTGTGAAGCTGGCGAGCGTCGTGGAAACAAACGGGACGTATAATATAAATCTTGTGCTAGTGAGCCAGTCTGTGCAAAAGATCATTCTGAATCGAACGTGCTAGATTATTAATCCCCTGGACATTACCACGTACCCAGGCAAAGATTCTTTGTCAACCTACTCAATTCCAGTCGAAGTAATTAATATTTTTTGTTTCGAGAAATATCACCGAATTATACATACAGCTTTTCTTTGTATTAAAAACAACCGTCTCAGGAAATTAAAAATAATTAATAGTATTTGATACAAAATTGCAATATTTGTAAGGGTCTTATAGTGAATAAATAAACTGGTAGATATCTTCGTCAAGATTAAAATGAATTGGCATACTCAATAACCATTGCTACATTACGGTGTTTAATAATATTATTTGACGTGTTCATTTGTTCCGTGACTGAAGGATTGATCATGTTGATAATTACAAACCAATTAATTGCCGAACTTCGTAGCAATTTCGAACACTCTCTTCATTCAAGGCAATGATTATTATATTTTTTATAAACAACACTTCAGTTTGGAAAAAAAAATCCGCAATTTATTTCGTACTATCGCGAATATGTGATTTATATTAATTATTCTTACCCGCCCTATTTGCCACAGCTTAATACATTTGTTATCAAAGATTGATAGTAATATTTCCACTGTAGATATTAACTGTCAATTCTTGTCGGAAATGCATTATATCAATCAAGATAAAACGCATTTATGTTGTGCTCACTCCGACATCTTATTAAATGATAAGGACCGATTTCGCTCATTGTGAGCAATTTAAACTGACGGTTGTGATTTTCAAAGGTCCTGATGTACATACGTACAGCCGACCCCCATATAGCGTAGAGATTTTGACTATGCTATAGGAATACAACGTTATATGGAATTAGGCACCCATACAAAATTTGTATTTTGTGAATTGAACGAAATCAGCTAATCAAAAAAAATCTGTCACATAATACGTCTAGTGAAGTCAAGGGACAAACAGCTACTGGAAAATATTCTTTCAATGTACGTATATAACATATGTATTTATAATAAAATATATTAATGACAATTCTAATTTAAACTTGAAAAAACTACACTTAAGGGGGGGTTTACTGTAATTGTTAAAATCGTTTTATTTTTATAGATACCTTCTATTTCGTTCGAAGTAGTGATTTTCAAATGAAACTTAAATTCAGCTAATTTAAAGTACGAAGTTGATTATTTTATGCAGCTGAAAGGGAGTAATATCAACCGTCAGATTATGAATCGTGTGGAGAGGTCTTTAAGTCAAAAAATTTTTAGCAGAATTCTTGTTTGTGCATGCCATATATTTTATTAACAGGTACATAGAACCAAGAGCCTTCCTGGTTCTTCAATTTGGCACCTTTAACGATTTTATGTAATACCTATTTTTTTCCAATATAATAACCAAACACACGTAGCGAAATGTATATGGAGAATTTTCACACCCGTCAATGTTCCCGCTAAGGTGTGCGCGCGGATATCTCCCAAAATATGCCCACACACATTTTTCCATACCAGCACATGGCCGCACACAGAAATATTGTAAAAATAAGTTTGTTTCACAAAAATTTTATATTTGCGCAAATTTTTTATTTTGCTGAAAATTTACTGCTCACAGAAGTTGATGGTCCGCACTCCGCACACACAATAGAAAAATTAGAGGGAACGTTGCCTCTAGTGTCTAGTAGCCATTGTGAAAATAGCAAAACTTAGTTTTATTTAATTTATTTAACAGTTCCGAATATATAATAAATAACATTAAAATACAATATATTTCTATAACGGCCGAAGATACAGAAAAATAAAAACATGTTTGGAATCAACAGAGGAAAGTGATTAATAAAAAGTAAAAAAAAATACAAAAACAAAAAATTGTTGTGCTGTGTCATTGTGCGAACAACAAATTATAGGGATTAATCAAAATATATGCAACATACATTGAAAAATATCTCTTAATTTTTTTCTTATGCGGATACAATTCAAGTACCAATACCAGTTTAATTGTTATCTCGACAAAAGTAGTTATAGAAACTCGTACAATTAAAATTTAAAAATAATTAATTTGTCGAATCATTATTCATGAAAATAGCATGGCCTTATCAGCCACGCATGATTTATGCCTCAATAACATTCATAATGCTCCATAATAACACATTTATCTATAGATGGAAAAGATACAATTAGCAAGTACCTCGCTGGCAGACGAGACATGCTAATTTATAGTGCAACATAGCACGCAGTCTACAAACGTCAATGTTGAACGAAATTAATCTATAAAAAGCATCAAATATAAATGTGACGATCAGCTTATTTTGTTATTGCTGAAATTCAATTATAAATTTTGACAATCACTTTGGATCTGCTACGGGTATTAAGATTTAGGAGTGGTATACATAATGTATTAAATGTACTGGTTACTAGATTAGGGTTTCCCAAAATATGTTTCGTGGAACACTGATGTTCCACAGAACTTGAATAGGTGTTCCGCAAACACCCACATAAATTTAAAACCACTTTTTTCAATATTTTCCAAAAACCAGCAATTCCTTGGTTCGGAGACCATTCTTCATGACACCAAAACTAGCATGTTTAATTCAACGAAAGTGATTCTGATATGAATGTCATTAAATTCTTAATTGGCTTTATAAACGAAGCAGGATTTCCTTTTAATGCTGCAACGAAGTCAACGCGCAGGTGTTTTATTAACATATAATATTTTTTTTTGTATTCATACTATTGTGAATTATCAGAATTAAAAAATAAGCCAAGCGTTCCGATTAACGAAGTGGTCCATTGCAGAAAAAGTTTGGGAAACCCTGTATTAGATAATAATAATAATACGAAACCATTAGGCGTTACACATGAAATTGCGTTTGACAAATCTTAAGTCAATATCATTAATAATTTCCATTTAGAATAATTAATCAGGAAAAATATTTGCACTGCATATATATATGTCTTTAAAAAAAATTGGAAAAATCCAAGCACATGGCCATCTAACCTGTACATATTTGATTCAACGATCCGTCAACTTGAGTTAACAAATCTTTTTTTTAACACGGATTGTTGCAATATTTCTCACTAAATAAACGCAACGGATTGTAGGTATTATAAGAAATAAATGAATCTATGAAAATTAATGTGAGCCAAGATGTTATGTATTTAACTTGTAATATTTATTAAATGTATTTAAATAAGGAGAAATTACTTTTATTTGGATGTGATTCTATATTAAAAATTGGTTCGGGAAAATATCTTTCATGTATATAATTTAATATGTAAGAATGCAATAAACGGAAGTGTAATATAACAAATTTACGAAAACATAAATTCCGACTACACTCGAAGTATATTTTTATTTAATACCGTACAAATAAATCTTAACTTGACTTTATAATAAAGATCACTCTTTAGATGTTGGTAACGATAGATCAATCAACAAATAAAACATGGGAAAGTGGTTTTTGCCGAATTGTATTCAAATGCTTAACCCTCCAGAGATGAGAGTTTTTTTTATCGATTTTTTTATTTTATTTTAAACCATATTGAAGTCACGGATAACTTTTATTCCTAACAAAAAATTAATTTATAGAAACTCTGCATGATTATATGGTAATGATCATCCTTTTATTACCGTGTAATATTGTGTACGGACAGTAATAAGGACAAAGGTGACCGTATGGGCACGCAAACATTCGGGGTTGAAATACAGCTAAACGTGATTTTTTTTTAATATTTACAATTTGACTTCTTTACATCAACATATTTTCAATACAAATATATTATCAAAAGAACTGTAAATAATTTGATGCTTTGATAAAAAAAATAATTAAGTGTATGTGCTTGTGGTGGCCGTTTCTGTCCCCGCGGCTGATGACCAACTTAAGTCTGTACCTTTCTTAACCAAATATGAGTGAAAGCAACGATATTCAGGTAGAAAAAGGATGAATAGTGGGATCAATAGACAACGGTGTTTACTGTGACCATATGGTCACGCTGGGAGGGTTAATGATAAACAACGATATTATCGATACATGCTTACAAAGAGATGTTATATTGAGCATTTTTTTTTCAATTTAGACGTCATCTCCTGTGGTCATTACCATTGAAACGATTTCATATTATTTTCCGTTCATGGCTTTAAAATCATCGCCTTATTATTTACAATCTGTAGTCTAAAAAATGATTTAATGACGTAGATCCGCCAGGTATTAGCTGTTTTTACATGCCGTTTTTTTTCGCTAGGCATCGTACGATGATGCTGGCACTTTGACCCGGAAAAATGAAATGTGAGTACTGAGTGATTGTGAATTTTTGATTCATTTCACAGGCAATCATTTTTGATTTCAACATATCAAATTAAATACGTGGCGATGTCACGAGACCACGCATGGACGGGAGGTTAAAGACATAGCCCAAAGAGTCAAACAATAGACACTGAGAAGATCAAAGAGCAAAGCATGTTATTATTATTTTTTTCGTGAATTTAAAATGCAAATTGATAGTGTTTATTGACTCATTGCGCACTTAAATTGAAGTTGTCTGACAGTTACAATGCAGTCGTTTAAAATCTCTACGATGATCGCTATTTCTGTTTCCCGTTTTTAGAATATGAGATAGAGTCAGGGGTGGGTTGGAGGGGGCTCGGAGGGGCTCACGCGAGCCCCTTGTTAAATTTGTCTATGGCCGGCGAGCCCCTTGTTAATTTTAGAAACAAAAATATTCTCAGATCAAATTAGTATATAAATGCAATTTCTGATTAATATATTATCTACGACAACTTTTTTAGTCATTTACATTGATAACTTTACGGTAAATTGCATATTGTTATATAATATAAGTATATTAAGTATTAACCGATTGATTACTTAAGTATTGCATATAATTGCATAGGAGTGATTCTTGATGATTGAAAAAATTCACTCCTTCCCCAGAACACCGATAATTGCTTTGAGATTAAGCGAGCCCCTTGTTGACGAATTGGCAGCCCACCACTGGATAGGGTTGGACATAAAAAAACATAAACATCATCCATCTCAGTTAATGTGAGAAATTGTTCGTTCAGGGACTTCGGTAGATCGGTAGATCGAAAACCAAAGAAAGTTGACATTCCAATACAGGACCGGCATCGTCATTTTTTTCATATTGTCGAAAAAATATTTAAATATATGGATATTTTCTTCTAATGTTACTGACACAATGAAGTTCGTTGAATAAAATTTCGTGATTTGATTGATAGCTAACCGCACGAATTCTTTTTCCTACATAGAAGAATAAAGAACCATATAGTCGGGTTCATAATGAATTGATTAACGTCGTTAGATTTCGCGGCCTAGGGAAGGGTTCGAGTCCTAGTATCAACAGTATTTTTTCAATCTATTTATAACTTACCGTAAGGCATAGATATTTGTGTTGTTTAAAAATTCTTTCCTCTCCTTCATATCCTAAATAACGGATCATGTTGAAAGCAATAAGCTAACCACTAAACATGTTATATTTCTATCATTTCTGCCCATACTCTCGTTAAAAAAAAAGAACGGTTGAGCAACTGAGTAACAAGCAGTTGTCGAAGGAAAAACTTTTGTAGAAATATCTCCGTTAGGAGGCCATATTCTCTACTGTAGGAGCGGACAAAGATTAAAAAAAACTCAAAGCCATTTCATTGACAAAATGCATGAATACTACATTATCAGGGTACTAAAAAAATCTATATTTACTCAAAATGGCTGATCCAAGTCGATGACTTTCGAGCACAGACATTAACAAAGATTTTACCTTATACATTTATATTTTACTTCTAACAGTCTTACAAATCGCAAACATGCAATTCGCATATTAAATGTAAATGTGAAAGTTGTATAGAATAAATTTTTAGTTAATTTCGTGTCGTGAAACTTAAAGAAGTAATAATGAGAGCGATACATTCAATATTTACTCTTCGAGTCGCCTTGGCATCAGGGATGCACCCCATTGTACTCCACTGGTATAGGTTTTCCCGATTAATTACATTACAAACTTAAAGTTGTAGATATGTGAGCGATGGCCTTAGCCGAAAGTCCATTTTCCGAATACGTATTTTGTATCGAAAAAAATAAGCGACACGATACATTTAAGTTTGTTGGAAACCAGGAAAGTTTCTTTAAATGGATAAAAATGTGTGATTAAAAAAAATGGCGAGTTCATCCGTGCACTTGAATGCCTGAAGTTGCCGGGTCGTTAGTGACAAAACGTGTGTAAATGTAAAAAAAAAATAAGAATCAAGTTTAATTTTCAAAATTATAAAAAAAATGGTAAGTGATTTATTGTGGTGAACATACAGTTTTGAAGTATGAATTTTAAAAATACCGATATTTTATTTTAAAATTTATAAGTGACATGTTCAATATCCAAGTGAGTTATTATTCTGAAAACAAATAGTCGTTGATATATAATATATGATTGCGGTAAACCAAAATCAATTCAATTCATTTTTCAAGTTGTGGTATTTATCATGAAATGATACAAAAAATCTTTCATATCGGTACACACATATTAAATAAATTATATAGTCGCTTCACAGCTCAATGTTTAAACACTAATGTTACCAATGTTCTTAAGAATTAATAAAACTCGTTTTAAGAGTCTTTCGAACGTGTCAAGAAAATTTGCATTTTTATTTTTATTCTTTATTTGAGGTTAGTGATATTAAAGCCGAACAACCAAATAGAAATAATTAAATAAAATTCCACAGAAACCGTAATACAAGATAATTCTGCAGATGCATCAACCGACCACTTACAAAAGAGATACATCGATTTCACTTTTCGCATAAAATTTTTGTGTCATTTTTCAGTAACTTAATGAGTAAATTTGCTAATAATTATTATGTGGATTTTTTAATCATAATAATTTCCCCTGCAATGTTTCTTTATTTACAAAAATTATTACCTCCCTAAATATATTGATTAAAAGTATTATTTCGTGGTTATAAATAATCTATTATAGAATATCGTTACCAGTATAAATTGCTATACTCCTTTGAATTGCTTTTTTTCCATGTAACGCGGTGGAACAGCCTTCCGGTAACTTTTTTTCGAATCATTTTTAATGTTTCAAATCAATATTTAGAAATTTTTTATTATTTTGTTTTGAAATCTTTTATCTGGGCATCGCAACACTCATGAATCAATTTCATAAAACAAAACATCACTAGGTCCATAGACTTATTCTGTTACCAGAACCAGAGGTCGAATGCTTGATTTAGTCCACTATTTGTGTCCCGTGGTTTCCATCAGCAAAAGTTTTCTCAATTATGTTCATCAAATTTGTCGAGAAATAGGTTGATCGGTGGTCATTCAGAAGAAGACCAGGCTTTCGTGACGGATTTAACAGATTCGAGTCCCAGTACGAAGAGCATTTTATTCAATCGGAGGCATGAATGTTTGTGATATAAAAAAATCCTCCCGCATTTCCAATCATAATATAAAAACCGTGGCAAAGTGAGAGCGATCAGTTAGCCCTATCCTTCTATCCATACTCTATTAAAAAAGAGAGGTTAAGTAACAAGAAGTCTTCGTAAAAACAACTTGTGCGCTATTGTGTTTTAAAAAAAAATGTATAAAGTAACCGTTTTTCATCGCTTTAGTCAAATGTCCCTCTCCCGGTGAAAAATCGAGTCGAATCGATATAAAAATAACGCGCGAACGATTGCAAATTTTGCCAGTCGAATTGGTGTGTGCCATATATTTAACATATCAAGTATCAACAGATTGTAGTCAGAACTCTAAGATTATCAACCATCTTACATATTCATTTAATATGTACAAAAACAAATCTTCACCAGTGAAAGAAAAACCAATCGCTATTTGTGTGACGCGTCTTACGATTTATTATTATTTTGTATGTTGTTTTTTTTAATTATTTTAAGCCGATCTTTGAAATAAAATTGGCAATAACAAACTTGAAAATTCGTCAATAAAAAAAAAGCTATTTTACTTTATTTGGCCAGTAAGTACCATTATTTACCGTCGGCTTAAACAACTAATTATCCGTGAGATTGATTTTTGATTCAAATGACAAAAAAAGAGAAAACAATAAGTCATTGATACAGTTGGAATGAAAAAATGACATTTAATTGTTTATGGAATAATAATTATATTATATTGATACATACATGTCGGCGGTGTCATTGTCACCCATTGGCGAAAGCATGGCAAGATGCCATTATATCTATTAGAAGAATCTTTTAAAAATACACTCGAAAAAATTAAAGTCTTCCTAGTTATCACTTTAAAGTTTTAAACTTTTTTGATTATTATTTAGAGAATAAACTTCTTTAGAGTAGTGTCATGGTTCTCCTTGTAAATAGTCATACACGTTTGTGTAAAAAACAACAACTGAACTTATTAATGTGTATCTTCAGATCGATTATCTGCCATGATCTCAGCTTATTAAGTACCCACTGAATGTATTTGTATAAAACTTAAAATTGCGGTCGAATCATTGCAATGCAAACAACTATCGTGAGTATTTTTCTATAAATATTAAGACTACGTAGAGAATATGTACGTCATTTCGATTAAAATAGTATATTTTTATTCACTGCGATCTTTAACTTTATTAAAAATAAACGCGGCATCATCGAAGAAGAAAAAAATACATAAAATTATCAAAAAAATCACCAGCCGATTTTGGTTAAGATCAATTTCACAACATTGAAAATTCTAAGCCATGAGTGAGAACATTTTTTTTGGATTGTCGCATTCGTATATGTGCAATATAGAGAGGTCTGCACGGGCCTTAATTTGATGAAATTACCCGGTCCATGCTCGGCCAATCTAGACCCAGCCCGACCCGAGCCCGAGATTTAATACATACAGTGGAACCCCGATCTACCGTTCTCACATTGTTCGTTTTCCCGCATGGATCGTTTATTTTTCATAGTCCCGGCCAAACACCCATAAGAACAATGTAGTAGAATCCCGCATTAATCGTTCCCCGATTTACCGTTTTCCTCGATCTATCGTTTAAATATTTTGGTCCCGTCACGAATATTATCCCGATTGACCGTTTTCGTTGAATATGTTTCATAAATAGTTTTGCCTCGCATTTCGTTTCGCGTTTTTTTTCAGTGTAACCCCGATCTACCGTTCTCGCTATCATGGATCGTTTATTTTTTACTCGACCAAGACCCCGTCATAACAATATTTCACAATTCCTAGTTTATCATTCCCCTATTTACTGATTTCCTCGAACTATCATCTAAATATTATTGTCCCGATTGACCGTTTTTGGAGGATATTTTTTCGCTCAAATAGTTTTACATCGCATTTAGTTACATAAATAAATAAGTTCTTTGAAAATTAAACATTTTTTTGGTATTATCTGGAGATTTCCCGCATTATCGGTTTCCCGCATTATTCGATCATTTATTACGGTCCTTTGAAAAACGTAGAATCGAGGTTCCACTGTACTTGTTATCTGAAGCTGACCCGAAGCCAAGATGTTTTATTAAATAATTTATCATATTTTATTGAACTGCTCATTATAAAAAAATGTTTTAAAACTCACCAAGCGATTAGTAGCTCTCTCGCTTCAGTGATGGTTTTTGTAACTTTTATTTATTTTGTAAAAAAAAATGATAGAATCAAAAAATATCATTAACAGTTAGCCGATTCTGAACCTCTATGCCAGCCATGGTAAAATTTTTATTGATTTATTTCGCTGCTTGCACTACCTCACTGCCAACGATGGGCTGCCAATACGTTATCAAGGGGCTCGCTTAGTCTCAACGCAATTTATCACTCCTATGCAATTATATACAATACTAAAATAAGCAATCGATTTTTACTCAATTCACGTATAATATGTAACAATATGCAATTTACCGTAAACTTATCAATGTAAATAGCTAAAAATATACTATTCTGTATACTGAAGCTGTCATAGATAATATATTAATTAGAAATTGTAGCTTTTTCTTTTTATTCGATAAACTTGTTTACCTTTCTGCATCACACCGAAGACGATATCTCCTCAATGATACAGTTAAGATACATGTTTTTAGATACAATTTTATAGGCAACAATAATAATAGCTAATAATAATAAGAAATTGTAGCTATTAACTAAATTGATATGAGAATATTGTTTTCTCGTAAGTTAACAAGGGGCTCGCTGGCCTCAGAAAATTTCAACAAGGGGCTCGCGCGAGCCCCTGCGAGCCCCCTCCAGGCCACCCCTGCTCACACTGCTTTTTTACTTTTCTTAACATTGTCAAAATTCATAAAAATTCTATCGATTCTTTTTTAAAAATAGTATTGCTACATGGCTGATTCATAATCCGAACATATTTCTGTATTTTTTTTGAAAAATGAATTCTTTATTCGGTCTCGGCCCGAGCCCGAATCTCGATTGACTTTACCCACCCGAGCCCGGATCCGTGCAGACCTCTAGACTGCAATATTATAACGACATGTCTATGAAACTTCAATAAGATATATTATAATACTTTTTAAAATATTATTATGTTTACGCATGATAACAATAAAATTTTAATGTGTGTTCAATCAAAAGACCGCAGGTTCTTTATCTATTCCCGTATCTAAGCGCTTAAAATTTATATAATAATCGCTGCAACAAATTTAATTGAATAGAATGTTTAGCAGGACCTGCCGGTCAATTCTTATAACATAGATTTTTGGAAAATTTTCCACCAGTAATTAATAGCAAGCAATTTACCGCCGCAACAATTCATAGAATATTATTTTATTCAAAAATGATTTCCATACATATCTATTCTCCAATAGTTCATAGAATTCTAAAAATATGGTAACCTCATAAATAATAAATAACCTTTTTATCAACCGAACATATCTTATTGTTTCTGGGCGGTAAAATACGCTAGCAATCATTTGTAGACTATAAATTGTTTATTCGACCAATTGATGCGGCGATTGTCTGTTAGCGATTAATTGCTGACGGTGAATTGCGGGCGGTAATTTTCTGGACCACCTACCTGTACATGATATTATATAATATGTCTGCTCTAATTTGTAGCATATGGACTGCTAATGTAAAATTTTAAAAGAAGGATTTTAACTAATACCGACTGTAAGACTGTCGCTTAAATTTTCTTTTGCGAGAGTTAATTTTATCGTCAATTACTCTCTCTACATACTGTAATCATGATCAAACGAAAGTCAGATTGGAACAATGTGCTTTTGGACACAAATTCTTAAATTATTCGATGAATCTTAAGTGAGAAGATGTATAAAAACTGAACTCAGAGATTTTAACTCTGTAGTAATCATAAGTCACGTAACCTAGTAGATTGAGAGACAATAAACTTTTGCCATTTGGAAAACAAGGAAAATTATTAATCAAGGACTTTGTTTAAAAAAATGACACAATACAGTGCCACGTATATAACGATTGTAATACTTCAAGGTAACTGAGCTTTGATTCATTTATAATTTTAGGCTATATTTCTAAGCTCAAAAATCATGCATGTTTCACAACCACTACATCGTGTAGCCAGTTTCCTATTTTTACGTCACCGCTCCATTAAAACGTATTTGTTTATTTAGAAATACAATATAATTGTTAAAAGCTTCATGCATGCACAATCCGACCGAAACAACAAACAAATGGACACCTCTGATGTAATATACGTGGCTGTAAGATTTATTTTTCATTTGTTGAAGTAGCCAGGTGAAAAATTATAAATATTATAATGGAATCCCCGGCGATGTTTACACGAGAAATGCGATGAGGTAGAAAGATACATCTACGTGGATTACCCTTTATCATCTTAAAGAATATTTGTATTGTTTGACTTTTTTGACTCATTTCCTTATATACTTAACAAATAAAATATCATAATATTATCCTTATTTGTTTATTTGTTACAAATATGCATACACGGTTGAAATAGCGTCAGTTCTTATATTTATTTACGTAAAAAAATAAAAGGTTTTATTTTGCACTGTGGCTTAGCATTTCGATCGTTCTGTTCATTAGTCATACAACTTTTTTTTAATGAGTTAAATATTCAGTTATGTGTAAAATTTTCCGCTCTATCGAGTCCAGTAATCAGAAAAATAATGTTAATATTACCTATTCTTTTATAACAATTATTTGAAATATATAATATTTCTTAATGTCCTACTTTTGAATTCGACCTAAGTACTCGATCTGTAAACACTTGTTGATAAAATCTATACATGTCGGGCAACGGATGGTCAATAATTGATTTATGGTGTTGGTGACCATTTAAATATTTTTAGCCAGATTAACGGTTAACAAAATATTTCGTCGACTATATTTTTATTACATTATTAAACTAAAATTATGGTTCAAAATGGCATTTAAAACATTTTTACACTAGTTGCGGAGTTGCAAGGTTTGATTTTTTTTCGAAAATTTGATGTAATTGCGATTCATTTTTTCAAATTCATGTTTAACTAGAAGTTATTGTATGTGAGCTTAGTGTGAATTTGTCGTGTAGACCATCAAATTCTCGTTACACAATTGTACCATTTTATTTCATATGAGAAATTGAACATTGACAAGTAAAAGAGACAGAACGCATTAGGGAAAAACGAGTTACTGTACTACACAATCTAATCGCGTTACATAAAATTCACAGATCGCCGATTACGCTACTTTGATTTGCAAAAATCGACTACACTATTTTTTTAAATCATTTATTGTGGATAGATTTAATTTTGTATGGACGCATTAAAAAAAAACAGCTACATTCATTGGAACTGTCGTTGCGTTTATTTATTTAAAATAATATTCAGTGCGCTAAAGTGCTTTAATATTTGTTAATGAAAGGGATTCTTAATAATGTAATTCGTATACCGGTATTATATACTCAACGACTGCACAGATATTATTACTAGTTTATTTTACGACTATTCATTGGTTATTGCAATGCAATAAAATTGCCTTCTGTAACTATTTTGATTTCCGATGGAAACTTGGAATTCCTCAAATGTGCCTGGTAAAGGTTTTTAGCATAAAAAATGCTTCCACCTCTTGCTGCGAGGTTGAAATAGGTGCAATCACTTAGAGTGGTGAAATCTTATAATAAGAATACGGAATATTTAAGCTTGCACGGGCGGCTAAGGCTCCTCACACACAAGAACTCAACTAGAAATTCATGTAACATCACTGTATTGTTTCAAAGAAACTTCTGTGATTGATATTCAGAAAAAATAAATCGTTTTAAGTCGTTCTTTATCCGTTGAATTTTACTGATATTGTATATGTATGACGGGATTTGAGTGTCAAACCACGCTATACCCCCCGACGGTGTGTACAGTAGAATCTTAATGTAAGGACCTCGATATAACTGACCAAATTTATGAATGTCTCGTATATTTGAGCAATATGGCGTAAATTTAAATGTGGGACTTAAGTCTGTACATGTCTCCGCATAGTTTCAGTTGGAAAAATAGCTAGGGAAAACAAGATTCTTCTGTCTACCATATTAAGTGAAAGAACACGTGTAAAAGTAATATATGAAACTGATCGATTCCTACCAAGTTAATTAGAATGATATTTCTGTAATAAGTTGCTGACTTTGATTAAATTTATGTACTGCGGTTTGCGGTTGCCTGACGATTGTGATATTCGATGCATATCTGCATCTGAAATTAGTAATTCAACTATCCTCGTGTGAAAGGAGCTTTAGAATCAAGTCAACCGGATTGCTTGGGCCCTAGAAAAGACTCAAAAGCGCATGCGTTAGCCGCTAGAACAAAAGTATTCTCAAACTGCACTACCGTCTGTTAATTATACAATTACATCTTCTAATATCTCGGTATTATATTTTGCGTACTCTTGTTACACGATATGTTTTTTTAGGGTAGAACACGTTGTTATAACTGTTTTTTTTTATACTCAATCAATGATTCTATGACACTGACAACTAAATTTAGACAATTAGTCAGTAATTGTAAAATTATTTTGTGTGTACAAATTGATGTGTACCATACATTAAAAGTGGTAAAGAATTGCGTATGAATGATGAACGGTGAGGCTTTAAGTTGATAAAATCGGCATCAGTCTCGAATTGTGAAAAAACATTAGAATCAAAGTAAGTATAAACGACTTCACACACCTAGAAAACTCAATGGCTGAAGTAAAAACTATGAAAAATAATAAACAAAAACAATACATTGAAAAAGAAACGCTAAAGTTAAATCAAATTCAAACCATGCTCACCAAATAATAAATAATAAAACAGTTTTTTAAACTGAAAATACAACCAAAGAGTAGAGAAAATATAATTTCAATGATACTTTTTTCAGCATATTTCTGAATGCATATTTTTTTACGAATATAAGTCATTTTTAAAAATAGAAAATGATTTTGACATTTTATAAATAAAATTACAAAAAAGTATAATAAATAAAACATCTCGGCGAAAACAATGGCGGGTAATTTACTTACTAATTAGTATGCTACACAAATCAAATTGCTACTTCATTATGTTAATTTATCGCTCCTTGTGAGCAAATAAGCAAATTAAAATAGTTCAGTTAATCCCTCTTTGAAATCACAACTGTAAGGAAAAAGTTCATATTTAAGACGATTCTGTGTTTCAATTATTATAAGGTTACAACAATTGTTGACTTACGTGCACGATGCAAATCCTTTTTTTCATTTAACCCACAAGCAATTATTTACAAAACAATTTTACTATAAACTACATCGTTAAAACCAACAAAGTTCACTGAAATAAAATCTATCAGAGATAGCCACGGACAACTGTTAAGCAGTATGTGAAATAATATTGTATTGCAACATCTGGCTGATCAATTATTGTAATTACTCAATTGTGGGTAGATTTAGTAAACTGTAGTACATAAAATAACGCATATCTAATTTTATTTTCCAACAATTCACCTGGTACATATTATTGCAGTCCCGTTTGATTGAAGTAAATTAAAAATTAACTTTGACGGTTAATTTTCCTCGTTATTTGAATCTGAAATGGTTAAAATAAATAGCTTCAGATACGTAGATTAAATCAATGGTAGGAGGTACTTGTCTTATTCATATATATATTCTAGTTCATTAGTCACAAAGCTCCAAATAACTTTTTTGAAATAATGGGGAAAAGGAAAATTCAAATGGTCATCACAAATCAGTTATTATTCATCTGTGCTCGAGATTAATACGTTTTATCAACATACATATGTTTGCATATTAGTTAATTGTGTCTGGTTTACAGTTGTCAGATTTCTTCGGAAGTCAAGCCGGGACACCCCCCCCCCTCTCGATTTTTTTTGATTTATATTAAATTGTAACATATTTTTAAAATTTTAATATTTATCATGTATTAATAGGAATAAAACCAGTTACAAACATATAAAGAAAAATGAAAATACCATAGAGTTAAGAAATTGTCCATGGACAATACGCACCGTGCGAAATTCTAGTATTTTGGGAAAAATGTGAATACGCCTGCATTTTTTTGTAAACCGGGACTTTTGGGCGTCCCGATTAATCGGGACGTCTGACAACCCTAGTAGGACGATAAGAAATATTGGTGTAATAGTTCTTTATAATTTTATCAAAAAAAGCATGTTTGTGTCATTTTTATATAACCTGATTACTGGACCCGATAGAGCGCAAAATTTTACATATAACTGCATAGTTAACTCTAATTTCAATCGTTCGTAGTCATCGTATATATTGTGGAATTAATCCACTTTTTTCTAGTTTTATCTTTACATTTTCTGAAAAGAAAGAATGACACACTGCCTTAAAAACAGTCATCCTTAAACACCGTCTGTTGAATCTGGAGACTATATACACTGGGAGCAGTCATGGTTTCTGAACTATAAAGATCCTGTTCCGTAGATATCGTAGATTCTTTCTGATGTGTGGGCAAGATGCGATATCTTGCGCCGCAGTTGGTTAAGCTCTGGTTAGATATTGCAGGAGTATCGCATGGTAGCATGGCGAACAAAACAAACCAGTTGGCCTTGCGGTCTTTCTTACACACTCGCCGAGTTAACTTGCTCGCCGCTGCCCACACCGATGTGATATTCGATGTCGCAAACGGTTTTATATTTGCGGACAACACAAATTGAATGTTTGCCTACTTTTCTCAATCGGTTTCGACATCTCTGCGATTCCGATTCCACGGACATGGGTTTTATTGACCGTGTTTCGCATCGCGAATTCCACACCTACACCAACTATAATATAATACCACAGATTACTTACCTACATTCCTATTGGCAGAGTAAACATTACATCAAAAAGAATATTACCTATTGAAAGTGCTTTATTTTAAAAAAAATAAAGGTGCCGGAACTCACTTCTTGTCAACCTTTTTACAAAAAAATATTGTTTTCCAATTCATGTCCGTTCTCAGTGTGGAGCATATGACTTCCTAATTGAGGTATTTCAATATTATTTTTTTCATGAGAACTGATTGTTATCCAGTTCTTAACCTCTCTTTTTCGAAGAGAGTAATAGAAAAAGAAGGATTAGACTAGTAGTTAACTAGTCGCTCTCACTACGCCCTGTTATTGATAGATTGGAAATGTCGGAGGGAATATTTAGACGTCACAAACACTTATGCCTTCGAACATAAATCGATAAATCTATTGCAAAAGTACTGGGACTCGAACCCGTGAGATCTGTCACAGAAGCCAACGACGAAGACCGCTGCGCCACGACCCGACAAAATGTATTGTGTATGTTAGCACAAATCTTTGACTTATCAATAAATTGGGCCAAATCAGTAGATAAACCAACAAATCATTACACAAATTGCATTATTGAATGATGGTGAATGGCGGTATATCAAATTAAGAGAGTAAGGATAGAAGGATGGTGCTAAGTTAGAACTAGTTGTTAACCAATCGCTCTCGCTTTGTCCTGTTGATTTTATGATTGCGATATATTTTCTATCTAGCATCCTTTTATCTGTCTCACAAAGGAACTAAAATATAAAATATTTTTTAGACATGTTGCCCCAGTATCATAGGTGCCAAGAATCCATAAACTTATTTCAAACATGCAGCAGCAAATATCTCACTAATTAAATTGTTATTACTTAACCCTTTTAATACCCTCGAGCCGATATATCGGCTTTCATATAATCGCCAAAAATACCCTGAGCCGATATATCGGCTTTTCTAAATGGTACATATATTTGTATGTACGTAACATAATTTAAGTTAAATTGAGAAGTGTCATAACATAGGAAACTTAACTTTTGACATCCAAGCCACTTAAAAGTCCAAAGATATATAATACAGCCCCACAAAACGTTGTTTTTCCATAAAAATAGTTGAAATTTAATGTATTTTTTTATTTCAATTTTTTTAATGTAATTTTTGTTCCAAGATGTAATAATGTAGATAAAAACATATAAAATAAACATTATTGTAACCCCCCTCATCAGTTAAATAGTAATTATAGAATAATAATATATCTAATGCAAAAGTTATTAAGGATTTTTTTATTCCTTTGATGGAGTATCCCTTCTCAAACTCAGCGTATGTTTTCTAAATACAATACAACGGGGATGTAAATAAGTCTGTAATGTTATTTCTCCATGAAGTATAAAATATTTTATCAAAATGTCTTTATTTTTAATAATTTTTCATGAATTTACAAAAACCCTTAAAAATAGATATTTCTCAGGGTATTTCTGGGAAACCTGTGCAAAATTATAGGGTATTAAGGGGTTAAGTGAATATACAATTTTATTATAAAAAAACTTTACTTTTATAATCAATGTTTTGTAAATTACCTCATCTTTGTATATTTTTTAAATATTATGAAATCGTGTTGGCAGTCTATAGAAATCCGAATTGTGAGTAAAGTGATCCGTGAGGTCAGAAAAGCTAAAGACAGCTACTCTAAGAGTCAGGGATATTATCTAGAATGTACTACAAATAAATATTTGACGTCAGTTATTGCTATCCTGTGTATTATTTTGTTTGTCTCATTCGATAGCGCTCTGTTGCTTGACTTTAAGTTGCAATAAAATGTTTATTTATGTGTTGTGTTTTTGTATAAGTTTAACATAACTACCTTATTTTAGTAAGCATCAAATTAAAATTTTATAAATGAGTATAGGACTGTTAAAAAGGCACCATCTGACATTTTATGTTATAAACAAAAGAAATCATTTTCGAGATTGAAGAAAATAAAGGACTAATCAGAAAATTTTCCATACTTTATCAACTCGGACGTTTTATACAATATATTGTGAATAAACTACCTGCATTACAAATATCAAATTAATGTTTAGCCAAAGAAAACCAGTGTCAAATGACAATGTAATGCCACAACTTCTTGTCTCCCACTCATATATTCCAACTAATATTTTATAATACACACGCAGTACAGCGCATACAATATGTACACATTGACACGCTCCTCAATGATACGGACACCGTACTGCTAGCTAGCGTAATGTAATGACTGTTTTTAAATTCGGTTGTTCGTCTACTCTGCATCAATTATCAATTCACAAAATAAAGAACAATGTGACCATTTAACAAAATAAATCAATCTTTGTAATTATGTCGTGTTCGTTGTTTTCTGCCGGTAATATAAACATCTGAATAGCCAGACCACATATGTTTACTGACAGAAGTTAGGAAGTAACAAATTGACAGTTCAGAGTACACAGCAAATGAAAAACTTTAGTTTTTATAATAAGCATGTAACCTCGATAATTTATGTTACATAGATAATTAAAGCACCAAAATATTGTTCGATTAATGCCCATTTGACACAAATAATGTATGCAGGGTCTGTATTTAAATTTGCATTAATAATAATTACCAACACAAAAAAATGCTGTCTGCTAAACTAGTACAATAAATGCGTTTACCGAGTTATACCAGACAAAGAATTGATATCCTAGTATCTCTTTATGTACTTATCTCATTTTTGTCAATTATTACTTACCAACATCTCCCAATATGGTGACAATATCACGATCCTGCAGTATTGAATTGACATTGCAAGTTTTTCACTCTTTCCGATAGTGAAATTTTATTCTAAAAATATTCACAAAAACCCGGTTAAACTTTTAACATGTGCTACAAAATAGAGTTCCCATAATCAAGATTTCAAAAATTAATTCAACAGCGTCGGTATGAAACTACATTATGAAGATGGCAGTAGTAGGACAGTTGATATTGTTGAAGTTTTTCCTACTTTAAATGTTTTTTTCATTTTTTAATATCAAAGCAATTTAATCATACGAGGGCTTAAAGTTAAACATCTAAAAGTGTTTTTTTTTGTTTTGTTGATAATATTATCTTTCATTCTTGGCTACATGATAGTCAAACAAAATTATGTCAATCTTTTCTAACTTCTTCTTAAATCACATTTTTTAAGACTATATCTAAAAATGTTGACCAATGTTGAATGTTGAAAAATGCATCACCTTTAAGCCCATGCATTGTATCATCAATCGATATACTAATAGTCGCCAGTCAGGTTAGTGAAATTGTGCTTATCATCGATGACTGTGGTTAAATTTTCAGCAGCTTCCGATTCTAACTATAAATATATTTTATATTTATGAAAATAGCTAAGAAAAATATATTTTATTTACGGAAAATCTTCATATTCAATTATCTGTTCACACTCTGGTTTCACAGTGGCAATATAAATTTAGAAAATAATTATTTTCATTTCTTCGACAGCCAGTTTCTTTTTTCTTAATTGTAGCTGCTGCTCGAAAGAAAAGGTAATAAAACAAATTTGATAATATGATCACTTATTTAATATTTTCACATTGGTACAAAATTATAATAAAGAAAATCACATTCATTAGATGAAAAGATAATTTAATAAATTTACATTGCAGGTTTGAATGATTGACGTGAATACAAATAACATTTTTTTTTAAGTAGATTCTTAACTAGTTTTAGTAGTTAGAATAATCTCATTGTCAGATATACATCTATTAAAAAGATTAAACAATATTTATTTACACTCTTATATTAGCACCTTTAAAAATAATCAAGTAAATGCGGAAATAAAACTAGAAAAAGTGATTATGCTCATTTGAATAGTAAATATATTCAACCGAAACTCATCACTATTACAAAAATATATACACAATCAATATAAAAACCAAAATATCTTTATAACTAAAATTTACTAAAAATATAATTATATATTGAATTGATTTAAAGCAATCAACGTTAATCTTAAAAATACAATATGAAGATATGACTTTAAAAATTATTTATTATGTCGGTTTATGGTAATTTATCTTTGGAATCATTGTTATCCCATAGACAATACTGGGATTCAGATAAGGTATGAAAAGACATTTCAAAGACAACTTAATGATAGTTTCCATAAATTTTAATGTAAATTTATTTAATAGGAAAAGACAACAATTACATAAAATAATATGTAACTATTACATTCCCTATAGAACATTTGTAGATTAAAATGTTTAATATTCATTTTGAAACATCAAGGCGATTCATTTCAAGGCGGAATAATTATTGCTTATATTTAGTGTCGCAGTGATATGGTGGGCGACATAGACGATAGTCATATGTGCAGGGGCATCACCCAGCCCGCTTTCATATTTACTGTCATTTTATAAATTGACTTTTTAAGCATATATATTCTTTATTGTTCATATAAGACAATCATTAAAAACAATAATATTTTTACAAATAAAAAGTGATAGTGGGATTTGCCTGAGGCACTGAAAATCGTCACTACGGCATTGTTTACTTTACGTTGTGAAGAGTGAAAATTAAATGTGGCTATCTCCAACACATTTTAAATAATAACACTTTATTTATTATATATATTTTTCAAATAATACGTCAACCTTTCTCTCCTCTTCATAATAAAACCACTTTTTTCTAAGATCTTGCCTTTACTATACGACAATACGATCAAACTTGGTTAAGTCCATTGGAACCAATCGGAGTGTGCACTCAACACTGATATTTTTTGTTAAGATATTAATATCTATGAGGGCTTTGGCTGCTAGATTAATATTTGCAATTATTGATGTTCAATGGAAATGGCCATGTTTGATCAGCACCGACTCATTTTTTTATAAAGTAACTAATATGTTATATATTCTATCTACTCGAAAATATCGTAGGAGGCACTTTTGAAAGAGTCGAGGACCATTAATTATAAATATTTAGATGGAATTATCCTATAAAAATAAATAACTGACATCTATATTAGTGCAGTTTGTATTAAAAAAAAATATTTATTTAACAGATAGTTTAATAAATTTCTAAACTCAGACGGTAAAGGCACTATCTTAAGCTTCAATAAAAAAAAATGGCACTTCAAAGTAGACAGTAAAAAAAATGATAATTTTGTAATTTTTTTATTTTTGTATTTATAAAATCGTGATTCATACAAATGGCATACCAGAATAAATAATAAAACTGACATCAAACCAGACATACTCCGTGCCAAGTCAATCTAAATAATGTGTCAGATAGTCTATATAAAATTTAAATACAATGGAAAAATTTTAATATTAAAAAAACATTATTCATGATTCTCAGGAAAACCATAAAGGGAGTCTAGTGTTGATTAAAACAATTGATTTTTTATTAATATTTATAATTAAATTTAACATACTGATACTTATTTGAAGCTAAACTTTCATAATTATCACAATTTCTTCTTGTTTACTATATACTAGCATTCTAACAATTACAATAAGAAATACTATAGCTGCCTAAACATAAAACTTACATGTACAAAATTACTTTTACAATAATACTCGACTTTTACATAATGATCTCAATATGAATAAAGTAACATATTAAAGTGTTTTAAAGCAGGCACCAATATATTTCTAATTGAGAACATTTTTCAAAATAAATTGAATTTTTCATCTGTCCTTACAGTAGCAACAGGTTTAACAAGGAAAACTGTTAACTTTAAAATTCGATTCAAAGATGGAAAAACATATTAGATTTACTGTAGTTTTTAGTTAAAAAAAAATATGATAGTAAGCGTATCTTTTAATCTACTTCAAATATAAATTAATTATTACTAACAAACTGTTGAAAATACTTGATTTGCATATTTGTAAGATAATATAGAAAACAGCAAGTGTTGCAAATAATTTTGTTTTACAAATATATTTACTTTCGTAACAATTAAAAAAAAAGGTATATAATATATAAAATTGATTTTTGTTTGATGAACTTTTTTATACACACCATCAACAAAAATATAATATATAAAACAACCTTTTTCAAAACGGTTAAACATTCAGCCGCACTGTATATAACAAAATACCTACACAGTTATGATTTAAATCACATTTCTTAAGTAGCGTATGATTTATGGAGGGCCACAATATAGATTTTAAACATATTCTGGTAATACATTTTCTGAGTGAAACAAAATATACATTTGTATCTTTAATTGTTTGAATAATGTTTTTTACCAAGACAATGTTTCATGAGATTTGGATTAAGAACAATCGGTGTGTAAATAATACTTTGTCATATCGATCATTAATTCCACTCGACAGTTCGACACGGTTGTAAACAAACAAATTGTATAACAAAGCATTTAACAATGACAGGTTGAGACTAGTGTTGGATTATAAATAAAATCGAGCGCCTTAAAACAAATCTCAATTGATATCGATGTCAAACAGTATTCTTTAAAATAGTGTCTATTTTTTTTTTCTTAAAGGCTAACTTAATTGTACGGTGCTACTTTTGCATTCACGGGTCTCGCGTGTTGTATACTTTCGTATTCGTAGAAGTTGGACTGCGGCCGATGAGACTCTCCGCGGGGCGATCTTTGCGAATGATAATTTCCGATGCCTCCTCTTCTGCTAAAAGCAATACTTCAAGCATTACCAACCGGTTACGATTGATTTAAATGTACATTCAGACAACATATTCATGTTATCTATTTTATTTTATTTTACAATTTATATTCTTAAGATGAAGAGCATCACTGAAGTGAATATTATGCAACATAGTACCAATAGATTTAAGTATTACCTATAATACTACTTCCCTAAGTGTGCTGTATTATCAATAAATCAGAATAATTGAAATAAAGAAAATCAATCAAAATCCATAATGTAATGTTGATATCAGATACTATCAAATATCCTCACATTGAAACCTATCGAGATAAAAAAAAACAAGGATAATAAGAATTTTTATGTTATTCTAAAGTAAGAATATAATAAATAATAAAATTGACTGCAGCAATTACAGCGTTCAAAATATTAAAATAAAATGCGATATTATCCTCTCACAATGCAGATTCAATATCATTCGAATGACATTGATGCAAAAATAAAGACATTATACATTGCTAACCTTTCCTCTTCGGCTTTGACCCTCTGCGCGTGGACCTGTCTCCTCATCTGACCAATTTGCACTTCACTCAATCTTTCTTTGCGCGCGCTAAAATTATACACAGATAATGTAAGCAAACGAACTTAAGCGGAGTTATTCGAAGCATGAAAAAATGCAATAATTGCCAAGCGATAGCTTTGTGATGATGTGTGTATCCTAAAGTCCAAAAATTTTAACAACTTTAATATTGAATAGAGCATTAAGCATATATTATTTGATTTCTTCAACCTATTCAACTATTTAAGAGTAGATGGCCATAGCGTATTCTGGTATCATAAGTCATGTTATGTTTGATCATTCCTGAAGTGTGCTGCATGAGCTTTTGACCAATTGTCTACACTCCATACAACTTACCAATACCATATATATATTTAAACAGTAATGAAACAAATTTGGTCTGATACAAATCAGTTTCAGTACAATGCATAGGGAGAGCATGAGCACAAACACGCTCTGGTAACAAAAAGCTGATTCTGCATGTCCAAAACAATTGCAAGTTTGTGCAGTCATCGTAGCCATGCGAATGACAACCATCATCTGTTGGACATTTTCATCGTTTGCTAATTATAGTTCAGTATGATAAAAACCTGCCATGTGTGTCAGAAACTTAGGCCTCATTGATGCATAGTATAAGTGTCACATTGTAGGTAAATAAATTATTGTACTGATATGAATATTTTGTTCAACTACTTCTATTTCTGCAAAAATATCAAAGTTATTAAAATTTTGGACTGTGAATAGTTTATACTATGTATATGGTCAGACGAATAAATAGTATATCATTTCTAGTCAATAAAGAGTTGTCAAATTTTATAAAACTTTTAATAATACAATGGTGATAGTTTATTTAAAATCTTGCACAGTTAAATTCATAATAAAATTTAGAACCAAGAACAAAAAGTTAATGTCCTCAGTCAAATGAATAAGTCTTAATATATTGCCAATTGTTTTGGCAAGAAACATTATACTGGATATACTAGCTAAATCAATCATAAGCATTTGCATGTCGATCACATAAATTTTAAAAAAATGTTTTGAAAATCGTAACAATAATTACTGTTGAACAATGAATGTCTATGTTGTTTAATGGAAATTTAAATGCTTTAGCATAATTTTCAACATGAAATTTACTAGTACGGCGAAGTAAATTCGACTGGTCCCTTCTGTTGCTATCGTATACATGCAATGTAGTTTTTTCAACATAATAACCATATCCTTTCAAACAAAGTATTTATTTTAGAGACTTTTTAAGAAAAGAAAAATTGAAATGAAATATAGACTGAATTCTGCCCTTACATTGCCAAAAAGACCATTAAATTTGTGTACTTGACCGTGATACATAAATCAATTAAATTATCTAGATATTTTAATTGATTTTTTTAGAGTGCGCGAATGGTGTTATGTAACGCAAACTATTACAAAAGTATATGATATAAATGATATTTACTTGAGATTTTGCTGTATTTCTTCATAGTTGACATAATGACCACCACCCCAAGGACCCTCCATTACCTTCAATAAAGAAATTATATATTCTTGTATAATAATTTCTTATCATATTACGCAAATTATCAATGTAATGTTTACTGTTAGTAGAAGAATTTCCTAATAGTGGATTTGTGTTATTGACAATTCACAGTGAATTCGTACTCTCTCTTTTGCAATCTCGGTGCTTAATTTCATAGTATCTAGATAAAAAGCGTAAAAATATCACATAATACATAAACATTGTGCTGCAAACAACTGTTTTTTTTTTGTGAAGTGAAGTGCAATAAATATTTGAAAGTGAAAACGGTAAGGGTACTATTTATCGTATTAACCCAATGCAAACTAGATATTTTGGTGGGTAATTGATTAAAAAAAAACAAGTATTGATTGTATGCAGTGCTCATGTGTGATATTTTAAATAGGCTTAGAATTAAATGAACTTTCGGTTAGATCATTTTCACTTACAGTGTAGCTCCCCATGGAACTCTGTTTGGCTACAATATTTTATTTTGGAATTAAAATAAAATATTATATGTACGGATGGTTGTAATAACAAATTTAAAATATAAAAGATATATATTAAATATGTATTGTTATATTTTCAACAAAATCAAAAATCAAGTTCACTTGTACCAGTGAAAACCATCCAATCCACAACCGCAATTATTTTTAACCCTTTTAAATTTATCAAAATATAACAGTAAAACTGATGCTATTGAATTGTTTTAATATATGCTACCAAAATAGTGTCAATCAATAGGAGTAGAAATTAAATATTCAATATCTGTAAAGCTGGAATAAGTCAAAATTCTAAAAGAGAAGCTCTTTATAACAATTTATTAAATGGTAATAAACATTAATTCTAAAATATACATGATAATATAAAAAATATTGCCAAGTATATAGCTCAAAACGTCTACTGTAAAACTTGATATGTGTGATAGAATGATATGTTAAGTAGCCAGAAATAGCGCGGTCAATATTTCTAAAATAATAACTGTAGAATTGACACACTGTGTCTTATTTTAATGCAGTTTCTACTATAGTTCAGTTCCAACTAGTTCAATATAATGTAAAAAGCAAGGAACTGCGCATGATAAATAGGCATATTTAATAATCTACCCAAATCTGGGATATGGGAGATGAATCAACGAGTGTGAAATAGCTGATACCACTTTATTTTATTGAATATTGCCGTACATTATTGTTTGATACAGTAGGGATACATGAAAAAGTTCTGATTGAAATAAAGCCAAATGGAAATGTGTATTGTATGGTATCGTAAAATATCATGCTAAAAAGCTAAAAGCGACAAGCTCATTGGATACATCATGCCAGATAATGGGGAAATAATGCACAGTATGATAAATTTCAATTGTAGTATATATAAAAAAAAATAGTTCAGCTGAAGAGATTAGGCATACAAACTAATAAAACAAATTGTGTATCATTAGTGTGACACATCAAAACTCAAATTTATTTTAATAATGAACAGTTTAAAAGGATGAAAATCATGTCCTGCAAATTAAACTGAAGTGATTTGCGAAGTAAAACATTTCGCTTTGTAATTACAACAATTATGTGTAAATAAATATTAAAGCACTCGATTGAACAAGAAATATCCTAATGAAAGAAATAATAAATTTATATAAAGCCCTAATTAGTCAAAAGACCTACTGCAGTTATTTATTGAATGTTAGGTAGGGAAAATATAGAATTATTATTGTAATAATAGTATCAGATGTGAATAAAAAACAAGCAGCTATTTGAATTAAATAAAATTTTAAGAGACCAAAAAATATGAAAACTGATAAAATAAATGTTTTTACTGCTTACTCAATATTTCAATTTTAATATGTATTTACCGACGCCGATAGGCATAGTTAATAAATTATCATTTAAAAATGTAGGCTAGTATTAGATATTAGATTTGAATAACTTTTTTTTTTAATTCTATAGACATTTTTTATTGAGAAATTTTATAATCTGGTACAAATGTTAAATTGTATCAATATTTGCCTTAATTTCATTTATTTGAATACATTTATTCCAATATATTCCTTGTTATGTTTGTCTATGCTACCGAAGCACTTATAAATGTTACCAAACACGAAATTTAATATTCACAACTGACAATACTTATACAAATGCTAAATTATGGTATAATATTGATGTGCAGCAAGAATAAAATACCTGCGAAACAGTATGGGTGCTCGGAGTCTGCCTGGTAGGTGGATGTCTATAAGGCGGCGCCCACTGCATTCCTCTCACACCCGCGACCCTGTCATCCCCGTTCCCCAGCCTGTCGCTGCTGGATTGCCGACTGTGCGAGCCGTTGTGCATGTTATGCGGATCCCCATTTCCTTTGGCTTGGGTGATGGGTCCGTTGTTATTGAAAGTTTCCACATTCTTTCCCGGCGGATCCTGGAGCCGTTCCGTCGCGTCAGCTTTAGAAAGAGACTTTTCAGATGCTCTACCGGGTTGCGAACGGTTCGGAACGCTGTTGCTGTATATTTCAGATCGGGAGTCTGGTATTTTTGGTCTCGGTTTACCAAACCTGTAATTAAGTAGTGTAATAATCATAACCATAAGTAGCTGCATTTTTCTTGGTATTTAACATCTTGTCATTAGTATTTTAGAACCTAACATACTATTGTCAGTGTTGGATAGAGAAATTCATAAAATCAATTCACCCTTAACAATATCAAATTGATGGAATGTTGAAGATCGCAAGCACTTATTAAAATTAGTCATAATTTTTATCCTGTTATAAAAAATTACCACAAACATGTTTTGTGAATAACCAAAGTACACCTGTAAAAAATAAGTTAAATTTATTTATGATGGTAATCCAATAATGAGATTGACTTGTTAGTTTTTGCCTTAAACCATATTTTTATTTTCCTAAATCTTTAGTGGTAAAAACTTGTCGAAAGATCTGCTCCATGATGAAATGTTTCGCGCTAATTGCAGATGAAGTTGTATGAACAGTATATTAAAAAACAATGTGTTACCTCAACATCGTTGATAATGATTTAAGTATAGATGGCTTTTTGTGAGAAAGCGATGACTGGGTGGGAGTTCCTCTCACAATTCCATCCTGGCCGTTATCAGTTAACCAAAGCTTTAAGGCTGCAAAACAAACAAAAATACAACATTGTGTGATGATTTTCCTTAATACAACTTAAACGATAGGCCGCCTGTATACGACATCACCCTAAATATATTGATAAAATTTTAGGATAAGGAGTCTTAGAAAATGTGATATCAAAAAAACCAAAATATAAACTATTTTTTTTCTATAAATACTACTACATTACACTGAAATCAAATATTATCATCGCATACTTTTGCAGTTATAACATTGAAAACATCATGTCATCAGATCGAGAATAATATGCGAATACTCTCAATTCGTCGATAGAAGGAATGTCTTACGTTGATGAGTTCTGCCGTACAGCGGATCATTTGGTCTGACATTCTGATGCAGCGACACTTCCTGTATGGCGGTCTGGAGAGATTCTAAGCTGGATGATTTACGCATGCCGAGAGCAGGTCCAACTTGTATACCTGTACAAATAAATAGTAACATGAATTACATTTTTATTTTTCTTTATGGCTAGGCAAACTTCACTATTGAACTGTATTTTCTTTTTCCTAAATAAAATCATTATGCAATTTTTTTATTTTTATTTACCACGTCGCTCCCAATGTAGAGCATATGAACTCTTAGAGGAGAATATCTCAATAGAAGTGTTTCTACGAGAACTGCTTGTTACTCAGCCTCTCTTTTCACTAAAGAGAGTAGGGATAGAAGGATAAGGCTAGGACAGGATAAGTGGTTAGTTAATGGCACTCGAAACGTTCCGTTATTTAGGATAGGATGGGTGGGAGGAGGAATTCAAAACATCACATACATACACGCCTTCAAACAGAAATTTATAAAAACTGTCCATACTGGGATCCGAACCGGTGACTCAGCAACCAAAGCCATCAACGTTGAATACTAGGCCAGGCAGCCGACATACATAGAATATTATATATATCATACAGAGTATGTACTCGGCGGAACTGAGGTATGATGCTGGCATGTCATGGAAAGAAGCGCCGGGAGGTGGCCATATGTTCCACGTAGAGAATGAATATGGTCAAAGTAAAAGAAGAAATAAACTCATTAGATGCATACAACGCTCACCTAATGCTATAAAAACATTTCAATGACATTGTTTCTATATTAGTTTAATGTAGCTAAAATCTCCATCAAAATATTTCAGCTATCGCAAAGTTTTCAATGAAATATTCCCCACTGTGCCTAATTAGGAGCCTGGAGTGTTGTTTTTAAAAGGCAAATGAAAATATATTACTATAACACTTACAGTAAAATTAATTTGAAATACTCTCAGTTTTTAGTAAAAAATTCTTTATAAAGAAAGAAATTTTCTTGAGGACACTTTGATAAACCGAAGTATAATGTCTACACGCACAATTTTAAAACCACACTGACTAAACGGAAGCAAAAATATTGACATAGAAATTTAAATAAGGCCATGAGTGAATGATATGAATTCTAATAAGCTGCAAGTGCGGTACACTTTTCAGGTCACAGGTGACCCTAAAACAGTTATGGCAGTTACGTACCATTGTTGGCATTCTTTTGCTCTTTAATTTTTTTGTATGTGCCGGTATTCTTGGCGTCCATGGCTGCGTGCCGCTTTTCTGACATGGATCGTCGACCGATAGCATCCCGCGAGAAGCCGCCAGTATCACCGCCGCACCCACTCTCACTTCCCGATTCCCAAACACCACCGGGTCCACTTCTGAAGACACAAATAGGGTATAGATTATTTGTTATGTACGAATGAATCGGAAATTAATGATCATTAATTACAAATCAATATTACAAAATCTAAAAATACTAAAAATGTTAAACAATAAGATGAAAATTTTTGTAAAAATATTAATGCTTTTCAATGAAAAATGCACCATTCGGCACCATTTGACCATTTGATGCACAAAATGCACCATTTGACTTGACGCTGATAGGCTGAATGAGTTAACACTTTCCTGATTGGCACGTTTCAATTATTTGCAAAACTAAAACACTTACTTCTAATATTTTGAAACACTGAAAATTATTTAGCAGCGTTTTAGTAAAAATTAATGTCATACAAATCAGGGTTTCGAACCGGAACTGAACCGAAAACAAAAAACCATTAAAACCGTTATTTTTGCTGGAACAAAAACTGAAAAAAAAATATCGATTTTTTGTTTCAGTTCAGCGCGTATTATAGTATTTTGGACAAATCGATAAATTCCTGGGTTTTTTGGTTCGAGCTGAACCAAAAATCGTTATTTTTACAGGAACGAAAACTGGAACCAAATCGATATATGTTTTTTTTACTTGAACCGGAACAAAAAATAGCGGTTCGAAGCCCTGATATAAATCGATACTTTTCTCACATTTTGACACGTAAAGATGTAGTTTTTGCAGTGTAGTATTATTTTGAACAGAATGTAAAACTGTTAATCAGAGCATATCACTTTCTAAGTGGTGCTGAAAACAATTATTATTGTATTTCTAGCATAGTGCTTCCTATCAGATATAATACTCAGGATTACGCTGCCTATTATCAAAAATAGTTTTAGTAATTAAGACTTCCTTAAACGTTTTTCTCAGTGATTTAAAATTATTTTTTTCATATTTTCATGTCCAGCAAAAGGATTAATGGTAAACACAAATAGTGATAAAACACTTACTTGTTGGAGCTATAGTCCTCCTCAATGATGACGTTATGATGAGAGGGAGCGGACCGCATATTATTATGCCGAATGGAATTGGGAAGATGCATAGACCTGTGCGTATGTTGATTCTGCTCTCGGCCACCGTTGACTACGGAGACATCCCCTTGCGTGGCTATGCAATAACTTTCATTTCTGAGACCGGTCAGGCGATCGATGACGGGATTCCAACCGTCTAGTCTACCCCACTCGAAGCTGTCACGCTTCATTTCTCTATCGTTGGATTCTCTCATCTTCATGTCTCTTTCGTGAAACCCTCGTTCTTCGGATTGATTGCTTATCCAACTCGTATTGTTATTATTTATATTCACGATGGAAGAATGTTTTTTCGGATTCGCGGAATGATTGCTCGTATGCGAGTCGCTTAATTTGTTAAAATTCGAATCGAATTGGTGGGAATTTTTATTGTAATTATTATCTAACGACACTACAGACTTATGACTATTGTTCTGCTCTCTGGATGAAGACATGTTGGAGTCCAACGATTTATGAGGCGAGCTAGGGTTGAATATCACAGTATTATGGGACGGGGAGAATGATCGGGAATGCGACATCGTGCTGTCGCTATTGTTGGACGACTCGTTGACACTGGGCGGTGTGTCATCTTTCCATCGGGCTATGCTATCCATGCTATCTGTAACCGCAAAATTTAATATTCAAATGAGTAATTATACTTTAAAAAAAAAGAAATGGCACTGGAAACATTGCATCCTTTCACAAAGTACCATTATGAAATAATGATTGAAAGAGCTATAAAAATGAGTTCTTACCTGTTCTACGGGCTATCGTTAAAGATATGTTTCCTTGAATATTACTTCTAGTATGGACTAACGCTCTTCTTAAGTTCTCCATTGCTTCTGCATTTGACTGACCAACTAATGAAACACCATTGATATTGAGCAATTGATCATTAGTATGGAGTCTGAAAAATACAAAATGCATAAGTTGTAATACGAAAGAATATAAAATGAAAATGTACCAGTCGCTGAGCAATAACGATAATGACACCAGCAGCATAAATTTTCTGATGAGTGGTATAAAACCATCTGCTGTATTGGTTCAAACAATATCGTCTGTTACCTCACCAATTCAAATGATGCCACAGCCAACAAAATAAAATGTTTTTTATTCACAATAGAACATTGATTATAATATATCAACATTTTTATACACTGATTTCAATCTGTTGAAAAATAATACTAAGTACTGGAGACTTTGAATTTGAAAATCTCACTGATTGTGAATATAATTTTTATGGAGAAACAAAAAAAAAAAAAAAACCTTGATCTAAAATTAAGTTGGCCAGGTATGCACACTGAAAAATGTAATTAATCTTAATGCTCCAAGCATTTCCCCGACTGGCGATAAAAAGTCGAGTTGTGGAAATAATTACCTTCCATCTCTGGATGCAGCACCACCGTGCAAAACAGACTTGATAAATATACCCAAGTCTTGTGGATTCGAGCCGACCGTAACTTTTCCTTTGACACTTATTCCAAGGCCAGCTTTTTCGGAATCGTGTACTGGAATATCTAGTCTCATCACAGATCTGTGTCGTAGACCCAAGACCTATAAACAAAAACATTTTTTTTACTCAAATAATATTATAACACACAGCTAAATCTTATATCACAATAAAAATTGTTTCAATCACCAATCTATATGGAAAGTCATGTGTTTGCTTATATATTGACAAAAAACCCAGCATTAAATTCACTATTGTTAGTTTTTCTTATGTGAAAGAATTGATGTGTTCTTTGATTGTTTTTTTGTTATCCAACGATTTTGAATTTAAAAAAAAAGAATACTTACAGTATTGGAATTATTAAGGGCATCTTGCAAAGACTGATCGGATTTGTTGATATGGTCACGATGGAGTAGATCCTCTTTCGATGAACTCTTCTTCACGTGACCTCGCATTGAATGGTTATGATTTTGGTTAAAAACATTTATTATGGATGAAACTCTTCCAGAATCATCCTTATTCGGTATTTCTTTCAACATTGGATTTACGGCAACACCGTGCGACTGTCCAATGTTGTTTTCTTTGTATTTCGTAGGGCTCGGCTGAGGTTCGACTCGCTAAAATACAAACACAATTCGTACATTTTTATGCTAATCTGACATGAAAGTATTCAGAAGTTGATTTACATTCCTCGGGTTGATAATTCAAAAGACTCTTATTTTTTTTGGAATTCTGACTTTATCTTAAATATATTAATTGAATCGAGGGAATACTGGGATAAAATTGTGGAGGCGCAGCGAATTTTACGCAACTTAGCAATAGTTTTATATCGCTTGTTAAATGGTATACAAAAATACAATTAAACTAATGTATTATCCCTTAATTTACCTGAGTTCTTGTATGGACGGCACCAGCAGTTTGAACGGAAGCCGATTGAGGTCGATCAACGACAATAGTGACGGTGGATTGTGCAGGAGTACTTCTAAGCAGAGCTACAACCTGTTGCTGCGAAAGTCCGCTGACTGCTACACCATTTACTGATACCATTCGATCTCCAGCTCGAAGTCGCCCATCAGATACGGCAGCACCCTATTACGATAAAAAAGTTGAATGTGAATAATTTTTAACCAATGGTTTTTTTCATACATGATTTTGGCATGAATGTTTTCAACATGAGAATTATTCCATCCCTTATAATTAAAAGCTGATTATTAAATGTAAAAGAAATGTTGTTACATATTAAAAAGAAAAATGTGTCAGATGAAAGTGTCAAATCAAAATATTATCAGTTTAGTCAAAAACAAAAAACTAGTAAATATTTGAAAAGCCTATTTGTCCGACTAAAAAATTCGAGGGAAACCATTTTTCTTGAAAATCCCATAACAGATTTTAAAGAATTTCTAGTATCACACATTTGAATCTTACAACAATGATAAAATCAATAACCTTGGGTAAAATATTCTTTATGTAAATTGGACATATCCCTCCAGTGGGATTATCTCTAGTGGTAATGGTGAATCCTAAGCCCTTCTCTCCTTTGACGAGAGCTACTGTTGTCATCTGACCTCCCCTGACGGACACTTTCCCTCTCTGCCCCACTCCCACTTCCACGCCACTCCCTCCGCTGTCCATAGTATTTGTGGGGATCACTAGAAAAAAATATTGAATTTTAAAAAAGGCATGATCCGAATATTGAAAAGTAGACACAATGAAGGTTGTTTAATTTTTAAACTACATTATTCAAAGAACAACTTTTGACTGAATGATAATCTCTTTTAAGTTATAGGGAGGAATATAAGAAACAATTCAATGTCAAAGATTTCTGATATTTCACAAATTTTTCACAACACCAAAACACATTCAACAAAATGTATTTAAATTTCAAATGTGGATTGAATTATAGCAAACAGAACGATAGAGTATCCTTGATATTATCAAAACATAAACCACAATATTTAGAATATAACTCAGCCTGAGGATATAACGTTTTATACTTTCATAACCTTGTTACATAATAGTTGCACAATATTTATTACAACAGACCGAACAGACTAATACAATGGTTGTACAAATTAATTATATTTTGCAAATGCTTACTGGGTAATTCTGGCAATCGGTCGAGGGGTCTTTCATGCGCGTGTGCCGGCTGAACTGTGCTGTTAACACCCGACACCCATCTAAGCATGTCTTCAACTCTGAAACAAACCAACAGTATCAACACCACACAAAGAAAAAATATCATATTCACGATGATGTCACCATTTCATGTTTAGTAACTAAACTATTTTAAGAAATAAATGCGACTTACAGCTAAATGAAAATATCAATGACAAATTCTCAGAAAAACCTTAGACAACTGAAAGTGTTTGATCAATAATTTGAATGTTATATACTTCTAACTATATTGTCAATGTGGAAGGAAAAGGGAAACTATAAATAACTTTAGGCAAAAACACACAGGGGCGGTTCGACATTTGGGATGCAGGGGATCACCCTCGGTCGATTTAAACGGAAAACAAAAAAGTAAAACATTTCTCATTGACATATATATCTTTGATTGTGCTATTGTAACAATAACTAATAAGGCATGACAATGAGAATACAGAAGTCTTAGCATCCCCATATAGACATATATGCCAAAAAGTTAAGGCTTCCGAAAACAATGACCGTCGCAACAGGATAGATCTTCCCGACACAACATCTTGCAACTTTCTCCATACCAATACGATAATTCTGGGGCATATTATGCAATTCTGTTTCATTAATATATCTTTGTTAGATCACTTCAATGTTTATATAAATAAAAAAAAAAAACTTTCTTTTGTACTAATTTCACATTTATTAATTCCTTTCCGCCAAGTATTGACAGTGTGAACACCTTAATTCTTAAGGTCGGATGACGTGCACAACTCTGTTTTGGTGTCTTTTTATAATAGCAAAAGTTTACCTATTTCAATCAACTGATAATAAACTACTGAAAAAGCAATATTATAACTTTTTGGCCTCAGTAGGGATTGTAGAAATTTATATTAATTTATCAACTTTTATTGATATTTTAAATTTTTTATCTAGACCATGATTTCTGTCAATGTTCTGCGTCTTATAATAAAAACCGTGTTAATGTTTCTGTACAATTCTCACCTGTGATTTTGATTATTTATTAAACTAGTGTCTTGTCCTAATGGCTCCTTCCTTGCAGAATCTCTCGGAAGGCTTTTAGTGTTGCATACTTGTATTCGTTCCGCCGCATCTGTCCACGCCCCACTTCTGTAATGAAAATGAAAAAAGAAAATTTGCATTAATTTATCACATTAACGGTGTCAATATATCAACTTAATAATAGAAAATACTCCGTCACTGTGCTTAGCCAATCGTGATCATAATATTAGAAGCATGACGTAAATTATTTAAATGTTCATATTTTGTTTTCCATATCATTAGTTTATACCAACGGTCGATGACAGCCACATTCACGTTTTTCATATATTATAAAGAGCCACACTATAATTATATAGTATTAAATACATAAATTTAAATTCAATTTATTAATTTAATTAACAATTACTATTCTACTGGACAAGTCCAGGAACTCTCAATTTGTATTCAAGATAAGATAAGGTAGATGGGTAATGTAGGTAGGAATGTAATTAGCAATAATTATATATAACTTACCCAGGGCCAGAAAATTGCATAGAAAGCCTATTTGACTGCCGCTGAAATGCTTGGCCAGCGTTTGGCATAAGTTTGTTGGCATCAGGGTAATTCATCATCTGGTGTTCTTGAATTTGGGGAGACTTGTCATTGGAATGTGAAATAATGTGAGGACTAGGGACATCTCGAAAAACCACAGCAGCTGACCACCGTTTGGACGCCATCTGGAAACAATCAATTAATATTGGTTAATATTATATATAACTGTGACAAAATCAGATTAAACAAAATAATCAGTAAAACAAGTCATCTAATGACCTTATGATTTTAAAAAAATGTTAAAAAAGAAATGAAGATCTATAACTATTGTAATGTTGAGCAGCTGTTGTGTTCTGAAAAATGTATTGTTAACGTACCAATTGTTTTAAATAAAAAATAATGATCTTCAAAATATGTATAGTTAATATGAACTAATTCAATATTGTTTTATATGAAAAATACTGAAATGGTTGCTGTCTCTTAAAGCCCCCAGAATTTTTATGAATAAAATGGATGATGATTCAATCTTGAAAAAAGGGATGTAAGAATTAATGCATAATGTAGTATGTTATGATCATCATTCCCGTACATAAATAATTTATTGTAAAACAGAATTGAATATGCAAATTGGTCATATAATATCTGTAAACATTTAATAGTGTTTGATTTAATTTTCATTAACCTGTGGTTGATTGAGAGGTATGTTGTCTTGATGCAAGGTCGGTTCACTTCCTCTTCGGACCTGTAACCCTCCAGCAGCAAGATCGCCACCGTCTCCCACGCCAACGTCCACACCACATGCATCAGCTCCCAAGCTACTACCACCCTGAAATTATCATTCAAATCTGGTTAGTATTGAAAGCATTTTTTTAATACTTACTATCAAATATAGTTTCATGGTCGACAACTCACATATTCTTCTAAACACAATTATAATGGAGAATATGGGCACATTTGACATATCTCAACAGAAGATGGATAAGTCCCTTAATTTCATTTTCAAGAGTTGATAAAAAAAAAATGTGAAGTTAGTAATTAAAACTTATTCCCAATCGCCCTACTGACTACTATAACTGTTGAAAGTAAACTTAGATTTAGTTTCACCAATCATAAACACTCACACAGCAATGAGGATGAATATACCAACATTTGAGCCCTCAAGAGGTGAGGTGAGCCAAGTAGTAAATTGGTAAAACTTTCCTATTCGACTTTTAAGAACAATCATGACTTTACTTGGTGTTTTGGTGGATTGCATATTTTTATTTTAGGGAGATAACACTTATGCAGTGTATATTTAATGAGCTCACTTCACTTTTACGATACTTACAGAATGTACAGAAGACGTAGAATATTATAACACATCCAACTCAATTTTTCCTAAAATACCCCTCAGCTCTCTCTCACCTCTCATGGGCTCTCATTTGAATTATATATAAAAAAAATTATAGTCAATTTATTGAATACATAATCTCGCCTGCTACTCTTTTAGAACTAATGTGACCCAAAAAAAAATCTATATTAATCATCTATTTTAATAACAAAGATGCATAGAAAAAGTGCTGACAGAATATGTTGAAAATATATAGAACATTATTATCAATGAAAACAAAATACAATAAAAGTTTTTATAAATATTAGATTTTTTCTATTTTTTCTATTGTAAAAAAAAATCTCAGCAGTCTAATAGAATAATGCTCACTTAATTCAAGAAATGTGTCGAGATAAAAAAAAAAGAAGACAAAAACAAATAAAGGAAATTCTATGAACTGAGGCATTCTAATTGCTCAAAAAATTCTCACATACTTCGTAATATTCAAATGTTACATAATATTTAGATGTGATATCATTTGCGACTACTGCATGTTTAATTTTAGATTTAATGACTGTAAAAAATGCACAAAAAATGCTGATAAAAATTGAGGATTGCAGTTAAGCAATGTGCATATTTTAAATTGAAAAAATATTATAATATTTTTACACGCAGATGCAACCAAAATATGGCATTCGTAAAAAAATGCAACACAATGATCATTCAAGGTGGCATTTTTAAAATAAACAACATTTAAAATTTATTTTTGACAGTGCACCATATATAATCAATAAATAGATGTCGGCAAAATATCGCGAAAATGAAAGATAATTTTAAATCCTGTAAGGTCAGTTTTTGTCAACTGTTTATTTTCAATTGAGCAAATCTATTCAGAAGCAAAATAAGACTAAGGATTGCAATATCATGATAATTGTTGGCTTCGGCAATCTAGTGGTAAGAGTTTCACCCTAGCGATAATACTGGTCGAGGTTCATGGCTAGACCAAAATCCAATTTAGGTATTTTCAATTTGATCTTGGGCTTGGGATCTTGGCAGTGGCGTAACCACCATACAACGGAGCCTGTGCGATGTATAAGTGCCTTTGGTCTCAGGGGGGCCTCAATCTATATCCATATTTAATTTTTCAAAAAAAAATAAGAAAATTAAAACTAAAAAAAAATATATTTTTTAAAAGTTCTTGCCAAACGAGTAAATGGTGACGTTATTTTTCGCCTGTAAGTGCGAAATAAAAGAAACTATTTTTTTCATCATCTCCAGCTAAAAAATCTCGGAAAAATACGTGTACCTTCCCTAATCCGTCAACAGCTGGGAATTTACAACTTGAAGTCGTCCTTTTTTTTGCATAAATTTTATTTATGTAATAAAAAAATAGGGGCCCTTTGATAAATTTTGCATATGGGTCAAGATTTTCTAGTTACGCCACTGGATCTTGGACATGGGTTCTGTGATGCCTTTACGCCTAATAATGTATTCAATTATTTTAAAAATAATATATTATCGATAAAAAGGGTTAGAAATGTATCAATAAAAATGTCTGAATATAAAAATAGGGTTCGGTGATTCTACCGAACATTACTTTTCCGAACACGAACACTCCGAACAGGAATAGTCCGAGCACGAACTCTCCGAACAAGAATACTCCGAACACCGATTCTTTCGGATACAGAATCTTCCGGATATAGAATACTTCGCACACCGAATACTCCGAACATTTACATATTTTTAATAGATAAATCATTGTTTTATTCTGATGTGGAATGTTTTATGGCAATCATGCCAAATATTTTTCAGAATGAAAATAAGAAACGTATTTAATTTCTAAAATTTAAGTGTTAAAAAGCAGTATAAAACATTTCATAATTCACTATAGCAGTTATGCGTCCAAAAACGGTATTTACCCTGAATAGATCTGGACTGGCCGTCCCAACAGAACTCCCACTGGCTCCATCTCCACCGTGGTGAAGGGGAGCGTCGTGTCTGCCTTCGAGAGTGACCACCAGGGTCTCTCGGTCGTCCGCGACGTCTTTGAGCTGGTCGTCCGGATCCAGAATACCTCCTGTCTCCGAGCGAAGGTTTCGTACAACCACCCATGATTCGGAGCCCTGAAACAATACATAAAGAAAACCAAATAAATATATTGTTTAATTTTAATCCACAGTTAAAATACACTTTATTGAAACAAAATGAAATCTTCATTCTTCATAAAAGATAAGCTTTATTTATACATGTATATATTACATATATAAGTTTCATATAACATATTTGTTTCAATCGCTTTGTTACAATAAAGCGGATATGCACAACCCGGGACCCGTTTCGAATGTTTCGTTCTAAATGAAATTATAGCAGGTACATATTAGTAAATCATTGAATTTTAAAAATGTGACCAAGCTTTTTCGTTGATAAAGCAAAATAAATCTGATGAAAATCTGGATAGAATTTTGCAGCTTAATAATATAATAACATAGGTAAAATTCTAAAGAATTAGTATAAAATTAACAAAATCGTATTAACTTTGAATTATAAATACAACGTGTATACCAAATACTTCTTACCAATACATAATATAACACACAATATAAAAAGGAGCACAACCTTTACACAAGATAAATATTATGTAGGGAAAAAAACTTCCGACAGAATTTGAATTACATGTAGAATTTTAATCATGTTTCACACAATGTGGTAATTAATACGATAATTAGCAGTATAGTTCAAGCAGGTTGATGCAGCATAGGATTTAACGACTTAGACAAAATCCTCAGTAAATAATCCGCATATAACACGAATAATAACTACATACGGCTTCTCAGATAATCGATTTTTAAAGAAGTACAAAAATTAAGTCAATCCCTAATTATTGTACTAACATTATCAATAAACAACAAATAGTATTTATTTTTTAATTTCAATTCTTACAATGAACATTCGGAAAATTATATTTACAATTTTTAAAATTAAATAATTTTGAAATGTCGACACGACACGAAACATAAAAAATGGCGTCGCGTATTTTTAATTAGTATCTCTTTAAACTTCTTTGATATGAAATTCTTTTTTTAGTTTTGATGATTAAAACCTAAAAAGCAACGCCGATTTTTCACAATTCAAACATTTTAAGAGAAGAAGCAAACAGTTTATTTTCTAGGTGACGTGCGGTTCTCCAAAACACGTGAATAGAATAAAACCTTGAAGTTGCCTATATAAATCATACACACCTTATCGACACGGCCGATCATTATAACCATAGAACCCAACCTGTGAGTGTGTGGGGTTATTAACACGTTTGATGCTGAAAACGCGCCTAGCGCGTGCACCTTGTTAACGGAGCTATACGCTAAGTTACATTCACACAACTCTTATTTTTTTTTTTTTTTATATTATCACTCGAGTAAGTACAGATGCTTCCAAAGTCTCCTTACGTCTCACCTTTGACAACAAGTGAATGCACTGTGACAAAAAATATGTATTTATGTAGTATGTATGTATACAATGATTTTTTTCCGCAATGAACGTGTTAATGTTGCTATTGAATTAATGAAAATATAAAGATTCGCGTAATTATAATATATGACGTTAAGCAAGCACATGGTATGCAATTTTTATGAATCATAACACCGTAAAGGTTTTAATGATTATTTGTTTTCTATATGTGGAGTGCGTAATCGTTACTAGAAAAATACAAATTAACACAACGTTAAGATTGCAGCAATTGATAATAAAAAATGTTATTTTTTTATAAATTAGTAATTCGTATACGTCAACAAAGTAGAGTTGTCAAAACTAAAAACTTGCAAGAAAAGATACATCTCTGAAACGTAATGGTTTAAATTAGTAAAAAGTTTTTTTAAAGTAGATGTTAGCTATAAACAATAATTCAGCACAATTTTGAGATTTGACAAATGTGTTCAATGCAATGGTTTCAGATGAATTCAAACTACAAATATATATTGTTTTTCTTAGATTTATTTAGTAATGATCACCAAAAACTCTACACTGAACATAAATTATTTATAAGAAATACCGCTAATTCACACAATTAAAACCACCCTCGTCAAACAATTTTCGAAGAGATGTATAAAACAAGATGCGGACGAGATTGAAAAAAATTGAATAACTAAATATGTTACATATTTTTCGCAGTCGAAATCTATTGATAATGAACCTTGGCAATAAAAAATAATCGAACGCGATGAGAAAAAAGGGAGCAATTTCTTGCATAAACCTGTACTTAGAATTAAAAATGAACAGTTCAATGTGACAGAGAACAAACAATGAACAATTTTTCATTCAATACTAAATATTTAATAATAAGACCTGGTGTAAATAGCTAAGCTATAATTCATGTAAGTAACAAAACGTGTTAATGAAGCGCATGGGTGATGTAATTTTTGAAAAATGATATTAACGTTTAATGGATGATATATTAGACCAGACAACGCTTCATATTGCGCATTATCTTGTCAAGCAAAACTATTTATTCTGATTCGTCAACCCTAACCTAAATGACGTCTTTTGATATTTCAAAGCTAAGCGGGAACTAAGCGCGGTTTTTAAGACATTCACACAAAAGGATGAGCTAGCTTTGAAAAGGTTCTAAAAGACGTTTTGTAAACCGTTTCGCAGAGGAATACTTTGAATGTTTTGAATGTGAACCATGCCATAATAGAGAATAAGACATGTCGGGTGACTATGGTTTGCTAAGTATTGAAGCGAAAGTGACAAAAGGAACTCTATATAGAGTGGAGATTGTGGTCTTTTCATGGCCACTCCAAATTTGACAACATAATCGTGAAATAAAAAGGTTTTCGTATTATGGTATAAATAAACTCGGTTTTATGATTTTGCCGTAGTTAATAAAATTGTATATAGGAAATACAATCTCTTCTCATACCTAAAAGGCCTACCTAGTGCAGGAGTCTTTAGTCTCGTATATTATTTATACATACTTCTCAGTATACTCTTTATAGGATGAATGCTCGAAACAGATTTTTTATGTGGTCAAATGATATTTAAAAAGTATGGTAATTTAATTTCAACATTAAATATTATTGCAGATCGCTGACTGTGTATATTTTTTTTCATAAAATTGAGATGCAAATGTTTATATATATTGTATGCTACAACATATTTACCGATGTATTATTTTTATAATACACTTAAAAATTACTCCTGAAAATCAGTAATAGCATATCAATAGTACAATCGTATCAATGAACTAGGTACATATTACAAAAAAACACACAGCTAGACATGCCATATCCGGATTTTTTTATCGATGTATCTCTACTATTTATTAATGAAAAGTGCAATTTAAAATTGAAAATTTCGAAAGTGAGCAATATTAATAAATTTAAAACAGCCCACTTCCGGAACGTTCTAAAACAAATGTTATATTAAACATGCACACCATCACTATCTGTAATAAAGATAGCATTATAAATAATACGTTATTAACAATTGAATATTGGAAACCACTACACGGATTACAGTGGCGGTTCTAGGTACTGGGCTAGGTGGGCTAAGCCCGACCTGCATTTTTCACCCAAAACATTAGATGGCTGAATAAAAATCAACAGCAATTCGGCCGCTGAATAAAATAAATACATTTATTAGCGTAACTTACCTTTCCCAAATGAATATAATATCTTTGTTTTAATTTTCCTCTGTCAATATAAGACAATGTTACGTCTACCTACAATCATATTCTCGATTGTGTTTTGTATTACAATTTTAAAGTGAGCCGGCATAAAAAAAACAATAACCCTATAAATACTTCACAGGGAACAGGAACTGGAACACGTCACTGGCAACACCACTCAGGGGCTAAATTCCTCATGCCCGTAACCACAGACAATATCATGCAATATTTCTTTACACTGGGGCGCAATCAAGCACGATTAGATTTTTTTTGTATTTGTATGTACGGAAACGTCATTAACACAAAGGATAGTGTTTCAATCTGTCAAGTTTCTGTTGATCGTTGGGGGCTGATCTGATTCAGCCCATTACGCATACTTATGCATTGAAACACAATACCAATATCGTTGTATTGTATGAAAGTGACAGGTATTGACTTTCAGTGACAGCAAGTGACAGTTCTATACTGCTTTTAGTAGGTACTTGTTATTTCACTTTGAAAGAGACGAATTTAAGGATTCCGTGTTATTATTCTATTATTTCTTAGTTACATTAGCATTGATTTTATTATATAAAAATTTATGCATTGCAGTAGTATCGTAATATTTGTTAATTTGCTTGTAGATTAATGTATAAAGTGAAGTGGAAATATGCTTTTCTCTAGCCCACCCAAGATTTCAGGTCAGGAACCGCCACTGACGGATTATCAACTGCCAATGTCCAATAACTGAAATTTACGATTCGCGTGGGATAGTAAAATGGCGAGGAAATATTCTATGTTATTCGAAAGCTACTCCTAACATTCAGGCGATTATCGTTTTGTATTGCAATTATGGACTTCAAATGCAGGTCGCTAGATTTTATGTCATCAAATAAATTACTGTATTACCAGCGGCCATTGCTTCATAAAATATTTCATTCATATTATATTAACCTGCCAAGAAAATTACGTTTATTTACTGTATATATAACGGAGAATGCATGTTATTTTGCTCTGTATTTTGAACGTTAAATATCATATCACCCAGTTAAACAAGCAATGCGACGGTGGGAAGAAACATTGGTAGAAATATGCACACAAATTAAAGACGGGTATAAAAAACGACCGCAAAAAAAACAAAGAAAATATTATTCAGTACTTGTTTCTACAAATATAATATGTATTATCTATCATTATCTTTTATTAAAGCAAACATTACTGGCAATATCGTGTGGTTTTTATGTCGATACTTTTCATAACAAATAAAATTATGAGGTAAAATGCTTGAGATTAAATACCCGTGACTAAAGATGCGATAGACGCTGAAGAATTTCGAGTGTACTTGTAAGGTAAGACACACTATGTCGCACTGGCGAAATAAATTGTTATTTTATAGTTTATTATTTCTAATGAATACATATTTAATTGAATTGTTGAAAAGACAGTCTTCATAAACCAGTTTGCAAACCATGCGTGATCAGAAGTTTTTTAATTATCATCAATTCAAATAATACATTCGTGAATTAATAACGGAAAAAGTGCGATGAATTGTTATAGTTAAAATAAGGAACATCAAATTATATAATTGAGAAAATTTGAACTGAGTTAAGTGTCAAAACTACAAAGGCAAAATAGGTATTAAAAAAATAAAAATGTCGACATTATAGCCCGCTTAAAATGTTAGTCAAAAAACAAGTACACAATTCACAATATGTACATATTTTATAATGAGAACATGTCATAGTTAACTTTACTGCAAGCGTTTTTATTGATAGTGTTCAATCATGTCGAGCGAAATGTTTTAATGTATTTTTCTACATGAATTAAATATTTCGAGTTATCGACATCGACATTTATTTTCCATATTACTTACATTAAATGGTACAGCGTAATTGCAAGCTTTATTTTAATGGATTTAAGACATATAGATTTCGGCCAAAAAGTACCGAATGTCTGAAGTTGTGTCAATCAAAATTATATTTGTCTGGTCAATTAGCAAACATAAAACGCTGTAATAATGTAATGAAAACCTCAGCAATTTTCTTTGATTAAACATAAAATACCACAATAGTTTTACTCGACCTTGCCTACAATTTAAAAATTCAAAATATATTAAATTGTAGCAATAAAAATCATACTTCTTTTTATCATTAAAATAAAAAATAGGGGTGCCCTTCTAGTCCTCGCGAGTCGTGACGTTTTAGTAAATACATACCGGCTTGCGGTTCTGGGCTGCAGCGAGGCGAGCTAGTCTTTTCCACCTTGGAGGAGGAACAGGAGGCATCCGCTTTATCATCAGCTCACTCTTCACCTCCGCACTTACGGAGACCATTTTGATACCATCTTCGTTTCAAAATATTTAAATTCACTACTCATATTCATCACTCAAACCATTTCGCTTCGATAGTGGTCGATCAATTATTTCGCATTCGTTTACCAATTATTCTTATGTTTATTTATTCGTCATCTTCGATTTAACTTCGTAATTTCTAAATAAAACATTGTTATTGATGTATTTATATACTGTATTCCAAGAAATAAAAAAATCACAAAGTAACACGAATACCGAATCGACCATAACATGATCACAGAACCAACAAATTTTTGAGAAATCCTCTTAAAATCGTTTAAAATGATGTAGACATTCTAGATGCGTGCTTACTAACCCAATCTCAATCCAATTGTACTCCAATCCCGGGATGCGGTCCAATTTTGTGATCCCGAAATCTCGGGATTATGATAGTAATAATCCCGGGCTTGAGGACAAGTGTGAAATTCTCGAAAAGTTGTTGAAAATAGGCATCAAAGTAAATTTTGAAAATTCACACGAGCTAAAAAAATCCATTTTTTTCATTTTGGGAATAGAAAAAAACGGTGCTTGTGAAAAATGAGTTGCTTCAGAAAAATAAATTTAGGAATGAAAATGAAAATTTATTTTCAATTCGGTGGCGTAGTTTTTGATGAACTATATATTAGTGTAAAACGGTATCTGTTCCAATATCTTGAATAGTTCCAAATGCTCTAATATTCGTCAGAACTGGAATAAAATGTTCTCAAATACACAATCTGAATACCGTTACCATTGATTGTCGTTCGAATAGAGCGGGATAAAATTTGATTAGCGCAATCGTGCATTGCTAAAGTTAGTATTCAGATATACACATGTAATTTGCTGTAAAATGTCTTTTAATGACACATCGTCGTTAATTTTCTACTAATTATTTATTATCATTTTTTCAGATATTGGATGTAATGAGTTCAGAATTTCAATCCCAAAAATATACTTTATTTCATGTCATGTGTTATGTTCGACATGAAGGAGAGGATGACATGAATGGAAATGTCTTTGCTTCCTGCCATATTAACTTCTTACATATATTGAGGACAAAACCATTCCAGTGGTGTTTTATAGCGATAGAAAGCAATAGCTGTAGAATAAAGTACATTTATGTGTCTCCTGAAAACGTTGACGTTTTTTAATCAGCAATGCTATTCCCGCGCGCAGTATACTTATTTTGAAATACCCATCACTTCCTATCACGTTTTGAGTATACAGATATTCCAACGCAATCACGTGTTGGATATTTCAGACCGTCAAAAATAAGCAACTATGCTCGCGGGAATAGCACTACAGGCTGTGTTAAATTCTCGACGATGTGTAGCATGATAGCGTGTGAGCATTTAACCGGTGAATAGTCCGAAAGCGACGTTCGATAGAAAACTGTTTGGTTATATCATTATGTCTTTCCACGAAAGATTCAAAGTAAACAATATAACATATAATGTTGAGCAACCATATACGATACATAAATACGCAGTATGGCGTAGTAGAGATCTGAGGGTGTAAGAACACCAATAGCTGCATACACAACGAAGCGCATGTCGTACAGTTTACACGGCACGTTTCATTGGGGCTACCACCCTAAGTGGCTTTCCTCGTTGCAAGTACACCTGACGCGATGCAAAGGGTTTCAATTAGTGGTTCACGTGGAGCGTATCCGATCGAACACTTTGCGGTCTTTCTGCGTCTGAATAAGGCAGCGTAATGCGACCGCGGAATGTTCATCTCGGTGGCTATTTGGCTAATCTTGCTACCGTTACGTTACGACGCTATTCAGATTACAGCCTATGCGATGCATTAAATACACGTTGCACTAATAATAAAATATAAACAGCAACAAAAACACAGCTGTAATGAACTAGGATGCATGGTGGTAAAGAAACATGTATTTTCATTTGAATATCTGTAATAAATTGGTATGAACTTTTGTTATCTATGAGCGAAACCCATCCATATTATAAAATATACTTATTTATTTACACCCAGAAGCAGCATTTCAACACGATTTAGAAAATATTCGTTCATTTCATAATACATTGGACTCTCTTTTAACACGATGGTTACGTGCCACCCAATTCACGCATAAGAAGTATACAAAAAAATGGTGGATAGATTTCCTTGTATTAAAACCTATTTAGTATATCGACAAATAGTCTCAATTTTATTAAAAACAAATATTTAGACAGACAATATGCAAACCCGTTTATACACATTTGGTAAGACATCGATTTTATCACTTCTGGGTTCAATCTTCACTTCAATTTTCGGGTTTACTGAAATTAACAAAAAATCTGTGATTGTTTTTGGTGAGTTACTTGTATAAACTCTTGGTAACGAACCATGTTGGCTGTCATATCACGTTGAAATTTTAGAAATTGTTCTACGTTGCAATCATTTATTATAGAATGATTTCCAAGTTTATTAGCCAGCTGCAAGCTTTCGAGGATCTTGAGCCGCGTACCTTTCTAGTCTTTACGCATAGTATTGAGTGGTAAGGTAAGTACATGCAAGGGGTGTAGCACTGTGTTATTACATTACCATGTTAAGAAAACCGTGCAAAACGAGAGTCCAGTGTAATCAGCCCCGTAGCCGAATAGCAAAGATCATTGGTTTTCGTTCTAGTCGGTTTCAAGTTCAATGGTTCTAATCTCCGAATAAAAAATTCCATAATCGTTCTTTCAATCGATTTATGGATCTGTATGCAATGGGCAATGTTTTAATTATGTTCATACTGCCCTCAAAAGAAGCGGCGATTTCAAAGTATTTAATACACTGATAAAAAGATAGTACACCAAGAACATAAACTGTATATGGGCTTAATAAAAACACAATAATCCTTTGTACTTCATTCCACTTTATTTAATATGTCAGGACCGGTTTCGCTCATTACGAGCATCGTCAATTATATGGGCGTTGCGCTCATAGCCTTCTCTTAATCATCTGCGTTTCAAATATTTGTTATTGTACTAAAACAAACATTCAAAATGAATCGCGTGAGCATTGTAAACTACGAAACAGTAAATTCAATTGGCACCGCAAAGACGCGCTTTTTTAGTGTACTGTTGACCGCAGATACACTAAGTTTTAAAAGAGGTCTAGGTCCGTTCTCAGTCATCGTCATTTTAAATGAATTAACAGGTCAAGATGGTGGGAAGTCATCTATCTATGTTTAATGGTATTAATCGATGATGTGGGTGAATTTTTACGATGCTTTAATTAAGAGGAGTGTATGAAATTGATTAGTTTTTGATTGCACAGTAGAAGCGGTCCGTTGGCCATCTCTTTGCGCTAATTGGTACGGATATATGTTTGCAACAACTGGTTGAAGTCGGTGGGTTCAATACAAACGACATTACCGCAACACCGGATTATCCTGACTAGGGATCGGAATACCAGTATCACCGAAACCGGGATCTCGATATGTATGGTGTTTTTTTCAGTAACTAAATACCGGTTTTGAAAATCGTAAAATACCGGTATTTCGGTTTTGATTTACTTTTCAAAACCGAAATACCTTTTTTTCCGAATTTTGAATGTATATAAATCATAAAATATTGAGAGTTGCGTCAATAATTGATGACCCCTTTTAATGGTGCATTACTATTTTAAAAAATCACCAGTTTAAGATTATGATATATTTTTTAATAATAGTATTTTATATGAAATATCGATTTTCATTTACTCCTCCGGTATTGAGATCCCAATCGGTTTTGTTTTTTTGATTTACTTAACTTATTTTTGTAATACCGGTATTCAATATGAAATACCGAAATACCGGTAAATATATTCGTCTGGTATTGCGATCCCTAATCCTGACCATTAACGTAATTATGCCTCTAACCTGTATGCAAATTATTAACATAGCTTTTGAGATGTAACGTTTATGCATTTCAATGACTCACTCTAAAAAGCAGCATGTAAAACGAAATTTCAAAAAAGAAAAATACGACCGTGGATAGTTTTATTCATAATGACTTAATTATTATGCCATCTAAATACTTTTTAATTCAGTAATATTTAAAAAAAAAAAAACTATAAGCACAAATTGTAAATTCTATCTACACTTTAAATCAGTGTTTCTTAACCACCATTCGAAAGAATCGCTCCCTTTAGCAGAAATAAATTATCTACCGCCCCCCAAAATGGTATTTATTTTCATGTAAGTCATATTAACATTTTAATAATAGCGCCCCCAAATTCTGAAAAATGTACGCCCCCTCAGACTTTAAAACGCCCACCAGGGGGGCGGTACCGCCCCTGTAAAGGGCCACTGCTTTAAATTATGCGTTGTAAAATTTAAAAAAATATATCTACTACTTGAAATACTAAGCAATATTTATCAGACTAACTTGTTAAATGTTACTGCGCCTCCCTTTAAAGAAAAAAATATATTCGCGCCTCCCCATTCTTTATTTCATATAGTAATAAAGACACGTTTTCAAGGGTAAATAAATATTTTGGACCGTTCGGACCTCCCTTTGCAAAAGTCAACGCCTTTTGAAATCGCTGGACTAACTCATAACCAAAAAAAAATGTTTTTATATTTGTGTGTGCATCAATGGAAAAAAAATTAAGTAAAAAAATATCTCCCTTCATACTACAAGAACTACATTAAAAACCTTCATTAGAAACGTTTCGAATCAGTACATACAACAATAGGACATAAATTAGAAATATGGCTTTATTTGTAAAAATTAACAATACATCTGTTCGCGTCGCTAGTTGTTTTACGAGCGCGTGCAGCAGAAAAATGAAATCCGTCACGTAAAAAACGCATTCACTTACAAACCTTACCTTTCGCTTCAGATGCGATATGTATTGCATGTACGACAAACTGGTTTGTTTTCATGCGACAAAAAGAATAGCAATGAATAGTTACCGAGACAATTGATTTGCAAGAAGCCTACGCTGCTACGATGCATTTCGCGAGTGGTCGATGAACTCGTAATACGGGATCAATATTCGGACGCTAGTTCAGTAGAATCCCGATATATCGTTCCTCAATCTGTCGTTTTCCTGCATGTGTCGTTCTGGTTAGAGCTCGGAAAATGCTCGTACAAAATTACTAAAAATATGACCATTGATCGTTCCTCTACTTATTGTTTTGAGAATTACTCTAGTTTACCGCCAACGTTTTCCTTGATGTGTCGTTTTTGTGCGAAATTTAATATCTATTTGGGAAATAAAATCTCTCAAAATGATTACCTGTAAAATATTATTTCAATAACACGGCATGAATAACGATTAATATGTCGAGAGCTATCGAAATTATAAGGTTATACTTGGAAAAGATCCATTATAAGGATATTAAGCATATCAAAGTATTTAGTTCTTAGTAATAAAGAAATTAATTGTTAATGGTTATGAATTTTCACTCGCCCACATTCATTGTTTTCTCGCAACTATCATCAAATTTCTCAAGCCCCTTTCACGAGTGATACATGGAGAATATTTTCAGGTTCTGAAGAAAATGAAATTCTTTACAATATTCGTAAACAAAAAGTCTTCATTAATTGTATCGATAAGAAAGAAGATTTAAAAGTTAAAAACAAACGAAATACAGATGAAATGCTGAACTACTATTTTGTATCAAATATTAATACATTTCAATTATTTCATTCAATAATCTGCGATGATTCAGCAAAAATATTACTCAATATTTGAAATAAAAGCCTACGTGTTCTGACAAATAACCAATTTGTACATTTAAAAAAACATGTCGGAAGTTTATCCGTCGGTGTAGGTACGACGAGTATAGATAGCTGTTTTTTAAGTGAGCCATTGTTTAGCTCTTGCTGTTCAAATAAAGACGTTTTTGCATTTAACATATTTCGCTTAATATTTTCCGAATATTATGTACATACCTATACTCAATCTGTTTGCGCAGGAAGTGAGGTACATACTGTTGCTAAGTGTATATTTTACTGAACACTTTTGACACTGCAATTGAATTAAATTCACATGAGAAGCTGTCAAATTGAAACGCTTGTACATATTAGTTCGCAAAGAATGGTGTAAATTCGCATTAAAAATATCGTATTACTGCCTCGAAAATTCCTCAACACAATAATACAATGAGATATCTGTAAACAAAAAAAATCTGTTTACACATTATATCTAAAATATTCTTATGACTTTTTAACTTGTAAAGGTAGCAAAAGAAATAAATAAAATTGAAGTTAGCCGTTTTTAATACAATGAATAATTGTCTAAATTACGGTATATAAATAAAGTGTACATTAAATTCGGAATTACATAATGCAATTTTAATTGATATAACGAAGACTTTCAGCCCGAATTATTTAAATTGAAATTACAGCTGCGAGTTTAAAAATAATTAATATTTTTATTGATTTTTAAGAATTCGTTTTATTTATGTTCAATTGTTTGTTATTAACGACATGCAGAACTAGGAAATTCTTATGAATAAAATACTAGGTGATTTTATTATGAACACGTAAAACATTTTTTATGAATCAATAAATTAATTTCTTTTGGAAAACAGTATACGTTTATACAATATGTACGTTTGTAATTCTTGGAGAAACTGTAATCATCAAGTCATAATACAACAAAATCTAAATTAAATCAACAACGTTTAACGATAATTTTTACACGTTCGACTATATATACCAGATAAAGCCGTTAATTGTCAAACATTGACATTGCATGTCAAGAACTGTCAAGCATGAATAAGAGATTTTAGATGTAGATAGAAGAAAAAGACCCACTGGCGAGTCTAAATGTAAAAAAAATACACCGATAAGGCAATGTACGATTACAGTCCACGCAAAATCGTATCTACACGGCTGTGATGCCTACACTGAAACAATATACCTATTTATAATAATATATCGTACTATCGATCCGTATAATTCTAAATAAATTATTCGTTCCGTTACGTACGGACAACGGTAAATATTTGCGCGGGAAAACTTTACATTACTGGCCACACTGACAAAAATACGAATCCGAAAAAATACGATTTGTATGTGAGAAACTAGGGATTGCAATCGCGACTCAAATTTTCCCCATCGGGATATTTAGCAATTTCGTTTCAAGTATTTGATAGAATGGTAGTTCCAATATGAATAACAATTATCAAAGAAAAAAGATACATTAAAACCAACAAAAAAAAGTCTAGTGACTTATTTAAAAAAAAAATACTAGTAAATTGTATTTTGACCAACTAATTTCCAAACATTTTCTTAGTAAATGTTACGTAGGAAAGGTATGCAGGCAATTGAACTCGTGAAGTTCGCTCACATTCATGAAAATCTTTTCCACTTTCATATACTTAATACGTACATTTTAGATTTCAATTACTTTCAATATGATTCGAGTCCCGGAAACTCTAGCATATACTTTTCAATCTCGGATCAATGAAGTCTGGCAGAATCTCGGTATTCCAATCCCTAGTGAGATTACACACATATTGATGCTAGTACTTAAGCTAATATATTTAGTTTTGGTAATAATTGCTATTGTGAGTTGACATTGTAAAGGTTGACTATAACGAATGTTTTTTTTTATTTTTTATAATTTACATAGATCTCTCACAGGCTATTGGTATGTTCAAAGAATTCATATATCCACCTCAAATGCCCTCTAAATTAGTTCGACCGCTGGGAATTCGATATCAGTAACTAGTAGGAGAAAAATAAACAAGTGTAGACACCACCGTATTAAGTGCTCAGAACCTTCTTGAGTCCCTTTCACTATTAACGGTTGGCAGATATAAATTGTCAATGTTTAAAAAATCGCGAAGTAAAATCTTCTGTACGGCACAATAACCATATATTTCATTTCATTTTTTGCATAATATGTAAAACGAATTGCAGTTTAAGTAAACTCACGTTCAAACCACTGAGAGTTTTCTTTCTTTCAGATCCTAACATCTTTTTAACCTGTCTGTTAGGTTGTGTACATGTACTCATTTTTTTATTATGTCGTTTCCTACGATTCACTTGAATGTACGGTCCACTTAATAAAACAACCACTGCATCTCAAATAACAAGTAGTATGCGGTTTGTATATCTTATTTAACCCATATTTATAGAAAAACCTATTTTTTAAATTTGTTTTAAGATTTAATACAAATTGACACATTTCGACTGAAAAATCTGAATAATTAATGTGATTGTTAAGTATATGGGAAACAGCTTAGAAATCCAGAGCGTTTTCGACTTGTATAGTGAAATATTTATGAACGCTGTAGAAACAAATATATATAAAATAAATATTGAAGAAACACACGTGTATAGATGTTCTTTGTTTACATGGATATAAGTGCTGAAGTGCAAGCACTTGCAACGATAGCTTAACACCCAGTCGCGTCAATGCACTAGCTAACAACTGGTTATGTAGTTATGGGAAATTACGCATTAGCCAAAGATAATCGATTTGAGCAAAACAGCAGGTTTTGAATAATTATCAAGTTTCGCTCATACCGTACACACCATTATTATTTGCGAACACGGTATATTGATAATTTATTAGACTCGCTTAGATAAGGTGAACCCAGCCAGTTTGCTGACAACACCTTCATAGAGGAGCGATGGCTCGAGGGCAACTGAAATGTACATATGTTTAGGAATACGTAGATTAAAGTACATACAATCAAAGTCGCGAATAATACAAATACTATCATGCATCTCTACGTCATCAAACTCAGCGAAAATATAGTACCATTTAGTTGATTAAAATCTTTTCTCGATTATTCTTTTCCACGATCGATTTCCATATGATCTGAATTTTAACTAGCAGATATTTTTTTCGGACGACTGTGCACTCGCTTCACGTGACATTCGCGGTATTGTAAGTTTCGGTCAGAATGAGGAATACCAATAGAAGGAAAAGCCAGAAACACACGAAAACAATTGACATAATGTCAGAATATTTGCACCCAAATAGAACTTCATCGCACGAAGGAAAGCCGGGAAAAAGTAATTAATTTGCACATCTTTTTTCCTCTCGCTTGTAATTATGTACTATTATCTTGACGTCACTTTTTCAGACGTTTATCACTGTAATACTATGGCAGTTTTATTTGACAGTTTTCAACATTTTTTTCGACATTTCAGATATGATTTGTCTAATTAATGTGAATTACCTACCTCAATTTGCCCGAAATTTTCGAACCCGAACGAACACGACAAAAATACTTTTTTTATGATGCACGCTTCCAACTGGTGAGCCCTCAGTGGTTCTATTTGAGACACACGAAAGTAAATTGAGTGTTGGGAAACCACACAAGTTTTAAATCGTAGACAAAACATATTTTAGCTGTTCGTAGGTTACCATGGTGAAGAAGTGTGTTTATTCAGTGGGTCACAGAAATAATATTCATGTCAAGTGATGTAAAAATATAACGCGAAAGTGATCACGATTTGTATGGATAAAAAAAGCATTATGCCCAAAAGCAGTCCGGCAGAACGAACCGCGATCCCATTGTCAAACGACCATTGCAAGCACAAAAAATAATGAGCATGGACAAATTTGATTGCGTCATAAAGCAACCTGTTCGGAAAAATCAACACGAATTTTCCGAGCGTGCACATTCAGAAAAATAGAACCGTATACGTAATATACAAATATATAAAAATATGCCAGTATGGTTTGCATTATACGGTTAACCATTATTCAACGAAACGCACTAGCAATTGTTTTTTGCTTTGCAATGTCACCCATATTATAAGCGCATGTATGCGCCGGCAGATTAGAATAATAATTAGATAATACATACATAGTCTGAATTGAAGTTTTGTAATTAAATTCAAATCAAAATTTAATCATCCGTTCCCAATAGGAAGAAGCGAAATATAATCTACCTCTTTGCAATGGCATCAACAATACAAACAAACTGCGTTATTTGGAGAATGATAAATTTTAGTATTATACATTCAAAACCTATATGGTAAGGTGGTAAAAGCTTTACCCTAATGTCAGATTGGTATAGGTTCAAAACGCACCAAGGTGTGTACGCTTATGATGTATTTTGACAAAAAAAAAACTTATAGTGTTTATGTGATTTAAAAAATGTCTGACATGTCTAACAATAGCGGTAAAATTTGTTTTATAAATGAAATGTATGTGCAACTATGTAAACGGAACACATTACTTTTTATGGCTTAGTTTGAACAATATACAACAGATAATATAATACTGTTTGCGAATTGAGTTTAATGCCAAAATCAACGAAATAATCTTGCCTTATATCTACAGCAAACCTATCAAAAGTTAACATTCCAATATATTATATTTACTCCTAGCTCCGCTATATTGAAATACAAAAAGCCAGCCGGTAATAGAGTAAATTGTTTCGATCTGAAATAAATCCTAAAAATGCAAACAAACGTACAAGTGCTAGCTAATCTTAACGTGAACGTGAAGAGCAGTGTAACCTTAAGAGTAGCAACCATAAATCCGTAATACCGTCTTACTTTTTTCTTTATACCTGGTAATCTTATTTATTTGGGCGGATTACAGCATGTGGATATATTTTTAACTTTCGCAATGCACGATTGTGTTCGAGCAGCCGACTTCGCTGGCATGTAGTATTAATTATTACTACATAACCTAGCAACAATTCCTTCACATGTAATATTAAAATACACCATGCCTACAATGCAGAAAACCGAAGGAATGCTTCAAAATAATTGTGAAGGAAAAATATCTGTGTAGAATAATTATACATAACGACGCACTGACGTGTAAAATTGTAAAATTTCATTTAGAAACTCAGCGTTTCTGGATTCTGTTTCACTTGATACTTTTTGCAGTTTGTGCAAAAGAAGAATTTCACTGATATCGTATTACAGCGCACGATGATATTGTTCGTGAGAATAAAAGGTTTAGTTATGACAGTTATGTCTACAAACATATTCCATTTTTCAGGTTTTCCCGGTATATGGATTGAATGAACTATAAATTCTATTTACCCTCAGAAATATAAAGAACAATTCATATGCTTAATAAACTATGGGCGTATCTAGAATTTCACAGTTATGATATATCGCAATTTTACTGAAATATGCATCTTCAGAGGCAGGCATTCATTGATGATAATAATTTTTTAAAAATTTACACCTATACTTTTTTTTCAACAATCCTTGTCACCAAAGATATACATTACAGTAAATCTACGATATCTCGTACTGTTTAAAAGACATGCTCTAAAAAGCTTATGTTTTAAGTAAAGTAATTTGTCGACTAGATATATTGACTAATTAACTACTAATAAAATTTAATAAAATCTAGCGAGTACTTGAATGACCGCAAATGGGAAAACTCTCATTCAGTACCATCAATAGTATAAAAATATTAACGATTATTGGATTACGACACCTATTGGACAGTTCAATATATTCATATAAATAGAAATAATTGCCACTTTGTATTTATTGAAAGTTACTTCATAGAAGCAAACAAATATATATTTAAAATCAATCACGACATATGCACCGTGTTGTACATGACATGACACCTTGTCATTTGAAACAAACGTTTAATTTTGTTTAATTTGCATGGGTATGTTTTGGGCAAAAAAAGAACACAAGTGTTGTATTTGCATTTCACTGTTGCAGTCTACATAACAATGTTGTGTATTAACTATTTGTGTGGTTTCGTTTCCCACATATGCAATTCATTTATCGGTTTGTCGATATCAAGACAATGTTAAAAGGTTCCGTTCACTTTGTGTGTCATGTTGACGAATGTATCGAAGAGCAGCGTAAATGTTAAAAATAAAACAATCGATCCACCACAACCAAAACAAAACAATCGTAAGCCGCAACTCTGACACAACTAATACAGATCAATTTAACATAATAGCAATTGTCTCCGCACTTTTAACTGCGAGTCACACATTTTACGGCCGATTGCGATGTAGAAAATGGAAAACATTTATTTGAAAGCGAAGCAAAATAAATAACACAAGGTGACCCCATACGGTTCGGAAGGTGCAAAATTGCGACGATGCAAGAAACGGACTTGTACTTGGGCAGGTCGGTCGACGCGAACTAGTAAGTATAAGTCGATGGCGCATGCACAACTGACTGAGCATCATTGAAGAGGCGACCGGTGCCGGCGTTGCCTAGGAATCATTGCGCAGGTGTGGTCAAGCGAGGAGACGCTAATTGTTTGACATTGGATTGATTAGACTGATTCTATATGTTTCCGCGTCCATCGGTCAAGCGTGCAATTGGTATTCCCGTTTAAATGCAAATATAAGATCGATACATTTACGCACACAATACGGTATGAATAATACTTTGCAAAAGTCATTTTCAATTGACCTGAAGTTTCTCTACAGCACACCGTAGCCATTCTGGTGTATATGTTCGGACGTAAGCGTGCACTTCGATGCATTTTCCTAATCACCTGTTCAGCTCTAAAATACACTAATATAAGAGCTAACCAAAGTAAGCAAAACCAAGAAGTCAGGATGCATTCCGTTACCTAAGTGATTAAAATATTTTCATCAAATGTGAATATTATTTGTGTATTTTAAAATTTCACGGAAAATTGTATTCAAGCAATATTTCGAATCCACAATAAAGAAAAACGATTTTTAACTGAAAAATCATTAAAAAATGAAATCTTCGAGAAAGGTTCGACATTATTTATCCATACTATACAATCTGTGCCAGGCCTTAAGCACAGTAGTCAACGTCGTTGGCCTCGGTTACGGTGGTGACAGGTTCTAATCCCAATACTGAAAGTTTCATAAACATTTGATTTGTGTACGAAGATATTGATGTCTAATCTCAAGTAATCACAAATTCAATCCTTCTATTTCATATTCTTACACTCGAAAAGGGGGGAGGGGTTAAGCGACCGAGTAACAAAAAGTTCTCGTAGTTTTGTTTAAGTATGATTAACATTGTTGAAAATTAACTTGAACGAATTCATCAAAAATATTATTACATATTTACTTATTAACTTATAATCTCGTTCTTAATGAATGGTTCAGTGAAAAACTCGCTAAGGCTGGACGAGAAAAGATGAATCGATAGTTCAAACATCAATTATTTCAACAAAAGATTGTGTTGTGCAACTATGTTTGACCTCTGCTGGGGGCCGTCAACAGCAGACACTTAAACCACAACTAACAATATAATCCAAACTTTAAAAATACTATCAGCCTCACACCCACCGGATATTTATATTTTAATATTTACGCAGATAAATTTTTCAAGTGAACTCTTTCAAGACGCCTGGCCGGCGACGTCGACGCACTCCTCCCTCCCTCTTTTACGATCCATGATCCACAGATACTGGGTGTTCAGTATTGAACGACAATTGCAATGCTATACAAACATTCAGCAACTGGATCACTGTCATTCTTCACCAATTGTTCGGCGAATCGAACAGTGCTCAAGGTACACCGATGGTCAAAAGTGCAGAATGACATTGAACACGGAGTCACGTTTTTCTATAACCGTACAAAATTGAATGAGCACCAGTTGTATTAAGGTAAAATGTTGAATCAAAAATTAATTTTAATATTATATTTCGCATGTACATTATACTTTTAGGCAGTGATGCCCGAACAATTTGTCGCAAGATAAACCTTTATTTTAAGCATCTAGTTGTATACATTAAATTAAGCTTTGTATTCCTAATAAAAAGGATAAAGAATCAACAAATTAAAATAGTTGCATAGGAAACGGGGTCCTTAATCTTTGACCCCATAGACCAGCTATGGCCAACCCGTAACCCGAATGATGAGGCGCCTGATTGTACATTTAGGTGATTTGTATAAAATGGGTTAAGGCTTAAGTTGGATGGTTTTTGTTTAGGTTAACCGTTAAGTTAAACAAATAGCATCCGACAGACGTTTCTAGTGTATTTTGAGTTATGAATGAGAACTAGTCCAAAATATTTCAAATTTTAATTTGATGACACCAATCATAAATTCGGCAGAGTTTCTTTTTTATTTGCATGATTTCGTTTTTGCTAAGCGGGCAAATTTACTAAAAGTCATATTTTTGTTATGAAAAAATAACCAACTAAAAAGTATCCGGTATGCTTAATTAACGAGTAAAGTAAGGATGGATAACATTTTAACATAACCATACACATTCACAACATTTGCATACATTATCTTGAAAGAAAAAGATGTCAAAACATTGAAGGTCAATATCTACATATGTAATTTTGCAGTCGGTTCCCTTAGTTTCCAGTATTTGATGCTTTTCAAAACCTCGGAGAAGATAAGAAACATGTTGCATGCTTAATATCTGGGCTATCTAGATTTTCACAGTTAAGAGATAAAGTAATTAAGGGAGATGTAAATCTTTGGTGACAAGGATTGTAGAAAATAAAGTAAAAATATAAATAGTTAATAAATAGTTTATTTTTAATAATACTCGTCTCCAAAGATTTACATATCAGTAAAACTACGAAAATCTAAATACGACCGCAATATGCTATATTATTGAATATGCACAGCTTGTCTATATAACATTATAATATTATCACGTAAGTATTCATTTTCTTAGTATTCTAGCAATCTTTTTGTCAGATAGTTCGAAATTAGAACTCAGCGCTTTCGATTTAGTTGTTACGTCGTCAAATTTGATAATGCAAAAATCGTGCCGCATCCTAATAGATAAATTTTAATTTCCAGAGACCGGATATAAATGATACTGTTGCCAGACGAAACACTGCCGTACGTCAGGTGGCATTTAAGTTGATTGCTGTAATTATTGGCAACAAACGCAAGATTAAAAACAAACCGCCATGAACTATTATGGCCCATTAGAATAGCCGGATTGTAGGCTATTGAATTGAGGCAATATCGAACAGAAACCCAGTACAAGTCTGCTACGAATTACTAAAATTGCTTTTACGTTTGATATAGAACATAGCATAAATAATTGCAAAAATTTACCTATTTTTCTACGAATATACATACGTATAAACAAGAAATAAATATTAAAGGATAAAATGACTAATATAGTTAGTTAAGTTTAATAAATATGTGGACTCCAAAACAACGAAATAAATGTAAGAATACCTCCAGCCTAATAGGCCTAACGATAAGACACCGGCTCTCGACTGATTTTTAGTAAGTGTCGATGACCGATACTTATGTATGTTGGATTATTGAAAGTATATATTCAACGTCAATCGATAGAATTGTCGTATGCGGGTTCAAGTTTGAATGCACACCATCCCAGTGTACAATACATTGTATATTATGTCACCAGAGCTTGCTAAACATGGACATTTATTGGAAATATATGAAATAATACAATTAATACGTAGCATTTAAAAAATAAATAACATATGCTTAACTGTACAGTAGCAAATACGGCTAATAAAATAATGACGAACAAACAAAGTAATTGGTAAAGATTCAATCAGGATACAATTTGAGTGCTATCGATTTTTTTACACTAAGATTCAAACTTAGAATTCAACAGATAGATTTTATAAATAATTTAAATCAATCCTCCAAGTTACAAAGATTGTTAATTTTATTTAGTTATTTAAATTGGACAATATAAAATTCAATCAAAATTTCGTGTCATTGAAAACATTTAAAAATGTCATTAGACACGCGCTTGCAAGATGCGTCTACTATCAACACATTTCTTATAATTTTTAGAATATTTGTTATATTTCTTTATATTACGGCAAAAAAAAAACAAAAGCCATATGTTTATTGCCATAAATCTCTCAATAGTTGGATGCACTGTATAATAAATAATGTTAAGGTTTCATCCAACAATTTGTGTAGTCGTTGGTAAAATTTAAGTAAATTCTGATTACAATCGCTGTCGCTCAAAATGGACTATTGCAGTATTGTTCAATTGACCGCGTATAGCGAGGTTCGGCGACAGATAATTGGAAGGCTATTTTTAAATGACAGTCACAGGTAGCTATTTCAGGTAATTCAGTTATTATGATGTTCAGGAAGCATTCAATCTCTAAACACCCGCTAATGTTGACACATCGTCCGGCAATAACATGGCAAGCAACAGGTATTGTTTAATAATAAGACGTCTTGATATGGCAACTTCCTACACACATAACGCCATAATATTCCGTACATCATCGGAAGTGCCATAACAGAATAATAAAATGGTTGCTTACCGATCAAAGGTAGAAAATTTAAATATTTTTGACTGAACCATGAACATAAAAATGCTAGAAATGTAGATATGTATGCATTTAATAATAATACTACAGTCAACACGTATGTAACAAAATCGTTCGTTTTCCCATCAAACAATAAATTGTTTCGTTCATATTTCCTACATTATTACATACTATTAAATACTATTTTTGTCTATCTAGTATTTTGGTGGGAATATTTGCGTTGTCATGCACTTGTCCAGAAATAACTTCGTTAACGATTGAAAATGTTATTATTTCACTTCAATCAGACGGTTATTCAGTCACTTATTTTCACTGCCCTCCTAGATGAACATATATATAACTCATCTATATAACGAGTTATATAGATGAAATCAGTTAGATTGAAATAACTATCGAATTATTAGCACGTTATGACGAAGAATATATGTAGTTTTTTCAAAAGAATGGCAGATAAGTTTGTACAAAACAAACACAATTTAAGTATATGGGCATCTCCACTAAGTAACTATTTTAATATTTGGTTCGTTCTATAGTTTTGTTAAAACCTTGATATTGCCGATATTTTAAAAATTAACCTCAACAAACAAGTTCATTCGATAGCAGTTATTCATATCGCATTAACGCAGAGTGGTGTAAAATAAATAAAACACGATTTAAAAACCAATTTAATTCATAATTAAGTTTGCTAGATTATATCTTATTCAGCTGGGTAAAAATTGAATGTGTCTTTATTATCTGCTGCAATAGCCTGCAATAATATTGTGATTAAACAATTACAATGAATAAATAAACATAGGAAACTGAGTTGCGCAGACGTACAGTCGTGAATAGAATTAATTCACTGCATTTTAATGTAAGCAGTATTATCAAAATAGTCGATTCAGCTGAATAAAATAAATAATTAATGATGCAATTTATGCAGTATCACCATAATAATATTGCCTGCCGATAGTAAATCAATGCAAACTGTTGCTACGTAGAAATTATGCAGGAACATTTAGCACAAACACCTGTCAGAATTAGAAAACTCTAGTTCATTGAATCTACATCGTGAATTACGACCATGTTTCACTCGTCGATATTGTCACGTCACAGTTTGAATTACTTACTAGATATGTATTATAAATAGCTACCAAATGTCAGTGTTTTGTCAATTGCCGAGGTCTAGTGGTAGCCGCTCCGTAGAAATGTCGTTCAGCGATCAAATGTTTATCAAACATTATTTTTTATTCAATTGTAAAATTGTAAAAAATATACAGTACATTTATAAAACGTCGTTTTTAAAGGTAATGGTTTTATTTTTATTATATTATGGATTCGGAGATATAACATTTCAATCTTCTGCTCTCTTCTCGTCACACCTCTTTAGTAACAGTAGCGACTTGATAACAAGCAGAATTAATGACGTTCCTGTCCTCTTTCCATGCACTTACTAAAATGGAAATAAGAACGCTTGATAAACAAGTCGTGGAAAATAACTAAAAAAATATCGACATCAAATTCAGGTTTCTGCATAATGTATTTTATTCCATCACGACACGGTTACTTTTTTGATATGCAATGCAAGCAGAAATCAGGAAACGTATTACAGTCATTGGGAATTTTTGGTGGGAAAATTTAAAACCAATTCAAAACACACCACTGACAGACGTACACAATCTAATAATTTATAAAAGACACGGTGTCGTAACGTAATAATTTATTGCAAGGAGATATTTTATCACGAGATTAGTGAAATGCAATGAGATAATTTCCGACTCACGTCATTAAGTATTTCACGAATAGCGAAACACAAAAAAGTGAATGTACGTTCAACAAACGCTATATTAAGTTAACAATATGCAAAACCACGGTTCCCATAGGTCAGAATTTTCATGTTGAAACTGACTACCTACAAGAAGATAATCTTTCTACAGCGAGACAATATTTTGAAATGCTATTGAAAATGAAGACTGATTACTTAGTAAACAGCGCTTATTTGTCTGTATGGGTGGTGCGTGTATTGCTCACTGTACAAGTATCTTCAAGCCGAATTGATCATGTATTGTAAATAATACACTACGGTGTACCCGCTACCGTCTGCTATGAATTTCCAGCTTTCCAGCATAACATAGCAGCTGTAATGAATTTTTGACTAGGTTGCTCTGCGCTTAATTATGTTGGAGAAAGAAAATATTAAGTTGGACCGCATTCGTGATTCGACATCTAATCGTTGTCGTTATTGAACGCAATATAATTGTTCCTCATTGCACCAAGTTTGAAAGTAATTCTTCCCTTTCACTGTGCAAAGTTATCAGATATAATTTAGTGTTAGTTTCAATTAAAATAAAGTACGTGAGTTATTCTTTACATTAAGAATAATATTGATATGAAACATTAATAGCTATAAAATATTCATGAATCTAAAACAACAGTTGTTTACGTTAAAAAAAATCTACACTACCTTACTTTATAAATATTGGGAAATATGTAATATTTTCGTGTCTCTTTTAGAGAAATATTGATAGTACATGTGGGATTATAAATTGATGTAATAATACGGACAACACTAAAATTATACTTGACATCCAACCCAAGTACATACAAATTGAGTTTAATTCGGTGAAATAAAGTATTGTGAAGACTTGATTTCGATAAATGCCTGCCTGCCCTCGTATTCCTATGCTAATCTAATCGTTAATTCAACCCACGTGCGTATTTCGGAAAATATACAATATGGAAATTACTAGAAAAAAATATTTCAGTATTTTACTACTTTTGGGAATATGTTTGATGGAGATGTAAATGTTACTTTTGAATAGTAATTTAAGACGAAGGAAAAATAGCCATTAAGTATTCAAAATAAACCACTGAGAGAAGATATAGCCCCTCAATCTCCGCTCGCAAAAGTATGCAGGACTTTATTAATATTATTTATTCATTAATTGAAAAATTCACCAAAAGAGTATTATAATTGTATTCAGAGCTATATGTAGCCATAAGATTCTACTGTATAAATATATGCAATGGAAGAACAAGAACAAATTGATAGAAAACAACGGAAGAATGAAATTAGGTGAACGGATTTCGTATGTAGATGTTAGTAAAATGAATATAAAAATCAGCGGGCACCTTTTCTACGCAAATTCTAAGCTTTACTTAGTTTCCAGCAACGTATATTTTAGTAGTAATAATGGTGATTAATTACTAGACCAGTGGAAGGCCGCATGTATGGTATTACGGGCAAGGTTATAAACGTTATTGATTATAATTGCGCTAAGTAAAACGTTGGTAGTTTTGCTATTTTTGGTGTTTTTTACCGTACGTGTTAACATGAATCATATTGACGAATAATGTGGTTTTATCAACAATTAACAGCAATATGTTATCAGCAAAGACCGGTGGTGTGGCATTCGATAGTCGGACCAATCGCTTAAACTTAAGCGTGGATATGCTTGAAAAAATCACAACCATCTGTCTTGTTTTAAAAAAATGTTACATTAATTAGGAAATCGTGTTATGCAAATTCCCACTTGGATTATCGAGACCAGGCCGACGAAAGTCGGCAAATCGAGATAATGTTTTCAACTTAAAGGTTAACTATTAACCTGCAATTGAAATAAGGTCTTAAAATTGTTGAGTTAGACTAGTTTTTCTTAAAATTTCGGGAGACCGGACCACTACAACTTTAAAAGTTTTTTTTTTTGGCTAAATAAGTGCATACAGAACCAAATCAATTCTTGTAACCTAATAATAATTTTTGGAGTTCAAAGATACAACACACATTATTTCAAAATATGTTGAATTGTATCATTGTTTAAGATTTTCAGCACGTTGTAGAAGGTAGATATTAAATAACAATTCTTTAAAAGTGTCCGGAACTATAATTATTATTGTTTTGTACTTTTTACTTACATCACAATGTTATTTTTTATAACACGTAAAAAGCCAAAATTATAATAGTTGAATGGAATGTCTTGTACCTGAATCGATTGTTGCGTCGGTGAATTCTTCGAGTGAAATCGCCAATTATTTTAAGCATTTGAACAATCGCGTTAAAAACATTTTCATGAATATTCAAATATCCATAAATAATATCACATGCCATTGTGTATAATAAATAGTTTGCACGTAGAGCGTATGTGGTTGGAGCGTAGAAAATTTGTTATCAAACATTTACAAACGAATTTCTAAGTCCCATTTTGTATTTGCGTATGGACATGTCCAAATAATGACTTAACGTTAGGTAAAAGCTTTAAAAGAAAACATTAAAACAACGAAATAATTAAATAAAGTGAGCGATGAGGAGTCCTTTATTGTCGAAAGTTCGTTATATAACAGTTTCCTTTTATTGCCATATTGAATACACTCCCTTGTCAACTATGTATGCAACTTCGAATTCGTTACTGTCTATCCATACCTAGAGAGTATTGTATGACAACTACGCTTTTTTTAACGTGAGCAAATGAATGGATCAACGCACATCAAATCATCAGCAATAATATTGTCGTTTAATTATTATTGAACGTAAATTAAAGTCATTCAAATTTCATTAATTACCGACAAATAGGCTTACTACTTTAAACACTTCGGTGACGAGATAGTAACTGTTAATATCTCGTGTATAGTCAAACATTGGATGGATAGCATCTAGGAAAAAAATATATCGACATGGGTAGTAAAAATATTTTAGATCGACGACATAAATTCAAAAAAGTTAAATATTTACTTTATTAATATATTTAAAGTGATGCACTGAGGAAACAATGAAAATGCACACTTTGAATTATTTTCATTTTTGTTCGGTGCATGTTGAGACGCGCATTTCTTAAAAAAAAAATTAAAAATGTTAATGTATCGACAGCGTAACATTTACATTTGCGACTTTCACGTGTGTGAAAAACTAACAATTATTAAGCATTAACTTCCCAAGTTTTCGATTTCTCTTGAAAACCATTTTATGGTAAAAACTCAACGAAGCTTCACATTTTACACACTTCCTTCTACACATCGGAAGGTAAAATATTCACGATAATTATTTTGGTCTAATTTAATTCAGAATTAACTAGTAGGAAAGTTGGAAACATTATTATTTTATTTATTTTTTTAGATTTAACTGATGACAAATTGCGAGCTATCTAAATTCATAATAGTGTATTACTTACTTACTGTCAAATTAATTATACATAACTGGATGATGGAAAATCTAAATCTTAAACATAGGATAAACCGTCAAAAGACGTGACACGTGCGTTAAGTATTATTAGGGAATAATTTCTTCTTTAATTAATCGTCATTCCACTGAGGAACTTTTTCTTGAGGATAAATGTTAAGTTACAATACATACATGGCATGGTTCTAAAGATTACCAAATAATATTCTGTATTGTATTCGTAAAAATAAATTTCCATGAAATGGAAGAACACTGACCATTAGACCATTGCGTTCGGCATAAAACTACGGTAAAATAATCCGGCACGGCATCTCAAAAGTAGTATGTCACAAACCAAAGATCGCAACAAGACGAAAGAAAGTACTTTCACAAAGTTGCATCGAATTCGACACTTGCGCTGTCGAAAGCGGGTGGCAATATAATCAGTTTCCGCAAAAAGCGTGTAATTCGTTTAATTATCGCACTCGGCTTTGCTCGCATTCCGCTCATCTACGATCAAACGAATAAATCCATTTGCTTTTTTTTACGTTCGCATAGCGGAAAACATATTGTTTCGATTGTGAGATGGGATCCGCATGAATGATATCAAAAAAGAAGTTTCCTTCTTTAAACGAGAATTCCGATCACAATAATGCTGTCCCTTTTCCTAGACCAGTACTACATTTCCTTAAATTCTTCACTAAGCTGCAATCGTGACACTTAACGTATGGCCCATGGCAAAGCAGTCTTAAAGTGGGCTTTTCCCGTGGCGATGGCAATAATAGGACATCCAATCCCGGACACCTTTAGTGAAATTGGAAAAATTGTCAATCCCGAGATCCCAGGATTGAACATTCAACATCAATCGTATATAAACTCGGGATTGAGAATGTTCTGCTCGGCGATTTTAAGTATATATAAATTATTATTTTTTTGTACTAATTCCACAATGCTATCGGGCTCAGGTTTGCTCATCGCGAGCATTTTAAATTGGTTATTGTTTCGTAATTAGTTTGTTTGCTGCGACAAGAATATTTCTATACGAAAAGCAGAACTTTCCCTTAACTTAGGTTATAAAAAAGACATCTTGCGAACGTTGCGGATGTCGACGTTTGTTTTTCCACTTCATTGAACGACTTGTTGATTATGTCCATTTTATTTCTGTCATTTAGAAATATTTTTATGGTTATTACAAATACACCAAAATAACAATTATATATATTCACACTAAATGGCTTATAGACCGTGATTATAAATTTCAACAAAATATGCTAAATGGAATTTCACTTGAATCTGTCAGGTAGATGAGCCACATTGATATATTATATCAATGCGTACTTTACATCTCGCTGTAAGTAAACAAATATTTCTTTTACATACCTGATAAAATTTGTCAAAATTGAGAAAACATATTTATCTGGATTGTTATTTTACAATGAATATTTTTTCTTTTGATTTCAGGTATAATTTGGTAGCATCAAGATAATGTGCTAGTATTACGGATAGGAGAGAATCAATGAAGATGTCTTAAAAATTTGACGCTTATGTGTGTCATGTTTCGAATGTAAAAAACACGTTTTTATTACATATGTAATATAACTAAGTATTACGCGTGAAAATACAGCAAAAGGATAGTCTTCGTTAAATTCTGTAAGCGATACTTCCTGCGATAACGATTGACACACGATCTTCTCACCGTAATTGATTATCAAGATCGACTACTCTTTGCACGACATCTTTTGCAAGTTAAAATATCAAGTAACACGAACTGCAGTCGAACACCGATAATACAGAATCCTTGCCATGCTCATTTGAATATGCCAGCAGTTTTAGCAGGAAAATGTGAATTTTCGCAAATAAAACCCTTTCGATTAGTGGATGTAAACGACGGACCGAAAAATAAATGGATTTCTGAAAAGTTACCCGAAGTAACAGAGACAAACATGAAAACAAAGATGTTTTAAAGACAACATGTACACGCTCGATTATATGCTTTTGCCACGTGAAGAACAAGGGGATGAAGTTAACATAATTGAATGTTGTGTGATAATAGTGGTGTAGTCATGGGAAGTGAGTCATTACATTTGCATATATAAAGTGGTGGCGAGTGAAGTAAGACATTTTATTTATAAGAGCTGCACGATAAATGTATAATAAGAGATAAGGGTACAGTACTTCAGTAATGACCAATCGAATTAATCAAAGAAAATACATCACTACTAGTCAGTAAAAAATAATGTAAATACTCCATTTAGTAAGATTATTTATAAACCAATCAAGGTTATTAAGGGCAGGTCATTTTTATTTGTATAAAAAACGAGGAATAGTAAACAAATATGTTTTAACCTTCATTGGATTCACAACGCTAGATGCCTTTTATTAACCGATTACCTTATCGAATTTAGGTGCAATCTATTACCGTTTTACCTCATTTTCAAAAGCATATCTAAATAATTGTATATCATGAAAAAATACATACAGTAACGGAGATACGATCAGAATCATAATATAATAATTTGAATGCATACACAGCATTACCATACCATTTAATATTTGACTTCCAAAGAAAAAAAATACTTCCTTGGTTATTTATTGATCTCTATCGAAATATAATAAATAATTCTATATCATAACTTTAATTTACGCACAGTTCTCTGTCACATGTATCGAGATATTATTTAAGCAAAGCTTAAATAAGTAAATACTATTTTATATTGACAAGTCGTTAAAAAAAAAACTAATTCAAATACACGATTAATGAAATTACATTACGCTTAATCAAGATCGTTTATTTGTATGTAGAATAGATAGTAGAAATTTCATTGGCATAAATTGACAGCAGTTCATTGAACGACATTCACTGGCCGTGAATTTTAAGCTGGGATTCTACGTACAATTTATTCACAAATATTAATTACTCAATACTATTCTCTAAGTGTGTTCATTTGTGCGTGACAAAAAAAACGACCAATGGAGAGACACCTTTCTTTTGACTTTCATTGGAAAAGATATCATCGAAAAATATTAAGTCAAAATGAGCGATGAAAACACTTTGATTACAGACACAATCGCTCTCTTGTGGATTTATAAGTGGGTGTAAATTATTACTACCGTGAAAATTTTTAACGCCTGACATGGAAATTTTGCTTCTGCACATTCCTGACAAATTTACAATAAATACAGCAGTATGAAATTATTAATAAAATCTTAATAGACGTGAAAGTTTATTGCGTTACTACGATAAACTGATATTTATTCCATTCTGTCCCTTTCTCTGGGATACTTTTATTATAAGTATTATTATCTCGCGATAAATATTTAATTCAGTCATTTCCTCGAATAGCAAATACTGCAACGAATAAGTACAATAAGCGATACGGAGACAGTCGCTGGAAAACTTCGATAATAAAAACGAAAGAAGCAATGGGGCTTGACTTTGATTGAAATAACCAAGTATTACGAAGAAACGTTTAGGAGCATGGGGATGCTTCAGCAGTGGTGCTGGAGGCTGACAATTGTGAAACTATTTAATTCACTACTTTGAAAAATATAACTGGATCTTTTAGTTAACTATCAATGTACATAATATAATTCCAGGAAAACTAACTAGTATTTTAGCAATGTAACATAATTAGTAAAAAAGTAATCGTGGTTTGTTTATTGATTCCAATGCAAACAGGGGATTCACATTAGAAATAATGTTAATATCAATTGGTTAATAAGATGAAAAAATTGAATGAAATAAATATCGATATTTTTAAGAACATATATGTATAATATTATTAAAAAATCAATAATTATAAAAGAATTAGCATGAGTAATTGAACGATAGAACATAGTAAGACGTCAGGACAAGACAAGATGTTTATAAATCAAGCAAGTTGAATACTTATTGTGGAAAAATATGTTAAACGCAATCGATAGACGTATAAAAGAAGCCAAACAAGATTAATTGCGTCTAATTTCATACATCGAGTAGAATACTATTAATGATTACAATGTGAATCATTTATATTCACTAGTTTTATCTTTAAAAATAAAAATAAAACATTTCGAAAGAAAGATTAAAACAGAATTATTCAAAAAAAACGCAGTTTAAACAAACAATATAAAGCAAACGTACAAATTCCACTTTGCACCTGGCCATTAATAACTAAACCACAGACATCAGACAGTATTATGATAACTCTGAATGTCACATGACAGCAGTATAATCCATGACACATTTATAATTGGATGTATCTTTAATTTGGCGGTAAACTATTTTTTCAAACTGCACCAAAGTTAGCAGATGGATTTCATGTAAATCTCGAAATCACAAATTGAATTCATTCTAGATATGTCTACTAACAATTTACTACTTTTGATCCCGAAGTATTTCATATTGTTTAATAAATCTGAAATCCAGTAATACACCATTTTTATTTTTTTTTACCATTTCCGCTCCCAATGTAGAGCATATGGACTCCTAATGGAGTTTATCTCAACAGAAGTGTTTCTACGAGAACTGCTTGTTACTCAGTTACCAATTTAATAATACTATTTTAATGAACGTTAAAAGATCTCCCGAAATACGGCTAGTTTTTACAAGTATGAGAAAATATGGTAATAAAATAGAAAATATGAAATTTAATACCTAAATTAGTTTGATGAACAGTACAATGCGTTTTAAATTTTACGCATATATAAAGAAACATAATTAAAAATTGAAATTTATTAGTCTTTGGATGAGAATTTTTATTATACACTTTCAACAATAGGTTTGCACACATATACGACGGTAATGTTTGGAAAATGAGTGTATAAAGCATAATCTCTAGAAATTGTTATGTATAATTAATTTGCAAACACGAAATATAATTCAGTGATTATAAATAGAACAAAACGACCTTTAAAAAAAATATGCGACAATGTTATGCAACTATTCATGCATAATAATAATTAGGCTGACCATATTTTTTAGAGAAATAAAGAAAAAAATATATTCCATAATTGGACTGTTTTATCCACAAAAACCTACTTCCGAGACAAATGTCTTTTAAGTTTTAAGAATTGATACAAAATGAGGTATTCATTAAATTATTTTGGGAATTCATTAATATTGAATGTTATTATATCTTCATATTGACTACAAGATTGAGCAAGATTGAAATCGAAAAAAAGTTTTTTTTGCCGTTATAGCGAAACATTTTAGGCCGAAAATCGAAAACGTGCCTTAATTGAAGAGGGCCGTTATAGCGAAATGCCGTATAAAGAGCGGCCGTATAGCGAGGTATGGGTGTACTGAGCTTTATCTGAGGAAATTAGTGCATTGTTTAACAAAAAAAAATGTTGGTTGCCTCCTTATAGCAAAATTTAAAAAAAAACACATGTTAGACGAGTGTTGGTTGGTTTCACAACGATAAATGACAGTAGCGTTTCACATTCACGCGTAGCACTTTTTCCTAGCAAATTGACTACTATGGGAACCACACTATATTACTAACTCATATTTTAACATTTTCAGAGATAGTTCCTTGTTGCATAACTCCGTCCAATTTACCTACTCAAACGTACAATATTTTTTGAACAAGCTCCCTGCGGAAATCACTGTTCAGTCAAGTTACGCCAGAACCCCTTTTGGCGATGTCACGTCGCTACATTGGAAGTCGAATCACTCTTATCAAATATTTATATATTAACACTCAATAAAATAAAGACCATATAATCCGTTCACACGACGCATGGAAATAAATACCACCGGCGCCGTGCCGTCGACATGTTATATTTCTTTGGGCACCATTTTATTATTTAAATTAACAAAACAGCAAAATGGGTTTTTAGAATATAAATAAATCTTAAATACAGAACAGTGAAATAAAGAATGTGTGGTCACCGTATGCATGTTTTTTTGTTCGCCTATAATACTTCATGTTGGCAGAATTAATCAAAAAAAAAAAGTGAAAACTTCTTATTGACCAAAAATGCCATGGCTACGGGTTTAGTTATATTGAATAACCGTCAAATCCATATGAAAGAAAAAATAATAGGCAGTACTCGACATTTAACAAATATGTCAGCCTTTCAGTATATACTTAACCTTTAGAGGAGTATGGACGTACATGTACGTCGGCGCCATTTTTTTTTGTAAATGAGTATGGAAGTTCTTTAAACTCAACACATGAGTGTCCGTATGGAAACATATATGCTATATGTATGAATTACATATATTCATTGGGAAAAAGTCACAATATTGTCATGTTAAGAAAAGGCAGTAAATTAAAGTAAGGTCTGTATAAATCTATTCACTCCTCTAAATGTTTCACAAAAAAAATGTGTTTATTTGGAGATGTTTTAATTGAAGAAAAGAATCATTTACCCTATTGTACTACAGAAGAATAATTATATTGGCTCGGTTTGAATAATTGTGAGTTGTGCCCCAGGCTAGTCGAATAACAAAGTTATCAATCTTAATTGTATGTAGAATGACCCATCAAAATATCCGTCAAAGATGGATGAAAAATTAAAGACAAATAAAATAATTAGACAACATAGCCCCTACAGATTTTAAAAGTATAATTCCTTATATGCAAGGGGTTCTGGGAACCTGAGTAAACGATCCCAATTCCTCACGAAAATTAAAAAATCTTGTGGGTAATACAAACCAGACGAATACATAAATAAAATTATACAAATATTTATTATTCAGTAAGCGAAACAAGCCTTATTTGTAGGAACCATTTCTAACGTTAGCCATAACCAGCCTCGGGCGTTCGTATCGATTTGACAGCTGGGCCGAATTAAGGACTTTGGCGCCCCGAAAGGAAAAGTTTTTTTAATACTTTTGGCTGCACCGTTTACAGTAGGTAAAGGCAGGAAGTTTGCTGTAAATGTATGAATGAAAAAAATCAGATCCTGTTTCCTACTAGCGAATGCTTAGTGTGCTTAAAGGCTAATTCAGCTCTGCTTGGCAGCTCCCCCTTCATATACTTTTACAAACTAGAATCTTTAAACCTCAAGAACAAATTACAGACATCAGTTGCATTTCTAAGACATACCCAAATTTCTCCGACATAAAATCATCAATTACACTAAAAAGTTGCCGCACCACTGGTAGAATCAAAACATATAATTTATAAACTCCCACTGTTTTGATTTAAGTGAAAATCTACAAAGAAAAGAAAACAAAATAATACGGGCGATAACAATCAGCTGCTGCATATGAATAAAACGTGAATATTCATGTCATATAAAAAAAAAGGCATCATTAAAAATATATATTACAATGTTAGAACTAATTTTACTGTACATTAAATATGCAATAAAATTGAATTGTTGTTTTGAATAACAGATTAGAAATAAATATTTCAAAGAATCGTGACAAGCCCACAAATAGAACAAACAAAACGAGCATAAGTAAATGTTTACGTATTTTAGCAATTTGCAATTAATTCAGTTGGATTCAGGTGACTGGTTTCAAATATTGTCTTAGTTTTTTTTACATGACGGATAAGCTAATATTAAAATGGTTTGGGCAAACTGCGGGCATTGTATTCTTCAAGGATAAAATTATTAAGTTTACATAGCAGCAGTCGAGGTGTGATAAAAGATACTGATAGCGAGATTCTTCGACTTAGCCGTGAGCAGCGAAACGTAACTTCAATTTAAGGTTTATCAGAGTTCAAATCGGCCTCCACAGCTGGCGATCAGTCAGAAGAATACGGCTTCAAAATATAATGCTGTAATTCAAGTGATAAGTATTATAATGAAGTTAACAACCGTGCATTTCGTAGATTAATCTTTGGAGCACAGTTAACTCATCAGTTTCGGGGTTTTCCTCTCCATTATTACAAACACATCTCGTTCATGATAATGCATTAAATCATTTGCTCAAATAAATAAGATAATTGAAAGAATATGATTATTTTTCTTTGAACAAAAACCAATTGAAATTTAAATAAAGGCAGAGCAATTTAACGAATAGAAAATATTGATTGATTAACTAGATTTACACGTAGGGCATGATTCACAGTGATTTGATGTGATAAATCTTAACGCTGGGGAAAGATATCGAGTAGATATGTGTGTAAAATTTTTGTATAGTTTGATTAACATAATGTAATTTTCGTACCGAATGCTGTATTAATCCATGCCTACGGACGTTACAAATAATTGTTTGATAGTACATAATGGTGAAATTAATATCAGAGACGCTAGAGAAGAGCACGGTATAATTTTATATATAAGATTTTGATGTGACTGTGTTGAATCTTACCGAGTTTCTTCTGGGTTGTATGCTCCGCTGCAGTTTCTCTACGGGATAACTTTGTCTCCATCCAAACAGTCTAACGATTTTGTCCGTGACATGGTCACTACAGCGAGGTCCTGCCTCACGCATTTCCTCGCATTACACTAGCACAAGACTTAACGCAATATCCAGTCGAAGAAAAGCGGAATGCACTGCTTTTCACTGGCGAAGATAATGATACCTCAACTATCAATTACAACCAGCGAGCGACTACGATAAGAAAATTGCATCCACATAGCCACAGTGCATATTATTTCACAAAACAAATTACTATCGACTCACGCAATGCGACTGAAACAAAAACGACATTTTTTTCAAATTGCCTTGTCGTCACACTGGACATAAACGATTATTTTGAAACGAGGTGCCTCGGGGGGTACCACAACAACAACAACACAATGCCAACGGCAGTTTCAGAGATAACGCGGCTTTCAACGCTGTAAAAATGCACCAGGAATGCAGGCGTAATGTTACAAACTACGACTGGCAGCGCATGTTGCCTGGTGATTTGTTCTCAGAGTACGGAGGGTAATTGGTAAGCGTTTGATATTGCAGCGAGAATTACATATTTGCATACTCGCAGATAATTTAGACGCAATCAGCACGCTTCCAGATAATAATAAAAAAACAATGCAATTATAACAGTTTAGCGTGTTTGCAACACTTAAAGTTAGTAATATCCACAAAACATCGCATAAAAAACGAGTAATAGTTTCCAACGTAAAACATATTGTTTTTTCACTTTTCCTTTAGTCACAGTATGTTTTTTGTCGAAATATCGGAGTCAACTGACACTTAGCACGTACATTGATAATCCGTCCGGGTAATGATCGCGATTTCAAGTATCGACGACTTTACTATTGTGGGGTTCATGGCGAGCGGAGCACAACACACAATATGTGAAATTTCGAATTTGGCCGTTCGTTCGAAAGTATTGTTCGCGTGGAACTGTCGTTTGATTCGAGATCGAAAAGAGCAATAGAAAGGCGGCAGCGGGGTATGGTTCGTTTCGGAGGCGGTTTCAACAATAACAGAACAAGTGGAAACTCAAACCGATCGCGCGGCGGAAACGCGGCGAGGAAAACGGCGCCGGGGAAAGGGGTACACCTCGCGCCGCCGCCAGGGGGGGACCGTGCGAATTGAGCTACCTGTTGCCGACATATTACAATGCAGTAAGAAAAATCTGTCTACAATAGAGACAGAATTTTTAGTAGAAAATAGAGCGATACAATCAGAAATATTCGACTAATTATTAGTCATATGCATTTATTTCGGAAAGCGATATGATTTTTACACTGAGCACAATCGGAAAGGCATTAATGCGTCAATCATCAGTGATGTATTTGTTATTATTTTAGAATATGTGAAAAAATTTATCAATCCAATTTTTCGTCTTAGCACAGATACATATATCTAGTTTTTATGTGTAGTTAGTTCAACTTCCTGCAGCACTACATAATTGTATATGTCTCAATAGATATAATTTAAACACACTTTTTTAGTTTACATTCGCGAAATTATTAACCAAGTTATGTGTAACATTTACTTGAAAAAAATGTTTATAAATAGCAAATGTGTCTTCTTTGTACAACAAAACAATCGACTGACCTAATGCCCGGGATAAACAAATTCCTTTCTTATTTGCATTCAAAATAAGCTATGAAACAATGGAAAGGAATTTAAAATAATCTTGTTATCAATTAAATATACTATACTATACGATAAGCAATTTAAAAAATTGATAAGTAGTAATATCAAGTGATATTAATCTATATTCTAGATAAATATGACAGAAAAAAAATAAACGGAAACCACAAGTTATGCTATGCTTCAAGTTAATGCGAATTCAATTATAATCTTATAAATACAAAAGTAAGGTAGAATGACATGCTTGAGTTATGATTATATTAACATTAAATTCATACTGAACACCTGAAACTAGATGAATATTAGAGTGCTTATATATTAACAGCTTAACGACCGCACGTTTTTTTTTATAAAATTTCACCTGGTGAAATAAAATTTTGCGAAAAATTCGCAAAAAATGTAATTTTACTAAATTCACTATAATTTGTAAGCAAATTGAGATATCTTTACAAAATTTTTTTTTTTTAGCTTCGAGATACTTTGCCTATACGCATATATGCGTCCGCCGGCCAGCAAACTTTGTTTTTCAAAGACTCAAATACGCGTCTACGGTCGTTAACTGTTAAACTCTCTTTTTACACGGTTTCGAAATAGCACGTTGCTACATCCCTTGAGTTTATTCCTAGAGATTTATTCGTGGCTTATTCCTGTAAACCCGAACATTTGGACAAAATATTTGACTGGATATCTCAAGTGATGAAATCAATCTCGTACCAAATGTTCGTAAACGGGCTCGTCTATATTGTCTGATAGTGATAGTGAATAAATAAATAATCTGTTACGATTTTTTTAAATAAAATTAAGATACGATAATGAATTGATTTTTATACGAGGAAACCTATCCACCATAATTTTAGTATCATTGTTTACACGTTATTTCATGAAACGTATGGACCCTGTAAATATATAGTCCAGTGTACTAAGGGCATAGTGCACGTAAGCCCGGGAATGAAAATAAATGATTACAATTTAGCACGTGACGATTAAACGAAAATTTGCAATCGTAGTAAATAATTGAAAAATATTGATGTCAATATTATTGCTATAAAACTATCTCTTTCTTATTTCGATCAAAAGAATCTGTCTTAATAATATATATCAGACATTCTTAACAGTATCCATATTTAAATAAATGAGGCCTGTTAAAAAATACAAAATATGAAGCGAGAGATTTTTAAGAAGACGGAAATATACTGATTAATACTGCCTAATACATCTTAGTGAATTTTTTTCAATATCTTTCTCGAGTGTTACAAAAATATAAAACCACGACGACATTGCCTGGGAGTTAACGTAGCAACTAACGTAACTCGTAAATTCACCAAAAAAGCAAGCTCAGTAGAAAAAAAAAGCGTAATTTATTAGTTGCAGCTGATACCAAAGCACACGTTTTCGACGAAATAGCTGCGATGAATATAGATAGCTTACACAAACATCATGAAGATTTATTTACATTTTAAAGAGACTTTTAAAACCACGAAGAAAATCATTACATGATAAAACTTTTAACGAATATGGGCTTTAAAAAAAACTCTAATATGTCAGAGGCTGAGGAGGCATCGGATCAATCATTCAGAATCAAACGTGTAAAAAAAGGTAATACATTAAATTTTACAAGAACATATTTCATTACTTAAATTTAAAATGCCTTATATTCAGTCCTTTCTATTAGATGAACTAATCTTGGGGTATTACAATATTACAATATCGGCGAACGTTCGACGGACGTTAGTCGCGACTTTCAACAGGAAGAACTTAAATTAAAATTGTATCAATTAGATATTTATTTGCAAAACAACCCATTCGAATGCTGTACAATTAATATTTGTCTGCCTTGAAGAGACAGCGTTGCACTATGCCAAGATATATTCAACAAGACAAGAAAGACATAAAGCTGCCCAAATAATGAGTTGTTTATAATTACTTAAAAAACAGTCAATCCAACACAACTCCACCCATGATAAGTGTAAACAATCAGTGTAGTGGCTGGGAACTTGCTATAACAAAAGGTTGTCGGAACGGAAGGGGTAATGAAAAGAGAGGGAAACAATAACAGTGATAGGGAAACTTCGGTTCATATAAACAGCTGATGCCGGACTTATCACGGTCATTCATTGAACATTGATGTTATATATAAAATAAAACTTGATAATATACAACTTATTTAATTAATTTTATTTAGACGCTATCGGTCTAAGTAACAAGACAGCTTGGACCACAGAACTATTTTTTTAAGAATGCAGTATAAACTATTAATTTAACTATGGTATTTTCCAAAACAAAATATCACTGCTTCGATCCATGGTGATTTCATCGACGAAATTAATCAATTAGTGCGTGTTAAAAATACAGGGGATAAAATTTTAATTATTTTTGTTGGAATTTTAGTTATAACAGCAGACAGCAAGATCATTGTCATAATTGAAAAATAATTTTCTTAGATATAGGGAGAAGAGAAGCGAGTTGTGGTTTGTAAATAAAAAAATTAAAATTAAATGATTTTCCAGTTTACGATGCGTTTGCAATAACTGCAATATATGACTAACATTGTTTTGATTTATGAATCTGAATTTGACGAACGTCAAGAGATAAGGAATTAATTGCAAAAAGGTTGGTACGTTATCAGATAGCGTAAGTCGACACCAATGTTTATGAATATCGGCCAGGATATTTTTAAAAAGATACATATAAAAAAGTGTCGAATATCAGAATAACACGGATGAGCAGGCATCAATGGGCAGAAAATCAACTGCAATACTCTCATTGTTGAGCAACCCAATTTAGGGGCATCGGTTGTGTCATATTCGATCATATCTCCTTGCTGCAACAAGGTGCAACATTATTAATTCGTATATGGATATTGTTGAATATTGCAACGTTGTAAATATAAATAAAGATACCAAAGAGACATAGACTTTAAATATACAACGCATCTAATAGTAATTTCATTTTATATCACATGCGTAAGAAAACCAATAGCCTATCTTTGAATTATAATATTATTAGAATTCTTTACAATTATTCGTTAAAATGTTTGTAGATGCATAGGTAGGGATCCACAAAAGGTCGTTCCTTCGCATTTGATTTGGAAAAAATGCTATTTTTATTAATCATTGATTAATTTAGTTATGCACGATTGCAATCATTTATATTGCAGCCAAGTGTTTCAGATTAAATAGAATGCGATAGTAAAGTGCATTTTCGATATTCATCAATCAATACATCAATTAAATGTCAAATATTTCAATTAATTACATTAGTAATTAAGATATTATATAACACGCGATATCGAGTCGTAAACTTTTAATAAACATATTTTTAATGTGTAGAAATTGTGAAAGCTAAAACTGTGAATTGTTTAATATGAATGTAATAAATAAATCAATTTATTCACTTCATTAAAAATATCACGCAATAACATATTATGTTTTTCGTTTTTTTTCCAAACGATAATTTTCAATTACAAATCCACAATGAATACACGATTATAAATAATATTACGTATCAGCGAGTTTACAGGTAAATAACACTACAATTAAGAAAAAAAACAATATTGATATCAACTTATGAAAAAGTGTATTTTATTTAATATGTTTGGAATTACGGTCCCACTGAAATTTATACACTCAGTGATGAACAAAATTGTATGTTTATATATACAATATACGAATGTATGCTTTCAATTTTGAGGATACGGAATCCTAATGGAGCTTCTTTACATGGATTGTTTAACAAGAACCGATTAAGCGGCCGCTTTACCTTTCTCTTCGGAGACTAATAAAAAAGGATTCGTAGTTCGTCAAATATTGGTGTACATGGCTTATAAAAAATGTTCCGTGTAGAGTGCACGAAGCCCATCTTCATTTACTACTCTCATATTTACAATACTGAAAAAGAATAGTAAAATGATTAATAGATGTGTGGTATGTGTAGTAACACTAAAAACCAATCAGCTTAACTGGACCTAAAATTAATAAACAACAAATAAAAATTCAATTCCACGAAAATGACCAAATATTGTTATTTGATATGGATGATTATTTCGGATTTTTTTCGTCGTTATGTCAATCGATAAATCATAGAAAAGCTTTCGGCGAACTCGTTAAAGTGTTTTTGGTGCGAGACATTGATATGCGGCTTAACAGTTAATCAAAATTATAACTGATGCAGTTAACAGTCAATTGATCTACACTAATGGCCACCGAGCGGGAGAGCGTTTTCATTTACAAGAAACTGGCGTCGGTGCATTTGACATGAAGACGTCGCGGCGTCGTATATTACAACGGCCGCGGCTATATCCGCTACGAAGGGCCGCCCGGAGTTTGAAATAGTTTTCTTTGAGAGTTTGACATGCATCGTATAGAAGAAATGGGGTCATAGAATTTTAAATGAACGCGAGAGATTATTTTCTCGACGACGCGGTTTATTTTTCATCGTTGGATATGCATATTCTAAAGAAAAACTTTCCCGTTAACTACTACGATGGTAGAAATGGGCGTCTATATTTGAGAGATATTCTGGATCACAGGAGAGAAAATAAACGAGCCAGAGAATGTCTAGTGACAAGACTTTAAAAAAGCACTTCTAATTTTTAATGTGAATATGAGGAGCAAACATCCAAAAAGTGATTTGTCACAATTTTTTTGAAATGCCGTGTTTAACATCAATTCTGATATTTCATAATAAAATCTACGAATTTAAATCACAATAAGTGTTCAAAAACGTTCTCCGACACTCAAATCATCATTTCCCAAGCTATATTTGTATGAAAAATCACTTTTTGAATGTTTGCTACTCAGTATACCCAGTTAACATAACTCTCATAAAATTGGTCTAGCAGTTATGTGAAGTATTTCTAGGATAAATTATTTAGATTTAAAAAACGATAACTAGGATATATGACAAAACATCTAGTAAATAAACGGTGCCCATCGTTGTGAGAACGAGCTCCAAGTTCTGTCAAGAAGACAAAGAGAATAATGCTCATCAGGCCATGAAACGGATGTCCGGCAAGCTACCCCTACATTACCGCCACCGGTCTGACAGAAAAGGGTCCCAATAAAAACAGGATTGCTCGAGTGTTACACTGTGATTTGAATCGTATCGGAGTAATTCACAGTGTAACAGGGTTCAGATCCAGGGGTAATATTTTGTTAGCCTAAACCTATATAATGTTTAACCATAATAATATGTTCACTCGAGACAATATTTCACTGCGTATGATTCCGTATAATGTTGTTGGATATAGAATTAAGTGAAAATATATTTATTCGTTAATACGTTAACTTGAAGATTTACAAAATAAACTTAATACGTACTAATTCCGTCATCAACTCGATTAAACTCTTTCATAAATCCCATAAATTAAGTCCCTTTACGTCGAGAAATAGAAAATTAGTGAATGTTCTCTGAAAATTCTGATGTTTATTTTATCGTTAATGGCGATCCTGAGAAGTTTTTTTTAAATGATTCCATTAAAATACAGAATCAAACACTACACCAACATTTTCATTGCATGTATAAATACAGTTATTTTCGATGGATTTCATACAATGGGTGGAATATTTCGGTCCTCTGTTATTATACGGGATTTATTCTTGGTGTCTTGTATATCTTGATAATTTGATGTTTATATGAATTTCAATCCGTGGTAACTGATAACGTTAATATTCTCTATCACGTGTCTTAATTTTGTATTATTGTTTTGAACCGTGTTCTGTGTACATTAAAGTCTAATTACGTGCTACATTAGCGTCAGTTAAGATATACGTTACTGTAATTCAATAACGTTTAAGTCTAGTTATAAGTACAATACAAATACAATTCGAATTCTGAAACCAATAGGCCAATTTAATGTAATTGAGGTTTGGGTTATGTTCAAAATAAAGCTTCACAAAAAACTTGCGTGTATATAAATATATGATGCAGTCGAACTTGGTTATTACGAGGAAGATGGGACCGAATGAATTTGCTAGTTATATCAGAGAATAGGTATTTTAAGCATACCCATCACATGAAGACATGAAGTACAAAATACATGTATTCATTATACTATCAAAGAAACTTTAATATTAAAAAAAATATATCCTTAAGCTCGCCTGTTTAAGCCATTGAACTTCCCTGTAGGAGGGTTTCTTCATTTAAAGACATTTATAATAATATAATGAGTTCCTGGGAACAGCCTGCTGTTTTGAATACAATGAAAATTTCAGAACTACAACACCGGTAAGACGTTTGATAGAAGACTTGCACCACTTGAAATACACTGAGTTTCACAACGACATTGATTTCAAATATATATTGCAACTTTGGAAAAGGTAAAAGGAAAAATATTAACTTAGAACACAATGGTGATTATGAGACTTAATGAAGCCGTGCACATAGTAAAACAACATTCTCTTAAGTAACACAGCAATGATCTGGTAAACAAATCAACGTCCAAATAACGTTCCATAATCTCAAATTGCACCTACAAGTTTTTATGCTTCAGATCACTGGAAAAAGTTTTGCAGGATGTATTCAAAACAAACATTAATTAAATAAATCGCAATAAATAAAAACATATCCACTTACGTAACAAACTTTTTTATCTTTGAATAATTTAATGTTTACACGGCTATCTTTGTTTTAGCCTTTCGGTGATTTAAAAAAAAGGAGGAAGTTAAGTCAAGAGAGACTTATCTAGAAATTGGCGAATGAATGATCTATTAATACAGAAACAGTATTTTTTTATTATTATTTTAAGAAAAATACGTTTTACTTTTACGACACTAATTGTCGAATATATGTAATTATAAAAAAATCTTGTTTTGAGCTTTCGATCGTTTCGGGAGTTAACTAATTTGATTTCATATTTGATATAAAATCATATTCCACTGTTTCTGTCATTAATTCAGTGTGACGTGTCGTATGGGAGTAAAGACCAATATTAACTGTGACATTGTTCAAAATCATCATTTACTGATAAATTCACCACTGGGACAACGTTTATGAAAACCCATTGAATCCAAGTCAACCTCTCTAACAGACGAGTCAAAAAAGCTTTATTTATAGTCAATAAAACACTAAGATGTCGTGATAAGCAGAAGCGAGGAACTAGGTCAAAGACACTAGTTTCGAAAAGTTTGTAAACAGCGATTTTACTTGAAATAGTTTAAACTGATAAAGGAGTTATTTGAGCTCATGATTAAGTATAAACAAAAAGCTGATAACGTGGTTTTAACTTTAACTAATGGGAATTGTGTGCAACATTTAGGTATATTGTAGAAATATCTTAGGCTAGGATTGGTGTCTGGCAATGCTAGGATTCCTAGGATTGCCAGGCACCAATACATTTTTTTGTAATAAATAGTTGCACACAATTTCCAACATGTCACGCGAGCATTCATAATGTTCTTGTGATAATATTTTTATTATAATAACACAAAAAAGAGAAAAATGTTTAATAAAAGCAGTGGTGGATATATTTTAACAGTGTGTTTACAATTGCTGTTCATTATATATATATATATATTTGTGACTTTAAATAATAAATAATGAAGATATCGTAAATACAAAAAAAAAAAACAGGAAATATAAGTAGAATGGACTCAACACCGCCATATTACAAATTTATATCGGCTGGTAAATCTTACTCACTAAACGAAACCGATCCTAATGAGTAAATAAAATATATAATACGTAATATACGTATGTTTTATTACAGTAGCCGAATGTTCAATGCTCTTTGGCACAGTAATTCTGGCTTGCGCGATGCGGTCATGAGCTCAAATTCCAGATTTAAAAAAGTTGTATGTACAAACATTAAATTTCAATCGATTAGTATCTAGAGATTTGGATTTATGTGTTAGTTCAAATCATTTTCTATCCTGTAAACGGTGTAAACAGTGTGTTTTTTCCGATAACCAAAATTCGTTGCAATCAAATTCCTTTATGTTGTCAAGCAACAGAGGTTAAAAAATAAAAAAAATAAAATTTGTTGCCATGGCCGTTAGCTGCAATCTTTAGTTGCAACAATCTGTTTACTAAAATGCTCCACTACGACTATGCAATATAATGCACCAAATTGAATTGAGAAAACTCATTGAATCAACAAAAAAAACACAGTTAAAATCTTTGATTAACACAATATGTTAATAATAATAATACAAATATTTGTAAACAATTAAGTATGAGGAGACCGCAAACATGAGTATTTCTAAAAGTTTTTTCAGACTGAACCAGTCAATATTTTTTTTAATAAAATTTTGGTCTCAATAAAAAAATATAACGAAAAAAACAATTATTCCAATTTGTTTTCGTACCAGAAGGCATCTGGCGATTTACCGCTTAACTAAAACCAACCAACACTGTCGGGTAAAACAGAAATCAGTCAATCGTGCAGCGAGCAGATACCTATAAAACAGATAATAAATCAAATTGAACAGCACAAAAATTTAAATTTTAACGTAAGCTTAAAATTATTTTTAAAATCTTTAATGATTGCGTATCAAAAAACCAACCAATATGTAAATAAAATTTTGGATCCACAATAAAATGTGTCATTTATTTGATTTATTTTTTCTTTAATAAATAGATTATTATTACGACATAAAAATAAAGAAATAAAAATGCCTATGCAAAAAATTGGAAATTTAAAATATGCTTGTGATGAGCATGAGAAAACCGTTCCTGATTATTATTTAAAAATCTGGAAATACAAAAAAGGGCTTTGTTTTTTATACTGTATTTCCACCAAGAAAGAAGACAGTAACACAATATAAGTAATATAAAAAAAACTGAAACAAATTCCTGTGTACTTTAATGAGTATTTAAGTGGTGTTAACATGGTAGGGCTTATTTGAAAAATAAGATTATCAGTCTGGAGAAGCTGACATAATATATACATTTATCAAAACCATTGTAAGCCTAAACGACTTGATTATGATGTAGATATTGAAATAGAGCAATTTATTTTGCCTATTCTTTTGTATGTCGTTTTGAAACAAGGTTAGCTTCAAAACGCAGTATTAATTATTGCTTGCGAGATTTTCCCACGTATACATACTGTGTTCATCAATATACGTAAGTAATTTTCTCACCGTAATCGTGTGGCAGTAGTGATTGCGATACCGGTATTACCAAAACCGGTATTCGGGGTGTTTTTTGAATACCGAAATACCGATTTAAAAATAGAAAAATATTTTTTTAAAGTAAATGAAAATATATTTTCGAATGTACAAAAGAAACCAGTGCTTTTTTTTTTAAAAAAAAAGGTGCCGAAACTCAATTCTTGTCATGCTATTTTTCTATTTCATGTCCGTTATCAACGCGGAGGACATGGCTTCCTTATGGAGGTATCTCAACAGAGTTTTTTTACGAGAACTGCCTCTTAGTCAGTTGCTCAAGCTACGTTTTTTAAAGAGAGTAAGGATAGAAAGATAGGGCTGGTCGCTCTGAGCTCTCACTTTGCCCTGCTAATTTTATGATTGGTAGATAGGGATAGATATCGCAAATACCGACGCCTTCGAACAGAAATCGTTCTTGTATGTATAATCTTAGTTCTGTATAATCATGATTCTCATGAACTCAGGCTCAAAACTTTTGATATGTATGCTTCGGAAAATATGCTAATATTGATTTAAACATCTTAAATATGGAGCAAAAAAGGTGCTGGAACGCCGTTCCACCGCGATACGCGGGAAAAAACTGACAGAAACCGTCACATATTTCAATAAAATTGTTCATTATGAAATGAAACATTAAAAATCTGCCAAGAATGTTGTCAATATTGACAGGCTTCAGAATAAATCAGCATTTCAATAATTTATTATTATTTAAGAAAAGTATTTGTGAAAATCATTCGTTAAAATCACCTGTACATACATTGTTATGATATATTTGTTAGAGGCGATATTTTATAAGAAATACCTACATTTTAATTTACACGTCCGATGTTGCAATCCCAATAAGTCGCGTTTTTTTATTTTATTTAAAAGATTTTGTATTGATACTTTCAATACTGGTATTTAATACACAATAGCTAATTACCAATATTAATATATTTGCAGGTATTGCAATTCCTACGTGGTAAGTGTGCAGGAAAATTGATGTATCGGAATAATAAGAGTTAAATAAAAATAAAAAACACAAATAAATTATCCTGATGAAAATGATCAGATGACAAAAAGTCAGTAGTTTTTTCTCTTAGCTTATTAAATAGTATTAATTAATTTGACTTATTGTCAATTGTGAATACTCGTCGCAAAAAAAAATCTTGCGTGTCTTATTGAATGATGTATTATGGACCCAAATGATGGAATAATCATTTGGGTACATTTATCACGATAATGATAAAATACCGATATGAGGAATTCACACCCACGTTCACCTAGGAAGTTGTAATCCGTAAGTACATACAAGCCAAATATATTCGAAAATTCATATTCATCGTATTGATTAGTGAAATAATTACTATGAGAATGCGTAGATAGCACACACGTACTAGAAGGGAAATGTATTTAAACGAGATTGGATGTGCTCATAAAGCCTACAAATTTAACATCAATACAATAAGTATGACTACACATTACACCTTAGATTGATGGGCAAAATTGGTATGTTTTGTTAACCCATGTTCAAAATACTGCACAAAATTTCCAACGCGTTGCCCACCTATGCCCTAAGTAAAGATTAGTTTCTGATAATAAAACACGATAATATGTCTAACGTTTGCAACACAGAAAAAAAAACTTTCGATTGAATTGAGCCGAAAATATGGACCAAACAAAACGGAGGTAATAATTATGCGATTATTAGACAAGACAATATTTATCGGTAGGTAAAATCATAAAGTTACTCAACCCACACAGCTCGTTGGGTTAACCAACATGAATGTAATAAAAACAATGGGTATTATTTAAGTCAGTGGAATGTAGTTGGAAATGTACACGGTGATACTAAAGTTACAACAATAATAATTAAGCATTGTTTCTTTTATTTAGATTACTATTTTTTTTGTCAACAAATTTTTTTGATAAAAAAAAAACACTGTCAACGGATTCTAACTCAAGACTGACAAAGTCAAGACTCTTTCTGTACCAACATAGTTATACCAAATGGATAGAAAAATGTGTTATTATTACCACCGACCATACTTTTATTTTTATATATCTAGGGCATAGGCTACCAACTTTTTTCGGGTGGCGACCCCTTTTTATAAAAGCCATATGACCCGCGGCCCCGATGTAATTGAAAAAGGCATTTTTTTCAAATCCAAAATCGAAAAAAGTTGGCGACCCATAGGTTGGGAACCCGTGTGCTAGGGCTTTTCGGTTTTTAAAAAATCGGTTTTTTAGTTTAGTTTTCGTTTTTTTTTTATTTTGGTAACCCCCCCGCATTTGAATATTTTAATTAATATTGATTTTTTACTGCTATTTAATTGAAAGCCTTGATATTTTTATTTTAAACTGCCAGCGAGATAAGATACGTACATATTTCAGCATAAAGAATGCGATTCAAAATAATCTTTGGCGATAGTTTGGTTCAATCATACGTTTCTCGTGGCGTATGTCCAGTCCAATTTATAGTTCTGAGATTACCATAGGACTTTAGTGTGAGAATCTCACCAGTGAGTTTTTAACGATTATAAGTCAGTTCTTAACCCTATTCATATGTAGGTTAAATGAAATAACTGTTGCTATTATGAATCATTAGCCCATCGCAATATATCCCGTCAGGACTAGATAGGTCTCAAAAATATTTCATAGGTTTACATACAAATTCAAAAAAAAAAACATATTATGCAGAACACATGGTGTAATCAACAGTAAATAACAGCAGATACAGCCAATATTTTACAGCTGCCTTTGCAACGCGGTACACATTCTGTCTACCCATTTAGGTAAAATAACTAGCAATAGAAAAAAGTGAGTAATATAGCTAAAGATAAGCGACAAATAGAAATCGCTGGATAAAAATAAAAATCGAGCTGTGTCCGCCGACCGAGATATGCAAAGGAAGGATGCTGAGGTCTTTGCCTAGCTGTTGATCGATACATATAATATAATTGATCCATAAGAAATTCCCCGTGAGTAAATGTCACTTTTCTTTGATATTTCATGATGATATGTGATATTTCAAAGTTACCCTCTAAAATAAGCAATGCAATAAAATAGTATTATTAATTTTACTTAAGCATCCTATATACTATGTATTTAGGAACCATTAAAAATACCTCAGTCAACAAATTTGCCAATCTTTTTGGTTCAAACAAATTAACTGAAACCTTACCTGTCTTAACTCGACTGCCATTGTAATTATGCAGTGAAGCGTATATTCTCACATGTGTGTTGTGTTGGGCTTAAATCCCATAGAATAGGCGAATCTACAATTGTTATTAGTTTATAATACACGAATTCTATCAGAGGATTGTTGAATAATTTCGTTATACTTGTATCCAACTAAATATCTAATCCGTCGAGAAGGAGTCTGCCGCTCGCGGACAACATCTGAAATGCTATTGACTTTATAATGTTAAAAATAACATTTTATCTTAAAATTGTATATAGTTTATTATTCAACAAATTAACAGTAGATTAATTATAATACAACAATTAGTAGAAATTAACCAGCTCTTTTCAATGTCATTGTGATAACACAACTCTTTAATCAGGGCGAAATTAAAGAATAATATGTTTAGCATAATCATTATAATACAATGAGCTTTTGCCGCCTCCTGACCTTACCCGCCCGCGGTTTTTGAATATATCGTCTGGTAAAGGAGCGGGCCTGGTGGCAATATATTTAATACAATGTTGTTACGAACGATAAACGGAAAGCAACCCGCGGAGAAATTAATTCAATAGAACAGACAAATGTTTTTGTACTAATGCCACGTATAATAATAAAAATCAGGCCCGGTATCGCTCTTCGCGTGCATTATCAGTGATTAGTTCTGATATTGATCTGAAAAAATTGGAATAGGTAGAAAAAAGATTGTGTATTAGTTCAAAGTTAATACCTATAATGAAATACCTTTCCACCAAGAATTAATCTTAGGTCATGAAATTCAATGTTTGTCAATAAACACTCAAAACAAGTCGGAAGTATGAAATCAAGTCGGAAGCAGTTATTTGATAAAATCTTTAAACTAAGTCGCATCTTATGAAGGTATTTATTTCATCAAAATACCGTCGATTAAATGCCGCCTAGATGATTCACTCAGCGAACTATTTTTATTATTTAAAAAAAATAATCAAAAATAACAAAAGTATGCCATTGCACAATATAACATCGTGCAGAGTTATCCAAACTAGAAATACAATGGCGAAATGGCATTCGCAAAATTCATTATATGCTGACAAAAATATTTAAAACGTACACATTGTTGGCATGTCAGAGTCGTCAATGTTAATTTGATTTCAAAATGTGAATTAATTAGGTAGTTGCGTTAATTGATTTCATGTCCGGCTAGTAAATTTTGAAAACAATCCGAGATTTTTGTTGGAATCCTATCCGTGTTGGCAGTGTTCAACTAATTCGTATTAAATTACGGAATTTATCTCGAGGATACCATGTGTATGTGGAAGTATCTAAATCAATGTTAACCGCAAGGTTGATTAGTATAAATCATACCGTAAGTAGTTATATAATATGAATCATGGATACATAATATCAAATTCAATTTAAATGTATTTACGTATAATTGAAGGCGTATAATTCAATTATAATCAAACGACTTACAAAAATAATTACATGCAAGGGCTCTGAAAACAAAGGCGGCAGTTATTCATCGGATTTCAAAAAAACATATAAATTACTTTTTCAGGCGCTGTATCTATAAAAAAAACGTTTTATTGATTTACCAACATTTTAGAATTATGAAAACTGCCGCCTTTGTTTTCCGGGCCCTCGTATGTATGTATACATGTTATTTATTATTAATACATGCCCGCTCTCAATGTGGAGCAATTGACATACTAATGAAATTATCTTAACGGTAGTCTTTATATGAAAAATGCTTGTTACTCAGTTACTCAACCTCTCTTTTTTCTAAGATATTAGGGATAGAAACGATAGTCAGGACAGGACTTGCCCTAAGCTAATCATCGCTCTCGCTACGTTATTTTAGGATTGTATGGTTGCGATGCAATTTTTAAACATTACAGACATCCTCCATTCGAACAAAAATCGGTTGAAAAATGCTGTTCGTACTGGGATTCGAACCCGTGAGATCCGTCACGGAAGCCAACATCGTTGACCACTACACTACTGACCCGACATTATTATTATGTATATTATTATATACGGTATTATTAAATCGATCAAACAAGCGTTATGATAAAATAATTACGAAAACGTAAATTTAAAATTTCCTTCTAGGAAGAAGCAATTTCAATGGAAGAAAATAAAAACCTGTTAAATGTATTCATGAATTTGATGTAACATTAGTCACCGGGTTTTGGGGATTAACCGTTTTTAAAAACTAACATTATTATTTTTCTACGAAAGGTTTAAAATATCGGACGATTCTAGGGAAGTCATAATACACCTGTTACTGAAGGGCAAACGGAGTGGATTAACGATATTTTTCGAAAAACCTTCCAACAGGTGTTTTCGCATTCATCTACCTGTTTAGTTCGTTTCACAAAAGAACTGACATTGGAAAAAAACACACGTTTGAAGACGATTATAGAATAAACTTAATATAAACTACTACCTGATATAAACAAACAATTCGGTCTATGTAATTTTAATGAAAAAGAATAATCAATAAAAACTGTTTCTCCACAATTGTGCTCCAATTGCTGGGAGGGTAAAATTTCGGCAAACGAAAAACAGTACAAAAATTACAGTTCATTTTTCACCGTATCAGGTTATAATTAAAGCGCACCTAAGATTTGTACAATTTTAATGCGCGATAAATTAATATTCTATCGTCGATTCGCTACCAATTAATTATGAGCTCTAGAAACATTTTTAAATAATTTCGTACACGCAAAACGAACTCTAAAACTTCATCGTTATTACGTGGACAATTAATTGAATACGTTTGCCTTCGAATCGGATAATCGTTGAATACATAAATTTATCGATTTTTTTTATTCCGATATGCACTTTAAAAAAATACAGCATCCAATAAAACGAGTCATTACTAAAAAAGCAGAGTTTTATACTCAGAGAATATTAAAATCACACGTTTTCATTTATTTCTCGTGAGCAATTTCCGTGATTCATATATTATGTATTCAGATTCGACACGAAAAGGGCTAGTTTACGTTTAAAAAACACGTTTTTATGCTGTGTATGCCTCCACAAAAACTATTCAAATTGCTTCGGTGTAACAGCGCAAAATAAGAGCTAAAAATACAATTATTTGTTACCAGATAACGAATTTTGTGTATTTATTTACTTTTTAAAAAATCTTTTCAAGTTATCTTGCTAAATAAACAAATCCAACCAGCCTACAGAAATTATATTCAACCTGCGGCCCATTCAGACTTATTGTGTGGCACAAAACAATTAGTCATCAAATACTCTTTCAAACGCCTGTTATTTTTTGCAAAACTTTACTCAAGCGAATGAATATTTTAGATAAATTTGTATTGTGTGCTTACATTTATGTATGTTATGTATAGTATGTGTTTTTTTTTACACATTACTATTAATATGGTGCGGCGCACGTAACGTATCAAAAACCAACATGAAGCTCGAAAAAGGGTTGAGTCTCGCTACTCTACAGCAAAGTTTTGTATTGATTATTGTCTCCCTGTACTTTATATTATACATTGCAATGTAGCTGTTTTTTTTTTTAATAAACAACGCTATACTATAAAAAGTATTTTTGTTTGAGAAGGTAGAGCTGCTTGCAGACCAGTTGTTTTCAGCTAAAATTTCAACAAACAAGTCCGATTTTCCGGGCACTTGTTTATTCGCGTACAATACCTATTACCTATATCTTATACAATGACTTATGAATCTGACAAATCTTTGCCCCTACAAGTATTTGTTTTTTTGAAGCAGTCGCTTTTTTTGAAAAAACCGAACCTATTCTGAAACTTTGCTCGAGGAAGTGTGTTAACAGGAAAATGTAAACTATCAACTCCTTGACACCTGAAAATTATTATTCACGTTTGTATATTCTTAGAATATGTTTTCTAAATGCAAATATTAAGCAGATAATATTGATATGTGCAATCAACAGCAATGCACAATATGGGTGTCAGTCATGCAGCCATAACGGGGGCGTATATCGTTATCTGCAAAAGATATAATATATGGAGGATTTTAACATATATTTAAATATTGTGTCACGTATGAGGTATACGATGATTCACGAATCAATGTCAGCCAACGATGGATTTGTCCATCAGAATACTAAAAATGACTGCAGGTCTACAAAAATAATAAAAGTAGGTATAGTTATAATACACCAACCCAGATTAAATATGAGGTTACATGCTCTTATCACATTATAAGCAAATACAAAAATATGATGTTGATAATTTCGTTTATTTTTCTGATAATACTATCGCGGTTAACCCACCCTAGTTTTTACATGCAAATATTTAACAGGTGAATCACATATTTGTTCACAAAATTGATTAGTTTCTACAACAAGATCGTTATGTAACGTGGCGAATATATGTTTCAATTGCTAGTTTACAAAAAAAGAACAGATACTTTAATGATAAGATTAGAACTGTGTCAACGATTGCATTACGGTTGTCGCGCCAGTTAAAGAGTTACCACACACTAATGTTGAAATGCTATCTATGTATTTTATTGCAAACAATGCAGGTACACATTTTTCCTGTAATCTGTAATTATTGCGATGGCAGAATGTATAAGATCTTGACACCACGCAGAAAAATAAAAATTGTATCAATACTATGGTGAGTAAAAAGTGAATAGTACTTATCTTGGCAGTGTCAGAAACGATTCAATGATATTGATTCTTTCACGTTTAAAGACCTCAATATTCTCCAACACAATTTTAATTTATGTAGGTAATATATATACACACTTTGTCGGATCCTGTGGCGCAGCGGTTAGCGTTGTGTGCTTCCGTGTCGGATATCACGGGTTCGACTCCCAGTACGAACAGTATTTATTTAATCAAATGGATGTGATGTCTAAATATTCCTTTTCACCATTCCGATACTCAAATAACGGCTCGTATCAAGAGCGACTAGTGAACCACTAGTCCTGTTCTAGCCTTATCCCTCTCTCCCTACCACTCTCTTTGAAAAAATAGTTGTTGAGCGACTGAGTAACAAACAGTTCTCGTAGATAAAACTTCTGTAGAAATATCTCCATTGAGATTCCATATGCTCCACATTGGGAGCGGACATGGATTTAAAAATAAATAATATGTGCACTTATCATTCGCAGCAAATGTAGCACACTAAGGCAGTGGTTTCAAACCTTTTTGTTAATGCACCTACCTTAGAAGAAAAAAAAAACTTAACGCATCCCCATCCATTATTTAATTTAGTAATAAATACATATTTTAAAGGGTAAATAAATATTTTGGAATGATCGCGCCTCCCTTTGCGATAGTCCACGCCTCCCAGATTAGAAATCGCTGCACTAAGCACTAATGTACTAGTGTAACTAAGTACGTAACAAAAAGGATTCGAGTTCATCGGTTTTCAGTATGGTCCACAAACAATTAAGAGATTTCTATTTGAATTCATATGGTTGTTGTATTGTCTCTGATATCAATTATTTATTTTCTTGTGAAATGTTCGGAAGATGTTTAATTTTCGGCAAGCGGCGAACTATAATTTGAAAACCAGTAAGTAATATTCACTGCAAGTGGAAGCGGGAAAATTCAATCAAAAATTATGACTCACAAAGCAGCGTCTTAAATTGAAGCGGATCATTTTTTATGTGTTACATTATAATATGAGTTGTCCTTACCTTATTGGTATATTTAAAAATATATTATGAAAGTTTTTTAATGTCATTTAAATATAGAACGGTGTCGCACACATTCACGTACCAAGAACATTTAATTACTGTATGTATGGGTGTACTGAAATATTTATATTTTTTGGTAAATTTAAAACAAACATGATCCATCGGTCCATTGGTCACGTTTCGTGGATCACGTACGTAATCAATTAATACGTAAGTGAGTACGCCATACACGACATAATTATGTGCTTATTAATTTATGAGGAGCGACACAATTAACCTGTGAAAATATGGCGATGGTGGAATCTTTTCACTCGATAATCGTGCAAACCCGAACACGGAAGAATAGATAATGTGTCCATTGTTTTTCATTAGACGTGATCGCCCTTTGGGAAGGTTGGATATGTTTGACGTCACGACAGCTTATAAATAAACGTTTACGCCTAAATACAGAATAACAACGCGCGATGAAAAATTTACAACCAAACATAAAAAAGCATCGTAGGCATTACTTAAAAATATTATTGAGACTCGAATGTATAATGTATTACTACTTAACTATGAATAGGGGAGACTGTTGGGGGAGATAAGTGATGGGTAACTGAATTAAGAATTGGACGTCATATACGCCCAATCGTACTTGCGAATAATACAAGTGCGTTTAGAAATATAGTGATTTATTTTGCAAGCTAATAAGACCGTTTTATATCGAGTATAGTAAATTGAGTGATTATAGTAATATTATGGTTGCTTTTAAATGTTATATAATATTTTTTCTTTTAGTTTCACTAAGCAGTGTAATCCTGTAAAACTATCTGTCTCAATATTACTTTTTGAACGTCTATAACGCTACAAATAATCAACTATGTACCTTTTTTTTTAAAACATATCCGCTCTCAATGTGAATCAAATGGACTTCTAATGGAGTTTATCTCAACAGAAGTGTTTCTACGAGAACTGCTTGTTACTCAGCTGCTCAACGTCTCTTTTTTCTAAAGAGAGTAGGAATAGAAGGATAGGGCTAGGACAGGACTAGTGGTTAGCTAATCGCTCTCGATGCGCCCAGTTCATAGGATAGGATGGGTGGGAGGGGGGAATTCAAGACATCACATACATCCATGCCTTCGAACAGAAATTTATAAATCGATTGAATAATCAATTTATAAAATTGTCAGTACTGGGATTCGAACCCGTGACTTACGTAACCGAAGCCAACGACGTTGACCACTTGACCACACAGGCGGCAAATATGACGTAAATCGACGGTGGAAACCATTACTCGATAGTCACCACGAAGGTTCTATCATGTATATTTAAGTCGAGTATTTTATCATAGTAACGAGGTATGTAGTTGACAAAAATTAGCTTACGGACTTCAACACAAAAAGGTAATAAATATATCAAATACGACACGGGATAAAGTAATTCCTCAACAGTAAACAAAAATAGTTTGATTAAATTATATAATTATCCGAAATTTCAAGACGTTGAAATCAAAAACAGCTTAGCAAGTTTTTACATGATATAATTGACACTACTTTATCCACTTCCTCTTCTAATGAAGGCAAAAATCTTACGATTCTACCATTATGTCAAAGTATCTTAAATGCACTAACAACATACACGTTCATATATTATTTGTGTATAAAAGTGAAACATGTACATAGTGGATAGATCCATAACTCATTCTGCGATGAATTATGATAATGAGTGACTCAATTAAAATCGAAGGTTATTTGAAAGACAAATCTACGCATTGATGTGCAATGCATGTGCAGTTCGGCTTTCGAAACTGAATCAACACATTGTGAATAATAAAAAAATGCAATCTGAAAAGCGTTCCAATTAAACAAACTGGGTTATAGTAATATGGAGCATGGGAAAACGTGCTCGCTGAATGATGATAGTGTGCGGTTTTGATCGCCATTGTATTGATATGTTTTTAATGTGCAGCAGGAAGCATTATAAATTATTATAATTACACGGTAATGATAAGATAATGTACCATTATACTTAATAATCGCTTTCTGGAAAAACGGCTGTAAACGGAACTTGGGTTTTTGGCCGAGCGGTAAATCAAAAAATACTGATCATATTTTCGTTACAAATGAAAAGGCAAAAATACACTACTCTCTTTTTACACGGTTGATACGTTTAACGGAATGCCGTGTAAAAAAGTATACTAAAATAAAATATAATTTGTATAAAATTTATTATTATATCTAAAAAAACAAAGAACCTTTCATCATTATTAGAAAAAGACGCACAATTCATACGAAATCGCTTTTTATCATGTAAGATATCGAGAGTCTGTGTAATATTTCTTTCCAAATTTTCAGGTTTACAGAAATAAATCTCTGCGCACTGAGCAGTAAAGTACATGCATGTATTTAGCACCGTGCTATTTCGTGTACTAAAAATGTTATAAATTACATTACGTTAATATTGGTGTCCACTTTGATATCTCATTTACAAATTCAGTGGATGGGGTTTATGGCGACGGTGATGGTTCACGACCACCCATTTTTAATACTCAAAACATAAAAATAATTCATAGTATAGGTATTCATGTCACCGGTAAATGTCATCAAACAAAAACGCTGCACAAGTTTGTTAACACATCGATAACATGAAATCATTACACTAGCTGAGAGGTAAGTGTTTTGATTGACAACAAAACAAAAAACACTAATACTAAAAATTTAATTCCACAAAGTTACAGCCAAATGTATCGAAATAGTGTGTGGGCTGTTGAATGATTCCTGCTTGGGCCGGGACTACTTCACACGCTTATTATATAAAATAAAAAATAATAGAATGTCTCAATAAATAGATACATTATTACATTCAGAAATACCTTAACAAAAAAACAATTACAGTTTCTTTTGTAAACCGAAAAGGACACCGGCTCGATTGTTGATGAATAAATTACTAATCCCCAGTCGTATTATTAGCATATCAAAATAAGTAAACATGAACAACAATTTAACATGAAATTTAACATAGGTATGCAAAGAAGAAAAATGGATAAGCAAGAGGAACCCGAACTCGATTTAAATCTTCAAAATGACTTACCTGCTAGACCCGTTTCGGTAAAAAAAAAAGAAATAAATAAATTGGTCGGGTATGTTAGACCCTCCCGAGGATAAATAGAGGAATTCTAACCCGCGCCTCCTTCATTGCGCGCAGTGTCGCGCTGTACAAAATAAAAAAATATCGTTACTAGAAAAAAGTATCATTACACAACTACCAACTCTCTTTAAAAATAGAAATATGGATTATAGATCTTAATCATTATTGCAGACACTTAGAACTCACAATAATAAAAAAAACAATTGTAAGCATGTCATATAAAATAACTGGGTACATTATACAAATTAATTCTAAAATCACTTAACATTTATATTATATACAGTTCATGCTATTCTTCTAGCAGCTTCCAGTAGGAATATTAGAACCCATAGCTTTAACAGCAGTAGGTAATAAGTTTGTTTTAGAAACTTAGTATAAAACTTCAAATATCTATAAATTATACGTGTACTTTGTCGGCCATTTTGTTTAGTATTAGCATTGTCTAATAACTCTAATAAATATATTCCACAGCAACTTATCATAATATGTAAGAAAGAACAAATTTTTAATAAATTAGCAAAACCATAATTTTAACAAAGTATGTTTACAGTAAGAGACTAAATAAGACATGAACTAATTTGGTCTAAAATAACTTCATAATTTTTATTAATCTAAAGATTGATGTAAATTTTCAAGAATGTTTCAATGTAAAAATCGATGATTGTAAATAACATAACATTCGATAAGATGGCAAGAATTGTGAAAAAAATTATAATTAGCCAACGCCATGAAATAATTGAAAGAATAGGTTGGTAAATATGAAAATGTTTTATTTTAAAAGCGAATTCTGACACGCCACTGTCCGATAATGGTACATACCTGTGGAGTACTCTTTCTTACCTTACCCCACCGCACAATGTCATAATGACGATTATTACCGAGTAGGTAAGTCTACGCATAGTGAATAACTCAGTAATAGACCACCATTGATCCCCGGACGAAAACGTTGAAGAAACTAAAATGCGGCAGCAGATGACATATACATAATAACAACCGAAACACGACTGGACTATTTCCGCAACTTTTTAATATCACACAAATTTGGTTTTAAGCGCTTAGTATCAAGCATACTCCCTTGAAGATATGATTTAAAATAATTGGCCAACAATCATTCTAAAGACTTTTAGTATCATATTGTAACCTGTGTATGTGTATGATGAACAACTATGTATAAAAATAATACATGCTGCTACGATTACTTCAATATGGTCATCATTTCGAAAAATCCGTCTTTATTGAATATATAGTGTCACATTGCATATTATAATTTTTTCGTTTAATTTTGATAAAACCCAAATGCAAATAATACATTAAAAATAATACATGCTGCTACGATTACTTCAATATGGTCATCATTTCGAAAAATCCGTCTTTATTGAATATATAGTGTCACATTACATATTATAATTTTTTCGTTTAATTTTGATAAAACCCAAATGCAAAATGTTATTAAAACACTACATAACTTAGTTGTTGAGGATTGAGCGCTCTAATATGTCACTGTAGTTATACGTCAAATAATAAAACATTGTTAGCTAATCAAATATATTGTAATTACAAATTTGGAAACAGTGAAAACCGTTAAATTGTTAATGCTTAGTATAGCGACAGCTACAAAAGTTTATTATCGGCGTGGCTAGTTTTTTATGAACACAGCGTCTCGATTGTTGAAGATTGCCAATTTACCTGTTCGAATTTGCCGATTTCGTCCGCGGGTCGAAGGTTACCGATCTATTGGATAACTCTACATTCCAATCTTGTGAGCCCAGCTAGACGCTACCTAACCTCGACAAGCTGAACTATGATATCGCCCACATAGATTATAATACAAGGTGGCAAAGAAATTTATGCGACATTGTCAATCGGTAACTATCACACGGCTGATCTATTAACATACAATGTACGACAGTAATTTCTACGGAACATGCAAATGCTGTTCTATGGTTATGATGCTGCTTATGAATGACAACAATTTCATAAATCAGTTCACAACTCAAAAACCTAACGATAGTTTTTTATACACTTTTTAAGCAAATGTAAACATTTTAGCTTCAATAGGAGAGAAACTGGGCCTTTTCTCAGCATCCTTTAATCTGATAAGTTTTTAATAACACCAAACTTCAAGCGTTACGGTTAAATTCCTACTCGACTGATTTACTGAGACTGTCGTTTTCTAAATATCAAGAATATGAAACTCAGATTGCGAAAGTGCCTTCCTTATTATATGTACACACACATATAGAAAATCGATTATATTCTCATTTTTTTTTATATTTGACAGAACATGTTATATAGGGTCTAGCTATAGAAACTGTAAATGTATATATAATATATATTATATGTATCATACATATTCATCATTTAAAAAAATATTTGGCATTGTAGGTAATGCCAATGCGCCAAATATTTTGTTATAATAATACGAGATAAGACTCGTATGATAATTTTATAAGTCACTCGAAATCAGCTCGGGGAGAAAAATATCACAAACAGCCCTTTCTAAGATCTCAAATTTAAATATAAAAAATCTACAATTGATATTGAGTTTACTGTGACTTGCCGGCCTGATGGCGATATAATACAATCAATGGCATTATCATGATTTAGTGTTTTTTACATAAATAATATTTACTTTAGGTACACCAATGGCTACTATTTAGTATACAGTAAATTTTAGGGCAGCGACTAGCAGCTGCATTGCCAGAAGGCTCGTGATCAAAAAAATAAATTATTATAAAAGCAAAAGTGGTGCATTAGTTTACCGGTCGCGTTGTACTACGTGTCGATATATTAGAGGTCTGCACGGGCCCGGGCCTGGCCCACGGGCTCTTACCCGACCCGGCCCGTGGGCCGGGCTCGGGCGGGTAAGCGCAATCGAGAGTCGGGCTCGGGCCGGGCCGGGCTTTGGAATTTGGGATATAATGTTGGGAAAAATATACCAAATTGAGGATTTCAAATTCCTCGGTGAGCTAAAAAAAAAAAAAGGACTTTCGGAGATAATCTGGGGCAAAAGTATACCAAATCGCGGTTTTCAAATTCCTCGGTGTGCAAAAAAAAAAAAAAAAGGACTTTCGGAGATAATCTGGGGAAAAAGTATACCAAATCGAGGATTTCAAATTCCTCGGTGAGCTAAAAAAAAAAAAAAAGGACTTTCGGAGATAATCTGGGGAAAAAGTATATCAAATCGAGGATTTCAAATTCCTCGGTGAGCTAAAAAAAAAAAAAAGGACTTTCGGAGATAATCTGGGGAAAAAGTATACCAAATCGAGGATTTCAAATTCCTCGGTGAGCTAAAAAAAAAAAAAAAGGACTTTCGGAGATAATCTGGGGAAAAAGTATACCAAATCGAGGATTTCAAATTTCTCGGTGCTTCGGGTCGGGTTCGGGTAACAAGTGCGGCATTAGACTCGGGCCCGGGCCGGGTCGGGCGTGAGTTTTTCGGGCTCGGACCGGGTAGTTTTGTAAAATTTTGGCCCGTGCAGACCTCTACCATATATGTACAATAAAGTCGTCTCGATACCTTTACATTATTTGCATTCGTCATTTAACAAACTGCAGAGCAAAAATGATCGCGAGCAAGCAGATACATACATTAACATAGGTTATTATTATCTCACTAAAACAATTTCCGCATTCTTTTTCGAATATTTTGTTTTTAATATTTTCCCTGCTGCTGAGAAAATATTGTTAACGGCCATCGAGGTCACCATATAAAATTCCAATCAATAATTATTTTTTTAAATTCACTACTGCGAGTTTGCCAATATCAGAAAAATCACCTGATACGGTACGCCCAACCGTTACAGGTATGAAAGGATACATATGGAAGATTTATACAATTTGGAAGAAAAGAAGACGAGATCTATTTTCATAAAACTACAATGTAAATGAAAAATACTTGAAATAAACTCATTAGATCACCTTCCGTACTCCAGATACGAAAGTGATTGTAAATAGCAAAAACTCTGAATACCTATGTTAAGCAGTTTATTAAATAGCTATAGCATATTATGTTGATAGTTAAATAATTCTATTCATTCGGCAAACAAGATTTCCCTATTTTACGTAAATATATCTACAGACATGCAATGACCACCGAATAACTTATAAACGAGAATTTAAATCGTTAGTGATCTAAAATGGTAATTTAAATAGGCACCCACTTATAATTTCTTTTAATTGCACCACTGCGGTAGTAGAATAGTTTTTCTTGATTTCCATTATATTATGTGTATTTTTTTTATCAAGTTATATATAAATTTGTAAAGGTTATCAGCCAATTATCATAGACAGACATAGAGATGCAGTGTTCATGAACTGCCTAGTCGTCTAGTGTCGATACGCAATGCATTTTTATTGTTTTGAATGGTAATTTTTAGCCGTTATAATTTTGCATAACATTGCATAAATAAATGTATACATTTCGCTCACGAGGCTCTGTCCGAATGGCAAAACATCGCCTTGGTATTTTAACATCTATGGCTTCACCGCCACTTCACCCACATCGATTGAGCGGCGCAAGAGAAAAAGTTTCCTACGTACTGGCATGCAGGTGTGCGCCAATACAAACAAAATACGACAGTAGCGAGTACCTAACAACTTCTCACCAGCGACGAAACTCTCGATTTCGTTGGATATTTCATTCCCATGGGCTAAGAGGACAATTTTGTTTCGTGTGAATCGCTTGTTAATGCGATCGACGACGCCTCTTCGCGCCGAAGCCACCAAAGGAATTTAAAAAGACAAAGAAACATTACGTGCTCGGAATATTTACAACTCGAGCGTACCTGTTTGCATAGTAATAGATGAAGTCGTGAACAGGGTTTTTATAGATGTCATAACAATTGAAAATGTTCACTTTCGTATGCGTTCAGGTAAAAAATTACATGGGAATTATGATAATCCTAGTTTCAAAGTATCACTTACTTTTCCAGTAGCTTTTCGATACCGATTCGTCGCTTCTCTGACCAAGTCTCTGACCAGAAGATCTCCTTGTCCGCATGGTACCAGCACCCGAACATCACCGAAGCATACAGTCACCTTCATAATATTTCAAGACACTGAACCTCACAGCATGAATCACATTCCGAACAAAGCCAATACGAAACAATCTTGACTCTTGTTAACAACTTAAATTCAATATATTCTGAGGGACATCGGTAAAACTTATACACACTTTGAACTGCACTGAAATCTTCACAGAATACCTTCATTACCTGTTACTGGTTAAGGTTTTTTTGACAGGTAAGACAGAAAACATAACACTTATTAGAAAAGAGAGCATAACAAGCAACGGTTGTGACATTTCTCAGGTAGCACTCAACGACGAGTTTCAGAATTAACGGAAGGTAGAGGAGGTATGCACTATCACTTCACAGCCTCTCAGTAAAATAGAAAAAAGCTTACACGTGAATGTTTTGATTGAGTTTCGACATACGACGGAACAACGAATATCTCGCAAACCACTACAGCTACACTCACCATAATAATTTTTGTTTCAAAGTTGTTTGTGCCCCCACTAAAGTGCGCGTACCGGTTTTTTTCACCAATCAACGGTGGCGTCATGCGCGCCTGTGCCGTAGATTCGTTTGATATAACATTGTTATGCGTATAGTCAATTAAAATATTTGTCGATTATTTTTTTACGTACATCAAAAACTAATATATTCAACTTAATATTATAGGTAATCAACTACTACAAAAATTTTGAAAATAGTTGCAAAATTTACCTTTTTAACATTATCACAAATCCTTAATAATAACATTTGGTATTAAATTTACGACGAAATAACCTAACTATCTAGCAATAAAATTACTGGTATGGAGTCGTGTAAAAGAAAGACGACTCCGACTCCGAAGAAATTTTCGCAATAATTTCATTTTAACTTATATATGTATATATATATATATATATATATATATGAGTGTGTATTCCATCACATCATCTTTAGTCAGCTAAGCATGCAATGTCAACACTATGGGCTATTGTGGTTTGAATACACATCACTATTATTTTCTTATGGGTCTGAGTTTCTCGTTTTTTACAATATCAACTCTAACTCCGACTTCAAGCAAAACACCGCGACTCTACGACTCCGACTCCACGTCCCTGAATAAAATACTCCAAATTGTATTATACACTTTCTGTTTAACTTTCTTGGCATTGACGCACGTTTAATGTACGTTTTTATTCTACCTTTGGTTGGCTCAATGTTGCCATACCAACCAAAGAAATGCAACAATAATTGGATAGTATGAGTTTGAAGTTTCAACTGCTTTGCATAAAAAAAGAAACAACAACATACAAAGATTCATTGCAGAATAATATTTAAAAAAATAGAACTCGCAAACATAATTCACATTATTTATTGTATTCTTCCAATTAAAAAAACTTTGCTTTTTATTTTAAATGTCCGTTACACGTTGAATTCAAATATCCAGGTGGGAAAAGAACCATAAGTGACACTTCTTGTATTGCTTATGGATCTGAAAAATCACAGAAAAAGGAATAGTTCAGAACCATATCGTAAGGTTTATGAAAATTGATTTAATTATAATTAGGTATCTACCTATAATTCAAATGTATAATATTTGATTTATAGAAAAAAATCTGAAAAATATTAATAATTTTATGTTTTGTGAAAAAAAAAAACAAGTATTTATTATATCTATAATAGATTTGGCGGTACAGTAGCTTTGCGGAAGTTCATTTTAAATATTATTGGTATTCCACTGTTACAAGTCGAATAAGTTTACATAGTTTATTTAATAATCAAATATTGTTTTTTTAATATTCTTGTGCTAGTTTCAAATCTTTGTTTAAAGTTGATTGATAACCAAAACTATTTTTTTATAAACGCTAATTTTATCTTCATGTATAACTTATTATAAAAGCATTATGATGACTGATTACGAAATATTTTTCTTTTTATTATTATAACATGATTTCAAACATCATATTGTATTATATCCAAGAAAACTAGTGGAGTATGAGTATTATTTTTTTTAGGCTGAAATAATAATTTTACCAAATAAAGTACGTTTATTTTAAAAATCATCAATTTTATGTTTTTTTTGTCATTTATTTTCATATTAACTGTTTTTCATGAATATAGAGAGAGTAAAAATATATTATCCAAAATTATTTTTACTGTACATATTTTAGTGTTTATACTTCTTGGCAATTTATGCAACGTTTGAAACGGTTTGAAACGTCACTTGAAAGATGGCGAACGAAGTAGAAAAGGCTCAAAGTGCCGGTGCCGGAGAAGATACAATATTTGCAAAGATACTGCGGAAAGAAATTCCTTGTAATTTTATTTATGAAGATGACCAGGTATTTTTTTAACAGTATTCGACCGCAATTGCTACTTGTGCTTCATTTTCGCCACACATCTAATAACAGCTGATGCGAACTAAGGTTAATTTGAAAAAAAGGTAAATTTGTCATACTTCACCACACGGACTATTGCGGCGAAAAACTTCACAAACTAAGCTGAAAACCATGCCACGATTTAAAATATTTATTGAAGCATTGATAAATCGCGTTAAAATCACAAATTAATATGAAGAACACTGATAAATAAATTATCCAAAATATGACATATTCTCACTGTACACCGCCATATTTTTTAAATTATCCTTTACTTACACATGGACTATTGCGGCAAACTATGCTAAAAACAACGCCACGATTTAAAATATTTATTGAAGCATTGATAAATCGCGTTAAAACCACACATTATTACGAAAAACACTGATAAATTATACGAAATACGGCCGCGCGGCCTTAATGGATAATAGAGCCGAAGTACTGAAAAATATTTCGCATTATTTATCAGTGTTCTTCGTAATAATGTGTGGTTTTAACGCAATTATCAAGCTCTCAAAAAATAATTGTAAATCGTGGCGTTGTTTTTAGCTTAGTTTGTGAAGTTTTTCGCCGTAATAGTCCGTGTGGTGAAGTATGACAAATTTACCAAATCTTTTTCTGTTTAATTCAACTATATGCTTGCGATGTGTCTTACTCACCATCATTTCCATTCTATTAGGTCTGGCTCCTACCTGATATTTTCAAAAAGTTAATGTACATTAGTATTTGGAAATATGGTAATGTTTATTTCCTAATTTGTATCATCTTCAAGGATTTAATTGATTCTACCATTTACAGTGTGTCGCATTCCATGATATCAGTGCCCAAGCACCTGTACACTTCTTGGTCATACCTCGGAAATCTATTCAGCAGCTTTCAAAGACTGAGGACGCAGATGAGCAGCTTTTAGGTATAAATGTAAAATAGGTAAAAGTGTTATATAGCTAGTCATGGATTATTTCGGCGAAAAACCTCACAAATTAAGCTAAAAACAACGCCACGATTTAAAATTATTTTTTGAGGGCTTGATAATCGCGTTAAAATCACACATTAATACGAAGAACACTGATAAATTATGCGAAATTCGAAATATTTTTCAGTACTTCGCCTCCATGTTAAAATATTTGTGCTTCAATAAAACATTTTAAATTGTGGAGTTATTTTTAGCTTAGTTTGTGAAGATTTTCGCCGTAATAATCCATGACTAGCCATATAACAATTTTACCCTAAAATATTATTATTGTTATCTGGAAACAATACATATACACTTTAAAGCAGCGATTTCCAACCTGGGAGGCGTGGACTATTGCAAAGGGAGGGGCGAACATTCCAAAATATATATTTACCCTTGAAAATGTGTCTTTATTACTATATGAAATAAAGGATGGGGAGGCGCAAAGATATTTTTTCCTTCAAAGGGAGGCGCAGTAACATTAAAGTTTGGAACCACTGCTTTAAAGGATTCTTGCTCCTTTCCTGTGATATCTTTTGCCCTGGTATGTTAAGAGATAACATTTTGAGGAAGGCTCTTCAGTTATTCGTATATGTATATTTTTGTTAAAAATCATGTCCGCTTTCAATGTGGAGCATATAGACTTCTAATGTAGTTTAATTCAATAGAAGTTACTCAGTTGCTTAACCTCTTCATCTAAGAAAGTAGGGGATAAACGGATAGGTCTAGGACAAGACTAGAGGTTAGTCAATCGCTGTCGCTATGCCCTGTTTTTGGGATCGGATAGGTGGGAGGGAATTACAGACATTCATCCCTTCAGACAGAAATTCATAAACCAATTTATGAAAACATTCAGTAATGGGATTTGAACCTGTTCGAATACTGTAACCATAGCCAACAACTTTGATCACGGACCGGACATCTATTAGTGAAGATAAACATATTTAGGACACTGAAAATTCTATAGTCGATATTTAAAATTATTATTAATCTTCTTTCAGGACACCTTATGATAGTAGCACGAAAAGTTGCCAAAGAACAAGGCTTGAATGACGGTTTTAGATTGGTTGTGAATGATGGACGATGTGGCGCTCAATCAGTGTATCATCTGCATCTTCATGTTCTCGGAGGAAGGCAATTGATGTGGCCCCCAGGATAATAATTTGCCAATTTTTAATACGCATTAAACTCATGCTTCTTATCTCTTCAATAAAAGTTATCCTTTTAAATGATTTGAAATATGAATTATTATATTCATGTTTATGGTTATCTAAAAGTGATTTCTGGTTCTGTTTTTTCAATATTAAAAATATTTATACTACATGCTCAAAATTGTTTTATTGAAAATCTTTTTCATATATCTCATCTTTACGTTAAGGTATAGCTACCGAATATTTCTTTCAATATAATAGTTTGACTTTTTTGGACCATGTCTTATTATTCGAGGAGTTTTATATGATAAATTACTTCATAATCACTCGAAAGATCATCAACCCATCTTTTTGTTTCAGAAAGGCAGTATGATAAAAGGAGTTAAGTGGTTGCTTAAAATATCAAATTGGAATATTACACGTAGGGCAAAGAGTTTGAAAGCAACATGCTCTAAAATAAATATTAATTCAATGTAGAATTTTTACTAGTTGATTATATGAATTTTCCCATTGGTTAGAAAAAGTCATAGAAGGTTGTAGTAGTTTGTGACCTAAAATTTTGGTTCAGAACCTTCAAACGTGATTGTGTTGAGTATTTCGCACCATTCATTCAAAATAAGTGTACGCATGCGGGAATAACACCGCTGGAAGACTGAAGTACTTAACATAAAATGTATCTGATGGAACTAAAAACATGGAAAAAGTTAAAAAAACTTAATCCTTGAAATGATCATGGGTGGGTTATACAGATGTGAAGATGCATGGTGGCCGTATGCCTCACTCAGGGAGCAGGTAATAGAAGTATAAGCAGGTAAATAGTAATCTTAAGTAGAAGAAAACATTTTTATTTTCAATGTTGTATATGTTACACCGAATCGGTGAAATTGCCTATTTCACGCAGTCGGCAGACATTTTGCTGAATGCGTGAAATCGGCAAGCCCGTTGCCTATTTCACGCATTCGGTAAAATTTCTGCCGACTGCGTGAATTCGGCATAAAATCTTTTGCTTATTTCATGCATTCAGCAGGTAGATTAATAGAAACTTTGTAGGTTGTCTATGATCACAGCGCTCTGGCGGTGTTTTTTGCAACTAAACCAAATGTCATTTCATAGCATATAAAAGCATATTGTTAATTAATTACAATGTCGTTCATCTCCATACAACTTGCAAATAAGTTAAAACTGTAATATGATAGTCAGCACTCGTCGACATCAACTCATCGGGCGTCATTTTAGAGATCTATTTTCGACTTTGAAATGTCTCCCTTTGTGACAGATGTCAAAATTAACCATATACCATAATAAGTTATATTGGAACTATCTATGGTATAAGAACAAGCTGTCACAGTGATGATAAAATAATTATATTTTAATTGTAGAAAGCTTATAAAAATTAGAAATTAAATTTACTCGCATTTTTGCATCCAATAAAATCAAATAACGTTCGTTCGGACACAGCACTGTACAACATAACCTCAACGGGTGACGTTTCTATAATGTACAAGCTGTAAGCCCGTTGCCCTCAACGGGGTGATTTTTTTGCATTTTTGATAAATCAAATATTTACTGGCGTGGAAAATCAAATGCAAACTTATTTATTGAATAAGCCAGAAGGTTTTGCTTAATTAATTCTCTAAATGGTTTTTAAGAATACACCCAGACCTCTTTAAGAATTAAAATAATTGGGGTTGTAAAAAAATACGCAAATATCGGAAAAACGTGAATTCTGGACGTGCTTAAACAGGATTTCACTGTAAATAATAAAAATTTACATCTGAACCAAATTTAAATTAAGAAACAAAAATTCGACCCATGGTAAAAAGAAATGTTATGATATTTTTATTTTAAACAAAAGACTAGTGTGTCATTCCACTGTGACAGTAACAAAAGACAGTGGAGAATGTCGACTAATAAAATATTGAGAAACCGTGTTACATATAGGATGACAAAAATCATAAAAACAGAAGGCGGGGGTGTTGACTCTAAAAATTTTGAGAATCCGTATCACATATAGGATAATCGAAATTAATTGCAAATTTCATCCAGATGTATGAAAAATATTCAAAATATATTCTCACACATTATGAAAATATAAAATTATATTTATAATATATTTTATCTAGTATGGAAGACAGTCAAAATATATAAAAATCAAATGCAATTTTTCAATAAAAAATCAATTGCACATTTTATCCAAATGTATGAAAAAAAAGCAAAATATTATTCTATGATAAATCCATATCATAATTCAAATATTATAAATGTATTAAAGAATTCAAAAAGATTTACAAGGTCAGACGTGAAAAGATTTAATCATTATGATTCAATTGATCAAATCAGCTCCAAAGAATATTGCTCTCACTCGACTCACACGATCCAACGATTCATTTCGATAGCCCTATAATCATAGTTTACAATAATCGAATTAAAGTCTTTGATTGTTCGAAAATTTTCGAATATTATGATCCATGGTGATAGAATACTTCAACTCTACACCAAGAAATATCGAATTTTCAAACGGGGCGATATCAGAACATTCACGCGCGGCTTAAAATAAGCCGCTCTCATTGGATAGAACGACATTTCGAAAATGTGCTATTCAAAATACCGTTATCATTAGGCGAATTCCACGGCAGGATCCGCATTAAGCGTTATTAATAATATAAAGATTGGCCCTTTTAGTTAGCTCGTGAAAAATGGTTGGAACATGGTGTAGAAATAATCTTTTCAAAACGCGTCATCATTCTACATTCATAATCAAAAACAATAATGACAATATTACAGCCAAGCTAAATTTGACTTCTGTGTCAAAATTATTTTTTCAACTGTCGTGTTGACTATTTATACACTGACCATAGACAATAATTATACACCCTGGTGAATTCACTCAGTCGGCAGAAATATTACCGAATGCGTGCAATAGGCAACGGGCTTGCCGAATTCACGCATTCAGCAAAATTTCTGCCGACTCCGTGAAATAGGCAATTTCACCGATTCGGTGTAACATATACATTTATTCTTGGGCTAAGTAAGAAATTACTAATTTGGATTTTACCGTATAACATTACATCATAGTTTTATTTGAAAAAGGTTTAGTGTTTATTAATGCTTAAAATAATCTATTACTGACTTCTTCTTTTATGTGCATTTTACTTGGTCCCAAATACATTAATCTTTCGTTTCACAATTCAATTCATGTCTCGTTTTAACAATTCAAATCTCACATATTTAGTATTAATAAGATTGTCCAAAAAATAATTATAATTTTTTAAGACAGTTATGTTAAAAACATATATTTAGTTTTGATACTTAAAATAATTACAACATAATTTCCTTTGGTTGTACAAAAACTTTTTTATTTTTTTTAACAGTGAAAATTTACTATTACATATTTGTCATCTTAATATACTTACATATGATTTTGTCAATTTAATTGTTGAAATAAGAATATAACAATTTTAATTCTTAATACTTATATCATTTGCTTGAAATCATAATAAATAAATATATCATTCACAAATAAATAATAATGAAATTCAAAAATATTTTTAAATTATATAGTTATAACATAATTTTATAACATTCCTACATTGTAAATAAATAATGTACTAAATTATGTAATATATAATATTTCATATCTATGTATGTGCAGGTACAAGGTTTTTCACATATTATTACAAAAATATTAATACCTATATTAAGTGTGCAGCAAAATTGAGTTATCACACATTTTCTATAATTTATATGATCTTAAACTTCACTGCGTCACCGCTGTCTTAGACTTTATTACCATTTTATTTTAAACACTGAACTGGTAAAATGTCTTATTTATTCTGATATTTTTATTACAAAGTAATTAAAAAGAAAATTGGAACAACATTAAGAGCAAGTTTAATTGCAATTATATTATTCACTTTGAGTTTGAGTTTATATCAAACTCTTAATTATTATATGCAATTTATATATCACAATTTTAATATTCTTACTTTTTCACATTACAAATCCCTTTTTCTTTGTTTATATTTAGTAAATCTCTTTTAAAGAAAGTCTTCATTGAAGTGCTGCCACCAAATAATCATCAATCGAAGCTTGTACAAAATTGTTTTCAACATTTTCAAGATTTACAAAATCAATAGCATAGAAAGACAAGTATACAAAATAGTTAATATTTACTACTTAGGTGTTTCCCATATAGATTCTATTTCATTAGCAATAGGGAAATATTACATGTATACATACATATTTTTTATCTTCAATAGACTTCAACATCATATGTAGGGTAATAAAATAAAATATCTTAAAATTATATTGCATTATTAACTTATTAACTGGGTGACTGCCATGAGGATGTAATGCCACCAGGGTCGCCATAAAATGAAAATGTGTATTTATGCACTCAACTTTATACTCAACTTCAACAAAAAAAAAAACAAATATTTTGTCACACTCTTAGAATGATAGTGAATTACTTCGAAGTGATATATTATAAATATCAATTTCAAAAAGAGCTTCGTTGGGCAACCAAAACGCGCCGATATGCAGGGTTGGGCAATGTATCACTGCTTTCTAGACTATATAAAATTTTTGGATATATTGGAATCCCCTTTTAGTAATATCATGATTTTTTAAAAATAAAACTTACATATGCAATTACGTTTTAAATATAATTAGCTTACGAAATTTCTATGATCATGGTGGCACAAAAGACACACTGTATTTATTTGGTAAGTCTACTTTCAATATATTTACAAAACCTGATATATTTATTATTTGAAAAAAAATTGTGGCCTGCGGGGGGGGGGGTACTGCCATACTAATACCTCGTGGCACTTGAAAGGTTAACTGATAACACCAAACATTTATAGATTTATTGTAATAACCTGTCAGATGTTAGATACTGTGTGCATCTTTCCTTTATTAGTTCACATATATATTTTTTTTACAAAATGGTGGGTGAAGGTTAATGAATCCATTATTTACATGAATGGTCTTGACTTTAAAGTGGTTCAAGAATTTTTGTATTGTAAAGATGGCAAAAAAATCGATTATAAAAATGCATTCTTCTTTAGTCATATAACATAAATCATAAATATCCCCACATTCATGATGTCACTGTTTCTAATGAATTTTCAATATAATGTGGTATATGCATAATGTGACCAAACATCCCGTTTTCAGGCGGCGTTTCCTAAAATAACTAGAAGGTCCCGTTTTCGAAAAGAGAAAAACTCGTGACATTTAAAAAAAAAACACAATCAAAATCCTGGCTAGACACTAGTATATGAAGGCGTTAGCGTACACACATAGTAAAAAATACATTTCAATGTAAATACTGTATTTTTTATATATTTTTTTATAATATATCTAAAATAAAATAGAAACAAATTTCACAACTGAAATACGAGTTCATTAAGAAGCTGTGAATAGTTGAGATTTTTTGGATTATCAGGCTGAGGTCTTGTCGGTGTCAGAGAAGGGAGAAGTCCTGAAGGCACAAGGCAAGGGTCATCGTCTCGGATACCTCCGATTGCTGAATTTGATGGCATTTTCTTTGGTCTGAAAACGTAATAAATAACAATCTTGTAGTTGTATGCCTTTATTGATTGCTAAGATGATATTAGCAAGGAAAACAACACACTTTTATTGATGTTACATTAAAAGGTATTGACAGCTTAAAGTACAATCCTACTGAATGCCACCTTGAAGCATATCTATTTTTTTCATCCTTAACTCTTAAAAACAAAATTTTAAATATGCAGTGGGCCGCCTACTTTCTCGGTCAATAGACTGTCGAAAATCGCGTAAGTCAAGAAATATGTGTGAATCGTATTCAAACATTCATAACACGGAAAAATGTGCTTCAACTAATTTCAAAATGAAGGTCTTTTAAACGATTTGGGTTGCATTAAAATAATTACAAGTGCCACTAATCATATGATATAAAACTATTTTGATTTGAATACAAATATATCAAACATAAACTTTAAGTAAGCATTTTTCTCAAAACTGTAATGGTGACTTGGTGAATTGGTTAGACCCAAATACCAATGCCCAAAGCTCCAAAGGTGAATATCGAACAAAAGGGGGATTTTATTGTCAAAAAGATGCAGAGAGGAGACTCGCCACTCTAATTTTAGTTTCAGTGGAATCTATGATCGTGAGTCAATTGAAAATCATCCATGTTCTTGAAGAGAAACAATATACATATAGGGTACGGTACGATAATGTTTTGCAAGTTGAAGTAGCCACAGGTGACAGGATGGGTATTATTAAATTTTTGCCTAGAGTCACTTTGGATGTCGTCGGCTGTTACTGTTTCCTTTAATATTTGTAAATTTCTAATTTTTGATAATGCAAAAAATATCATCCTGGAGCAACGGGCTTACTATACTATATAAGGAGTTATACTATAGCAAAGAAGAACATCTATCTACCCTACCTTCCTCTTTTGTGGATAGGTCTTTTATTACTCTCCACACTTCGGAAAAGGCTGAAGAGAAGCTCTGTATTTGCATCACTCACCACAGAACAGTGAGAATTTCGTGATTGCGTATTTGGGGATGCTGTAATTGTAACAACAGAAAAACAGTTATTAAAGCTATTAAAATGATGATAAAATATGATAAAATAACGATATACACAAATATGGTCAGTTTTAAAAAATACAATATCATCAACATTTTAGCCCACCTTACCAGGGTGGGCTGGAGAGGGCTCGGAGAGGCTCTTGTGAGTACTTTGTTAAATCAGACTTGGGCTGATGAATTCTTTGTTAAATTTAGAAAAAAAAACAATATTTTCTGTATCTAACCATGTATGACATGTATATTACTTTGACTGTTTATTGTTTACTCATTTAGAACAACCGAGTGCACGGCCTATTATTTGACCAAGCAACCTTATATAAGCAACTATATCAGCGATACTTTTTTTGATCTGGGCCGCACGCCGGTTTTTTGTACATTACGTGGGTCGCAGCATATTAATAGTAATATCTAAATATACCACATACTTTTAACATACATAATATAGTTATACAGTGCTTTTTTTTGAAAAAAAAAGGTGCCGGAACGCACTTTTTTCGAGCATTTTCTAAGAAGGTATATTATTCATTAGATATTCGAATATCATTTTGATAGAATGAAAGGCGGCTTTTCATATAATGCATAGAAAATAAAACAAAATATACATATTTTTATATTTATTTTAGAAATTTCATATGAAAATTAAACAAAGAACATTACATACATTATGTAACATAACATTAAAAAAATATGTAATTTATTAAAAACGCTATCCAAAATTACATTCCAATAACAATGATTTCCACAGTTTTTCCCAATTTTCGTCAGGTAAATGGTCCCTATATCTTTTTTTTTTGTGTTGGTGTATGTGGCCGAATGTCTTCCTCTTAGTAACCATTGATCAACGTATTTTGAAGGATCAAAATGTATCAAAGGTGGTCCGACGAGTTTAATAAAAAAAAGTAACGAAACTGTTTTGGTCATCAACGAAGCTTTCATTGGGCTGATAATTAAATTCATTTGTGAAAACCCGCGTTCACATTCACTTGAAGAAATGGGAATAGAATTCAGCGCATAAATTAAACGAAGAAGTTTTTCCGGATATTTCTTTTCGAGAATAGAATATATTGGCGAAATCCACGGATCATTTCTCGTTCGTCCAATTGTAATCTGATTGAGATATTTCTAATTTCTACTTCTTCAAATGTCAACTGATTATCAATATTTTCAGACCAATATTTTTTATCGAGTACTTGAGCTGAGAGTGCAAATTCCACATCTTCTTTATTTAACATCCTCTTTTTTATTGACTCTTTCAACGTGGAAAAAAATAATTTCGGGTCAATAAGATTATTATTTTTCGAAACCTTATTGTGAAGTGTAACTCCACGAAAACGCAGATCGCCTACAGCCAGCGGTGGGCTGCCAATATCTTAACAAGGGGCTCGGTAAATGTTATCCATTTTTTATCCGTGTCCGCTCCCTATGTCGAGTATATGGCCTCCTAATGAAGGTATCTCAACGAAAGTTATTTTTCTACGAGAACTGCTTGTTACTTAGTCGCTCTATCTCTCTTTTCCAAAGAGAGTAGTAATGATAAAATGATAAGCATAAGACAGGACTAGTGATTAACTAATAGTAGCGCCTAGTTGAATTGAAGAATCAGAAGAGTGGGAGGCAATCTTAAGACATCACAAACACCCATTCCTTCAAACAGAAAATAGATAAATCGATTGAAAAAATGTTTTTTCGTACTGGGACTCACGGACGCCCACAACGCTGAATGAAAAAATGAAACAACAACTAATTTTCAAATTTATCCATCTACAGAAATTCCAGTTATGTGATGATTTGATCTAAGACAAATGATTTTGTTATCTTAACAAGGGGCTCGCGCGAGCCCCCCCCCAGCCCATCCCTGCCTACAGCAGTTGCGGCACATTTGTAATACGGTCCAAAACTATGTTTTCTTTCTTCAAAAATTTGAACGAGGGCATTTATTTTTCGATTTGCAATGTAAAGTGTAACATTGCGATCTTGTAAATCTAAACTTAATTCTGATAATTCCTGGAGAGCATCACTCATCAATCCAAGATCCAATAAGAAGGTACTAGATGTTAAAATTCTCCTAAGGCTTTCGTATGTACACCTATCATTTTTGTCTCTTGTTGGATCGTTAATCGCGTAAAAAAGGTGCCGGAACGCCGTTCCGCCGCGTTACGGGGTAAAAAAAGCCCTGTAGTTATATAATATAAATGTAAGTACACTAAAATACAAATGTATCCAAAATATTCATTTGTTGACATAAAGTTTTGCAAAAAATACCAAATTCTTGAAAAAGCATCTCGTGATTATGATTATTTTGGGCCACATATGGAATCAGAATGGGCCGCGGGTTGAGTATCGCTGATCTACTAGTTCGTTTTTATGTGCAATTTGTTCGATTCATCATCGTTACAGCATGAAAAGTCATCGTGAAATATTTTTTTTCAAAGAATATGTAAATCGAATTATTCTTAGATGATAGAGCTACTACAAGATGAACAAAAACTAACAGATGTTGCATAATCAGTGTTGTCAGTGAACTCTCTCCTCAACAACACCTCAAATGCTTGTTCAGACACTCCAAAAACGTAAGTGAGGGAGTGCTACAGGTGGCGAGGGTATTCTATTGACTGAAGAAATAGAAACGGTTTCTATTCGACATCGACATCAACCCTATCAAAATTCAACAATTCAATTTTCTCAGTCAGTCTCCTCTTTTACTTCTTCGAAATTCTTACAAAACATTGAAATCGATAATTTCACATTTGGCTTCGCCACAGTGACTATGTTTTAAAAATGTACAACTTTTACATGACTAAAAGAATTATATGATTTTCCTTAAATACCATGAAAGGAAAAAGCCTTATTCGCAGTGGTGAAGTGGTAAATAAATAGATGCCAAGTCGGTCATTGATTTCTTCCCTATTTTTTTGTTTTTTTTATATCCAATTAAATTTAATTAATTCATTTCTTCCAGGGCTGTGGAGTCGGAGTCGGAGTCGCGGAATTTTGACCGGAGTCGGCATTGGCGGATCCAAGGGGGGGGGGGCATGGGTGCCATGGCCCCCGCCTTGGGAGAATTTATTTTCCATTTTTATAATTTATTAAAACTTTATTTTGAAATGGGCTCTTTAATTGTTTAGTTTACTATGTTTTATAGAATACATACTTACTTAATTATGTATTGACTATTTTTATATACACCCAATCTTTTTTTACGCGATTCATTGAAGGAAGGTGGCGCGTAAAAAAACCTCACTTTCATATGATTTGATAAATCGGTTCCAAAAATCAAAATATCGCGTAAAAAAGTATAAAAAATGTATGAAAAAAAAAATTGTTCCACAGATTAGCGCAAAAAATATTTTTTTACGTTCAAAAAAATCGCCTAATTTCAAAATCGCATAAAAAAAGGCTTTCATCTATTTTTGAATGTATTATTTATGTATCATGCTTATTTTCAAATTGAATGACCCCCTCCTGGGACAATTTCTGGATCCGCCACTGGGAGTCGGAGTCGTGAAAAATGAGCGACTCGATTTTTTTTTGAAAAATATTTTTAATGATGTGTATTTAAACAAAATAGTCAAAAGTGTTAACATTTCATGCTTGGCTGACTAAAGATGATCTGATGGTATACATATATATAAGTCAAAACGAAATTATTGAAAAACTTCCTCGGAGTCGGAGTCGTTAATTATTTTATAGCTGGAGTCGGAGTCGTCTTTTTTTCATGCGACACCACAGCCCTGATTTGTTCACATTAAATATGTACATTTTTGTAAAATCTGTCGGGTAGATCAATTTCGATATAATGCTTTTAAATTTAATGAACAGTATTTTGAATACATATGTATGCATGTACTTGAAAATTAAGTTAAGGTGGCATGGCGGCGCCCTGGCTCATTTTCAGGTGCAAGTTCGCCGACCTGGTCCCACAACACCACTGCTTATTCGCATCTTAGAGTCTTAAAAAATATTTGATTAATACTTATTGTACATAATACATACATATTACAATACATTGTATTATTGCATGCGAGATTGATTTTCCGATTTTAATAATCCGGCATTCGGGGTTGAGTGATTGTCTCTTTTTACATGGTCTGAGAAAGTAGGATCGATGATTCTTCCGTACACTAATTCTGCGCACACCAACTATTCTTGTTTATGTTCAGCAATAATTTATATTTATGATAAACAGGAATAATTGTTCCGTGGAGAATTCGTGTCCGCTCTTCACCTCAAAAAGCTTATGACATGAATATATGACAAAAGCTAATTATTTTTGTGACTTTAATATTCTTTTGTGTCTTATTGATTTTTTTATAGTTTGATTGTGGATATACGAATTCAAAATCATAATGGGGTTGTTTTGCGCAGAAAAAAAAACACTTAATACAATAAGTACCACGAGAAAGTGCTTTGTCATATGTTCAAAAAGGTCATTGGATAAAATCGATAGCCATTGCTTCTAATTTTTAACCTACATAAATTGCCCATAAGTTATATTATCGCGATATACGAGAGTGGAGTACAACTTTAAAGAGATATCTAATCTATTTTATATGGATTTGGTGGCAATATATAATCAAAATTAAAATCTTTGCTATTCCCTTGATTGTATTACTGATATACCACAAGCTCTGTCTTAACTGCATTAAAAGATTTTCTAATCGTATCGTCATAAATGAGAAATTAAGAGTGGGTTTTTTCTTCTACTATGCGATTATATAAACAATTACAATACTAATTGACACATGAAATTCTTGCGTTTGAAGAGGAACATCTCAATTACAATTAAAAATCTTACGATATAGTTGTCTGAGGATGCTTTTCAGAGAGGCCAAAAATGAATAAAACAGTAAACATAACGAGAGCATTGAGCAAAAAAAAGTTTTCATAGCAAAATAAAAATAGCAATTTTGCGAATATGCATTTGAAATATTAAAAGTGCCGAGAAAAATGTGCCGGAACGCCGTTCCACCGCGTTACATAGAAAAAAGCCCAAGATTTCTGTATAATAATATACTATATTTTAAAAATTCCACTGGTTTGTTGAAATGTCTTTAATATATAACTTTAAAAAAAGTATGATTCGATTGGATGATAAGACTTTTTAAAGGAATGTAATATTTTAAGCAAACGGAATTTGCTAAAAGCAGTCACGAAGATAAGATATAGCTCACGTTTATTTAACTTTCTCAAGTACAGAAAACATGTAAACCTCAACAGGTGACGGTTTCCCTTGGTAGTGATATAAAATATTCATCACGTATATTGGTTCGTAATAGCAATAACACTCCCTGGAGACATTCAAACTTTAATAATTTATCGAGCTGTTTTTCATTTCTTGTAATTGGATATTATCGACTAGATTATTTGATGTCAATGAAGTGTGGACAATAGACTAAATTTCAATCGACTAATGACATAGACTAATATCGAAAATTCTAATTGACTAAAATATACACAACGAAAATAACAATATTAATCCAATTATTATTGACAGTGGACGAAAAAGCATTATATCTTAATGATTACTATTACATAATATATATAATTTAAAATAAAATCACTCTAAAAATATCTTGAATTGGTATTTATCAAATATTTCTAAAATGCAACTTTGCTCTCGTCTTAACGGATAAAAATCATACTAACATACCGCCAAAATTATTTCCAAAATATTATTCCAATTCCGTTTTTGTAGATGAGCGATAAAAGCTTTCGGGCATTTGTTCGACCCGGTTACGCGGTCAAAAATTTGAATCCATGAATTGTTACTTTCATCTATGGTTTCCTTCCTTCATATGTTTACTCACTGAATCGATGTTGTGCCTGCGAAGCGAGATCTCAGTTTCTCGACTATTTGTATTTAAATTTAAGGTACATACTTTATATACCTTTCCCGCAAGTTTCTGGCAAAGTACTGCTTATAAAGATTTTTTCAGTTGAAAAATTTAAATAGGGACACAATAATTAGTAAACCCCCCTACGAAAACATAGATTTTTTGAGTTGTATCCAAAATTTGCAAAGTTTTTATTCTTACCCAGTTTTCCAACCACTTCCTACCCGATCTTTAAAACGTTACAAAGAGAGGCCGATTAGCTTCTTGTATTAGCATCATCTTCGAAGACAAAATTTGAGAAACTTGCCTGTAACCATCGGGTTGACGATTGACTTTTAGGGTGACTTAACGTTAATCAAAACTCATATTATTATTTGTATATTTATATAAAACTTGTACGTTTCAAATGCAAGACAGAACTAAAATTAAATTGATGTAGACGAGAGAAAACACAAGTAGCAATAAGAGCGTCTGAGATGACGATGTATTATGTATGTTTTACTTACAAAAGAGTAACGACAATAATTATTTCTACAATATATTTATTATTGTTTCTACGTTTCCTTACCTGTAGACTCGTCGTCTCTCTGCGCGGAAATCGGCGTCAGAGGTGGCAAACCTGGAGCCGGAGACATAGGGGCTGGTTCATTTGGCTGCAGCCAGAATGAACGTGGTAAAGCTCTTAATTTCATCGGGAGAGGATCTAATAAAGAGTAATATTAGATAACAAATATCGTTCTATTCACGATTGTTAAATCTTTCTAATGATACTAAGCGGTAATTAAACTTTAAGCAAGATTGATCGTGGTCCGTGACTATGTGTTTTCATTATATATGGTACCTATCTTAATAGTTTTACGGACTCAACTAAAACGTACATCTTTTGTTTGCATCTTTAACTATGGTTCAAAATACACGGGTAGCATTTTGTTGCCGCTGCCGCTGTCGCAACAAACAAGCAACCGACAAAACGGACTGCAGAATGTATGCGCCCAATATGAGTTTTATATGAAAATGCGGGGATCGCTGTGCAATAGCTGTTGGCAGCGGCAACTTAGGGTATCCATTTCCGGAGCCTTTTTCTAAATAATTAATTTTCAATCCCGGTATTCCGGGATTGGGAGCTCAACGTGAAATCGTGTATAATTTTAAAGTTTTGGTGAGTCGTTTTATTTTATTTTTTTAGCTCACCGAGGAATTTGAAATCCTCAATTCGCTATACTTTTTCTCCAAATTATTTTCGAAACTACTTTATTTTAGCTCTTCCAATTTCAAAATCCTATCAATTTTCGGTATTTGCTCAAAATTTCTCAATCCCGAAATCGGACGGGATCCCGAGATTGGATCCTTTAAGCTACACGTTGCTCGTATATTTTGACCCTAAATCTTTCTTGCGATTCGATGAATTTTCATGAAACAAACTCCTTTGAAATTATTGGTTAATAAAGAATTCTATCTATATCTATAATAAATAGTTAATATTAAAAAATAAACACGCATTGAAATCATAATAGTAAATATTTTAATAATGGTCTTAATTTATGGATTACTTTATGCTTCAACATTGGCTTATTCATAACTTCTTTTGCTGGGTGTCAAATTATCTTTATACGTATAATAATTACGTAATTGTTGAAACGAAAATTTATGCATGAAAAAATTCAGGTTATTATCGACATATTTTTATATTATTATGTTATGACTAATGATGTTTATCAGCACGCTCGTATGAATATTAATCTGCTTAAAATGTTTTTTTTAAGTGTATTGACATTGTTTGACTAAAACATATTAAATTTATGTTTAATATATATTCATACTGCGCACGGAAAATAACAAAATTATTATTTAAAAAATGTGAGAAGCTCAAACAATGACAGAATGTCAGAATTAATCGGTCCTAATATTCCAGGCACCGATTTATAATTATTCGCATACAAATTACGTAGTTTTGAAAGACATGGATTGTGCTCTTAGAAAATTAATATTGTATGCGAAATAAAAACAATAGAATGGGTTAATTCTCAAAAGTGATCCAATCACTACATTGAAATATTATTTATGAACGGCATCGATGTTTTAAAATTGAGAAAATAAGCGGTTAGTAAACAAGCGCAGCTTTACAACGGACGATTAATTTTGAAGTTGATAATCGAGAAGCGAAGTGAGCCAAGTAGTAAAACTTTTCTATTGGAGAATTACGTCTTTACTTGGTGGATTGTATATTTTTATTTTAGGTATATAACACTATTGTTGTGAGTATTAATTGAGCTTTATTTGCTTGTACAATACTTTAAGACATATAGAATAGTATAACGCATGTAACTTTTTTTCTTCTAAAATACTACATGACTCACTTCACCTCTCATAGGTTTAAATCATCACGTCGCGTCTATGATAGCAATGGTTGCAAGTTACCGATCTTGAGTTGATATTCGACAAGAACTTGTAAAAGGGTAACCGTTTTTCGTGAAATATTCAAGTAATTAGAGCTTATAGATAATTACTTTCAAAGATAGTGAAAAGGTTAGAATATGTAAGAGTATAAAAAAGATACCTTTTCTACTTTTTATTTTTGTCCCCAAGTCCTTGGGGTGAGATGTTATTATTTTTATTGGGGATAATTTCATGATGTTCGACTGTAGACCATTGTGGCTTTTCATTTTCACACTGTCCTTAGAAAATTTAACGAATTTATTTGGTGAAAACATCATTTTGTCGCTATCCTGTTTCCGCTGATACGCAGCATCAAAAATAGACATCTCGTCTCCCGAATCTTTGGCAAGGAAACATTCTTCACCATCACTATCATCACTTCTAGGCGTCTCAACACTTTCATGGCGAATTGCGTTGTTGTTAAAATCGTCGTAAGAACCACTCAGTTCTGTTTTTGAAATTACCCGGGAAAGTTTTTCACAGGTGCGACCGGAAACGACTTCGCCGGGAACACATGCGTCCATGGTTACTTCCTGTTTTTCCCCGACTTCCCTCGACTCTCCCATCTCGAGTCATAGTTTATTATTTATGGGCAGTTCAGTGGAAAACAAATGTCGCGTATTGCTTGTGAGTATTGACGTTTTCCGCGCAACGTTTCGATACAGACTGTCGTGCTTTTAGGACCTTGTCGACGATATAATAGTTGTCGATATTGGATTGGTGTCGTCGCCGTGGAAACTGCTGGGGCAACAGGACGATGCTTGCTTTTAATAATTCTGCTTACATGCTTTTCAATACCTGTCAGCAGAGTAGCGTACCATTTATTGCATAAAAGGGGATAACGAATGACATCTTTTTCAGGTAAAATTATTAAAGGAAGGTTTTTTTCAAATTACGAGTAACTTGTTTCTTTATAGCTTTTTATTTGATTGCTGTTTTTCTGTTTTGATTCTATTCTCTTTTATACCTTTGCCTAGGGCCAGAAACATATGCTTGGCCGCCTGGAACAAAATTTCTTTTGTTCACCCTAGTTATATAACAATTGGTTGTAACTTGTAATTGCCAAATCAGAACGGCTATTAAATTTATAGCTTCATGCGGTCGCTTACTGCATGTATGCGTTACACTGGTACTGCTCTCACCTAGTACAAATAAAATGTAGTACAAGGATTCTCAACTTTATTCGCTCCATCCCACTCCTACACTATTGATCAGAATAAAATTCCTCCCCTACCCTAACTCAAAAGGTATATTCGAAATAATATACATATACGTAGCGTTGAAACATTTTTTTTAAATATGTAAGTATTTATGTACTATAGTATTATAAATGAGCCCAATAATGGTGAAATGAGCTAACTAGTAAAATTGTAAAACTTTTAAGTACTATCATGTCTTTATTTGTTGCTTTGGTAGATTTCATATTTTTATTTTACGTATATATCACTATTGCAATGTGTACTAACTGAGGTTACTTCACTTTTATAATACTTTAAGACGTGTAGAATATTAAAACGCATCAGATTTATTTTTTCTAAAATACCACTTGGTTCACTTCACCTCGGAATACCGGGATCCCAGTTTCCGTGAAACCGGTATTTTAATACCTACCAAGTAGTTGCGTTCTACTAAAAAAATAGATTCCCAAAAATCAATCAATTATTTTTGAGCCTCATCTCTCGTGAGCCACTGAGTTTGCATGTATTGAAATATGGAACAATGTCACGGCTCTGTGTGACTAGGTGTCCAATTATTGAAACTTCTATTTTCATACAGTATGATTGATGAACTTACTATTAACATCAATATCCCTAATGTTTTGCTTAAGCCATCAAAATTTTTGTTTTCAATCATATTTAATAGTTTTTGAATAGTTCTTGATGTATGTACATATAAGGTTTGGGAAGTACTGGTGTAGTTCATTATTACAAATAATATCCTAGCTCCAAAAAGTTAAGTTTATAATATTATACTCACATAACAACCTGCCAGAAAAAAATCTTCCCAACATTGTGAAAGTAAATTTATTTTTATATTTTGCAGTCTTTTTTGCAGTATTTTTTCTACAAGTACTTGGTTTTTTCTTCGTGTAATTCTGTTATTGTTTAACCTTTTAACTGCCAGCAGGTGTATGTATGGCGGTACCTCGCACGCCACGAGTTTAATTCCAATTATATATATTTTTTTAATTTATCGTTTTTTCAAGTAGTAAAAACGAAAACTGTTTCAATTGTGAGTATAAGACGATATTCCCAATAGATGTCGTAGTGTGTTCGACACAGTTGTATGTTTAACATAATTGATTTACGTTAGTAAAATCCCTTTCAAAGCGTGCGTCCAAAGACGTCATTTTATGTATGATTGGCGTACCGTTCACGGAAATGTTCACGTCTTAAGACGCTTGTGGCAGCCATCCGGTTAAGAGTCAGCTTTAACGGTAAGGTTGCACCATAAGCAATTCACCTAAAATCATCCATCGTGACGTCTAGTAGGAAATAGTGGCGAATTTCATACAAAAGCTTTCATCTTTTGACGCGAACTAGCGCTATAGAATTCTATATTTTTTGCGATCGTTGTCTACTTTTTTATGTTTAATAATTTGGTCCGGCCCTTGATTCGGAGACAGAATGACAATTTGGCCCCAGACCTATGAAAGGTTGCCCATACCTGCCTTACAACATGCTTATCTTTTTCTATTGAAAAGTATTATGACGCAATTATCAATGCCGTTCTATAGGAACTGTATTTATGGATAAAAGAATAAACAATAATACACAAAAATAAACAGCGTTAACTAAATTTTCGGTAAGAAAATAAAGCATGTTGTAAAACATATTTACCGAAGATATATATCCTTCGAAGATAAATACTTCACTAGAGTAAATTAAACCAAGCGTTGCTATAACCCCGAGTGCAGAGTGATTCTTAGTTGATTCGATCATGTTTATCTAGAAGAATTACCAAAGAAACTAGAAAACACAAACTAAACAAAAATATCAAGAGTTACCAATGAATAAAGAGTTCATTAAATAACTTTATAGTATATACTCGCGGCTAAAAATGAGAAATATTTCCTCGTGAAAAGACCGCAATGGACAACATTTACACTGTTAATTTTTTTGCTCATACAAATCTATAGCAATCTGTTCATTTTGTCTACCTTGTATAATCATCTCTTGTTACAATTTCTCATTTGAGAATTAGGTTTTTCTCTGTACTATAGGGCCTATCAAGGAACTTTGTTCCCAGAACTATCAGCGTTATTTCTCAGGAACTATGTTCCGAAGCATGTTCTTGAACACAAGAGGGGTCACAGAACGTCACCCGTTGGGGTTATATAATAACTTATCATGGTCTATGGTTTATTTTGACACCTGTCACATAGGGAGACATTTCAAAGTCGAAAATAGATCTTTAAAATGACGCCCGATGAGTTGATGTCGACGAGTGCTGCCTACGTATATATTCTCGCAAATAGTATTCGGTTTTTATGATTATTATTAAATGTATTCCACAATACGTCATGTTTGGTATGAAGTCATGACAAAATATAATTTGACAGCTCGTCTACAGCTGTGCCCGCATGCATGTTCCCAGGTTCCTCGTTTGTGCTAGGTTTTAGACGGTGAACATGGGAACCTATATAGGGTCACGTGAAATGTTCCACGATACGGCGTGAACACGTGAATTTTGAAATAAACTGAAAAAAAATATAGTTATTTGTTTTATCATCATCAGTCTAAATGCTATTTAAAAACCTTATTTTAGTCTCTCCCTGCCAATTTGTTTTAAAACCTAGGCTAAGAAATGTAAATAAAATATCATTTTATGATTGGCGACAATGAGATGAGTCTTATAAGGTTCAATGTGAACCAATATAGTTTTATTTATATTATTCTTCTTTGACCATATTCGCTCCCTATATGGCATATGGCCGCCACGCGGCACCTCCATGTTTCCCTGTCTCCCGCCAATTGATTTGTTTCCTCACATGGCAGGCCAGCATCCCTCAGTTCCGTCGAGTACATTTAATGGATAGTACCCGACGGACGTCCGGGGCGCCGGAATCCCACCGGTCGAAAGAAGAGGCATTAATTTATATTCAAAAAGAAGGTCGAAGAGAGGATGAGAATATGACAGGAAAAGTAGCTAGCTTATTGCTCTCTCTATATTTCGTTTTGAAGATCAATGGAGTGGGATGGAATGTAGGGTATTTCAATAGATATCCATACCTTTGAACGTGAGATTAACCCCCCGTGTACAGTGAACAATATTGACCCATCATTTTAAGGTCTGGAAGAAGAAGCCTGTTAACGATTGATTATTTGGGAAGCCTGCTTTTGGGAAGATCTCTTGCAATGTATAGAAAATGAGTTACATTTTTTTGGGTCAAAATGTTGGAATTGTAGTATGAACCATAAGACACATTTTTGATAAATATTGCTTTTATTATAAACAACAGTATTATTCAACAGTAAGTGAATTTTAATAAATAAAGAGTAAATTTATAAATTTGACAGTAACACATAATAAATTGAATGAAAATACATTTACGAAAAATTGAGTATGTAGAAAAGCGAGCTTGCTAAAGGTAGAATCTATCACAAACAAATATTCATTTTAATAGTTCATTTACAAAACATACGACGGCCACTAGTGTTGACCTCACCTACCCTAACTAATTAAACGCTATTATATGCAATAACTTAAATGTACCAACTGTAATAATTATAGTGGTGCGCTCGTAGCGATCGCACAAATTCCAAACAAAAATAATACAGACACAAATCCTTTGCAAATTACTAGAACACGGCAAAAGAAATCTATGCATATAAAAATAATTCAAATACTGCTCGGTAAAAGTAAATATACATAAACAACATAAATTGAATAAAATAAAAAAGAATTCTTTTCGAAATGGATTACTCTACACATTAATGATGTATGCAAATATCATAACGGCACATCTTCAGAACTCATGAGACTTTCTGCATAAAGCTATAAAAAATAGAGCATTTTATATCCTACAAATATAGTTGGAGTCTTTGTTCAAGAGTTGGTCATGCAATATCGCCTTTATAACTTCAAATGCTATTTAAAATGTTCAAAGCCAAAATGATAAACACTAGATTAGGAAGACTTTCATGAAATTAAATTTAATTATTTGATTATTTTTTATTAAAGCCAGATACTTAAGAATCATTATCTAAGACAGTAGTTGGCAACTTGGGACTTTCTTTCGCAAAGCATATTTGACATTCCCATAAGTACTGTAAAATGTATTGCTTGGTAAAGTTTAATCATTGTTCTGTCTTGAGAAACAATGAATGCATTGGTTACTCATGGTTCGCTTGATAATGAAGATCTGTATTGCAAATTGACAAATTAATGATTCTTTATGTATTTACTTATGTTTGAAAATAAATTTATAATGTGTTTTGATTTTACACTTGCTTGATGAATAACATCAAAATTAGCTCAGGGTGCCCGACTTTGTGAAAATATTGCCAACTACTTACTGGTCTAAGTAAAATAATTTGGATAGATCAAAAAAGAATAATAAAAAAACCTGTCACAAATTCACATATATCATTAGTGCTAGAGGGATTAAATATTGTGTTTTAAAAATAAATATAAATTTTCTTCGATTCGCAATCGATTTGTGATCCAAGAACTAAAGAATGCCATAGTGTATTCTCGGACGTGTCCGATGAAATATTTTCACAATATATTCCGATAATCTTGTACGCTTACAAAATTCCCATACCCGTCGATCCGCCTTAAGATTTATGAGAAAAAATATATTTTACAGATTTTTTTATATACGTACGTTCCTAAAAATACACAAATATCTTACAGGTGGTGTGTTAAACCAGTATAGTGTGTGTGTGATCCGTTCGAAAAATTATCATGAGAGAGAAACATCTTATAATTGACTAAAATATTTAATAATTATATTACAATGCAGCGTCAAGGTCGCTCGGAGAAGTCGACGTCGAGAAATGGCTGGAATAGGTTATTAAGTATCTGCAGAGCGATGAGAAAATACGGTTCTGTGTTGTCATCGCTATTAATGATCGAGTGCCAAGCGTTTCCGAAGAGCTTTCCCAACACACTTACTGTGTCATTCCCAATAATAATAAGTTAAATCTAAAGCACCTTATAATTGTAGAGATCACTGTATATTCCCTATATTTTTATTAAGTATTTTCATGCCATTTAGTGAAATTTAAATAATACTATTATCGACACTGTTTTATCATTGTGAAATTGGATACGCCGATGCAAAAGGAAACTAACCATATTTGGTATAGTTAATATCTTACTTCACTCGATGGACAGGTCGGCAACATATAAAAATAACAGGTTACTGTTAAAACCACAGCCAGTGACTTTTCACAAGAGCCTATCCAATTATCTTTCACTGCTGACTGACTTGAAGAATTTATGCGTAGTTAAAAAATATATCAACATTCTAAATGTTATGATCTCCAATTGGAAAGTTGAAATACAGATTGGCGACGAGGATCGAGGTATCTAGAAGTTAGCTATTCAAAATGGAAGCTAGAACACACAAATTCAGAGATTTCTTTTTCCACATTTCCAATAAAATTACACCAATAATTTTCCAATATTCAGTGCACTCCATCAGTCAGTATATGACACTATCTATGTTAAATATTATTTAAAATGCTTGGCTTTTTTTAAATTCTTAGAATTAATATATCTACTTAAGTAACCTCACTTCAACTGTATAACAGCCCAGCACGGTATCTAGTTTCCTTCACATTACGGCGCCAGTCAGGATCAAAAATATTACAGCCGGCGTCGCAACTTCGGTCTATGTTACTTTACGTCTACGTATGATACAGTAATAATTAAGCTCCGCTTAATCCTACGACGACGGCAAAGCGGTGGTAACATAATGCGGTGTACATCGGCGACAGGGTAAAAGAGCGCATCACTATGCGTCGCTGTCTCCGTCTGTGGTGTTGTGATTGGGTTGGCCGAAATTTCTCGTAATGGATTCGCTCATGGTGCGAATGTTTGCCAGGTAGCGATTGGCCGGCTCGTCCGAATCGTAGACTCCGCTCAGAGATTCCAACGAAACGAGAGCTTCAGAATCTAAGAGGCGGGAGGAGGCTCTGGATGAAACGCTGGCGTCTTCGCGATCGAAATAGCACGAGTTCACGTCGCTCAGGGCGCCTTCTGCGTCAGTGAGACCGGCTTCGTTCAGCATTGAGACATTTTCGAGCGCGGGATCGTCCGTAATGTATCCGGTACTTTCTGCGGGGCCGTTGTCTGCTTCACCCTCAGAACATGATGAACTCCATTCAGATTGACTTTCTCCAAATATTGCTCGTTCTGTGAGACCTCCGGCGTGGTCCTGCATTTTCAGAAATAAGAAATAGTTGATTATTATTATTATGAAGTGGTTCACTGATGAACTATTTTATGTAATTCCTAAACATTTATCGTGTGGCAATACATTTAAGAATCATACCTGATTCCTTTGATTACGCACTCGGGAATGTCGATCTTCAATAATTTCATTTGAAGATTCATTGTCAGTCTTGTCACAGGAATAACTAAAAATAAAAAGACACATTGTAGAAACATTTTCAGCCATTTTTACATTACGGGTTACAAAGATATAAAAATCTCAGTCATTACCTTCTTTGAACATTATTTAATGTGTTATCGGGTGAAGGAAGTGTGACAACGACATCGGTGGGCAGAACACCTGGAAACTCTGAATTGGGTCTCATCGGTGAGCTCACCGGACCGTTGACTGACATCTGACAGACCTGGCTGATTAGAGAGCCGTTGCAGGATCCGTTCCTGCGGGGACTGGTCATTTCATCTTGCTGACGGGCAACCTCCGTGATGGCAGCCAGTCCTACCGCGTGCATTGGACTGCTGTTATTGTTGCAATTTCTCAAGGGGTCGAGATCCAGACGGAGTTCTTTCCTTTCAGGTTTCGGAGGGTTATTTTTTAGTAAATTTTGGTCATCCAGCAATTTTTGAATTTCTCGCTCGAACGGAGGCACGCAGGCGACGTCCAGGGGACTTTTCTTGGCGTAGCTTTCCCTTGTTTCGTGGTTTAATATTTTGACATTGGCAGACGTCATCGGCGACAGCCTGCTGTTACCGCCGGAGCTAGAATAAGAGGGGACACGCTGTGGCTGAAGAGCTGTCACAACATCTTTCTTATCTGTCTGACTGCAGCCGTCTCGCTTGGAGGAAGCCTCTCCTGGGTTTGCAACTGCTCTCAGCAAGATATCGTCTTCTCGACTGGAAGTGACGGTTCCTCCGTTATGTGATCTCTCATCGCTGGGAGAGCTTTTTGGCTTGACTCCTTTTTGCCGGAGGCGATCATTTCCATTACCATTGGGGGCTTTTGTCTGCCGACCGATATACTCAAAACTGGCACAACTGTCTCCGCGGTTCGGGGTCGGCCCGGCAGGGTCGACAAGGATACCGGTAGGATAAAGCCAAGGGGCAGGCAGAGGTGCCGCAAGGGAGGCTCGAGGGGGAGACGGAGAGGCATCCGTTGTTCTTGAATAGCTTTCGTCTGAAGAGCTGATGCTGGGAGATCTAGTGAGAGAGCTTAACTCATCAGCCGAAGAGTGAATTCGAGGACTGCGAGAGGCGGCACCAGGTAAGCTTTCTGAAGAGCGGTGGCGGGTTAAAGCTCGCGGCTTGGCACGTCTTCTCGTTGGTGAAGAGGGAGCTCTAGGCGGCGGCGGCCTCGGCTGGGGTCTCGGCCAGGGAGGTACGAGAGCTCGTGGGGGAGGGGGCCAGCGGGGGGCTGCATAGCACGCGGACGGTTGGTGTGGCGGCAGTGGTGGAGGTTGGGGTTCTTCTTCGATAACACATTTTTTACTGCCATTTTTCCTGTTTCTGCTTCCTTTATTGTTGCCATTAACTGCGGTCGGTTTCGGGCCAACCGGTAGAAGGGGATCACTTTCCCCATGACCGTTTCCGTTCCCATTGGGGGGAACAGGTGTTTCTCTCAAAGAAGGCATTCTAGGTGGAGGCGCGCTCCGTCTTCCTGGATTTGGGAGAACTGCAAGCGGAGTGACGACGCCTCCGTACGGATTAGACGCACCAGGAGGAGGAGGAGTCTGATTCTGATTGATGCCATTGTGGGGGAGTCGATCAGTTAGGAAGAAGGTAGTCATTTCTCCTTTACCCTTGACTTTCACCTTTCCTCGACAGGAGAATTGATAAGGCATATCTTTTAGAACCTGGTATACCTCCTCTGTCACTTGCGTGTGGTTAGGAAGTCCTGTTGAGTCCATTCGAGAAGCCACATTTACAGTGTTGCCCCAAATGTCATATTGAGGTTTTCTGGCTCCTATTACTCCGGCGACTACTGGTCCGACGTTGATGCCTGAAATTGTCTCAGAATATTACAATTCTATAACTACAAATGCCTTAAAATAATTGAACTTAAAATAATGAATTTAACCAAAGCCCCCTATAGTGAAAGCCATGCTATAGAGTTAAAAGCAGGTAGATTTTTAAAATTCCACATTAAGTAAGATAAAACTGATCACAACAGCGTAATGTTACAAAATACTATAAAGCAAAAGAGAAACTTCTTTATATATTTTTTTTATTTTGTAATTGTTTTGAAAAAGGTTGATTTCACACTTAAATGACACCGATTGCAGTAAATATTGGTAAAAATAGAATATGACCGAACAAACAAATAAAAACACCAATGATAAGTGGATTAAATTTTTCACAATTTTTTTAAGTGAAAACATACAATGGACAATTAGTAATGAAAAATAGGAAGAAAGTGTGATATTAAACATATGAAGTTATATTGTCATTGAAAATTTCCTAAATATCATTATCAGAATAACACTTTAATGTAATTACAGATGAAAAAAAATCTACTCACCAACTCTTAGCATGAAATTGTTGTAGGAATTGTCATTAATATCCTTGAGCTTGTCCCGCATTGCGAATACAAACTCAACGAGAGTGGCTAAATATTTTTTTGAAGTAGCTTCATCAGTCATGCGCCTCTCGGGCATTAATCCTACAGCTGCCATGTAAGTGGAGCCGACAGTCTTTATTTTGTCAATGGCACAAAATCTCTCCTCTCCTAACAACTGTAAACAATTCATTCTCTTTGTAAATTCAGACACAGAAATATGAATAAGAATAAAACAACTGTAAAGTGAAAACAAAACATTCACTTTCGACTCGACTGTAAGAAATATAAATATTTTAGTTATTGACAGTTATAAGCATAAGATCTTGCTATATTTCACTCAAAGTCTTTGATACAGTTAGTAATAAAACTAAAAAAATAACTTTGTTCCGATATAACAGTAATTATAGTGACTAAACGTAGTGGTAAACTTTTTTATTCCCGTTTTAAACCCATTATGATAAGGGCAAGATCTCCTGTGAATTAGTTAAAATGCGATGAAGGGAGAAAGAGAAGCATTTACAGCATACAATTGATACACGTCTATGTCATGTATGAATATTATGATAATGTAAATAATTTTGTATTAAAATAAAACTAAAAATTGCTTGCCCATGCCAATATACTGGCTTTACGGTTGCGACAAGCCAGATTTAATTTTTTATAATGAAAAAGGAGTCAAAGATTTTCTTTGGACAAATTGTTTTTCTTTTACACGGTCGTACTAATTAAAATGCCCAATTATTGCCAGAAAGAATGCCTGACTTAAATTTAATTATATTCAACCTTTTCAAACTCGAAAAACATGATAATATATATTATTTAATGACATAATTTTGTAAATTCTAAGCGATTTGTTTAAAATTGTAGTTTAACAATAGCTTCTAAGATTTATAAATTCTGTATGCAATAAAAGAATTCGAAAATTCAAGATAAATTATAAATATATATTTTGTAGCTGAAAACTTAAGGTTATTAATTTCTATTCATGTGAAAAAAAATATCATGATCGATATCACTAACCTCATCAAAATCAGCGATAATTTCATTAAGCAGCCTGAGGCATTCCATACCCTGGTTGTTCCCGTCGAGCTCCATGTAAAACTCGTGGTAGTTGGTGATCGAGGCGAAGACGACTCCGACCCGGCTATACGATTGATGATACAGGTCCTGTGACAATGTGTTCTGTACGAGTACAGTACACCGCAAACAAAAAAAAAGGACACCCAATGAGCATGCACCGAGCCTAATCTACAGGGCTTTAGTCACAAAATGGCGATGAAACTAGGAAAATTATATTACATGGCAAATATTACTCTAATAAAATACAATGCGCACTGTTTTGCAGGCCCGCCGTAACGAACTGATACTCTTCCAGCAGTGTGGATTATCAGTTCACACGTACCCGCACCGACACCACCGTTAAAACCCGCACGGCAATCGGAAATTAACGTTCCCGGAATGCACGATTGAGTAAAATGGTTCCCAGTATGAAATAATGGAGGTTTATAAAATAAGGATGATTGTGACGGTAAGGCTAATTATTATATATACTGAGTGGACTTCTAAATGGAAATTTTTACTATTCATCGAACGATGCATAATAAATAAAATACTTGATGGAAATTTATAGCAAGCAGCAATAATTTGTATAATAGTACGATGAACTCGGATGCATAAACAAATTATTTAAAAAATCGTCAGTAGACCGTGATATCCTAAATGGTGGTGTGAGGTATAAAGGTTAATAACACAAAAGTATTTAAAAAAAAATAGCGAGGACGGATGTTAATCACAAAAAATCGATCTGATGTTTTTATTTTCCTGTTTATCACCATTCATGACTGAATGGTCAAAACATTGAAATGTCTTATTCAAATTTTAATGCAAATCTATGGTTGTTATGGAAAAAAGGAACGGTTCTCATTTGAATATTGTCAGATATGCAATCCGAATAAAACATTTCATTTTAGTTCTGGACATTAAAAGTCCTGTTGATTAGTCCACATAATTAACACAAAAAACAAAATAAAATGAACACAAAAAAATGATACAACATAATACAACAATTTTACTGTAATAATAAAAACAAATTCAAAATGTCTTCTTCTTTCAAAATTCATTACAACAGCTCGGGAGCGATATTGAGCTCAGGAAGATTGGTCTTTATTTGAAATTATAAACCATTTACCATAAATAAATCATTTAGTCAGAATTATTATGAATTTGCTTTTATATAATGATCTTCGAATAGTCTTCCACCAAATTGACAATAAACAATAATACATATTGAAATATCAAAAGCTTACTTTAAAATATCGTACGCGGAACATTGTCTATGTTGCTATGAATTTAGCAATATGTATGAAACTATACATTTTTTCTACGGAGCAATGTTTTAGATAGTTTTCTCATTAATATGCTACAGCAAAATGATTCAAAAAAAGTTAACTACAATCAAATTAAGGGAGCTTATACTTTAGTACTATACTGACGGGATAAATTTCCCTAACTAATAAACATGTGGTAACTATTCTACATGGATCTAGGACAAATTCAAAGCATAGCACTGCATTTCAATTTTAATTATCTAGCTTTCCATTTGGAAAAATAATGCGGTTCATCAGAAATAAAACATGTTTACAAAACACACCAGTTATCAAATAGACAGAATTATATATTTTAGAATGTAAAGATTAATAAATTTTAATCTGAAGTTAAATGGTATCTATATTTATTTATACACAATATCAGAATGGCCAAGTAGAAGTGTTTGTTTAGAATTCAACGTAAGGGGAAATTGCCAAATTCAGACAGTATTCATGTCTGTCTTTACTAAATAATCAAACAAATTATCTCGATCAATTTTCTACCAACACGTATCTCAAATTTTGCCAGTTTTGAGTTTTTTGATGTCATGAATTCAGTATTTTAATACATAAATAATATACAAAAAAATAAATATTTCATGCTTTACTTAACTTTATACAAAAACATTAACGGCAAGGTCATGTGCTACGTTTAGAATGAAGGAGAGGGCATGGATGGAAATGTCTTTGCTTCCTTCCTTATTAACTTCCTCAAAGATATTGAGAACAAAACCATTCCAATGGTGTTTCGAAGTGATATCGATCGCAGTAGAATCAAGTACATTCATGTGTCCCTGAACACTTGTACTTTTTGAGATACGAGATTGTAGAAAATTATTGACAATATACATATTTTTCAACATTTGTTTCATATTGAATATTTCAATACTAATTCCAATAGCTATGAAATTTTACATGCGAATAAAAGAGAATATTTATTACATCTTTGAAAATTATTTTTCATGATACTTAAGGAAATCTGTTAACCAGAAGGTAATTATTTGTGAAACTAGTTTTCAAGTTATATTTGATACAAAATGGTTTGGATAATTTGTACTTGAAGATAATATCTGAATAGTCAAACAATGTTTAACATTTAAATTTACTTTAAAATAATAATATTCAGAATACCTACGATTCATCATTAGATTAAGTATAGAAATAAACAAAATGTCATGGTGCATAACCAAAACAATTTGAAATCAAATACATGTTTTTAAAGCAAATAGTCAGCAAACCGTTGCTGTTTCATATGGAATGCCATTCCAAAAGAAAACTTAAAATATTCTATTTTGCTCACAATCTCCTCCTCATATAAATAATTCATGGTAATTGGAATTAAATATTGAATTCACATTGATTTCAATCATCAATATGAAAAAAATTGTATATTTTTCGTGATTTATCCATTATTAGAAGAAATGACTAACCATATTAGTTCTAAACTGATTATCCAGGAAATGTGTAGCTACGTGTGCGGGCAGCAGATTAAATAGTATTCTCTTATTGCTGCTTTGAAGAGCGTCCATCTCACGTTTTTCCTCTCTAGCCTGAGCCTGCCATAGGAAATCAAGCCGCGCTGTCCATTCCACTTGCCTCGCGTGCAATAGAACGGCCAAGGCGAGGGCTACCACTTCGACGCATGACAATACTCCTGATGGTACTATAGAGCTAAGTGAAAATAGAGAAACATGTTTTCACAATAACTGGAAAGATCCTCAAATTTTGTTCTACACAATTTTACATACTATAACTTAGATCAGGAAAGTAGTGAAAGACGTAAAGGTCTGGAGATTCAAAATCTCTCATGTGAACAGCAATATATAGCAATACACGCTGTCAGCGAATTCTTTGAATAATTGTCATTTTTAAATAAATGTATGAAAAAACAACAACATAGTTGTCAATGTAGAGTAGAAAAACAAAAAAAACTTTGTCAGAATATTTGATAGATCTTTACACGAGTGGAAATAAAAAGGAAAGAATCTTAGGATTATTTTGAATATTTTCTGATTGACATTTATCATTACCCCATAATCTTATCGTAGCAATCAAACAAATGGTTGTGCGTCCCTTGCATTAGTAAGAGATATCCGGTTGTCATGACACCGAGGAGCGATCCTTTCAAGATAATCGGTAGCCTCAGAAAAACGGCAACGCCAAGTAACGAGAGGCAACACGACAGAGAGATGTAAAGGGGGATCGGACAAGCCCGGTGATCAGACCACGAATGTATATCTACGACAGTTGTGTTTTGTTCTCCGCATGACTCCACACGCCGGCATGTGAACTGAAATTAAAACGTTAAGTATTAATAATAAATTATAATCGTGTCACGGTGTCTTACAAAATAATATCTCAACTATTATGATTTAAAAAAAACGAATATATTTAATTACTAAAATATTTACTTTAAATCTTACCACATTGACTTGAGCCACTGTATAAATAAGAACAATAGTGAATGCTGTGACCGCATGCCTTAACGGGAATGATCTTGACATATCCCAGAGAATCCACCTCAATCTTACTGCTAGAAGAAGCATCAGAACCACAGAGAGCCAAGCAAACGCTGTCAGGAACAGAAGCAGCAGAATAGTGGTTCGTGGTAATACCGCCGCTTGTAACAATCCCACGGATACCAAAACAACTAAGCCACAAGCTAGGGAACCCACCCAACCTCCATCCACATCAGCATGGTACTAGAAATGTGAACATTGTTATAGCCTACACTACTTTACTGCATATAACCGGATTCAGATTGAAAAATATGATTTCTTCAATAATTTGAGAGAATCGAAAATTTCTCCTTCATCTTATCGGTGCCAATTTTATTTTTACGATATAAGTAAATAAACTGTAGTAAGTCTGATTTATTTACATTCTTGGTACTCCAACAATATGAAAATAGAAATAATTTATAAAATTGAAAATCACGATATTTCACCTGAGCCTCTTTGTTTGAATCCTTGAAACACAACGTCGCCAAGTTGACGTGGGTAGATTTTTCCCGGTCGACACTTCTCGCTTCGATCGCTTGAGCAAGGTATTTGTTGACTCTATTCGATGGTTGGTGATAAACTGACGAATGCCTTTTCTTCAAGGGCCTTTTAAATTTTTCAGTTACTTTATTCTGTAACGGTAATTACAAACAATGTAAAGCTCTATATTTATAATCTTTTCAATAGAAATATTTTTAATTCGCATCAAATATATCAAAACTCGCAAGCAAGATTTGATATTTTATTTACTTTAATTTGAAAATACTTAATTTGAAAGTCAACTGAATCAATTTGAAATATAGAAAAAAAAACAATTTTGAAAAGAGACATGCAATCAAATAATAATGTGCATATTGAATGATTGATAATATGAAGCGAAAATATGAATCTGTAAAACAAATTGTAAGCAACAATAATGTAATACGTGAAGAATGTTGTTTTTGATTGTATATTACTCATAATGAAGACCAGATGTAAAAAAGCTGCAAAATGAAATGTTCAACATACCAAAAAGCGGTTTAATTATGCATGCGGTAAATATTTTACTCTCAAATGAAATGTTACCAAATTAAAAATTAGTTAGTGACCCGAATTGTATGTATTGTTATTATTACCACCACAATAATTTTAAAACCATGCCCAGCCAATATTGTTTTGTTAAATTTTTTGTTGAGTCGGCATGCTTGCTTGTCATGCCTGAATTTGAATCAGTAAAAGAAGTTTACTAACAAATTATATAAGCGATACAAAATGAGACAGAATATTATAAGTACACTACTGTGTGTATGTATTTGTGTAGCGTAAAAATAAAAAAATCAAATTATATAAGTATGTATATATATATCAGTCAAGCTTAGTTTAACACAAAGACATAATGGAAATTTCCAGAGGGACAACAGATTCTTGCCAGGTTTTCTTAAGGCAAGAAATTAGAAATAAATATTTTTTATTTTGTCAGAAAACATTACAAATCTTATAATTTTTCATTGTTAGTACATATACTGTGAAAATCGGTTGTAACAGTCGTATTTATAAAGATATATTAGTTAAAACAATGAAAAACGAATTGAAAAACACGTTAGAAAACTTTTGAGAAAATTATTACAGTGACATTTTGGTTTCAGCCATTGTGATTTTGATTGTATATAACAATTCGTTTAAGATAATAATGTCATTCATAGAAAACTTTTTGAAAACAAAAAGTGATGTCAATATACTGTGACATGATGAAAATTGCATTAATTTTGTGAAGCCATCTGTTGTTTGGTTTCTTTAAAGATACATGGGGGTTTCCCAAACGATTTGATCAATATTCAAACATCGTTTCATTGTTTTTTCAAAGACAAAAGAAGTTCTCTGTGCTCCAATTTTGTATTGTAAAAGTTCGAAAACAACATCATAGTCAAGGCCTTTGGAAGGTCATTATAACCGATTTCCACTGTAATATTATTTGATATTCAGTTCAAGATTTTTTTATTTACCCTCGGAACTATTATTTTGAGTTTACACATTTTAAATATTAAGCTCCCAAATTGAATTAAATTATTTTGGTTATTATGCACTAACAAATCATTAATTTACCAATTAAATTATATAGATGTCTCGTTTTATCGGAGATCTTTCGATGATTATAGAATGAATAAAATTGAACAAAACATATACTTACTAAGATAAAAGAAGACAGCACAAGCAATGGAATAATGATAGTGAAAGTAATAGCAGATACTGCATAATACAAATCCAATATGTGACAAAAAAGCAGGGGGAGATTTTTGAATGTGAAGGAATGAAATGGATGAATTATTTTTATGTAGTTCAAGTAAGTATTATAGTTTAGAGTCGAAATAACAAAAGAAAAACATAATATAATGAAAAAGAAATAGTCAAAATAAAATAATAGTACATTAATTAATTTTTCACAATTCACTTATTTAATTTAAGCATAATTGAAAACCACTCAAAAAAACAGTTTTACAAATTAGTGAATATAGTCTATTTAAAAATTTTGCCGCAGTAATATAGAGGGGAAGCGATATAATGTGTCAAGAGAATTCAATTGGATTGGCAAAGTGTACTTGAAATGTATATTTTATTTTTCATACAACTCACAATAAAAATATGCTACACATACACATGTTACGTATTTTCAAGATGATGTTGGAAACATTGAAGTATTTGCTTTAATAAGTTAAGCCCAACATGGTTTTACATTTATTTACGCTTTAAGTATTTGCTCTTGAGCTGTTCATAAGGATTGGACACTTTTTTCATGTGAATATAGTAATAAGTTAATTTAATTTATTTTACTTCCTTACAGAGAATGTTAATTTTCTGTGTTTCATCAATTCTCAATTTTTCATCGAGATGCTGCAACTCTAGTTGAATGAAGTATGGTCCAGTGGTTCATGTATCATGTAGCTAATTTCCACGCACGGTAAAACATGACATGACCTCATTATGCTACAATACACTACAAAGATTTGACCCGCGATAAAAAGTGAATGATTTGAATTAGTACTTTTGTCTCTTAATATAATTCAAAGAATCTTAAAAAATAAGTAAAATGAACGCCGTAACATATTTCATATACAATTAAAATACTGCTAATCAAATTATCTATTTTATATTATTATTTGATAAAATGTTATGAACTTAATGAAAATTTCATTACTAAATCGTAAAAACAAATGATAATTGTAAACACAGTATGAAGAAGAGTTTTAAGAATAAATTTGTTTGTAACAGTGCATATTTTAAGCTACGTCAAAATAAGCACAAAGCATATGAAAGAAATGTAGAATCAGAAGTTGAAATCGAGTTGTGAATGTTTTGTATAAGAATTTAAGGACACCATTTGTAGGTTTAGAGACAACAGCATGTCTTAAGGAGACCGTAGAAGAAATATTACACATAAGCCATAGTCAATATAAGAGAGGTTTTGTAATCGACAATGAAAAACGAAAACCATCCCACACAATCAGAACGAATTAACTCAACCGATAAATCATTAAGTAAGAATGACCGCAATAGCAACAAAACATTTTTTAAAACAATATAATGAGACACTATTCGAGAGACAGGTCGTCGTTCATCTCATGCAATTTTAGCACGATCGAAGTTAAACTTTTTTGGTTCAATACAAAAAAAAAATCCGAAAAGATTGTGTCAGTATTCAATGATACTTTACATTTAAAGCTGCAAAGAAAGATAATTAATGAGTAAAGTTATAAAGTAGGAATTTTATTTTGGGAAGCCGTTATGATTGTTGGTAATCAACCATTATTTGAAATTATTGCTGGTTTGATAAAGGGTTTTAAAAAACTTACATAACAATTAATCTTTACCGAAAATTAGTTGTAAATAATGATAGTATTTAGGGGTGAGATAAGTAAAGTTCATGAACATAAAAAAACGGATGCAATATTATATTTGAAAATTTAATAGAAAAAACAGTTAAAAATGGAGAAAAAAACTATGTGTGATATAAATGAATAGATATATTGTTTCATTGAATGCTTTGCTGTTAAAGAGCCGAATCTGTGACGTGAACAAAAAACCAAATGAAAAAAATTATAATTAAAAAAAACCAAAAAATCGTTAAAAAGTCGTCAAATACGTTTTTTGTCTGAAAGTAAAGTGTGGACGATGATTGTGCAATGGTGGCGTCGAAGGTGTTGAAGGTGTCGGGGGGAGCGAGGAGACTCACGTCCCGCCCGCACGCCGCACCGCGAACAGCCAGCACCGCCTCCGCGCTGCCCGGCTCTGCATGCAGCGCTCGCTGCAGGTCCAGCACCTATCACATTCACTCACTCTCACTACTCATCATAATCTGTTCACCCACATATACAGTTAGATAAACGGAAAACCCATACAGGATTGCACTTCAAAATAATTATAAATTACCCTAATAGTTGAATCAATCCCATTAAGGTCGATTAAAGATGTATAGTATCTTAATATTGAGAAATGATAGCAGTAACGAATATACTGTAGCTGTGGTGTCTAACAATATAAATTATTTAGAGTTTTTGAATGATTCTAATTGTATATGCAATTTAATCGTGTTCGTGAAAACCTCAAATCTTTCCGTAGAAAATGAATATTTAGTCTTCATTAAATATCATTGAAATGTGACGAATTATTAAGACGACCACCAATGAATAGTGGAATGGAAGTGCCAATTTTGTAGCATTTTTGTTCTTGGTTGATATAAAAGAACATTGGTCACTGTTGGATCATCGCGTCTACAACACGCTGAAGTTTCCCGTCTACCTATCATATTGGGTTGTCAATATTTCTATTGACTATTTACATCGCAAGACATTGTTTGTTCAATCATTGAATTTTATATCTTTGGTGTAGAAAGCATTTGCTAAGAATTTAAAATTAATTACTTACAGTATAATATTAATATTAGCTTTAATTTTGAGCATTATTAAATGTTTAAAACATAAAAATACTCATTTAAAAGATTTCTTATAGTTATACAGAAAGCAACAAATCATAAATGGAAAAATATAATGTAATTAAATTTTATTTTTAATATTATTAAAACACATTAAACATGTTTGTGTGGAACCACGAAGACCAGCAAAAGAGATAATCTTGGGGGTACTGTGGGGCGAACATATGCTCCGAGCAGGTATTAATACAAGCAAAAATGTGCTTTTTCGAGCTTTGGCATTTAATGTTTGGGATTCATCAACGTGCGAAGCCTGGGTCATAAATGTAGCAACTCACAGTCAACAAATTTCAGTTATTTAAATTGTGTGGTCTGCCCAAAATTCATTAAATAAAAACTTAAAACAATGTGGTTAAGGGAGAGAGTTGAGAAATTGAATTTTTAATGCTTATGAGAAAACTCTTATATATACTTATTTGTTTTTACTGGCCTTTTTTTCGACTTAATCACAGCATTAGTCAAAAATCTTTTTTGTACAGAAAATTTAAGCTCCCAAATATTGTGTATTTTTCTTGGCAAAATGATTAATGATATTGATATATTTAACCGAAAACAATTTTTGCTGAAAGACATGGAAAAGGTAAGGAATGCTCCTTAAGGAATTAATTACAACCCAAATGCTAAAATAATTTATACTTCGTTACTCTGATATGCGATTAATTTTTTTTTTATAATTACATATAGGCATACAACGCAGAAATGAACATTTACATTTAAAGTTCTCAGTTTATAAGCTCTATCAGAAGAAGATTTAAAAATTGGAATCTTTTAACACAATAATTTCTCATTAATGTTACAATTAGTTTATTCAGAGATGTTAATTTTTCAAAGAATGTTATCTCTTTACGTTTCCATTCACCATAATTTTAGCAGTTTTAGAGATAGGTATGAAAGAAAAAAATCTGGTACTCTTAGATTGTTTCGAAAATAAAATTCATTCAACACATCTTTAGTAAAGACAACATGCAGTTTACAACATGGTGAACTTTAAAAGAAAAGAGAACACATTAAAAAAATTCAAAAGAAAAATAATCACACATAAGTTGGACAACACGCCACCCCCCCTGTGTTTAATGAATATACCGTTTGTAACCAAAAATAAATATCTGCATTAAATCGACAAGATGCAATGAGAATGGCATTATTAAGGGTTAGTGAAAAGGTTCATATTTTAAGACAGTGGATTTCTTTTCGCTAATTTTTGCTGTATTTTTCAAAATTAAATAAGCTGTTATAAGCAATAGGTGATTGTTTCAGCACACCGTTAGAGCCATATACACTTTCTGCAATAAATAGTCAGTAGAAAAGTACTAAAAGGAATGCCTTTATTAACCGAGACATTTTTAAAGTATGGTTTATGAATGATTCTAGATTGCTGGCAAAAAATCAATTTATGATTTTTGTCATTAGATGTCACTGTCTCAAAATATGAACTTTTGAGTACCTTCTGTTTATATAAATTCAGATATTTTAAAAATGAATATTATGAAACACATATTAATGGTTACAATTTTATTACTATTTCCAATGATCAATGACAATTCGAAGGCGATTTTTTTTCCAAACAGACTACAGACTCTTTTTAACACAAGCCGTAATCTTTCTAAATTACTAAAAATAGTATTTATTATTTCAGCAATTTACGAAATAAACTTTAGTCTTTCATTTGTATTTGGATAACGGGTACAATTTTATAGCCTAAATTTTATGAATAAATTAATTAGGGTAATGGTTGGTTAATTGACTGTTAATTGCAGAGTGATATATTATATCAGGGCTGTCCAAAATTAAGAAGTCCAAGGGCTGCATTGAAAATTAAAATTTTAGCTGAGGGTCTCATTCAAAATAATAAATGCAGTGGAAACAGATGAGAAACAGTATTGCGTTTATTTCATTTACCAGTTACAGCACAGCGTTAGCGCAGGTGTCTAATTACTGTCAATGTTAATTGGTTTTGCTGTGTTATAAATACTGTATGAATTATCAGTGCTAAAAAACATTAAATAAATTCTATTCTTGTTGTCTGTAATCACGAAATTGTATTGCCGCTCGCTTTTTTTTTTAAGATTACTTTTCTGGTCAGATATGGTTTTTTTAGTATAAGAAGTAAGATTTTTTAATTAGGTATAAAATCGATGAAACAGTTGAATGATGCACTGATTCGCAATACACCTCAGAATATGTAAAGTTGACAATTGAATAATGTTCCCAGAGCTAACAAATAGTAATGCAATTCATATTTTGGTAAAAACAGCAAGAAAAATAGTAAAACCATGGTGAAATTATACAACAAATACAATTACCAACATCGAGATCATTATAGTAAAAAAATCTACTTCGATTAAAAAAAGTACTTATTACAAATTAAAATTAAAATTTTGAGGTGAGCCGAGCCATATATACTTACGCGTAAACACCGTATATAATTTCTTGTATTGGACAGCCCTGTGTCATATTATATTTAAATAAACGTATTTAATTTTACAGGACATATTCAATTAATCATTAGGATATGATTGTTTTTATGTAAAAAAATTAAAACAGTGCCGTTTCTAGAAAAATTTAAGCTTCTAAGCTTCTAATAATAAAAACACAGTATTTCTTTGTACTTTATTTCCACTTTATTTAAAAATGTCAGGACCTGTTTGAGATGTGCTAAGAAAGGGATGAACAGTCTTCATTGGAAACCATCTTGTTTCAAATAATCACACTTTCGATATTAGTAGAAATTTTAAAGTTTCGACATTTAAATAACAAGTCTGACACACTAGACAAACAGAAATCCTAGAATCAATAGATTCAAATTTTTACCTGATTCAGATCTTATGAACGATCACTAATATTTGCTAGATTCCCCGTTACTTTAATCCATTCATTAGCCCTTGTTAACTATTCTTTTATATAATTTTAAAATATACATAGGTATGTATTATATATATATATATTTCTTGTTAGAATTGATATGTTCCTTGAAAAATTTCTTTTTCAGAATCTTCCTGGCTGTCGATTTTGTTTAAGAATGTACACTTACCAACTACTTGGAAATCGGAAAAATAGGAAACTATCATTAAGCTATTCACTCTATTAATGTCATTTATTTTAATTTGTATCACTTTGTCAAAGAATTCCCAAATTTTAATTATGTTTTGTATTTTCTTTCAATCCCCATTCTAAATTTAATTAATCTGAGATGACTTTTTAATTATATGTTAGATGTGTTAAACATTTTAAATTTGTGCTATTTTAGAATCACTTTTATTGTAATTTGTATTTTCTTTTCAATGCCAATTGTTGTTTATAACTGTTCATTTTTGTATAAATAGCATTGTTAAATTATATTTCTTATCAGTTGACGATGCTCGTAATGAGCGAAACCGGTCCTGACATATTAAATAAAGTGGAATGAAGTACAAAGGAATATTGTGTATTTTTTAATACAATGCTTTTCCACCAAGTATTGACAGTGAACACCCTAAAAGTGTTCTAAGCTTCTAATAATAAAAACACAGTATTTCTTTGTACTTTATTTCCACTTTATTTAAAAAGGTCAGGACCTGTTTCACTCATGGCGAGCATTTTAAATAAAGTGGAAATAAAGTACAAAGGAATATTGTGTTTTTATTAATATAATGCCTTTCCATCAAGTATCGATAGTGAACAACCTAAAAGTGTTCTAAGCTTCTATGATGCAAATAATTTTACAGTGAAAATTTTCATATTAGTAAATTAATGTAACAATTTTCCTGAGATAAATACAAATTTGTTTGTAATTTTAGATTTTGTACTCTTTTTCTAATATCAATTGAAAGTTAATTATTGCACATACCAAAATGTGTCATAACTCAAACAAATTAACTGCATAGATATTTTGAAGCTGTTTTCTCCCATTATGGAAGATATGGTTTTCTGATGGGGATGTATAGGGAAAATGAGGCTTTTGCTACATTCCGTTTTAATGATCGGATGGGTCGATTTTAGGCATTAATGACATCCATAAGGTCAAATATAAATTCATGAATTAACAGTAAAATCAATTAAACGATAGTGTCCATAGTGACATTTTAACGCATCGACACCGGAACCGAAAAAAGGCATTGACCACTAAGCTCCAGGACTGGAAAATTAATTTAACATAATCTTTTAATTTTGTTATACAGTTATGACACCGTTTTATATAGAATATGATACATGTCAATAAAATATTTTCCAAAGTTATGACCGGAATCTAAACGTCGCAAGTTTAATAAAAAAATATGTGTAAACTTACTCTTAAAACTAATATAAATCACACTTTTCTCTGAAACCAAACACTCATAATTACTTTTTGAACACTTTATAATAAAATAAATTACAATTTAGTTTAATATCGGCAGGATTTTTTTTATTGAGGTTTTTATAAAATATTTTTTAACATCAACTCTTTCCTGAATTACTTACAAACAAACATAAAAAAATTAATGTGCATCAAGACAGTTTCGTGAAAACTACAATATTTTAAATCTAGTAAAATACAACTAGTACATTTCATTATTCGCCGAGTGAACATATAATTATAATTAATGTGAAATTTTGAAAGTTGTGTGCAAAAAAGATATAGTTTAACACAAAAATAACAAAATAAAATATAAACGAGTCTTTATAAGTACACATTGATTACACGAATAAAGCAACAAGTAACAGCATAATGAGGAAACATGTTTGAAAAAGCAATTTTTGCTGATATTGTAGCGCAAATGTTTTCTAAACAATGTCCATCTATTATTTACTTTAAAACTTTAAAACACAGTTTTCGAGGGGCCTTAAAAAACATTAAGTAAAATACTATTATAGATTTCCATAATAATAGTGGACTTATTAAAATAATTATACTGACATCTATGAAATACATGTTTATTAATATTAACTGTTATTGGTGGATTTCATAGATGTCAGCAATCTTTGTGAAAAGTAAAATTCTACTACGATCTTGGTATTTCGATCATTATTGATTTATGGCAAATAAATAGTGGTTTTAAATATAGAAAAACCACCGATTCATTGAAACAAGTTGATATTTGATAAAAAAAATACACTTAGATAATAGAGCCTAAATGCATTGCTGTCATTTGTTGCCAAAATTCATCAACTAAAATATAAATTACAGATTTTCATAATCAGATAGTAAAATTGTGTAGTAATCGACAATTAATTTGTAGAGTGAGGATTTAAAGATATTTCCAAGAAATGAAAGTATAATATCAATTTTTTAAAGTGTGTTTTAGTTATGCAGGATATTCAACCCGCATTTGTAAAATTTCTTGAAATTTACAGACGTATACATTAAATTATATAGAAACTTCATTTATGTGATTCTGAATTATGTGAGAAGTCTCTAACAACAGTAATTACTAGTATGAAGTCAAATTTACGGGGTACATAGAGAAATAATGAAGAACAACTAATATGCAACATTGACCCATGCATTTAGTATTTTTTACAACATTGAACCATCTATCAAAGTCTTTAATGAAGAAAGTGCGGTACATTACAGTGCTTAGGTACATCAAAATGCAACAAAGGCAAAAATATTCAAAGTATTACATTTACAATATGTTATTTTTAGATCTATATTATTTTAATAAACTATTATTCCACGCCGCTGCTCTGCTAGATCGTTACTTAATGTCACGTTCAAATCACTGGTCACTGGGTCATTTCATCACTACATTTTTAATGTCCGCAGTATGTATTAACAAACGTCGAAATATACAGAAAGATTTTGAATGGTAAAATGATTTTTAAGTAGCTATGATAACATTAAAAATAATAAAAAAAACTATCACAATTAATAACATAATTCCTTAATTTAATTTGACAAATTGAAATTACTTTCCTAGTAAAATAAATGTATTCCGATGCCTACCACAAATCAAGTGAAATAAATACACTTTTTGGCAACTTGCTACTAAACTTTTCGAAAATACTAATTTTAAAAAAAACCAACCACTTCCCTACTACCCACACCAATAAATTAAAATAACAAAATTCTAAATATTTAAATATTACAAATGTAAGAATGAAATTTAATCTTACCTTTCTGGCAGCGTTTGCTTTAAGATCTTGTGGGGAGGCAGCCATATTGGAAAATGGAACATCCACATTGAATTTGATGGAATGCAAAAGTTGAACAACTACGTTTGATACATTTTTGAATGAAAGTTTTCGTTTAGCTGCACTGCCTAACATGCTCCCTCCTAGGCACATCTAAAACGATAAATAGATACATTATTAATGAGAAATTAAAAAGAATATTACTCAAATCAATTTAAATATTTAAAATCCATTCAGCACCGAGAGTTGATATCTGATGTTTCTTACATTTTTACAATATAAATATGACATAAAGCACTTAAAACTTATATTATTCTATTATTTCCAATACAATTAAAAAATACTATTGTTATATATAATACTATGTATAATTGAATCATTAAAAATTTTGATCAACTACAACATTAAAACTTTTTTTCTTCTCATTTTAAAATGAAAACATATTCCTGACTACATTTTTGAGTTTACCCATTGAAACTGTTATTCCATTCTTGCACTGAATTATTAAATGCAATCAATCAGGTGTGTTTCGTTTGAAATCCTCACACAACACATTTAAAACATACATGGTCTCGTGGTCGAGAATCAGCAATACTCCATCTCAATAACTAGTGTTTTGAAGTCAAAATAATTCCATAGCTCTGTTATTATTCAATATGAAGTTATCAGTGCACCGAAAAATAGTAAAGTGGTATATTATATAAAATCGTCTATACAGAGGAATGTAAGTATACCTTTCTCCTTCTTGGTGGTGGTACAATGAAATAAGTAGTAACACTATGGTCCCTGAGATATGCATTACGAGTTCCCCCTTGTCCTGCCTCCACTTCATAAGCGCCCCCGAGGTATTCTAAAGTAGCTTGAGTTATATGCACTCGCCTAAAAATGAAAACAATTATTTAAATATATTAAAATAAATGATCGCCACATTAAAATCGATTTGTAGTTCTTTTCACGATTATTATCTGTAAAACAATATCTTGGGATGAAAGGGTTTCTAAATGTTAGGTGATACCACCGACCACAACATGGTGTCATCTCAAGGTTATAATCATACGCTGCAACAAAATTGTAAAATTAGAGGTTTAGTGATTGTAGAAAATGAAACATTTTCTTCATCAAGCAAGTATTTGTGATCATTTGTACATATAAAACTAAAATTTAGAATTTCTTCATATTCTTAGTCTATGAAGAAAATGACTGACAGAGCTTTATGAATTTGATTAAATTTTTCTATCATATTAACTGCATTAATGTTTTTCATTATTTATATAATTTTAGATACCCTGGTTCTCCACCGGCTTCCATATTGTTTGCGAGAGTAACATCGTTGCTCCAAACATCATATTGCCACTTTCGGAGTCCTAAAACTCCACAAAGAACTCTGCCTGAATGGATTCCGACTCGCATGTTCAACTGCACGTCTGTGGCTTCAACGACCGATCTAGAACAAATCATTTGATTTACTTTTACATCTGAATAAAATATGCACAAATGTGAACAGTAAATTCATTATATATATTGGTTACTTACGCAATTGCATCAATCATATCCAAACCCATCTCAACGCAGCATTTTGCATGATCAGATCTTGGTTCCGGTAATCCTGACACACAGTAATAGCAATCGCCTAATATCTTTATCCTGAGACAGTGATTATCCTGAAATATAACAGAGTCAAATTATATTAAAGTTTCGTTTTAATTAATGATTAAAGTTTACAAAATTGTTATAAAACATTTAGTCACAGCAGTTTTTAAAATTTATTGAACAATCAAGGTGTAACAATAAACTTCTTAAATATTTGAAACATTATTCTACAATTTGTTGCATCATATTTTCGATATTAATTTTCCAAAAATTTTGCATTGCATCTGTCTAAGAGTCATCATATTAAGTATATGATGGTTTTCACGGCTTAAAAACAATAATGTCATTGACAGTGTGTATATAGTTGTTGATAATGTATTGACTCACATTGGCAAGTTGGTCGAATCTGCCGAAGAGTTCATTAAGTAACCTGACTAGCTCCTGAGCACTACATTGCGATGCCAACACTGTAAATCCCACAATGTCTGCAAATAAAATGCTGAAAAGATGACAGTAAAATATTAGAATAATTATGACACATAAGATTCACCGATATTAAGTAAAATACAGCCATAATTTTGATAACAATCATGTCAGATTTAATAAAGTATTGGAAAAAATGGAGTGGTCAACACTCTGGCGTGTCTGTTTGATTTGATAACGATTGCCAGAGGTTTGAGTTCTCATATGGACACTTTCATACATTAATTTTGAAAGCATAACATAGATGTCTGTGACGATGAAATTTCCTCTCACTTATACGTTATTAATAGCAAGAACACTGAGATCCTTTCCCTATTCTAATAAAGAGAGCTAGAAAGACTATGTTAAAACCAGTTTCTCGCAAAAGAGCCTATGTTGGAATGCTCTTTTATGAGTACATATGCAACACATTAGTACATAGCACGGATTGAAAAAATGCATTTGACTCAATTGTGTTGCAAATGCAAGTCACGAAACAAATTCTGCACAATTAAAAGATATCTTACAATTTTAACAACATTATACAATCCAAATATTTTAATATTGCATATACATATATTATGTAGATTGCATTATGTTATTGCGTTGTGTTTTTATATTATGAATGGTATTCATAAATTGAATATATTATTGTATACTATAGAAATATGCTACTAACGAGAATGCGGAAATTTTAATGTCGTAATATGCAATAAAACAATATCTCAAAGAGTAAATATAATTACCCGTTGTTTGATTGTGTTACTCACCTAACTTGTTCATGTTTCTGGATATAAATTTTATGAAATTGTCCTTCAACAGGTGATATGATGTCATTCTTCATCTCCATTGCAACATGTTGAGGTAATACGGACAGCAATAAACGTTCCTGTAACATATAACAATCTAATTAAAACATCTTCATAAATAAAAAATCATCAGATTAAATCAGAATATCTAATTAAATTAACCCTTTGAGCGGTATCACCATGCGGATTACGTCAACTATTAATTATCTTCAGCTCAGCTCATATTTTTTTAAAAATCACCATTACTTTTTCTAGTCATGCATTTTGACAGTTAATATTCATCGAAAATCCAATCCAATAATAATAAACAAAAAATTAGGAAAAAAGAAAATCTTTAGCCATAATTATTATAATGAGGACAGCAAAAATCCATTTCTGTTCTTCAAATAAAATTCAATAGCACCAGGTGTCCAAAAATGAATTAATCTTTTGTATGTATTTTAAAACTCCAACATATTAGCATTATATTTTCGAGATTGAGAAGGCAAAATATTACACTGAACACATTAAATGTTTATTCAGCATATTTTAATTTATCTAAATTCATAGAAAATAGCCCACTACTCAACGGGTTAAAATATGTACATACTAATACAATATGGTATATAAAAATACAATATTATACAAAAAATATACGAATACCAGTCTTTTGAACTGGTTTTCCGGTACAGCAATCTCTTTTAATTATAAAATATACAGTAAAATGGAATTATAAACTAAGTAATTCTCATTCTGAGACTGAGCAGACATCTTAATACAACAATTATTGTATTTTTTTCTGTGCTAAGTAGTACTAAGTAGTATATCGTTTTTCTCTATTTTTTTAAACAATTTTTTATCATCACCGAAGATATCATAATATGGGTTACTTTACCTTCAAGTAGTGAATTACTAATTATGTATTAGGTTAAAAAGCAAACTTAGTATGACATACCAATTTCTCATTCTCGTCTTCCATTTCCAAACGTGCCGCGATGCAGTTTCTGGTGTCAAGGAATGCTCTTCTCTGGGCATGCTCCATCAGGTTGTGCATCAAGATACCAACCACGTTCACGCACAGGAATACAAGGACGTTTGCGACCATCTGAAATTCAAGAAAAGGAATTGTTATGAAACAAATTACAAAAAAATAATTAGATATACATTACCAGTAATAAGACTACAAACGAAATCAAATAATTAAGCACACAAAGCGTTTTTTTTTTTAAATAATCATAATATCATGATTAACCATTCATTCGATCGTAGTGACAGCTACTGCTCAAGGCATTTTATCATTTCACGTCAGTATTAATTTAGAATTCATCTAGACAATCTAAGTTTTTTTTCAATCAATATATGAATTACATGAAAAATAAAACACAGTACCAATTCCACATTATTCATTATATCGAGCAATGCGAGCATTTTAAGTAATAATGAAATCATTGAGAAACTAGTCAGATATACATTAATGTGAAATTTGTACAAAAAGTCTATATTTTTTTATACAATCCCAAAGGTGCCTACCAAGGAACGCCAGTGAACACCTTAAAAGTGAGCATGAATTACAAAAAAAAAATAGCACACTATTTTGTACTAATTCCACATTAATTTAATATTATCAGGAGCGGTTTCGCTCATTACGAGCCTTATCAAACGTTGAATGTTCATGATGATCGAAACCAGTCCTGATCATATTCAATGGCGGATTAAGCACATAGGAGGCCACAGGCGCAATAAAATGTTGAAGCCCTGTTTTTCGAATAACATAAAAAAGTCAGAAAATTTCAAGTAAACAAATCTGAACAAAAAGTAAATGGGTTATAATATATAAGCAATTTTTGAGGCCCCTAAGATTCGGAGGCTCCAAGCGAGCGCCTCATTTGCTTATAGGAAAATCCGCCACTGCTCATATTAAATAAATGTGAAATTATACAAAACAGTGTTTTGTTTTTTAATGCCTTTTCCCCAAGTATTGACAGTGAACACCTTAAAAGTGAGTATGAATTACAGCCTAAGGATAGCAGTGGCGAATATATAGTATGTCTCCACGCTGGAAATTATACCATTTGTCCACTTCGGCTTCAAATGCTTATACATATACTCAATTTTCCTAAGTAAATCGAATGATAAATAAAAATCTCTTCTAATATTTCATTTTTTTTTTTAAGAAATGATTCCGTCGGAGATTTCAACAATTCCCCTTAACTAACTTACTTTCGCACAAGCGAAAGCAATCAATTTACAACTATTGAATCCCCATTTCTAAAAATAGGGATTCAACAAAAGCTTATAAAAAAATAACTGCTTATTTCTAAAAATAAGCAGCTATTTTTTAAATACATAAACATATGACTAATAACAGAATGACAGCAGTTAACTAGTTAACTATGGGTCCATATTGTGTTTAATATCGTTTCCGGTGTTTCAACTGGCAATAATGATTACTTTTTAGTGTAACATTACACCGTAGCAATTATAATAATAAGAGAGTTTCCAGATTATAACTATAAGCCTACTGTAGCACGGGCTTTCAGGATTTCCTAAATTGGGACATTTTGGCATTTCAGTGTCACGCTTAGAGATCGTTTTCCACCAAGCTCCAGTTGGCACACCGTTGCCAGCGTGCCTAATGAGGCGTCACACCGTTTCCGAAAGAATAGGAACGGGCCCAGGTCAATGCGCCTCTCGCTACCGATATAATTTACAATGCACTAGCATAGCGTATTACACTGCGATGGCTGTGCTAAATGAACCATGAATTTCAAGTATATATTACGTCAAAATCAAATAATATTTCGAATAAAAAATAAGGTCTCATCGTTGAGCGATGCAATGAACAAATCGATGCTATTCTTTCCTCTCAAAATTTCGGGTCACGGACTGTCAAGTGATGGTGATTTTACGACTGCAAGTTTTGAAGGGTTTTTTTTTATTTGATAATGGCAGCTGGTGTAAAAATCTTGATGTGCCAATTTATCAATGAAAGATTTTTACAAATCAATACACAGAAATGTCTCCTGTCGTAATAATTGTATTTATTTTTTTTATACTGAATACACAAATAGTTAAAGAAACTTCAATGCAATATATTTCACTTAGAGCATACATATCGAAGAGCAAACAACATCTCTTTGACAAAAGTAAATGTAGGTTCTGATTGGCTGTCATGGTGAGGTGTGCATTTGTTTTTAACGCAATTTGAAGATAAGTGTATTTGAATTTCAATATAATTTTTAGACTGATGTTGGTTATGCTTTTACATAAGATAATATAAAGAAAGATTAACTCTAAATTGATGATTCTGAATCTCTGGGATTCATTCAAATTTCGATATAAAAAAACCTCGTGTAGTGTGAGCAAAAAATGTGCCCGACTTATGTATATTAAAAAAGACGGCATGAAATAAGAAAGTCGCCTTATAGTCAAGCCGAAAACAAACTACACGGTTCCTACAAGATTTTCTGCCCCCCGCCGGTCTCTTTGTTTTTTCCCAGTCATCTCACATCATATCATATGGATGGTCATCAGATCAGCGGCCTCCCGCGCGACAGGCTTTTTAAAGAAAAATATTTTTTCTTTTTCTTCAAAAAGTAGTCGCTCTAAATAGGACACGCGCAAATTTTTCTTCCAGTGGGCCGTAAAAAAACAAATTATGATAGGTTCGGGTCGCAAAAATAAATGAATTTAAATTACACTCAATTCTCTTTTACATGGGGAAAGGTTCCATCTAAAAACAGTCGTGCAAAAAACGTGTAAAAAGTTGACCTGATCGTTTCCATTAAATTCGACCGTGTTATTTATAAATTGTGTAAAAATATACCGTACAGAAAGAGAATGACGTGTACTTGTTTATAAACACATGTTTTGTTTTGAAATATTTAGGAATATTTATATGTAATTCAAAAGTCAGTGCGATCTTTGTTCTGTTTAATTTTAAGCTAATTCTTTAGCATTTGACTTAATATTTGTGGTTTGTATTAAGCCGTACAATCGAACTCAAATTTTCATTATTATAACCTATTTTTATGAACCGATTTATTATCATTCATTAACGAAAAAGCTTGCTCGCATTTATTAAATTTAATGATTTGTTTTAAAAGTAATATGTATTAAATTTTAATTAAAATAAAAATTCGAGGGCCGCATTTTTAAGGGCCCGTGGGCCACGAGTTGTGCATTACAGTTCTAAATAAATAATAAATTCTTGAATGTATAAAAAGTAGAGTGGACATTTTTTCAATCGCACCACTAAAAAATAACAGACAATTACTATTACTACCTAAGTTAACATTATTGTTTAGCCAAAGACCTCTGAAGAAAAAGTGCCGGCTTGGTATTGATTTATAAATAATGATATAAGAATGATAAAATCTTACAAATTTTATCTTTCAACTAACAATACTGATGATTCAACATGGCTTTACAATATAAAGATAAGCGTCCGGGTAAAAATTACTGTTTACTGTCATAAATGGCAACATAAAGTTCAGTAATTTATTAAATAAACAACTAGAAAAACCGGAATGCCCAAGAGAACAAATTTAATAATCCTAGCATTCATTAATATGCCATTATGTAAATAAATAATTAAGATAGACGCTAAGCTCTTCGTGTTAAGACAACCTGGCTGTATAAATATTTCAATACGATAAAAAACAGCAAGTTATTTTGTTTGGTGATTGTTTCGACATTGCTTAATCTTTGCTTTGCGACTATTCTAAAACGAATTTTCGATCGCTTTAATCAATACTTACATATACAACAGTTATAATAGTTTAATTTATTATTGCGTTCGTGAAAAATAAAAAAAACGAAATACACGTAATTTTCCGCTGCAAAAAACTCGATGGATTCGGCGGTAGTTTTGTGGAAATTTATTTATAATATAAAATAAATTATAAGTGAAATAATTAGGACATGAATAATATATGTATTATTTGAGCCCCTGATAAGTGAAATGAGCTAAGTAGTAAATTGATAAATCTTTTCTATTAGACTTTAAAGTATCACGTCTTTGCTCGGTGTTTTCGTGGATTGAATGTTTTTATTTTCGGGAGAAAACACTATTGTGGTGTGTATTCTCTAAGTTTACTTATTTTAAATGATATTTTAAGACATGTAGAGTAATGTAACGCACCTCAATAATTTATTCTTATGGAACCACTTCGCTCATTTCACTTATTAAAGGCTCATCTATTGTATATGCTTTCTGTAATAATTGTAACATAAATATTTTGTACATCGACTATGGAAAGGAAAAAGGACGTAACCCACAGTTTTTTCAAAACAGATTTTTTTCGATAATCACAATGTATCAAACTAGATACACGTTCTATCAAAAGGATGCATTTAGCTTTTAAGTTTGAAAAAGATGACCTTGTAAAAAATTAAAACCAAGAAAAAAGACTGATATAAAGGTTTTACCTAGAGAATTTCTTTAATAAATATTAGATTATATCAATTAAACACCACTTTAGAAGTCTCCGTGCACTTCAAGGTTGTGTATAATTCATAATTTGCATATGGCTCAAAATCATCAAAACACGCTTTTTGGGCTACTTGTAAAATTTGATATGTGTGGGTTACGACGTCCTTTTTCCTGTCTACAGTCGATATATATTGTTTATATTAAAGTATAAAATCGATACACAAGAATATTATATAGAGCAAAAACTACTTTATCTTTGAATTGAAATTGTCAAAATTTAAAAATTGATATGTATACCCAAGTGTAAAATTTATGAAAACGAATTTATTAGAGACAGCTTCGGCGTGTAAAAACACTAAACACAAAGAAGTTGGTACATTTTTTGCGATCTCAAATTCCACTAAAGAAAATATAGGGTGTTTTTTTTTTTGCTATTATCTAAAGAGGAAGAAAAATAACACGAGAGAATTGTCAAGAAATAAATAGTCTGCGTGATTGATATGGCTGTCAATAAAATGTGTCGCAATAGACATGGTTTTATATTCAGATATTGGATAAATATTCCCGGCTTACCCAGGTGAATAAATATCAAATATAAAAAGAAAATATTTGAAATAACATTGATAAATAATATTAATATAACGTATTTAAATATGATTATGGGACGCTGTGGTGAAAACAGTGAGTCAATTTTGATTCATAAAGCCATTTTCAAACCAGCGAAATGTATTGGCAAATCGTAAGTTTTGATTAAAACTGTGTAGTTGCTGTGTTTTATAACAAATAATTATATGACTGTTTGTACTATCGATATTTGTAAAATCGAACGAAAATCTTGATTACAAAATCAATTTATTTACATCATATAATGTTTATAGTAACCCCCCATATAGCGTATTCCCTATAGTATGGGCAGCATTCCCCCGTATAGCGTTGTTTTTTTACAAAAAGCTAAAGTTTAAAGGTCAAATTATAATTTTCATAAATATATTATATTATTTCACGCATTTGTCAGAACTAGTTCTGATGAAGATATGTCCTATAAACTGAATAAAAAAAAGAACTACATACAAATTTTTACGACGTTGTAGGTCCTGTTGTAAGATGCTGACCTATTGATTACGTTGAAATGATGGAAATGCGGAAAAAGGGTCGTATAATAAATAATTTCGTATTGATAATTGATAAATCGCCTGACAGCATCATTGGCATAAAAAAAAGAGTGAAATTCAATTAATGCCTGTAACAGATTTCACCGTTGCCAACATTAGCGCTCCTAACTGACCTGGAAAATAAATACAACGATGATTCGGAGGTTTATATGCGAATAAGCTTTCGAACGTGCACAGCCTGTGGAAACTGGTTAAGGCAAAAGGGGTGAAAACAAGTTTCCAACCCAGTTAACCGAAAACCGGATCAGCAGGGCGGAGAGACGAGTTCAAAGGGTTGACATTAATAGAGTACCCAGACGCCAGGAGCATACGGTCTATGGCTTCGTTTCCAGCGTAAGCCGCGCGATCCACCTAGGCGTACTTCGCTATGCATTGATTGGGTTGACTATTTTTGAAGGACACGGCCGGCCTTTGTGAAACGATACTTTTATTGTTGACCACCGCGATGGGATCGTAAATAATAAAAAAAATAACACTTAATTTCATTCGCCAACCACGCCACTGTCTTACTACATCAGCCAAATGTAGAAACCGATTTGTATACATGTGTAGTTAGAGCAAATCGGTTACAAGAAAAAAGCGCATGTGCAAATAATATAAAAGACAGATGCGTAAAAAAACAAGAAAAATATAAATAGCTTTTAGTTTTTTTATAAAATTATTTTTATATGCGACGGAAGATAAATATATGTAAAAATAGTTATATGATGATTCAAAAATTAATATCGCTTGATTTAAAAATAGTTCCGGATTAGTGGAGTAGAGTTCGAGTCCTATTATGGACAATTTTTTTTCAATCTAATTACCGATTTCTGTACGAAGGTTTGGATGTTTAAAAATTGATGATGTCTAAAAATTAAAGGTGCGAGGTAATAATATACCAATACTAAAACATGCTTAGTAAAAACACAATATTCCTTTGTACTTCATTCCACTTTATTTAATATGTCAGAACCGGTTTCGCTCATTACGAGCATCGTCAACTGATAAGAAATATATCAGTTGACGATGCTCGTAATGAGCGAAACCGGTCCTGACATATTAAATAAAGTGAAATGAAGTACAAAGGAATATTGTGTTTTTACTAATATAATGCCTTTCCACCAAGTATTGACAGTGAACACCCTAAAAGTGACTAAAACATGCTATTGAGATACCTCCATTAAGAAAGGTTATATGCTTCACATTGGAAGCGGACATGGATTAGACAAAAAAAAATATCGTATGAAATTCTAACACAATGTAGGTTTTTACATATTATATATATTTAAAATAGTATGTACACAAATCCGCACAAGTTCCCTACGAGTACATTTCACAGTGCGCAATCGTCCCGATGCGAAAATCTCTTTCGAACAATGATTATGTGCGCAGTTGTGTTGTGGGGGTACCTATCGGTCGTAAGTATTTTCGTGAAAAAGCGAATGTTATGAATGACGATGCGTAGAGGAAAATCAATTAATTGATCTACTCCTCATATAAACGGTGAGTTTCAAAAATTCCTAAAGTTCGCCATCCTTAAACATCAAATTTTCACTGGCTTAAAAAAAAACTGTTAGTATTCTCTACGCAAAAATATGTGATGCAAAATTCGGAGAAATAGTTGAATGAAAAAGCGATAAATGTTATATCCACATTCCTCCAATTCATGTTATTTTTTTGGTGTTGTTATGTTTTGGATTAACCGCGTTAATTTATACCCGATTACTTCCGGTTATTTAAATGTAGAATGCATATTTTTATTGAAAATAGATAGTCGAATTCGGTACATTCAAATTTTATACATCAGAAAATATAGAAGATTCATCTCAAAATATCTCGGTTCACCGTTTAATTTTTTTTGAACGGAACATGGTAGAAAAGCTTAATGGCAAACCACCGTGTTACTAGATTTACGTGGAAAGTATTCGAGCAATTTTCACTTTCGGTACTTACGCGTTTGTGCGCAACTTGCCCCTTCAACGCTCACGAGTAGATAAATGATTTTAACATTAAAAACGAATCTTAATATTGTTAAAAAGTGAAAACATAAAGCACTAGGAAAGTATCATATGAGAATTATTATACATTATATTAATATGTCCGAATTCACTACAAATTAAAATCAACTTCAATTCAGCCTTTTAAAAACCGACAGTATAGTTAACGTGGGCCATGCGTTACATTTGAAATAAGTAATTTGTTCCTGAAGAATTTCGTATATAAAATAAAGGAACATTTTTAGAAAAAAATGGGTAATTTTTCGTAACTTAATAAAGGATTTGGTTGTTGATTATCCCACTACCACCCGTTATGTGTATGTGTATGCAGCCGCTGTTTCACGGCCGCTTTCCATAACGCAATATGGTCATTTACTCATCATATTATTGATCCGATACAGAGCTGCACGGTACCTATCTTTTAACCATGCACTGTTGTGCTTAAAATAAAAAATAGAAAGAAAAAAAGAGAATGTGACTTGCTCAGCCATTTAGTTAAAATGATTAATGAAGTATCCTATGTATCCGTCCGTATACTGAGAATTCGGCGAGGCGGAAGAGTTTAATATACTCCGCGTTAAATTTGAAAGAAAAGTATAACCGATGTCTTACATAAGGTAAATGATTTTGGTATATTTTCAGCCGTTTATGTACATATGTAAGAATTACTTGAAGCTAAAGTATTGAATACTAATTTGGATTTTAGATGAAAAGAAAATAGATAAAGGGCAGTAACTGAACGTATCAAATAATATTAAAGATAAAATTTCGTGTAGCAATTATTATACTTTTAGATTTTTTTAGAGTGCAATACTATATCGTTCGAGGACTATTCGAAGACGTGTAATGGATACTGTAAAAAATCGACTCTTTCGAGCACATGTTGTGCCTACTGGGAAGAAAATACATCGAATAAATATTATGTTCATGAGTAATAGTTTCCTCCATTGGATGGATGCCGCGGAGTTTTCCACAAACTAATGAGAATTATAAGTAAAAATCATCTGATTATTTTTACACTGTATTTAATTTCTTCAGTAAGATTATATGAATAAAACTGTTTAAATAAAAACAAATAATATGTGAGTGAAAAAAATATGATTCTTTCAAAATACAATAATATTTCAATCTTTGAAAACACATTGGTACTAATTCCACATTAAATTACTTTCCACAGAATTGACATTGAACACCTTAACAGTAAAAATAAATATTGCCAAAACAGGTAATGCCAATTTTCGATCAATATTATCATCTAATTCGAAAATAGTACCTAGTAAACTCGAGGTAAAGAAACATACCGTTACCTTACCCATGTCTTAGGTTTTTTTTTTTTTGGATATCAAATTTATGGAGCTTTAAGTACCAGGACGCGCTAGCGTCAAGGTTCTTCTAGTCTCCTTCATCGATAAAGTTTTTGAAAAATTGTAAATTGCATCCCCTTACCATCATTTGCAGACGGAAGGGCGTGATCACTACAGAGATAAGAATTTCACGGGAACTCCATATGCATTATTTTGCAAATCAAATTCCACATGCTTCCTCCATACTACATCCGTACATGTACACACACATGCGCATACATACATAAACACATACAGTACACAAAAAAATAAAAAAAGCGAGTCATTTTCGTGATGCTAAATTCGTTCTTAAATTGACAATTTTAGACGACATAAGATCTATGGAGGGTCGTCGAGCAGAACTGCTCTGGGTCTAAAACAATTCTCAGGCAGTGTCTCGTCGTAGTTGTGGAGATTAGAGATCGTTGGGTTAAAATGTTTTCCTACCTCGCTGTGAAACTTTTGAGATATTTCACGAACAAACTCGCGGATGGAAGGTATTTTCAAGTCTCTGAGAAGCAGCGAGTTACGCACGTACCACGGGGCGTTACATATCTGTCTCGGTGATTTATTTTGGACAATCCGGAGAGTCTTCATATGTTTGCGGTGAGCATACTTCCATATTGGAGCAGCGTACACCATGATTGGTCGAGTAATTGCTGTGTTTAGATTACATAGAGTACGTACTGGGACTTGAGTCCAGACACGCTTAATCGCTATAGCAAGGATATTACCAACTAGGTAATAAAAGGCGACATATGTTTTATTCCTTAATTGACTGAGCATATGGACGTGTTAAACGTCTTCAGTATGATTTTACTACTAGTAGTTTATATACTATAAATTGGGGTCGGACAAGATACAATGAAGTTAAAATGTTAAAAAACGATGAATTTCTTTGAACATTTTATGTAATCATCTCCGTTCCCAATAAAGAGCATACATTTTAGTGATGGAGCTTATTTTCACATTAGTTGTTTTGCGAGAACTACTGTCAATGAATCTCCCGTTTTGTGAAAAAAAAACGATGGAACTAGGACAGGGATGGCGGTTAGATATATCGCTCGTTTTTAGAATTTGATTGAGAATTTTAGACATTACATACATCTATGTATTTAAACACAAATTCATGAATCGCTATTATTATAAGTTTCGTATCCGCGAACAACGAAAGAAGACAACGATGTTTACCACTTCACTACACGTCCGAAAACATAATAATAGCTTTCAAAAGTCCGACAGCTTAGAAAGAATAATTCTACGAGTACGCCACTGGTGGTAGAACACCAAGTGTGAGAGATCAAAAATGACTACGAGAGGTGACAGAATCGAGCTATGTGATAATAGCTTTAGGCCTTTGGGACATTAGGCACTGAAATGAAACACTGTGTTACGGGATAAATAAACGATTTAACTGACAACACTTGAAACAATTCAAAGACAGTCTATTGCAGAGCGGTAAACATATCAAGCTGTTTAACAATCTCGTTAAAATAACAGTTGGGTTGGGATATAAGGACAAAGTGTTTGTAACAAACAAATTAAATTATCAGTGGTTTGTCTCATTATTTGAATACAATATTGCTTTTAGCATTTTCGTTTATTCACTGTTACGATTCGTAGGATCACCAGAGCTGTGAAGTGATAAAGATGGTTTCCTTCTTTCTGGATTGAATACTGTTGTCGAAATAAAGTGAGCTATGATCTTTTCTCGCTCTCGAAAAATTCGCAGAGCAATCATTCACAGTCAGCAAATAGATAAAACGTGAGAGACATTCAAATCATTTAACTAAGCACGATCGAGGAATAAATTATAGTGCGTATTTGGATACTTTATAGGTGAAGTACCGTGCTCAAATTACAGTATGTTAACTATTACTAAACGCAAGCGATATATTATCAACGTTTAAAAACGTATTAATAGTTTATTGGCATTATATTTTAAACGTTTTAGACATTCAACGGTACAAGCTATCACGAAAAAGGTACTAGGTTGTTCGGATGTATGATTAATGACAAACTTTACAGACCAGGTTAACATAAATATATATTGTAATATAATGCAATTATTTGTTCATATCTCAATAACTGACGAAATATTTTAACCAGCTCACGTTTATGCACAAGTCCAAACGTACAGTGTATCATTTAATTAAAAATTGCGACTGAAGGTAAACTTGCAGGAATTTCAATGTTAAATTTGAATCGTTAATATTTTGTAAATTTCCACACGTTTTGTCACCTTCACGGACGAACTTTCAGCATGCATGAAGTTACCGAAAGGCGGAATACGGGTTTTTAGTGACAAAACGTATGGAAATTTACAGAATATTAACGATTAAAATTAATAAAAATGTATGGTTGAAGAGCTTGAAGGATGCCCAACCAGTCGATCGCAAATTAAAAATTGGTCGATTTCGAAAACTATCATTTTTTCAAAAACTGAAATGTTTTAAAAAAAATAATATGTTAAAAATAAAACAAAAATACAAAATCGAAATATTTTGTAGGCACATATCCAATGATATTAAGCATTTCAAATAACCATTTAAAGAAGGGAAAAAACATAAATACATTTTATTATAAAACTCATGTAAGAAATCAATCGCGAAAATTCTTAGGTTTGAAAAATAACTTCCAGCGGAAAAAAGGTTGGGCGCCCTTGATATAAACAAAGGATTGCATCAGAATGACTAATCAGTAGGAAGTGTACAAACATGAGACAGAAAAAACCTACTTTGGTGTACCCGTGTCCCCAGCAAAACAGTACAAAGAAAATAAAATTGATAAACAAATGCATACCGAAACTACGAGAAAAGTTTGACGTTCGTGACACAAATTAATATCTACCTGTAAGCCGTAAAAAAAACGTCGTGAAAAATACCTGATGGCAGTAGATGGATCGAATGGCGCCATTTAATAAAGCCAACAGGTGTGTTGGTAAACAATATTGTTTATATTGTTCGTTATGAAAGGCTCTAGCGAGATGACGGTGAACTGTTTCCATCATAAAAAAACACGGCGTGGTCGATAAAGATAAAGCATGGCTGAAAATTGTCGCCTGTCAATGGGATTCCCGAACTTTTTTAACGGGTTGATCCGGATAGGGTTTGTTATACCGGTAATACCGAAACCGGGATCTCGGTATTCATGGATTTTTTAAATACCGAAATACCAGTTTTTAAAACACAAATACGTCGGTATTTCGGGATTAAACATTGACTAAAATAAATTTTGAATGTATAAAATCCTACAGATATTTTAATAAAAATAATTACGATGAATTGAAATATTTTAAGCCTGCTAATTGATGAGCCTTTCAATGATGTATTATTATTTCTATTAAGCGTAAGTTATTTATGAAAATCACATGTTTTATATATTTTTTAATAAGGGAGGGTTTTGGGTTTCATAGAAAATTATTAAATCTTGATAATCCAGTTGATAATCAAGGTTCAGTTAAATAGGTTGATGTTTTTGAAAATTAATAAAGTCATTAATAATTGAGTACATTTTAAATAAGATAGATGGATCACCATTGTTGAATTAATTTCTATTGGGATTTATCGTATCATTTGTAAGTAATTAATTTGTAATTAGTACTATCAATGTTTGTATCTTACCCTCTTCCCTGCGTTCAGTAGAAAAAAACAAAATCCCGACTATTATTTTATTATTTATAACTAGAGAATTAGAATATTTTTATTTTGTTTATGCGTAAATTTTTTGATGTTATGCCTGATGATGCTTCAGAAGCGAAACACGTGTCACATTTTGTAACACAACGAGTGGAATAAAAAGTTATCGAATTTAATATATACCTACTAAATTATTTTTTATTTTTTTATTTATTGATTTGGCATTTACTTGGTAGAACTCCATTTTAATAGGGTAAAATATCAAGGTATTTCAGTTCTACAGTTTTTAAAAAAGTTAAAGGTTGATAGCTATTTCGGCTTACGCCATCGTCAGAACTATGCTTTAAACATACATTTACTCAGCTAAATATACTGTCTAAGAAGAGATACACAATGCATCATATTATTCACTCTAACATAACCTCGATGTTAGAGTAACTCTGACGATGGCGTAAGCCGAAATAGCTATCAACCTTTAACTTTTTCTAAAACTGTAGAACTGAAATACCTTGATATTTTAACCTACTAAAAAGTTACCGCAAAATCTATCGGAAATATTATCAATATCAATCCGATAAAAAAACTATATGTCAATCATATTTTATAATCATAATAGACGTTAATATTCAATCAATATTGCGAAATGTTTTTTGAGAAGCACTGATATAATTTCGCAAAGCGTCAAGTAAAAGTACAGCTTCAAGAGGAAGCGTTGTTAAAAAATAAAAACTCTTAACGTTTTAACGTAGTGAGTCTCGACTGAGACTTATCACGTTAGGGTGCTTCCTGTTACGAAATGTTGGAAAGCATTGTTATTCAGACAACGCAATATAAATTTTTAACTTTATTAACTAACTAACGTTGTTAAAATTAAACGGAAAGTTCACGTAACGAAGGCAGTCAAATTATAAACACGCTAATGAATTGATTTCATATTTAATTCAATTATAAAACATTTTAATATTGTACGTAATCTGAGTATTCTAAAAAAATCTATAAATACTTCCATGTATTTAAACAAAAATAAATGTACTATAATAGGCAGCGATACATTAGTTCGATCATATGGGCCCTCTAGAGGTGAACTGAGCCAACTACAACTTGGACATGAGTAAAATCACGACTTTATTTGGTGGATTGCATATTTTTATTTTATGTATCTAGATTACACTATTGCAATGTGTATTAATTAACTGAGGTTACTTCACTTTTACGATACTTTAAGACGTGTAGAATATTACAACGCATCTAACTTTTTTTAAATACCACTCAGCTCACTTTACCTCTAATGGGCCTATATACAAACTTAACGCTTAATTTGGCGCCACTTAGCACAAAGTGGTAAGATTTTTATTAATTAGTAATAAGCTCTCCACTTTTTTTCACACCCATGGAAGAGTTCTCAATCATCGTTAGTCCTCATCAGGTATTGTGAAGTATATTAATTGTCGATTTCTTTATGTCGCATTCACTTAGAAATATATACACTTTCATAAATATATTATTTACGACTCAGTGGCGATTTTCCCACAAGCATTGTTTATTACTTAGCTTAGATGCGGATGTACATCGCTGACTATTTTCGAGTTTTCTTTTACACAGCTTTGTAATTATGCTTGTATTGAAACTGACAGCCCGCATCAAAGTAAATAGTTTTCAAAATAAAAATGGAGTAATTAAGTTTTAAATATACATAAAAATACGGAAAATAAATGTGCTTTCAAAGAGAATCCATAACAAGATGTAATGGGTAAGAAATATTTCTCGATAAATCCGTTGGACTGAATTTATTTAAAAGATTTAACTGACAGAATTACTTTGATGACATCCGAGATGAGATATTTTATTTGATCGTTTATTTTTCTTTTCTTGGTATTATCTACAGTGGGTCTTTCGTATCGTATCCATAGATACGGCGTACGTACGGCACCTACAATTTCTTGGTTTATTATATTTCCTTAAATCTTTACCGTTGTAGACGTGATCGACTCAGGAAAGCTAAGTTGTTTTATTCCATATCAGAATACATAAAAGATTTTAGCATAACAATAAAAAAATATATTTTCCGTACAATTCCAGATTTCTTAGTATGTATTATCAACTGATCTTATTGAGGTGATAATGCTCCTGGTACTGATCTCTCACAAGAAATCAGTAAGTAATAAGTACAAAAAAGATTTTTTGGTAAAGAAATTGACAGTAAAAATCTTAAAAATCTTACCTGCTGCCATGCTAAATGCGGAAACTCTGTCGGCAGCAGCACAAAAACTGCTATGATGGTATGCACCAAAGGCAAGAGAATTCCGATGAGAGCAGCCGCCCAACCTCTGAGTGGAAGCATGCCGTATGCGACGAAAACCGCAAAGACGACGTGCCACGCACCTTGAGCGCCAGCCTTACCGCGAGAGGATCCTGCCGCAGCAGCGATGCCGCCGCCGCAGAATATCATCCCGCACAATACGGCTCCGCGGCATGCCCATGACAGTCTAGAAAAAAAATATCAAATAATTAAGTTATGATTGACAACACTGATACATCTTCGCTTCCAGTGTGGAACATTGAAGTTTTGATTCTAGTAGAGTAGGGGCTCCCTACTGGTGAGGAATTCCTCCCTAAGGAAGAATTTCAGAGTTTCACGAAAGGAATGGTTGAATCACTAGATTCTTGTTTATTGTAAAGTTTTTTAAAAGTATTATTTCACATACAACATGAGATGTTCATATTTGTTTTCTTAAAATAATTTCACGTTTTATTTCATCCTCGGATTTTTCACTTGGGTGGGATGGGATAAAAATATTCTAAACCTTTTTAAGTGTCCATTTAGTAATCAGGAGAACATTACCACTCAGTGACGAAGAAAATGACTTACCTTGAATCCTTAGATGGCCTAGCATGAATAAACGTCAAAAGCGCTCCGCAAGCAGCACAGTGCACGGCGTAGTAGACATTCTGCACGGTGGGGGCTCTCGCATAGGCGGCGCCCAGCGCTGCCAGCGCGCCGCCTAACAGGGCGAAGAGCGCTAGGGCGGTGGAAACCGACGCCCGCTGTAGCTTGAGTGCGTAGCGTCGGTAGAGGGACTCTAGCTCGTCGTTTTCGAAGCGCTGGCGGTCGAGCAGGCGGCCGACGTTCCGCGAGCTCATCGCCTTCACCGCGTGATCCATCTCGCGCTAAGGGCCGCGCTCCGCCCCACGCCGAAAACTGCCACACCAGAACATTCTGAAACAAGAAGAGAGAAATAATAAGTTTTGATTCAACTCACATTAAGCATTTACATACGGTGCTAAAAAAATGCATGAAATGACGAGAACGTATTAAATGAACTTGTTTTGTAATCAAAAAACGTTATATAAAGTGAAAAAAATCAATGTATTTTAGTTATACAAATATTATGATATACATATCTGAAAGCAATTTCGGCGGAACTACATTTAAACTTAGATGAACTTAGCTATTTATCGTCACTGATCTGGTAGAAATTGGTAAGTAACAAAATTGACAAAAATGAGTTAAGCATACAAAGTATTTCTTTGATATAAATTCGGTATAAGTGTTCAAAGAAAATAATTTGAAATTTAAATGATAACAAGTCTTGAAAAGGGTTAAAGTAACGATGATGGATTCATTTGTTTGGTCATTAAGAATGTCCTTGGCTTGATTATATTGATTTCTAGTTGTTGTAGTGAATTTAGCTTAAGACATTGAAAAAATGTTATCCCATTATTCGAAAACAATTTCGAGACGTATTTTTTAATCATTTTATTCAAATCGCCAGTCTTAAAGAAAATATTTTAAAATAAAGATTTCAAATAACGTAATAGTTTTATTTATTAAAGCCATTCACCAATTTTCTACGCCGTAACGTAAGTATTTATAATATCCTAAAAACTTAAACAGAATTAAAACAAAAAATGTTAATTTTTTCTGAACATAATTGTGAAACTGACATAAATTTGAAGCGCAAAATAAATTGACATGATTTCATATCCAATAGATGAAATCATATAATACTTCCAATAATATTACGATGACATGTGACACAATTATTGTATTATAATTCTTGTGATGGTCAGTAATATCAATAGCAATGATAGTATGGCAGAATTTGAATGTAATTTCAGCTGGGAAGGTCAATTGCAATCATACACACATAATAATTGGTCCCAGTTGGTAAATTGACGGCCCAATATGGAAATTCGAAAATGATATCCATGCTTCATGCGCAATTGAACATACTATACATATTACATACACGCTTACGTATACTTTAGTATTATTTTTATATGAACGCGTGTAACCGAAAATATATTCTGATATTGGGCATGTAATTTAATATATGACCGAAATTAATGTGTTATATGTTATAGCGATATATCGCTGCAGTTTTATGATATGACACATAAATGTAATTATTTTAAGAATAATTGTAATAATTTCGATAGATTCGATAGTGAATTTGTAGAAATTCATTTTTGATACAAAATTGAATTTGATAACATTGTTATATTCCACTGATTGTGCGTTATATGTTAAAAATATATCGTTGTTTATGAAACATTTTTTGCCGCTTTGAGAAGCATCAACTGATTAATTCCACAATGAGGTTTTTTTTTTTTTTTTTTAATTCCCTAGGGTACTCAACGTTGTACCCACCACCACCCGCTACGGCTTCACACTCTTTATATAGGGTGTATTCCGTAGCGTAACAACGTTAGTCGTGTTCAAAATATTGCCAGAAATGTCCCGAGAAGAAATTCCTCAAGACTTGGTTGCATGCACTACAGTGTGCAGAAATAAAAAGTTAATAATAAATTTTAGATTTTAGATTTTATCTATTTAAATCAACTCTTTTTCCAAAAGACGCGGAGAATTCTTTAAATGCCCTATAATTTGCCTTAGATGCAACCAAGTCGGCATGACCGACGGGGCCGACAGATCCGACAGATAGTCGTATCGTCTTGAGCAATTTTTCCCGTTCATTATTTAAATCTGGACATTCCCAGAGGATGTGATCAGCATCCTGAATCATATATCCGCATTTACATTTAGGACTATCTACTAACCGGCCAAGCTGGAAGAGCTTGGCAGCGAAGTAACCGTGGCCAGTTATGAATTGGCTGGTCCAGAAATTAGGAGTCAGGACTTTGGTTATCTCCATTCGCCATTTAACATTCGGAAAGAATTTAAAAGTTTGCCTCCCCTTTGAAGATTTCTCCCATCGAGCCTGCCAAACTTTCATTGCAGCTTCTATCGCCACACTGCGCGCTGCAATTCTATGAGCTTTCGAATTGTAAGGGTCTGGTCGAGGAGGAGGCAGTAACTGAATTTCTCCCACCTGGGACTCGACACCTTTGTACAGCATTACTGTTGCGCCTCTAACTTGAATGTGCAGGTCCAACGGAAGTATACCAGCCAAGACCGGCAATGCATCCGTAGACGAGGATCTGTATGCTTTGGTTAGGGCTATCAACGCACTGCGTTGTCCACTTAGAAGGATTTTCTGTATCGAAAGAACGGTGCATCGTTTGTACCATGTGCTAGCGGCGTAGCTAGCAATCCCCATGTATATGGCATCGTAAGCGATTTTAAGGGCACTAGATCTTAAGCCCCAATTTTTACCTGCTAGGCGTGAGATTGAATAGAAGGCAGAAGTAGCCTTGCTCACTGATGTCTTGGCATGGTATGAAGAGGAACGTCTCTCGTCTAGAATAATGACTATAATAAATATCGTCCACAATGAGGTTGTTTATAATATATAAAATTTACATTCGATTCTTAATCTATAAATTACATTAAGATTTTTTTTATTATTCTGAACACGCTGTGAGAGGGGTATATACAAACAATACTAAGTACAATTTAATAAAAAAAACTTATAAAACGTTTGGGAAATTCGATGAAAAATATTCGTATAACCTTCTAAGCATATTTAGAGAAAACATGTACGTAAACGTTTTGTGTGAAGATTTAACAGTGAAAAGGAAATGGCAGTTTTGCAGGAAAGTTTGTGTGTACGTACATCCTACTCGTTTAAATTGTTACGGAAGTTTTTAACTGTGTTTGCACAGACGTTGTTTGAATACAGATCACAGAAAAGATTTATGTACCTGACTCAATGATAATTAAAACGCTCGAAAGATTATTTTAAGCATCACGGGAATCAATTTTTAATGAATACTATGTGTATTAATACACCATATTATTGATTCAGCGTGGTTCAAGCGGTTCTGTCCACAAATTACTTATGAGACAACTTTTTCTAATATACAGTTAAACGTCTATATAACGGGCATTGAATTACACGATTCAAATTTTGTAATTGTTGAAAACTTTCTGTAAGTAATATATATATTTGAAACGACATATTTTACACAGAAACAGCAGTTTTAATGCGTGCCAGTCGATGATTTGACCTGTGCTAAGCCACACTTACAACTCCTCGTTAAAAATAAAAGATGAAAAATATTTTGAATTCGTTCACTGGTTTAATAACTATATAAAAAAAACATATATTTGTAAAACTTACTTTACTATACAACGGACTTCCGACATAAGCTGATATCCCTTCTGCAAAATTGAAACTCATTGAAAAACATGATCAATAATGATTGTAAAAGGGAATTGCAACAATACCTTTCAATCAATCATTTTATAATCTACACAAAAGTTAAAATATAATATCTTATTGTGCTTAAAATAAAATTTTCATTCAATTGAAAAAATACACTAACATTTATTTATTGATTTGTTCTCAAATATAAACTTCGTGAAAATATCATTAAAAGATTGCTCTTCACTAGTGGAAAGTTAATTTGAATCAAAGTAACGATTACGATCTTAAAATTAATCGAGCTAAAAATTTTCATCAATTTTCGAACACAACCGATTTGAAATTAAAATATGATTTTCTTGTCAAAAGAATCTGCTGTCCTGGCAAACGTTAAGCAAACTATTGAGTACATTATTTCTGTAAGTGAAGGGTGAAAACAATTCAAATAGAAAAATAAGTGAAAGCGTATATCTCAGATAAATTCTGATATTATTTCCTTTTTTTATATCCCGATTCAAAATAAACGATTGGTTTTCGACAGACGATCAATAAAAACAGACGGCATTTAGGATTCAATTACAGAGTGAATTATTTTTCAGTAGAGTGAAATCAAAAATGTCTAGATAGAAAAAGTGAATGATAAAATTAAGTCCGTACTCTTGATCGAATTTGGCTCCTGCTAATGCGTAGCTTTGTAACAAAGAGCTTCTTAACTTGGGAATAGAAAAAAAGCTTTCTTTAATCTAATATATAACAATTTTCTCAGTCTGTAACGAACCAAATAAAAAATACCCTTTCGACTTACTAAGATTTTTCATTAACCTTTTTTATATGATATAACAGAGGCTGTGATTTTACCTTGAAACGACAGAATTTACTCATATATTGAATTATATTAAAGATTGTAATAAGAAAAATGCTTCAAATTCTGTCATTATAGAGATGACAAAAAATATAAATGAAATTATAGAACAATAGAAAAAGAAAAAAAAAACTACTAAATCAAAGATTAAGCTTAGTCTGGAAGCAATGCAGTAACACAGTTTTATGGAAAATGTTCAATACTAAGAATCAAGAATTCTCGAGGCTTTTAGATAATCAACACTTGTTGTTTGTATTGGTTTGAAATACAAAGAAGAACTCTAAAATCTACATGCACGAATATATGTGTTAAAATAATATATAAATATAATTAAAAGGCATGTATTTGTAATTTTCAACGTATACTATTTTGAAAAAGTGCGCCGGATCAAAATTGTTATTAAGCCATTCATAATTATATATTAAATGCAAATACAAACGCATGTTTTAATTTCATAAACTCTTCAATTGTACCACACGGAAGATAATATTTCATCAAGTTGTACAGCCAATTTGTGCTGGTTTCCCGTACAAAAGATGATGAAATGGAGCTCGTATATGAACCTCCGAATCTAAAGGAGTAAGTCCCAGGATGACAGGAAGACATTCTGTCGAGCATGTTCGGCAGGCTTTCGACATGGCAAGAAGGGAAACCGTTGTCCCCAAAGAAGTATCTGACATATTATTTTCTGTCGTTGGATACATCTAAATGCCCAACAGCGTGAACACGCAATACCAAGGAATATGAAAACACATTAATTACCATAATTTTAAATTGGGGGGAAAAAATAATTTCTAGCTATTTTACAAGATACAAATTAAATTAAACAATTTACAGTATCTCGTAGACTCTACACCGGATAAATATTGGGTGCATCGATGTAGTTATTAAGTGCTGCTCAGCCAATTGGTGGCGACCGAGGATTAAGAATGTTCACAAATGTGCCAGTCATCACATACGCCTTCGTCTATTTTCCACCCAAGACCACAAACCGTTTTCAAGACAAATATCTAACTAAGCCTTTCCGTAACTATATTGAGATTTATAAAAATGCTTTCGGGGTTCTCAAATTTTTTTTTTAAATTTTCATAGTGTAAATGTTGAAAATATTATATATTTTGAAATCACGTGAGATACAACTCTCAACAATGATAATTTCTCTGTGTATCAACTTGAGGAGAAAAGACATCACATCTATATTTAGTTTGGTAAAGTATTTAAAAAAATATTGAGATGCATGGGATTTCGAATACAAATTAAAAGATCGATTGAAAAATTATTAATGAAACTGAGATTTGAGCCCGTAAAAGTTTGGAAAATGGTATTATATAAGTGGCATTATTAATATTCTTCTTCTTTTATAGAATATACTGTAAAATAGTTATTTATTTGTACATATACTTATTTTTTCTATACATATAGCATTTTTTTAAAATACCAGAATGACTAGTAAGGGAGGTGTTTTGTGTTATATACACATGTACAACAAAAATAATGTTATTATATATTATTTAAAATATGTTATTTACATATTAATTATTGTAATTTATCAGGAAAAAATTGTTAAAAGGCATGTTTTATTTATAAGGCATTTTTCTTAATAAATCTCGACAGCTGAAGATAAAGTTTAATGAGGTACTTATACAAATTTATTTGATGTATAAATGTAAAGATTAAGCGAATGTAAGGAAATTTTATTGAACTCAATTATTTATTATATAAAATATTCGGCTGAAAAACTTAGATTTTTTTCAGACACGTTGTTTACCGGAGATTTTTCCTTGCGAAATATTTTTATATTATAATTGGTATTTATCAAAAAAGTTTTCGTCTCGCGGAAAAAAAATGTCTCGGTTATGTTTTGAAGAGTAGCAGAAGAGAAAAAAAAACTGAAAAAAGAGTCGCAGAGGTACGGTTAATCGACGTAATTTTCCGGTAAGGGGCGCTATCACGCGACGCCTGGGGAAATCATTACGTCCCGTACAATGTTACAACAACTTTGATAATCGCAACATTCTTAAAAGAAACACATAAGGATATATACTGAGCAAGCTATTTTCGCGCGAAAATAACGGCATTTGGTTTCTGGCGCGAATTATTTTATGAATGTGTCATTAATGCTGAAATGGTGTGAGTTGTCACAACAGACAACTTTGGAGACGAGTAAAAGAGCTGCCAAACGATAATAGAAAACTGTTTTGGGTTGAATATATATTGACTAACCAGAAATATTCGAGGGCTAAAGTCAAACAACGTTATCTAGAAAAAAAGTGTTTTTCGTTTTTTTTGATTACTGTATTTTACATTCTCGACTACATGATAGTAAACAACATCGTGTCAATCTTTTCTTCTTAAATCACCGGTGAAGTTTAACGTTAACTACAATATATAAAACTGTTCTTTTATTGAATGTTTTTTTAAGAAAATACCTAAAAAAATTATCACCATCATAAGCAATATAAACATACTCACAATAAATTATAAAATATGAACATTATGTTTTAAATTACCACCGACTTGGTAATGTTACAAAATAATAAAATGCGTTTTTTGGCTCTCCTGAAAAGTTACATTTTTGTAGATAGTGTTTGACTTTAAGATCTCGATATTATGTGAATTAATCGATGGATATATTTAATATACACATAGATCTAGAATACAAAATAAAAAAAGCTACAACTGTGTCAACAAATAAAGATGTAAAAAAATGTATTTGAAATTGCGTTATTCGTTGATAAAAATATTTGAACGAAATTTTGTTGTAAAAAAAAAATTAGATTTAGAAATTAAGGTACGGTATTTATATTCAAAAATAAAATTTCAAATCGATTCTGTGAAAGAAATAACAAAAGCGGGCTTTCGCAATGTGCGAGAATTTTATCATTGAATTTTTATTGTGAGCGTATGAAAAAAAGAATACACATGCGAAAATGAAATATTTAGAATAATGGACCATTACTCAAATGGCTGGAAAATCAATTACACTCACGTGACAAGGAAAAATTCAGTAGCGAAGCCACTTAGTATTGTTTGCCGTAATTTATGGAAAAGTCTTGACATTTCAAAATAAAATGCGTTACTCGAATTGATAAATTACAATCCGTATGGCGGATAGTGAAATAAAGAGTGGACAACGAGAATGCTTATAACATACACGTTCGTAATAAATTCGCACGTTTTGTGTATTTGTACCCGATATAACAAAATTCTAAAAGTAATATAACATGGGTAATATAATACCTAAATCCAGTTTTGAGAAAAATAAGATATCGCTAGAATATAGGAGAATTGATTCAAAAGAACATAATTAAATTTGTAACGTCGCTAGAAAACCTCGTAGCTTCCATGCAATTACGAGTGAAAATATGTCCTTGTAATCGACGGAAAAATATGCTTTACATTTTACAACACTATTATATTTGTCTCCTTGTAAGTTTAATAAATCTCACAACAACAATGATTTTCTCTGTTAAACTTAATTGCTGATGCGAAAATATCAAAAACCTCAATGTTGCAATGATGCGAATTGCGAAAATTCGTCGGCCATATCTCAAATTTGGTCTGAGAAGTTCCATTTGACATGTTACGTTGACCTGATTCCCATGCATGATAATTTGACATATTTCTATTGGTAATCAAATTTTCTACAGAGCTGTATTGTCCTTAACAGTTTTTTTTATAAATTTTCAGGTATAAAAGAGTAATTTGTTGTAAGCATTTTTAGCCGAACCTATTTGTGAAAGTTTTTGTAAGAACAGTGTGTACTTCTCTGTTCTGAAAAATTGTGAATTTAGTCATTTCTGATACCAAGATCATAATATGATCATCATAAATGATCTTGGATTCGGTGTTATTCTCGCGTGCGTAACACTTCTTTTGAACGGTCTGAAATGCTCAACACAATGACGTGTTGAGTAATTCGGACCGTCTAAAATAAGTATGTATAAGGTAAGAGCACCCTTCGCCGCCACTACACCAACTACCGCCACCGTAAGAATGTTCTTGAAATAACAAGAAAACCGTTAAAATTTTCTCAAAAAAATATATTGAACGGTAAATACGAATGCATAGTGATCACGTGTCATTTGTTGTTTTGTAGCTAACTGTATTTATTCTATCGGAAATCTCAGTCTTCTGCAAGGGCTCGGCGGTAAAGTTGTGATTTGGCTTTTCGTTAAGCACTTTGTTAAGAAATGGTTAAATTTTATTTTTCGATTAAAAACAAAATTAATTGAATATGTATGAAAGTTACGTTTAGTTTGTAATAAATAACATATTCGGAACACTCTAAAGTAAGTTTAAATCTTTAATTAATATTTTTTAAGTGATAAAAATAGAAAATATTGCGTGGCGGTGATTGGACCCATTAATTATTATATGGGAACCAAATACCGCCACCCCTGGCGGTAATAGAGTTTGAAAACATTGAATTTTTGAATGTAAATTATAAGTATTTAATACATTTTTCAAATATTAAAGTGAACAACACAAGTTATATTTGTGTTGGTCCAATCACCGCCACTTCTACTGTACATTGCTCATCCCGTAAAAGCATCAGCAAAAATATAGTGGCGGTAATAGGGCATTGGCCATGGCGGTGATAGGCTCCACATAAACATATACAAAAATGCAAATTTAAGCTTGATAAACTTAAATATTGCAATATTTTTCATATAATTTATAAATAAAATGATTAAATAAGCATAATTTGTTTCAAAAATACCAATGCCGTAATAATGTAATTGATAAAATACAGCTTTAATTTAATTGGCGGTAAAAGGAACCATAATCGGTGATTGGGTCATTATTTTACCTTAATTTTCAGATATTAAAAATTTATGAAATATGGTTGGCACAAAACAATGTTTATACTCCGTGGGAGTCCCGTACTGGCAATAAGTAAAAAATATAGTATACCACGTACCACATTGCGTGATAAGATTAGTGGTAAGTATAGGGAATGAGCTAAGTCAGGATTTCCAATAATGAAGCCTCAGTTACAGGACTCTGTCGCAGAACTCACCAAAACTCTAAGCAGAGAAAATCCATTTACTGGTGGAAGACCTGAAAAGAAATGGTTTAGCTGTTTTTTAAAAAGACATCCGGAATTGGTCCAAAGAGTTTCACAGAACCTTACTTCGGCCCGATCAAAATTAACAGAGAGCAACATCAAGAATTGGTTTTAAAAAATTAGGACCTACTGCCGGTATATAAGCATCCACGACTTACATTAAGTAGTTAGATATTTGATTACTTGTAATAAATACTTAAATATTTAATTTTTATTTTAGACGAGACATTCTTCGATATTTTAGAAAGCAAAATAGCGTCTTCCTTATTAACAGAATTTCAAAGTTCTTCTTCGTATTGGGACGGTGATCTTCAGCATAAAAGTTTATTTGAATTGTGGCACAAAATAAGCATCAATAAGGATCCGCTTTCTTGTATGACCAACGATGTAACCAATCTGGACGAAAGTTTTCGGTTCAAAGAAGGTGACGTTATTGACCTGAACGTTTTAAATGATGGTACAGTCTTAATAGCTGATGACAAAAAAATGAAAAAAACTGGCAACCCTACAGAAGCAGCTTACACCTAATCCAGTACCTCACCAGGAAAATTCAAATGATACAATGTACCCAACGCCGTTTAAGAATGCACTGTATTAGCCAGAAGCTGCGCCACAGTCTAAAAAGTTAAAAAATTTGAAGAAGGTCACTCCTGTTGTAGCAACTTCAAAAGAATTCCTTGCACATCTTCGAAATCAAAAATTGGACAAAGACATGAAAGAAAAGAATATAGCTGAGAGACGGCTGAAAAGAAAATTAAGATTCGATGAAAAGGCAGCAAAACAACAGAATTCTGCAAAAGTGGCTAAAGTACACAAAGAAATTATGGCATCATTTGATACTGGCGATTACGTTGTTGTGACCTATGAAGGCGAATTGTTTCCTGGTCTTGTTCTAGGTAGCAATACAACCGATAATGAAGCGCAAGTTAAGACCATGACAATGGCAGGGTCAAACTGGAAGTGGCCTGCGATCGACGATATTTTAAATTACCCTGTTGCAGATATTGTAAAAATTTCTACGCCAACGTTGACTAATACTAGGGGGTTTTATTCCGTCCTAGAAGTGGTATCTTTAAAAAAGAAGTAATACTTAAACTACTTGCCTAATTTCATCATAGTATGTACTTATATAAGTAAGTACCGATTATTTATGTGAATGCCAATGAAGGTGCAATTTTTTATTTACAAAAATGTGATTTTGATTTTTTTTTTGTATTATGAATGTGTTTTTTTGTATAAGTAATTTAAGTACATACCTAGGTATAATAGGAAACATTTAAACATAGGTACATAAATAAAATGAATTTAATTCGAACAAACATTATCTTTAAACGTGTTTAAAATGGCTTTAAATTTATATGGCGGTAGTTGGTTCCTGCTTTGGCGGTAATTGGATAAAAAAAAAATGGGTGGCGGTAATAGGGGACAATTCTTCAATGAAAAAACTTTAGTTAATTAATTAAATATAAAGCTCATCCTCACTATTGCTTTATACTTAAATAGGCGATATATAACAGTATAGAATTAAACAAGAAGTTTATGTTTTCGTTAAGAAATATAAGAAATACACACAAATTTCTTAAATCAAGCTACTAATGTGGCGGTAGATGGTGCCCTTACCTTATACGTGCGGGAAAGCATTTCATGGCCATGATTTTCTTCTATTAAAAAATACTATAAATTTTGAGCATTCAAACAGAAGAAATTTACCGACAAGGAAGGTTTAAGGTACTAAGAGTCCATATAAGAACTAGAACTTTTGAAAACGCAAGCGATTAGGAAGAAAGTCCAAGAGGGAAATATGGAATCGATTAATAATACACCCATTCCTTGATTTACACGCGAAATTCGATTGGATAAGCAATATAGGAGTTTAATTTCTCCAAGAATAATTTTGAATTTGTCACTGTTCTTTACTTAAAATATTTAATTTTAATTTAAATGAAAAATTGTGTAAAGCTGGATTTCCTGACTGTACACAAATTCAAAATTAATTCGTGTTATTTTTATTTTTGCGGTCCCGTTTGTGTGGGCCGTTTGCTGTATACTCCGACAGACTATTGATGTATTATGCGAAAACTCGACGTAGAAGCTTACTGGGTGTGACTGTTTTGGAGACCACTGAACTAGGTAATTCAAATTACGTTGAGCGGGCAAAAGGGTTCTCCAACAGGCTGGAATAACCTCACGGCAATAAACAAGGTTGGGTAGGGTAAGTGACGGATTTTATATATTGATCGCGATGTACGCGCGCCCCGTGCGTGTTCATTAGCCAAACAGATGGCTTTTGGATTGACCTTTAACAGCTTCATCATCAGATGGTACTGCTCAAAAAATGAATTTATTTTCAATCACAAATCTATCAGGCTTTTGGATTTGAAGCCGTCAAAATCGTCAGATTCTGGATAAAGTGTATCCTTGAGATAAACAAAAATAACAAATATACTTTAACCGCTTATCAAAAATATTATAATTGGTATAATGATACAGCTAAAATCAAATAAATAATACGTACAACAACTAAATAATGTATTTTTGAGTGAAATATCCCATTACAACAAATTTCAAAATGATTCCATATTGATAAAATAACAAAATAATATTGTGCTTCTAGATACGGCATAAAAATTAAATAAACAATTTGCTTCTAGCGGAAAGCGTCAACAATACGGCATATTTTACGAAAAAAAATAATAAACAAACGCTTCCAAAATAATAATAATGTTCCATGTACTTGAAAATACATTGTAATTGATTGGAGAGCTCAGTTCAGACATTAATTATACAAGTTTTTAGGCTTTATGGTTTGTATTGAATTTTTATTCGTGTTGATTGCTCGATGTTTCGAAACAGAATTAATTTAAAAGGGTTGTAGAATTATTAAATTGAACAAAACATCGTAAGAGTAAACGCTTCGTTATATTTAAGGCCATCATCATTTTATGCCAGTATGCCACTTATATTATTTTGTCGTTGCTATACTACAAGCTCTTGAGAGTAAAATGAATCATATCTGGACGATGAATTTTTGATTCAGTAAAATAATCAAAATTTGATAGGCTTGAGTGTTTGTTAATCTCTTCACCATTCACTCATTTCAAATTCTTCATGTATTTATTGTATGTAATAAATATTTTGGAAAATTTTATTTTATTTTATTGAATTTAAAATGAGGGAAAATGTTACTGAAACATTGACCGGCCGCCACTGCAAAAGAGTGTTAACTATCATTTTTTTTAGATATATAGATATTTAGATATATTAAGAAATTTTAAAATAGAAACAAGAGATATCAATGAAACTTTGAGCAAAATGCATAATCAAATAATTTTGATGTTTTCAAACGATTGCGGGCAGATTGAATTGACAGAAAATACTTTTAGGTCATAAATAGTGACTAAACTCATGTATGTCATCGATTAAAAAAAGTCAATAGAACAAAGTTGCAGGCACGCGAATGATTGGAAATTCACACAAACTACAGGTTCAATATAGACGAATTGAACACGTAATAGATGGGCAGATAGTGCTGAGTCAGAGATCGTGGATGGATCCATACGACCGAAGACTAAATACATCTGTATGTCATAAAATTTTAGAAAGAATAAAAAATGATCACACGTAATGAATTATAACTGTTGTAATTCTTAGATATATCAGATTTTTCAAAATATATTGTATTCGAATAGAAAATAAATACATATTGCGAAAATAACGTTTATGAAAAAAAAGATTAGTTGTTCAAAATTAACGAAAACACGGAGTACATTTATTAGATTGTAAAAAATGCTATTTTAAAAAACTTTATCGATAGTGATTATTTTATAGAATTAGAGCGAAATTAATTTCTCATTCAACAAAGTGTCAGAGAAGACAACTACCAAAAGTAGTCGTAATCAAAAACAAAAGTTCTTAGATAAATTTTATCAAAATTGACTTTATAATATAATATCAGTTTTCATAAAATTTATTTTAAGGTTGTGTTTTAATAAGTAAAATTTAGATGAAGTTTAAACAAAGTAAGCAACTTTATTTACAGTATTAACGTGAAACATAAATCCACGGTAACATTTATGTATCACTCATCCTTGAAGTAAATTTCGTGCATTATGTGGGCGTCGCCATGGTGCTGGTTGGTGCCTAGGTCACGCCACCAGAATCTTTAGTGAATTTGTTGTTTTTAAGTATATGTCATAGATACCATATAAAGGGGTTTATTGATAAAAGGTGTGGAAAGCGGAAACAGATGTAATTGAAAAAGGAAATTAAAATAAACAATAATGACAGGGTAGTAATTGTATTTATGATACCGATGTTGGTTTTGCTATAAAGTGATCGCCAACGTTGCTTATAGCGGCACTCAAATAGAAAAGGTATACAAAGGATGGTTTAATACTGACATTAATAAGAAAATTTTATAAATAACTTATTAATTTACGTATTTAAGAAAACGTATTTTTCCACCTTTTAACACCGCGCCAGCGCCACACTTGAAATTAGGGTATGTTAGTACTAGGGATTCTGAATCTCGGGGTTTTCAAAGTCCCGGGACTTGAGGCGTGATAAAGTAAAAGTCCCGGGACTTCTCGGGACTCGATACTTTTATTTCCCCTTCAAAAGAATTATAAATTTATTAAAAATAAATATTTGTATGTATGTATGTATGTATTACATACACTATTTTGTATACGGTTACGTTTTTCATGGGGCTTCTCTCTTATACCTGTTTTCATTCAATACACATCAGTCCTATTGAGGGTTTCTTAACCACAATAATTGTTTTTTAAAAATTAGAATGTACAATTTATTGGCACATTTTAATTTTATCATCACAGTCTCGATTTCCCGGACATTTTCCAACAAAGTCCCGGGACTTAAGACAGCAAAAAGCCCGACAAGTCCCGAGACGGCTCGACACAGAATCCATAGTTAGTATCACTACTCGTTTATTACTGTTAGTGTGCGGGATTCATATATGTATTATAAATGTCATCGTTATTATATACAGTAATGTAATAATTTTACTGTCGAAGTAAACGTAGTTTAGAACGGTTTGCTAATCGCTTATTTGAAATCGATTCGTAGCTAAACAAATATTGAACTGTAAAAAATAACCGTCTGGACTGATCAATGTCTGACCTTTTATAAAGAAAAGCTCTGGAATCTCATCTCACTTAATATTATTCGATATACTATAATACGAAACCAACTAAATTATATTCGCTATGTACACGTTTCTAATATTCGAATATTAAATTATTCAGCTTCCAAATTACATATTTAAAACCATTAATATGACAGAAAAATATTGTTTTAATGTGGGAAAAAATTTACAAGTTTTTTGCATATAAGATTCACCATCAAAATATTCTCATAAATAAAGCGATTATTTCTATCAATCGTGTACGCAGATTTATTACCATAAAATAAAATATATTGACTTTGTCATTCTACTGATTGTGTTACATATATTGACACGTGTTTTGACTCTTCGAGAAGCATCTTCAAAGATAACAATCAAGTTATCAAATTGAACTCTATACAAATAATAAATTTCCTCAAAGATTCCGCCAAAACCAGAAAAAATGATCTTTATAAAAACGACGGTGCGTAAAATAAAATTGAACTGAATATTCAAGCAATTTATATTTATTTATATTTTTTTGGTTATTTAAATATTTATTGATAATTTGCAAAACATAAAAAAGACAAGTATAGTTGAGCACTGTTTACCAAAGCGCGCGAGAACGTTAAATAAATACGGAGGAAAATAAAAGTTTATTTGACTGGTATTAAATTTCATAAAAATAAAATGATACTTTTTTAAATCTGTAAAATAATACCAGCTATAAAAGATAACAGCTTCCCAGAGACAGAGCAATAATCGTAATATCTACTGTTTCACTCACCTCAAATAAACACATTTTATGATTTTCTACAACTAACTCTTTTTTTTATTTCTTAATGTGTTGAAATTTGTACAAACTATACTTATTATATTATGTTAAGGGTAGTATACGATTCTATTATCTAAATACATTCGACATACTATTCATCATATCTCAACGAAATTACTGTAAAAAAAAGACAACTTTGATCTAGCTGAAAATAGGTAATAAATTAAAAAATAAATATTAATAGCTATGTTTATATTGTTTATAATATATTTATTGTTAATGAATAAAAAAATATCAGTAGTCAATTCCTCAATCATAACTATTGTAAGAACAAAGATTTTTTTTCTTATCAAAATTAGTCAAATTTATTGATTTTAGTTACACTTACTGGTATAAATTTACAATAAGTGATTTCAATGCAATGATTTCAAATTTCTGTAACAAAGTATTTGACCATTTGTGGTACTAGGCAACAACTCAACTATTGCTATCAAATACTGACATGTATACCTATTCATATAGACGAAGCCTTATAGAACATCTTATCAATGCGCCCCATGCCCACGAAAGCTTAGCGTAGACGTCTCGGAGCTTTTGCCTCGACTGCAAAGTGCACAATCGATTCAGGTGCTTGGTCTTAGCACGAGAAATGCGCTGTGGCGTCACGCGAAAGCTCCACACAGAGTAACATGTAATAATAGTAATTAAGCTGTGGTGAGGCAGGCGGGAGTGATTAATGAAAGCTCGCCATATTTAATGGCCATTAATAACGTAACACTTTTTCAAAGTCAGATTTTTTCGATACGAGATAATATTCTGACATTTACACTGTGATTATCGCTCACGTTTGAGACGTGTTTTACAAATTATCATTGCGACTAGAAAAGTTTCGCATTGACTTTGTCAATAAGGATTTATTTACTCAGTTATATTTATTACCTCTAATATCCTACCCGGTACGGGCAGTTTTATAAATTGATTTTTCAATCGATTTATGAATTTCTGTTCAAAGGCATGGATGTATGTGATGTCTTGAATTCCCCCCTCCCACCCATCCTATAATATGAACGGGGCGTATGGAGAGCGATTAGCTAACCACTAGTCCTGTCCTTGCCCTTTCCTTCTATTCCTACTCTCTTTGGAAAAAGAGAGGTTGAGCAACTGAGTAACAAGCAGTTCTCGTAGAAAAATTTCTGTTGAGATAAACTCCATTAGGAGTCCATATGCTCCATATTGGGAGCGGACATGGAAAAAAATATCCTACGTCTAATACATTACCTCTGATATTTTGAGCGTAATATTAGGTCAATAATTTATCAATAATTAGTTGGTACAATGAAACAAAAAAAAAAACTCAAAATGAAGATCGCGATTGTTTAATACTGATCATTATTTGATCAGATGGGCTTCGATGTCTTGCGAATAAAGCACCAGCATATAAAAAATAAGAATCGTTTTCAAAGGTTTTTTTACAAAACAAAACTTTCAGTCGAAAAAGCTGTACATAAAAAATAAAGCAGTTTTTTTCTACCACCAATCACCAGGCGGATCATTCAAAAATAATATTTTTTGTTCCTTTGATATGTTGGAAAAATTAAACAAAACTACTTTTATATAATATATCAATAATATATTTTAACCCTCCCTTGAACACAAACGTAATCTGCGCTAGCAATTTTCAATACTGCCTCTTATATAATATGCCTGAAATGTTAATTCAGTTTGATTAATTTATTACAAGATTTTAATGGAATTATTTTATCATATTTTACATAATTCAATGTACGTATTATAAAAACGTTTTTGATAGTCATTGATCTAAGAAAAGACTAACATCATTAATAACATCTGTATATTTAGATATAGTAAACGGCCGCGTATATGTCTACAGTTTCCATACCGCTGTCAAAAAACTGTCATACCATCCAAGTTATTGCAATTGGTAAGCTAGGGGTAGATAAACCCTTAACAAACAGAGTGTAACTTTATGACGTTAATGATCAGTGTTTGATAGTATAACCGATAATTTGCAAATCTAGTCTGTAATATATAATATTAGTTAGTAACTATAGTTAGTTACAAGATATAATACATGAATTGATTAGTACTAAATACATATTTTAAGATCATTTTTGACTGCAACAGTCTACTTTTTCAGAATTGTTATCTCCATCGGGATTTATTTTGTCTTTGGGTAAATAAAAACCCGTTTGTGACTGTAAATCCGATTCAAACTTGAAGCAAAAAAATAATACTTTTAAGATCATGATGACAATAATATAATACTAGCTGTAAGCCCGTTGGCCCCAACGGAGGACCGTCTTTCTTGACGTCATCGAAAAGGCGAAATCGCGACCATATACAAACGAAAAAAGTATGTATTTAGTATGAATAAAAAAATGGTGACAGCGGGGCTGGGGCGGAGGAGGGGGAGGGAAAATCGGGGACAATTTACAGACGGACGGACATTATCGACTATTAATATATAGATGAAATATAACATTTTTTTTTCATGCCTAAATTAACTTGTGTGTATGTCAATGAAAATGCAAAACCGAATGTCAAAAGATTATCAAACAATAACTACATATATTTTATTCGAAAAAAAATTTTTTTTTTTGTAAGTACTCTACATAATTTAATAAATATCAGAACAGATTTCAGTTATGGAATTTGCTCAAAGAAAGGACACCGAACACATTAAAAGTGATAGATATATTATTTAAAACATTAAGTTGATAATAGTTAATAATAAAAAAATGTGAAAAAATAAGAATGTTAATAGAAACATATATTTCTTGATAGTGACAAAGTTGTTTCAAATTTATTCAAAACGTAATTCATCAAAATTCGGTAAGTTATTGCTCTAGAGCAAAAGCATGTGTGTATGTGTATGTAGTAACTGAAGTTGTGTTTTTCTTTTACGAATATAGTAGGACATGTTATCATTAGTCTTTGACGTTAGAACGCTGACCCTTGAACTTAAGCTTTTTCAAATTTAATATTTCGATCTGACAGCCTACAAGAAAGGTTTTCGCTTGCCCACCTGGTTTTTATGTGCCAAATAGCAAAAAAACCTAGTCCGAAAAATATAATACAATAACTCAATTCAATAAATTTTGCTATTGATTTTTCTTTAGTGATCGCAAAAATAATTGACGAAGATTATAGCTGAAAAGATTTTTTACGCTAGGAAAAGTTTTTTAAGGGAATGAAAACGTGAACAAAAGAATTTTAATAATGATGTACCTAATGTTCGTTATTCGGACTGAAGGATTTTTTTTTAAACCATGTCCGCTCCCAATGTGGAGCATATGGACTCCTAATGAAGTTTATCTCAACATAAGTGTTTCTACGAGAACTGCTTGTTACTTAACCTATCTTTTTCCAAAGAGAGTAGGAATATAAGGAAAGGGCTAGGACAGGACTAGTGGTTATCTAATCGCTCTCGATACGCCCCGTTCATAGGATGGGATAGGTGGGAGGGGGGAAGGAATTTAAAAGAACAAAATAAAATTGAATGCGGTTTTAAATATAATTGGATCTACGTTTTCTGTATATGAGAATTTGTTTCCAAATAGTATTAATAAAGAAGATTTTCGCACTCTTTTGTAAACTTTAAGTTTAGTTTCATTCTAGAAGCTTACGCATTATTTCTAACATGTGTCATTTCTACAATCTACATTACAGAAAATTAGTTCCCATAAAACAAAGAAATCTCGCGAGACGTTCCACCCGTAATCTAGCATTAGTTTAGTAAGTGGAATTTAAAGCATGTAATATAATTTCTGAAAGGTTAACGTTTTAAATATAGTGAAGTTTTATATATCATAGATATTTTAAGCAGTTTTTAAGTTTCAATAATGTTATATAGGTATTTTTAATTATCTGATAAATTAATCAAAATCATTAACTGTTATATTTATTCACATTTCATATCACCAGTGAAAAGTTGTCTAAAATTTAAGCAAGCATCGTCATGTCAGTTTGATGTATCATTGGTAATAGAGTATAGCAAAACGGTATTACTGGAAAAATCGTAAAGATACTGGTAGTACGTGATGTAAATAAACACTCATCCAGCGAAAGCCCTAACGCATATAAAATATTCATAAATACCGAATATATCTCCATTTCTCCATATTACTTCTCGCTATGGGATCACGGCCGAGTAGCATATTGCCGCCTGAATCCCAACAAATCTATCAATCATAAGGTAATCCCCGTCGCTACTAGCATATTTTCCATATTGTATAATATTGCAGGCGCCACCCTCGCGTACGGAAATGTTGCATCGGAGGTAAATGATACCAGGTGAATGTTGCGAATTTTATGGTAAGAAAAATGAGGTTTAAAGAAATTGATATAGCGTTGTGAAGAAAATATTACTACTAATAGAACAATTGTTTTTAGTGTCTAACTAAATAAAACACAATTTGAAGCACTTATTCGATATTTTTTAAATAATATAAGGACGATTTTCACTATGCGAGTAAAAGACTTTTCAGATATCAAAAAATATCATTGAACTTGTTTACACTTTCGATGGATTCGGCGGTAACTTTGTGGAAGTTCACTTTAATATAAAATAAACTAACTTAGATTATTCCACGTATTGTGTTACAAAATGTGACACGTGTTAACATAAGTACATTCGTACTTAAGCAAGCATTTGCAAAAGTAGTTGTCTGAGGATGCCTCTGAAAGAGGCTAAACATGTGTCACATTTTGTAACACAATTTTTTTTACCATGTCCGCTCTCAATGTGGAGCATATGGATTCCTAATGGAGTTTATCTCAACAGACGTGGTTTTACGAGAACTGCTTGTTACTCAGTTGCTCAACCTCTCTTTTTCCAAAGAGAGTAGGAATAGAAGAATAGGGCTAGGGCAGGACTAGTGGTTAGCAAATCGCTCTCGTTACGCCCCGTTTATAGGATAGGAAGGATGGGAAGGGGGGGGGTGGAATTTAAGACATCACATACATCCATGCCTTCAAACAGACCCTTGACCTCCGTAACCAAAGCCATCGACGCTGACCATTTTTTTTTTTAGTAACACAGTACGTGGAATAATCTAAGTTATTTTATTTTATATGAACTTGTTTACATTAAGAATAGTTACTTATTTTCTTTTCATAAAGGTATCGTCGAAAAAATTGAAAGACAGTTGACACCATGTGGCTTATGAGTAAAGGGTGAAAATTATCACAAGTTTTACGACACACTTTTTATATTTCAGTGATTTTCAGTATAATCAAAAAAAATGTTACAAAACAGCATTAAAAATAGATTGATTCCACAGATCTTAAATAGAATGGGTTCTTAAAAAAAACTCGTAATTTTTCGTATTTTGTCTCGAGGTATTGTAAGATTTTTCTCCACATGCGCGAAATATTAACTACCCCAGTAAACCTCTATTGTATACATATAATAAAACGTATCACAGGAAAGCCTCCTCGCTTCGAGTTTCATTTATATGTCAATTTACAAAGGATTGCGGGGAATCCTTTACAAATAAGAAACGTCAAAACGATCTATGTGAAACAACGTGTACAAACCGGAAACGCACGCGGCGCCGATGCGAACGTTTGTGCAACTAACACGGGTTTTCACTCGGTGATTTGATGACAAGCAAAATTAAAATTTCAAGAGAAACAATTGAGTACAAGGTCTAGTGATGTGCTCTTGAAAAATGTTAACGGTGAAAAAATGACAAGGAAAACTTTTAAGCCTTTCTTCCCAAAATATTATATGGTCCTATTTTAATCACGCTAAAATTCATCTCATCATAATTCGCCATTCATCATTCTCATTTCGTCACAATAAGAGAAAATTTAATAAGCCTTTAAAGTGATAACAGTAAATGGAAAACAATAACTTATAAATATAACAAAAAAAAAACTGTATGTGTCCATCCATACATACAAGTTTTACGAGCACGGATTTCTTTAATATCTATAAATATGTTTGCAATTTGTGCATTCACTTCACAAGTAAAATAAATAAAACGAAATTATGTTCAACGACGTCTAGACTGAAATTTTGGTATCGACAATGTGGTTTAATATGTTCATTCATGTTTAATGTATGAATCTATCAGCATAACACATTTACGGCTCGTGTATTTTGATTTTTAATGAAATGAGAAAATACAATAATATAAATATGGATCAATTTTAAAATTTGAAATCGAGTTTCTAACTGCTGTAAATTAGTAATCATACCATGAGATAATTTATAATTTAATGTAACATTATGTGTCATTATAACAATGCATGTTTTTCATACTTAACATAATTAGCTTAATCTTAAATGGTATCTAAAATTCTTTTAAAACATAGTTCTGACGATGGGAAAAGCCGAAAAAGCTATAAACTGATTTAAAAAAATGTAGAACTAAATACTTTGATATTTTTTACTGTATTACAATTAAGTTCTACCAATGAAATGCCAATTCGATGAGTAATAAAACAATTATTTTTGAAACGCATTCTTGTTTACGACACAAATTGGAGTAAGCAGTAGAATAGCAGAAAAACAGGATGCATAAAATATTTTTTATTTCCCAAAAAACTTTATTAGCTTCCAATTTTATATGACAAAGTTTATAGAACATTCAAGCCGCTTCAGTTATTTTTTTACCCTAAGAGCTTCTTCATTATTTAGTACTCGAATAAAGCGATTCGTTGGTGAAGTTTAGCGCATAAAAAGATGCTACTTGTTTTAAGAAAAAAAAAAAAACAATAATATATTCAAGTCTCGCATAAAAACGCACGCCATATAAATCAAATGTCGCATAGATACAGGGTTTTTGTTCCTACATTTCACTTTTACGAGGGAACCATAAAAAGTGTTCGGCCATACTGGATATCATGTGGGACTTCTCTAGCCTGCCTCTGTCCTAGTATGCGAGAGAATGTCATGAAAATTTATCCGAACAGAGGTGGACCTAGTTTAGATATATTGCAAAAAAATGAGCCTCACAAGCTCACTAAATATGCCACGCAAAATTATCACTTAAATTGATAGGAAAAAAAAACAGTTATTTCAAAGTCACAATTTTATTCAGATAGAGAAGTATTATAATATCAAGTATTTAAAGTTTGTTGAAATATGCCATACTAAACAAAGCGTGTGAGACCATGATGTATCAGTATAAGATTCATTTATCAAGGTTACAAACAGGGAATAATAATTATTAAAAATCAATATATTTTCAGCATCTGTAGAAAAGAGACACCATATATTTTAAAAGATTAACATAAAAAATGTAAATATTAAAATAACAAATAATTAAAAAAAATCTGGTTAATAAATTTACATCTACATACCTAACATACTAACCCCCTCCCCTGTTTAGTATTTATTTACATGGTTGTTGGCGGTTGGTTATTGAATTTTCTGTTGCGGTCCGCTGCAAAATAAGGTTGCTCATCACACCTCTATAATAATAATCATTTTATTGCTACTGGTTTTCGCTGAGAAAGAATATATATTTTTTAATAAATAATTTAATGTCTACACCAGGTTATCGGTGTAAAAGCTTTTATTGCTTTTTTTCTTTTATTAAGAAGCACATAGTAAAAGATTTTTGTAAAAAACTAGAAATATTTTTAATGATATTCATTGTCATAAATTTTCATTAATGAATTTAAATTGTTATTATCGCTGTAGGTTACCTATTACAATCAATTTAAAACTTGAAAATAAACAATAGAACAATAATAATTTCATAAATATATAGATTGGTTTCATTTTCCGAATACCTAGTTCATAAGGGTTAAATTGATTGAAAAGACAATTTCAGTGGATAATTATAATTTCGAAGATATAGATTCTTAAAAACAATGTATCCAAAATGAACAGAAATAATTATTTTCATTATTTAATTATAAACTTAATTATTGAATGTTGTGCGTTTTATATAGTAATTCATTACTAACACTTCACATGTATCCTACAGGTTTTGAATACGCTACTGATCTAAGCGTAGATAAAATACCAAAATAGAATTCCTCTTCTATATGAAGGCGGTATAAAATAGTTGCCCTCTTCTCTGATGACACTTTCTTGTCGTATATTCAACAGTAAAAGTGGCGCTTTACCGAAGCAATATGCCCCGAGTAGAATAAAGATGTCAACCCATCTAATGCCTTATTTAAGGTGTGTAGAATGCAGATTGAATAGCTTTTGTACACGAGGAAACAAAATCAAATTATAAAAATATACTATGTCGTCGTCCAATATAAGATGTATAAAGATTAATAAAACCACAAACTCAGGTGTCTTATTTAGTTGCGGCGTTCAAGGGTTCTTATCCCAGTACGCACAATTTCAGGGAATCATTATTCAAATGTGAGGATGAATATGATGCTCAGATTACGCTCACAACTATTCGATTCTAAAAACGAGACGAGGCAATAGTGATTACTCAATTATTAATCCCTTTAACGCACCATACTTTTTATTCTTCACTTTTCCGAAAAAAGAGGACGAGGGAATGAATAATAATTAGGTTGAAATTCTTTATAAGAAGTCCATATTCAAATTAGCTTTTCATTACAATGCCATATTATAAGTACTATGTGATTCTACAAATATAATAATTATGTTACTTAACTTACAAATTAGTCCACGTGCACATGAATATTAATTCAAACGACGTGTAAAAATGACAGTTGGGAAAACTTTATATTATTTTAATTATTCAAAAAAAAAACTTACATTAACTTACTTCAAAGTAAATTTAACGCTATTACCTGCTAATGAAATAATTTAAGAGCTCTCGTTAGGAAGTTAGGCAAAGTTACGCTCTTAAGAAACTTTAAGCAAATATAGCTAAATGAGCAGAGTTCTTATCAAATTACTCACAATTTTAAGTATTTATAATGATAAATTTTAATGATATTACTAAATAAGCCCCCCACAAAAAGTTACGAAGTTTTATTCTCATAGAATTTATCACCAAGGGAACTTTAACATTTTATGTTTCGCTAGTTTTTGGCGTAGAAAATTGTACAAATGTTCAAAAATAAGATTTGTTTTTTTTATTTTCTAACGCTTATTGTTTAAATAAATTTGTTTTTAGTATTTTTTCAAGTAATCGGCAAATCGTTCCCACACCCCAAGACCTCAACCTTAGGTCACCTTAATTTAAAAAATGCATCCTTTTATAAAAATAAAAGGCCAAGTTGTTTGTCACCATGAAATTTTCAGATTTTTTCGTAACCATTTGTTTTCGTAGTATATTTTGTAAAGATTTTTTATGTGCACTTAATTTATCTACTCCATATTTCTAAGACATATTTTCGAAGGGTAACTTTCAACTTATAAAGTACAAAATGAAAGTTGTGGTGTTTTCCTTTTACTGGACTTGGGTAGAAGGTAACATATAAACGCTAAAAGTAATAATAATAACGTATTTAATTTTTTTATAAATTATGTCGTCGGGTTTTTGGCACAGCAGTTAAGGTTATTAGCTTTCGTGCCGGATCTCACGGTTTCGAGTCTCGGTAAGAACAGCATTTTTCGATAGATTTATCGATTTCTCTTTAAAAGCATGGGTGTTTGTGATGTCTAAAAACTCCCTCCCACCTTTCCGATCCTTCAATAGCGGAAGCGATTAGTTTATCACTAGTCCTATCCTAGCCTTACCCTTATATCCCTACTATTCTTATTGAAAAAGAGATTGAGCGAATGAGTAACAATTTTTTTTCGTAGAAGAACTTAAGCGGACATGGATTAAAGAAAAGTATACATATGAATGTATATATATATATATATATATATAAATATATATTGTAACATAAATAGATCATTGATTCTCCCGCTGTAATCATTATAACGTTGACGTTTCGTCGTTTTATTTAATTCACATGCATCAATGGATATCATACGTAGCGAATATCAAACAGCATAAAAAAAATGCTTACCCGGATGCCAGTCCATAGACAAAGCGCACTAACAAAACTGAAAACATTTCATTTCAGCGTTGCAGGCGAATAAAATTGTTTCGACGAGAGTTTTCGTAAATATAAAATCCTTTGAAAAATATACCTGATAAAAAAATCTGCAAAACTTTTTATCGCTCGCCGAACAGCGAGCTTTTAACGGCGCAGAGGAATCCAACGCGGAACAACGAAGAACGCTTTTAATTAAAACATATTAATATTACTCATATAAATCTTTATGAGCTTTCAGAATTTCAAAATTGAATATTTAGCGCAAGAAAAACAAAATAAGATTTTTTCTACAATTTCCACTTTCAAAACAAAGAACACTGAATAGAATATAAGCTGTCAGCTTATCAGTTGATAATTCTCACGATAAGCAAAACCGACTAGGATCTTTGTGGAAGTTCTACAGTGAAAATAGTGCTATATTTTTATAAATATAATGTTTTTCCACCACGAATTGATTGTTAACACCTAAAAGTAACTGATGAAGCAGTAAAGAGAAAAGGGTTGTAGCAGTGAACTATTCAACTATAATATTTGGGAACGGAAACATCAGCAAAAATGTTCAATTTGAACAAAACCGGTCATATTCTTTTTTTCAATGTGGAATAATTACAAAAATGAGGGTATTTTGTAATATAGTTTAGTAATATAAATGAGCATTATATAAAACTGGAGGAAAATGATTTAAATAAATATTTTTATGTTGTACGATATAACAAATGAAAAGATTGTCGATAATTATAATACAAATTTAGAATCTGAATAAATGTCATGAAAAATAATTAAAAGAAAAAACAATATAATTTTAGACGAATATTTAAAAGTTCTATTAAAAATGTATTATTTTATAATATATACACAATAAACACTTTTTACTAAGCGCTAGTTCAAGTTCACCCGTGCACTTGAATGCCTGGTGATACCGGAAGGCGACACCCGGGACGATAGTGACAAAACGTATGAAAATGTGCAAAATTTTAACGATTGAAATTAGATATTAAAATTACACTAAGGATTTTAAATAACTTTAATCTTAAGTGCAGCACTTAATTAGAAAACTCGTTATCGGAAGTATATAATTCATGAACTATAGAATGAGAAAGCTTCCGACAAGTTTTTTAGCTGATTGGTTGCTTTAAAGAAGTTGTAAACTGATTAAAGAGATTGATTAGTGTTTCAACTATAGGATAAGAGTTAAAATACTGGTCAAGGACAATTTGAAATCTGTAATTTTCTAAACTTTTTTTAAACATGTAAAAATATACAGCTTAAAGATTTTGCTCAGTGAAATCCTTTTAGTTAACATTTAGTCTCTCGGAATGAAGGAAAATGGTCCTCAATAAAAAGCGCCGAGTCTTTTATAGCGAAAACAATACATTCTCAAAAGTTTAACTTCTTATCTTAGTGAAGTATTATGGAAGTTTTAAGAGAACTTAAAAAGTGATTTTCTATTAAACTACTTGAGATATTTTAAAGGCTAGTATTTTTCAGATGTATTTGAAATTAACAATATTGTTTTCTCCATCTTGTTTAAAGAAAGGTATGTAAATAAACCAGGCGTTTGGTCGAGTGATCAACGCTCGTAGGCGTCGGTACTATTCGGTAACAGTGGCCACGGAAACTCCGTAATTTTAAATGATTTTTGAATTCGTGTTCAAAGAACATTTCTGTGATGTTAACATTACCTTCCTCCAATCCGAGCCTAATAACAAATTATATTGCGACATGGGAGCGATCAGCTTACTGTCTCTTGTCAAATCTTCATCATTTGATCGTTACTATTGTCGAAAAGAAGGTTTAGTTTGGTCGTCTAAATAATAACCAGTTCAAATAAAAGTTCTACAATCATTTGAAATTAGGTAGCACACATATAACGATTACAAATAGATAATGTGTCAATAAAACATTATTTAAGCGAGATAAAAAAGGAACGTATTCAAAAGTACATGAAATAAATATTTACAAAGATAAAAAAATTAGCAAACTACGTAAAACCGTATCGGCGATGTAATATTTTTGACGTCATAGTTTTCCGTGTGCGGTTGTGAAACATAAAAACTTACCCCCGACCGCGAAGAAATTTTCAGTGGCCAAGGCAGGTTGAAATCATTTTCAGTGGCGCTAATCTGGCAAAATGGTAATGGCAGTCAAATTAGGCCAAGTCTTAATGATACCAGAGGTAATTTTCAATGGCGTGTAAAAAAAGAAATTTTGAAAGGCCGGTTGATGGCGAAGTAGAAAAAATCTGAATATAAATAAATAACTCTTGCCGCTACCTGATCGACTGATTTGGATTTATTCAAGTTACGCCATTGCAGCTGTCTTTCGACATTATTTATACATCAGGTCTTGATCGCTTACCTAAACACTAATATTCTTATTCATAATCTTAATAGTGTATTCTCACTATTTGTGAAATACAAATTTAACCATATATGACGTATTTATAAGTATTGTATTACAGTCCATGTATCTCGGGTAAAGTTGAGTAAATCACGCAACAAGAAATGATGATGAAATGAAGATGCCGAAAGGCGAAACCCAGGTCGTTAGTGACAAAATTTGTGTGAAAGTACATCATTTGAACGATTCAAATTTAGAAATGATGCTATTAAATTTTGAAAATTGAAAGTTAGCTCTGGTTTTCTTTATGTTTAATTTTTTTTTATTGAATTACTGTTTTTTCAATACTCAAAAATGGGCATAAAAATAATTCTAAAAATTCATTACAAAAAATCTTCAAATAGATAAAAGTAATTTAAACAACATCAAACTAAGCGATATTTCACTAACATAAATGTTTTAAGCACACAATAAGGAAACGTTAATAACACAATCACAACGCTGTTATTAATTGAATTAGTAATTATATTGTAGTCCAAAATTATAAAAGGTAAGAAATAATGCAAGACATGTAAATTTCGTGGATTATTAATAAAGAAACATTGAATCGTAGAATGGCTCTACGCCGATGGGCATGCATTGGCATCGATGCTAATAGCCGGCATGCGTGCAGTGAATGAAGCAGCGCTAAAAGCCAGTCGGAAGCGGCTGACCTTTGAAGGGCGGGTCGGAAAAAACCGCCCGTAGAGCAAGGGCGGCAGCAATTCCGATACTTGAAGGTTGATTTCATGGCTTCGCTGCTGTACTCATAAATAGGTCAAAACGAATGTAACAATCAACCACAGCGAACCATCAATTGTGCGGTTACAGTGAAAGAATGTTTCAAGTATTTCGACAGGGCTACGATAAAAATGTATTACTTATATCAATTTATGTAACGAAAACACAATAAAAAGTAAAACAAACATATCAAATACGTCAATAAACTCTAAGAAAACTATCGAGCCCTCAGATTTAAAAAAAAACGTTAAAAAGAAATTGAATAGATAAATCGTTAGGCAGCCTAACAGAATTTTATAAAAAAATATAGTCTATTACGATATATATAGTAAAATATCTTGTCAGTTCCCAATATGAATTAAACGAACTTAAGTAACACGAACTGTACTAGCTCTCATTGACGATTAGTTGGCTGCAGGCGCAGTTAATAACTGCTAATTATTTTTTGAAATATCATTGTTTTCGCTACCAGAATTCAAAGTGTGAAAACACAGTATGAGGTCTGCTAGGTAGATTTGGATAACACTGCGAAATAATTATGTACATTAAACAAATATATGTTTAATAAAGGAAAATTTAATTAACAAGTTTGTACCCCACAACGGAAGTAAAAATACGGCTTACGACATTACCATGTCAGTTTCATGATATTGATTATTTATATTCAAGTGTTGTTTATCAAATCGATCCATAACATTGATTTAACAGGGTTGAAATCGTAGTTAACATTTCATTACTTAAATTATTCGATTGCTGTTAGCTATATTGTATATTTACTTATAACTACGATATATAATAAAATATACTATAATTCGTCGGCAACTGGTGGTCCGCAGAGAAATCTGACATTATTTTATTTTTTTAATCCTATCACCAGAAAAAAAAATCAACTGAATCTCGTTACACATACATACTATATCTTGATGCATTGCATTACAAAAGTCCATTTGGTGGTCCGTGAGTCCAAAAAGGTTGCCGACCGCTGCTATAATATATAATAATGTCAAAGATACAACACAGATAAAAAAAGTTGTGAAGATTGCGTGTAGTGTGGCAATATAATGTATAGACATTGAAAACTTCAATTATTGGAAAAGAAAGAAGTCATTTAGCCTAGTTCCGTATTCACGGCCAAGTTCTCATACCTCTTATTGTATAAATGTAAGAACGTATCCAACAGAAAATAATGTACATATACGCAAAGAAAAATAAATCGTAGATGGTGAATGTATATGTTTACTGAATGGCAGAACGACTTGAAGGCGCCATAAATCTCGCCTGCGATAAAAACAATAATGATTCGTAAAAGCTTCCCATATCGCTAGGTCATCTGCCGCCCTCGAACGATCTCTCCGCCTACATTCATCGATAATTTCGTGTAAACATGCAGGTTATTACATGAAACATATGCATTAGATTGTTGCAGGGCGGAAATGTTTGACCTTATGAAAAATGAATGTAATACGGTCCTTTTGAAATGATATTACGGGCTTGTAATTATGGGAGGTATAATTTTAATGATGATTGAGTGGTGCATATTTATTATACGAAAGAAAATTTTAGCACGATAATAAACTAAACAGTTATTCTTGGATGCAGGAATCATTTTTTTTTTTTACAAAACTTAGCCCGTATTGCTTATCCTCAAACTGAAACTAATTTTTAAAAAATCTCTAATTACATGCGTGTTTTTTCATTTATTTAAAATATACAATTGATATTATGAATTAGGTAATCTAATAGATAGGTTCTCTAATAGAAAAATGACAACTAACAACGACTGAACATTGAAATTATAGTTTGCGACAAATACTAAGGGTGTATAGTAATATAATAATAACGACAGTAAATTAAATCGTAGTTGCGCTTTCAAAATCCGCTGTTTTTTTTCAAAACATTCCTGCAGTCTTAAAATATGTTAAAATACAGTACGAATTACAGTGTCTGTCCTCGACAAAATTGACATATGTACTTGTAAAGCAGTTCAAGAATGCCGTATATTATAATCTCTTTTTTGCGGGTGCGGTGAATTATTATATATATTTTTTAATAAAACAATCCAATATCGTGAAATAAGCACAAAGTGGATTTTGAAAGCGCAACGACGATATGCCGCTGAAGCGAATAAAGTGTAACTTGTGTAACGAAATCACTGAGTATGCCAATAGTCTAGACCAGGGGTTACCAACCCCGTGCCCACCGACTGATTCCGATGCGCCCGCCAACTAAATTATGAAATCGTTAAATTCCTAGGATTTTGGATTTCAAATTCCTCAGTGGGCTAAAAAAAACCAAGTCACGGTGATAATTTGGGCAAAACGGTAAATCCCTGGGTTTTGAGATTTTGAAAAAAATTGGTGCTCGCCGCCCTACCAATATTTTAGATTGCGCTCTAGGGCCAAAAAGGTTAGTAACCCCTGGTCTAGACTATTTGAAGCTCGTATTTTTAAGCTATGTTGATAACGAAAGTGATTTAGCAGATAAGAAAAAAATATCCGTTAATATAACGCGATATTGGTGCGAAATTCACAAATAGAAAAAACGCATTCGGGAAACCTACTTTTATGCAAAAAAACTTTCTGCTTTAACCGACAACTCCTCGACCACATTAGACCGCTATATAAGGTTCCAGCGAATTTTTAATTATTTTGGTTAAGTAGAAAATATTCTGAGCCAATAAAGTTACCCATCCTGTGATGATGATATTTATACTATTATATTCCATGGACCCAAGTTAATTTAAATAGCAAATTAACGTTGTACTTCAGCGGACCAAATTTATCGGCGGAAGTAATCAATTACTAAATTTATTTGTACGAAATATTATTGAAAGCATATATTTACTACAATGTAGCGTATCGAGAAAATACGAGAACAAAGAAAATTTATCAAATGACAGTTCAAATATAATAACATTTATAAGACAGAACTCTCGAAAAAGCCGTGACCAACATTCAAATAATCAGATGGCTTTTGAGGTGAGCTTCGCAAAGTTTACCAGACCTTCACAAATAAATTCACCGGTCTATTTATGGACGCCTCACCTGATCCACCGGGGCTGGCAACGGTTCCCAAAACACAAGCACATGTAATAGGTTGTTAAGCCTGTCAAAGGTTGTATTTATTGGCCTGTGTAATTGAGCGTTAGTGAAACGGATGCAGGGACAGCGCTCGACATTAAGGGTCGCCGCAGGGGAACCTCTTCCAAAGCTCGTGTCGAAAACTTTGGCCCTTGTTTTAACCTATCAATGAGATCTACGGCTAAACTTTTCTTCACGATACAATATTGTTACATAAAATTGGACAAGTTTATTGGTAACTTCTCGATCTCGTAAAACTGAAGTCGGATTACAGTGCAAAAGTTGTTATCATAATTTTCAAGCGAAGGAGGCAGCAAAGCGTATTCGATAACTAAATAATAACTTTCAAAGTATGTACTAATTTCTCGTAATAAACATATCAAATTACTTTTACTATTATATATTATTAAACGTTACCTGAAAAATGATTTAAAACACCACTCTAAAGGTTTGTCCAAAGATATAACTGTACTCAAAAGAAATATATTTGTTTGTCACTTCCGTTAGATAATGATCAATGTATTATATAAGGCGCATTATATAAGGATCAATATATTATATTATAAAAGTTAAGTATCGATTTAGTAGAAACATACATATCTGTACTTGTTTAGTTTAAATGAGGCAAAACACGTTCATTTTTTGTATGCGAAATTTTCTTATACCGTGACTACGATAGAAGAACATTTTGCATATACATATGGTACTCGAGGGAAATGAAACACAATTGGAGATGAAGGCGTGTCACTTTTCAGAGGGATGCTTCTTCCTGCGAATACCGTATTAGGAAACATGTTTACTTTATTTTTTACTTTCCAGCAAAGTTGTTCTTTATAAAACTTTATACGTCATAAGGTACGGTGTGTTACTTATAAAATCAGCTAAGTTATTTATAAAAATGCCTAAACGCCACTGCAACGCTTTTTTCTAGTCATAGAGTGAATTTAATTTGGTATTATATCGTAAAACTGAATTTTCAACCAAATTTCTTTTGTTCGTTGAACAAATTCATATCGCAATATGTATTATTAATATGCATAGATTGCGTAAACTACAATTCCATTAATACATATATTGGAATGATTATACGAATAATGTTATTGGTCAAATGTTTACGCCATATTTATAAGGAACGGGAAAGAATGAAAAGATAAATGGAATTAGATTATCTACATTAAATTAGTCATAACTTAAATACGTCCAAATAAACGAGGGCTTCTTTCGTCGGAAAATGATGGTAAAAAATAAGAAAGTTTACCTTTTCAAGATACACAGTAACTAGAAATTATGATCAATCTATCCATAAGCAATCAAATGCGCTCAAAGAAATACAAAAAAGGTCTTTGAAAAAATACGTTTTTGTTTTTTTTATAATGTTCCGTAAAAATAAATAGTAATGCGTGATACACAATAATTATTTGACATAGTCAAAATTTACATTAAATAAAACAAAATGAGGTATTTATTATTAAAAGAAATTTTAAATAAAAACTATTCGATCTATGCAGCCACTATCAAGAAATCATTGTTTATTGATTGATAAACGATCATAGTCGAATAAAATATAGCTCGGTTGGAAAATAAATCGATCGAAAAATGTCACTATTCTCTTAAATTTTACAATATATCTTAATACAATAAAGTGTATTAAATGTAATAGTGTAATGTACAAAAATAGAAAAAATACATGCCTTAAAATTGTACATACACATGAGTGTATCAGGAGAAATTAACGAAATAAAATATTGTCAAAAATATAACTTAAAAGAAGCAAATTTATTTTACAGTCTTTTGTTTTCAATTTTCAGTAACGTAAAATTGTTTTTCATACATATACCATCGATAAATTACAAAGATTGATTACACGCTATTAGGCAGCGATAAAGTTATGACATTAACGAGTATTTTAGCCAATGTAAACTTTTGCCATTTGAAACTTTTCAAGTCAATTTCATTTATCAGCAGATTTTTTTGTTTCGACTGTAGATCAATATTCATCTTAATAAATTTAAAAGGCCCTCAATTTTGTGCATCGAGTCGGTTTCTTTTCATAAAAATGATTTATGTGATAGCTTGTGCGCAATTCTAATTTTACGAGGGAAACATTTTCTTACACATTTAGCGTTATGGTTATGACAAAAGCGACGTTTAGAAAAAAAATATGCATGAATAATTCGAAATTGAAGAAACTTTTTGATATAAACACGTTTCTGTATCACGCCATCGTCAGAACTATGGATTTATACAATGTAAAAGCTAATTTAACCAATTATGTTTTAACTTTCGAAATTGGAAACTTCTCGAAAGTAAAAAGACATTTACAGGACAAGAAGCATCGATTTGTTTGTTAAATTGTATCCTCGACAATGTATTTTTTCAAAATACATACCTTTAAAGAAAAAATATAGATTCACCAATCTGGATTTATTTTAATTGCAAAGTTTATTGTTTTAAACAACAAAAAAAAAACATTTACATAAGGCATATTTATTTTTGTTTTTAAATACTGTAGGGCAAGAAGTTCACATCAAAGTGTAAAAAAATCGCTCGAATGGGATGAACCATAGAGAAAGCGAGGAAAAAGTATTCCGTGATCGGTGCATTTATTTACCGCCATCCCGAGAACCACGAAATTCCGGAAAATGTGAAACCGAAGTCGCATCGCAAATCCATACACTAAATTGTGTGGTATACTTTATTTGACTAAGGCTTGAGAGACGAGAATATTTTTGATTATTAATATTATTCTAGTATCTAAAATTTTGACACTGTAATGGAGTGGAATCACGCACATGTTTTATGTTGTATTATATAAATAATCAAAACAAATTGAAATATTTTCATTTGTTAGTTAAGTCTTTTGTGAAATTGAATTGAATGAAATATTGAAATCACCAATTTCATTATATTCAATGGTGATAAATAATAAGCGTACAGGTTTTTTCACGAGATGTAGGAAAATTGAAATACCCCTAAGACCCATTACATGTTTTTTTCCCCCGAATAAATAAAACATGCTGAGCTTTGCTTTCAGTTTCTGTTATACGAAATAGCATTTTGAATAAAACCAAAAACAAAACAGAAGTGTGTTACATTTTAATCAACTATTTCGGGTATTTTCGGTGAAAATTTGCCGAAATATTTAATAGAATTTGTGAATACAGTAGAAATCACATATTTTAATATTCTAGTCTTCACAACATAATATGTACTACAAAAATAACAAAACACATTTCAATTTTTTTAATACAAACATTACTTTTATACTGATTTTAAAGATAAGTTATACTCGGGCCTCGTATAACACGGTTGATGAATGTTCTTCTTTTTGTCTGTAGAAACTATTTTTTATTATTATTCAACTTAAAGACTTGTCAATTGACAGGCTAGTGCTGCACCATCATTGGAATAACTCAAGTCATCAGAAATATAATGTTTCACATTCTCAGTAATAGCAAAGTTCTTATTTTGGTCTCGTATAAGCAAAACGATTTATAATATTTGATTAGAAATATTTCATTTCACTTACGAAATATACATACATTCATTTATCGATAGCATTTTTCATACATGTATTTACATATTGAATCTTTGTGGACTGTGGAGTCTATAAAGCGAGCTCTCAGTTTCCCGGCGATTTAATTTGTCAAGTATGTCTAGAGAAAAAATAAATACTTTATAACCCCTTTTCGCGTATTTTATTTGTAAGTACTGTGTTACTGAGTATTCTGTCAGCCGAAGCTAACGATACAGAATAACCACTTACGAATAATTTTGTTTTTTCGTTTCGTTTTTTTCGCAATATGATTTCAAATTTAAGGGCATACCTTAACAACTTTAAAAGATATTTGAAAATTATACAAGTGCAAAAACATCATTAATTAATTCAAAACTGATATTTTCGATTTAACATGTATTGTTGAATCTTGAACAACAGAGATATAACTTTCGAAAACAATATGCATTTTGCTTTTGAAGTGATAATAATGAATGCCTTACATATTATATTTAAGCATTCAGCTAAAGATTCATATATCAAGGATAGCAAGTTACACTGAATATACGGTAATATAATAGTGAATTATTTCAGTATTGTTTTGCCTTTGAAATCGAAATTCTGTGTCAGTATTCAACAGTGTGGTAATATATATACGGAAATAATATATTATGGTGGTTAATATCTGACGGTTTATTCGTATAATTGGATATTGCTATGGCAACTAAACTTATGCACGAATTGTACGACACCGAACTTTGTTTTACCTTAAAAAAATGCTACGCGAGTGAAAATCGAAGAATTTCTAATATCAACGTTTGTTATTGTTTTAGTAACATCGATCGATAAAACTGATGTTTCCAATACTCTTAAGTTGAGTACACCATTTGTAAATTGAAATCAATGTGACAACTGTGTAAATTTTAACTAATGTGATTATTTTATTTCGTTGAACAAATACGACTTTAAAAACACAAATGAATTGTAAAGTTTGTTATTCGCCGAGTTCTACCGGTCAATGATAATATTTTAAAAAAAATACATAGTTTAACAACCTTTGATTAGTTTTTTATAAGTATAATATCTTTTCACCAAGAATCGACAAAAACATATACTGGAGCAAATTTAAATATTTTTAAGCGCGAATTGAAATTCAAACAACAATAATATTAAATATATATATATCGCCACATCAAAACTACAACTAGGAAGCATTGATTTGATCATCGTTTGGAAAATTAAATTTTAACATTTTTTTATCCATGTCCGCTCCCAATGTGGAGCAAAATGAAAATATTGTTGTGTATCATTAAGATCACTTAATAAATAACGTTGCATTGAATGTTGTAAAAGAACATGTGAGATAATATTATGTAATAGTTGTCTCAAAAATATTGAAAAACAAGTTACCTAATTGTCGTATTGAGGTGGCGATGATATGAAATTAAAAATAACCAAGATACACGATGCTGAACTGTTGACAACTCGGACTAGAAACTATTAGAAGAAGAAACATATCAAACAATTTACTCAGGGTATGAAAGAGGCGAGGTCAAAAACCGCATTGTCGAATGCAATAATTAAGTATATTTTCATTGTCGATTTCAACATAAGACAAATAAACTTCTTCTGAAGCCGGTAAAGTTAAATGCTACATACAATTTATCTAGGAAAAAAATATTACTACACTGATCTTGGAATTAAAGTCAATCAGTTAACATGAATATACAAACGACAGAAATGATTAATTTAATATATAAAAGAATAAAAACGAGCATTATGATAGTTTATTAAAGGATATTCATTGAGAGTTGGCCACCTATTATTACAAAAACTTGAAGATTTTGCAATAATTTATGTGAATATTTTCCCAATTCAGGTGATAAGTGATTAGTATTAAAATAAATTCAGATCAGCATCAATGTAATTCTTAGACTTGGTAATCAAAATTTCCTCACTTCTTTCTTATATATTGTAAGCGATGTAAATTATAGAATGTGCTACTGTCAGTTTGAGTTTATCCGTGCACTTGAATGACAAACAACGTATAAAAGCAAAACCAAAGTTGTTGAAAAAAATGTATTAAAGTGTACAAATATTGGACGATTCAGAAATGAATCTTTACTTTATGTTAAAAATATTTTTTCCAATCATAAATATCGACGTAGAGAAATTCGTTTCATGGCTTTCTAATAATTAGTAAGCAACAAATATTATTTATTTTTTTGAAGAAAGATCGAATGTTATTCCTTAAACATTTTTTAATTATCTTAGTTACTACGCCAGACCAGATTGAAAATACAAATAAATTAGTCGTGGCTTTATTACATGAAATTCCAGAAAGACATTAATATAATCTAAATATAGCAAAATACAAATAAAGACCAAAATAATTCATCATGTCACCGAGAAGCGCTGTTTAACTTTGACACCTGAGATCACGATAAAACAAACAAAATTAGTCAGTTAAATAAACAGAGATCAAACGTGTTGAGTTACAGCGGCCACTTAAATAATGTAAAACGTGTTCTTTGTGTGCTTCTTTGTCTGAGATGAACCTACATTATTAAAAAATGTACGTATCTAAATAAATAGTCGATTTTTTTTAAAATGTGTTATAAATTTTAATTATAGTAACATATTTTATGATCCTTGGTTTATTCAAAACAGAAATAAAATTTGATACTTCCTTGTTTGACGCCAGGCGGTGGAACCTTTCCTTACGACACGTCACATTATATGAAATATGATCACACGTCCCGTTTTTAGGTAGTCTATCTTGTTGTCCCCAAGCAGAGCTTAAAATGGCTCGTTTTCTGAAGGACGGAAACCTAATTAACAATTTAAAATCGCGATAAATCAAAAATTATAATCACGATTCAGAAGTATTTGATGAGTATTATCTTTATTCTAACCACATTACACTGCAAAAAGTGACGGAATAGAACACTAGGAATCTTTCTTTATTTTCTTTAATGGATAAAAGCTATGAAAAAAATATTTGTTTTATTGAATAGTGTGTGTTCAAGAAAGCTCACTATGTATGTATTAATTATAAATAAGTCGATGTCTCGTTTTGAGGAAACAATGAATGTCACGTAACGATAATAACCGCGCAACTAAAAGGCAATTTTTAATGTTATTTTTATATTTTGAATTCGGTTGATTAACATCTCATCTAGACATGAAGGTGCGCTTACGACCGTTGCATTTTTCAGTGCCTGGCGTTAAACAAGGAAATACCTAAAATTCTTATGTATAATATGAATGCTTTGATAAAAAAATATTGTTAATATTTGCAGAAAGACTAAGAAAAAATCTCGTAAAACATATTTTGGGGAGTGTTATAAAACATAAAATTCAAAACCAGTTTTGTCGTGTATTCGTCGTGGTTTAAAATAAACACGTTTTGATGCATAAATTTCAAGCGTTTGCACTGTATATCGAATATAATTTCAAAATGAAATGCATAAAACAAGTATATTACAATAATATAGATAGACAATCATCTCACAAAAAGCATCAAAGCGAAACTGGTATTCTCATTGTTGAGATTCCGGTTCGCTAAAAACAACAACATTTTCGATATGAAATAAACTGTTCGTGTAGAATTTATTGGAAGTACCTAGTACGGATTAATAATATAATACAAAAGATATGAAGTCTACATACGCAAAACATTTGTACCTACTTGGTTAGATTTACAGAATTTATATTATTTTATTACGAATCGTAGTCGATGTGTTCAACGACTGCTTGTGTAATAATACAAAGATGACAGTCATTCGGTGCGATATCTGGAGAATAAGGCGGATGTGGTTGAAGTTCACATTCGCAGGTATAAATTGCGGTGAATCAGTTTTATTGTTGGTACCTGATCGGTTCTTATGGCACAGCGGTTAGAGTTGTGGGCTTCCGTGCCGGACATCACGGGTTCGAGTCCCAGTGCGAACAGCATTTTTTCGATTGATTTATAGTGTTTCTTATTATTACCGATCCATTAATAACCGGGATTAGGGAGAGCGATTGGTTAACCACTAGTCCTGTTCTAGCCTTATCCTTCCATTTCAACTACTCTCTTTAAAAAAAAGGTTGAGCGACTAAGTTACAAACAGTTCTCATAGAAAAAAAACTTCTGTTGAGATACCTTCATATGCTCCACATTGGGAGGACATAGATAAAAGAAATCTGGATACGTCCGTCAAAAAACTATCATGTTCAGATAAGAGATTAGTTTTTAATGATAAACTTTAAGAGAATATACTGGATCTTCATTGAATGTGGAATTATTCACATGAATTATCAACAAAAAAACTTAGTTTGTATGTATTTTCAAAAAATAAAATATACATTTGTACTAATTCCCACTTTTATTTAATAAAATCAGGAGCGGTTTCGCTCATGACAAGCATTATCAACTGATGAGAGAATACAATGTTAGTCAAAACAGTAATAAACGGAACTTTACTCGACGATAAATAACGGAAAACATCGTTACTTATGAATTTTAAAGATGCTACATAAGTATATATAAATCATATTTAAAGCTGGTCTCACAAAAATGGTATAAAAATGAGCTATTCCTATAAATTATTAATACGATTTCTGTTCAAAAGAAATTTTACAGAAAATTATGAAGTCATAAGTGAAAATGTATTTGGAGAGTAATGAACAAAAAAGTTCGGTAACGGACATATTCAATAACATGTACATGTAAACCTATCTTTCTTTCAATCCATTCTGGTTCTATATTTGTGATTTTATAGTTAGGTATATTAAACTTACTGCGGTGGGGCGAGTACTTGCAATCTCTTTGTAGTCATGCTATCTATGTATGTTGTGCTTTATTGTAGAGCTGTGCTGGGGTTACCGGGTAACGACAAAGTGCAGCGACTTAACGCCTTCTGATTGTGAGGACGGTATTATTTCTTATGTAAAAAATATATATTTCTAAAAATAAGGGAAATAAAAAATATTAAGTTATGAACAAATATGCAATACGTAAATTTTTAAAATATATGTATTACTAATTACCGCGAAAGAATTTACGTATAGACTAAAAACAATTTTTGAGTGCAATAAAAGCCAATTATCACTTAATAGGATCCTCTCGACAAATGATACCGATTTGTTAATTAAATTTGAGTTGATTACAAAAAATATGGTAAAATTAGATAAACAATTAAATATTAGAAATTAACCTAGAAATTAATTAGCGCCCAGCGGTCCCGTACGAGACCAGTACATTTCGCTATCGAATTACACTGATTTAAGATAATAGTATTCAAAATATGAATATTAGCTTGCATAAATGATGACTTTGAAATACCGATCCATAATTTTATTTTCAGTTTCGATATATATTTTCAATATTTTTGTCATATTGAGTAATATAAACATCTGCGTTACAAGGTCGACTCATGGAATATGCGTTGTATTAGGCGGACCGTAATAAATCAGCTTTATCCATACCATACGACATATTTCAATGGGGATACAGATTTCTTTCCATACCTAGAAAATTCTCTATTTTTTTGTAATTTTATGGTTTAAATGTTTTAAGTTTTGTCCTAATTTTTGTCGTTTTAATTCTTTAACTTTAATGTATAATAATATAAAATATGAAAAATTGTAAATAAAGCTTTTGTTAATTATAAACAATCTTTTATTTTGCTAATGCTTTTTATTTTACTCAAATAGGCTGTCTAGTTTTAGAGATATAATTATTTTTATAAAAGCTACGGGTCGTGCAATTATTTAGCAAAAAGTCCACGGGCGTTTAAAGGTTTATAGACATAAATTATTGCGAAATTAACGTTGTTTAAAGTTTAAACGATACGATATCGAAAGACATTGAACAGTTATTTTTGGGTTATTTTGTGTCATTCATATATATATGTAAAGATGGAACGCAGCTGTCACAGCATACGCTGTGCCTAATCGTCGTTTATTCATTAATTCTATAAATGTAACATTATAATCAAATTGTAAAAAAACCCAGATTATAATTACATTCGAATTGATTGTTATTCACGACTTTGACATAATTTTTCTTTAATGGGTTTTCCAATCATTTATTTATTTGTAGTCAATTTAATGGCACTGATTCATATTTTGTATTTTTATCAGTAAATTCCTTGCATATTATTATCACCAATTATTTGTTACAACCTAATAATTTTCCTTTGTTCTTTATAAATAGCACGTATTTTTTTATAAATTGATAATGCTCGTCATAAAAGAAACCGGTTTTAATATTTTCAATTAGTACAAATTAGTGTTTTTTTTTTTAATTGAATTTATTGTGATATAAGTGCACATTTACACTTTTAGATACTAAATAATACAACGTAGCGTCGGGTATGTATGAGTTAACTGACCGCTCGTTCACAGTAAACTGAACATAGGAACGCCAACAATAAATCACTTTGCTGAAAACAATGAAAGATTTTTGCAAGAGTGTGATGATATCTCCTGACGGCTATCAAGTGGCGGACTGCGGAAATGCTTCATTTTATTCAATTGAAAATTCTCTTTATTTAAAGTTACAATTACTTACTTGTTGTAAAGGCAGATCAGATTACTAAGCGTGTATATAATACTATTGTGCACAAGCGGACAAATCGTGACCCGAGAACTACAAGGGTTTAAGTGTAGATTTTTGGCGAAAAAAAGTAACTATGAATACCATTAATGGTACTTGGAATAACACTACGGCATTGTTACATTTATTTCGCGAAAAATCTAAACTTAGAACCTTGTAGTTTTTGGTTCGCGAAATGTTAGATAATTCCGCTACACGAATTTAATAGTTTTCGACATACTAAATTTATAATTTAAAACTGATTTCAAGCGGTTATTTTGTTCGATTGATATTGATTAATATAAATATAAAACATGTATGACATCAGATTTTATTGATACTCAAACAATAATAGAGAAAAATGTATACGTCAGACTTGATCTTACAGATCTTTATTACATCAGAATTAGAAACTCAGGACGTTGTATCATGGTATTTGAAGTCCCTAACCAACTCATTCATAACTTTTGGCGCAACTGAATTCAATTCAGAATGATTTACAGACTGTTTTTTTATCCTAGTGATTCACACTGTTGCACAACATTAAATCTGTAACAACGGTCAGTATATTGTGAAACGTGAAGAAAAAAATGACCAGGTAATGATATTCTCACTCCATATCTATAATATGTCACGATAAAATCTTTTTTAAGATTTAGATGTATGTATATATACAATATTTCACGAGACCGTCATTTTCTTTTAAATTAGTATTTTTTCATAAAAGTAATATAAAAATTTGTATAAATTAAAAAAATGACAATTCTATTTAATATTTTAACATATTAATTAAATTTGTATAAGATATTTTCACTCCAGGGTACATTTCAATGAAAGAAAATACAGTCTCATCGTTTCGCGAAAGTCGAACTGGCTATTGTACATTGAACAAAATAAATAAATTTGAAAGCTTCGTACCATTCCGGCAAATGCAGATAAGTCCATTTACACATTTTACATGCCAGCTCAGTTGCATAATGAATTAATATGACGTATATTTAGAAACTATTTTTACACGACACTCGGTGACAAATCGATTGATATTTAACAATTATGCATGCAACATTTTGTATCGAAAAGAATAAGAAATATTGACATTTAAACTAAGAAATCGGCAAAAACTGACATTTGAAAATAATTGTGTAATACAATTATGTTAAATTTTGCAATACTACTGCACAAAAATACAGCTTATAGCAAACAGTGTATTATAAACTATGACACATGAACTGTGATTTACACACATAGCCATTTTTTTAGTCTAGTAATTTATTTCCGATCATGTAAATACTGTTGGTCTCTCATGGCAGTGCTTCCCAACAATTTTCATGCCACGGACTCCTAAATCTCAAAACAAGAATCAGCGGACCACAGATTTTTTTTTATTTCACATATTCATATATTATCACAAAGAATGTTGAAAAAATGAAAATTTTCGCTGACCCCAGCGAAAAACCTACGGACCCCCAGGGGAACATTGTTTTTATATTTAACGGTAAATCGTAAAGTTTTATAATCTATTAATTTATGTGTATCGTTAAAAAAATGCTTATCATTGCCAAGGTGAAAAATGTTTTTTAATTTGAAAAAATCACGAGAGTTAAACTTAAGATTTAAATGACAATTTCAAATTGAAATTGATACGGGACTTGGACCCTAATCGATATGGCAAAAGGACAAAGCTCTCATAACTAACTAGCCCAAAGATGCCAGCATGTTTTCATTAATATTGTTTCATATTTGTTTTCAATTCAACGATTCCATTTGACAATTGCAGCGCGACTTGATCAAATGAAATATTTAATTTGTCAGTGAAAAAATTTACTTTCTTAACCAAACTACTAAAAAAAAGGTTCGCCAATGTCGTAAAGTTTACTACGATTTTCGCTGAAAAGGTCACCAAAGTATAAGGTGTCTTAACTTCGGAGAGATATATACCGGCGATACCACCAAAGTAACTTAAGTATTTACTATAAAGTTTCACTATTATTAGTTTAAGCGGAACTTGTGAATTATCTGGTTTTGTTAATCAAAAGATTCGAAAGGTGATATTAGCTAGGTACAGGTGATGCATTGGTAAGCTGAATAGCCCTTGCAACTGAGACGCAAATAACAAATTTTAAGGAAAGCTGTAGTTATGGGTTATGCCATTTAGATAAAAATTGGAAACATGTACGTTTATAGTCGTGCAAACGTTAGGAATAGAACTCACCCACAAAGAAGTAAAGAAAATGATTTAACTCTCCAAGGACGAGTGTGAACATATGGTAACAGTAAACACCGTTGTCTATTGATCCCGCTATTCATCGTTTTTCTACCTGAATATCGTTGCTTTCACTCATATTTGGTTAAGAAGGGTACAGACTTCAGTTAGTCATCAGCCGCGGGGACAGAAACGGTCACCAATAGCACATGCGATTTTTTTAAATTCCGTTTTTTTAATGCACTTTTTCAAACTGTTAGTTATTTTTTTTATCAAAACATCAAATTATTTACAGTTCTTTTGATAATATATTTGTATTGAAAATATGTTGACCTAAAGAGGTCAAATTGTAAATATTTTTAAAAATTTCACGTTTAGCTATATTTCAATCCTGAATGTTTGCGTGCCCATACGGTCACCTTTGTCCTTACTATTGTCCGTACACAATATTACACGGTAATAAAAGGATAAGCATGCCCATATAGTCATGCGGGGTATCTACACAACGACTTTTTTTTTTTTTTTAAATTTCTGTTAGGAATAAAAGTTCAATATGGTTTTAAAATTATTTTTTTCGAAAAAAAGCTCTCGTCTCTGGAGGGTTAACATGACATATGTGGTGTGGTAATACCGGAAAATTTATTGAAGATATCGTCGACACTACTAACATGAATATTATAAAATTATAATATGTTTATACAAGTTATGTAATCAAGGTAGAAAGATTTGCTTGCCACAAACAAACATATTATGATATTCATCGAATTAACTTTATTTCAATTTATCAATTTGGAAACGTATTTAATGAACCTGATAAATTTTCAAAATTATTGAAATATCATCATACAAAGAACTTTCTGTTCATAGAAGCGTGAAAAGGTTCACTAAGAATATATAAGATATTTTATGTTATTTTAGTCTACACTGTTGAATTAAATCAAAATTTAACCACTGATGAAGACACGGCATATATATTAAAATATATAATATAAGTTTACACTATGGTTATGTTGTTCGAAAACGTATTTATAATTTACTCAAGAAACTTCTACTTTAGAAACTTATTACTTACTGCCTATTGAAATTAAAATATTGAATTATGAGTCAAGGATTTATCGTACGATTTCTAAGTTAAATAAATGCTCAGACGGAATTCAAATGTATTGCTTTTGTATTGACAATTGAGGGACATTGTTATCTAAACTATAAAAAATAAGTTTTCATTTACGATATGATGGCATGATGAGTTTAGTAAATTTGTAAAAAAAAAAGTGCAAATATTTTTTTTGAAGTTGGTTTTCGAGCATAATAAAGGTTACAGACGTTACCCATAGTAAAGAGAACAAATATTTTCAAAATTATCAAAATCCAAAATATTTATCTTCGATTAAGCTTACGTCAAACTAATATCCTGATCACTCAAAAATAGTTATACCAGAAACTACTCTAAATTAGTAGACGGTATAATTTCGTTGGTGATATATTTCGTAATAATATGATCTTCCATAAAGCGGCAAATGAGTGACATATTTGTTGTAATGCAAATGAGTTGTTTGCCTTATACTTTCATTTTCGTATAATTCGGTGAATACATAAAAATTTATGATCCAAAAACTAAATGTATTTTATCTCATATTATATTATATTCAGTGTTACAAAATAAACGTATAAAAAATCTTCTGTCATAATATTTTTTTATCAAGCGAATATGATTATTGATCACTCGTTGGGCGAAAGCGCTCAAAAAAAATATATCAAAAACAATATGGAATATTTACTATATATATTTTATTTTATTTTAAAGCTATCATTGAAAATCGGGATAACATCAGTGTTTTCCCTTGTTACAATGTATAGTATTCTGTAAATAACATTACATAATAACCATTGTATGAACCAACTATTGTTCATCGTTATTGAGTAAGCTATTTTTTTAATATGTACATTACAATTTCAAAATATAAATCGTGATACGAAATAAAAAAAATATAATGAATTTATATTATTGAAGCATATTAATATTGAAAAGCCAATCTTGAAGTCCCTTGTGGAAAGTAGAGTATTAAAACCGAGATGAAAGAGGATATCTGATTATTAAATTATTCAAACAGATGGCCATATCATTGTGGCAGTACACATTTTATTGGTAGGGCTTTTTGTTTCGAAGTTCCTTATAAGCCGAGTTGCAAGTCGATTCTCGGGAGACTGTTCGTCGGGTTCGTTTGTAAATTAAATTTTCCTTCGACTCCGAGCGACTTGAACGAATTTCAAGTTAGACGCTAAAGCACGACACTTTCCCTCGAGGCTCTTCGTGAAACTCCAGCTCGAATGCTCGTCCTTCTTAACGCTACAATCTCTCGTTAGCTATTCGATAAATTTTATATCATTGTTATACTTTCATGGTCATAATAACTCTTAATAATTTTCTAAAAACCTAGACATATGTTAAAGACATGTAATATATAATATAGAGTGCTTCATTATCAATTTTGAACCTTCAAAATGTGACAAGCTTCAATTTGTTTATATGGTAAACCTAATCGGGTATTTTCTTCGGCATATTCAGGCATTCAATTGCAAGGCTGAAATAGATGTGACATGGAAACATTATGTACACAAAACAAAGGCAAATTGAAAAAAATGTTACAAAGTTGTTTAAAATCAAAAGTACACAGTACACGGCATTACAGCTGACGGATATTCACCATGCGCTTAATAAATATAATTAAAATAAAAAAAAATAATGTATAAAGTATTTTGGACATACAAAATCAAAAAATAAAAAAATTAAACCTAAGAAACAGTTCACAAATATCGTTACTGAAAATGTGTTTTGTTTAGTTGTAGCCATATAACGAATATATATATACACAAAATAACTTAATACTAATAAAAATATTCAACATAACTTTTATCAGACGTTTTATCTATAAAATAAAAAAAATACGATTTAATTGATCTACCAAAATATTTTGCCTTTCTTTCCTGAGCCCTCATATGGTATATAACAAAAAAGTAGATTCAATTAAAATTTAAAAATAAAAAAAATCAGAAATATAAGAAATCTTAAAATAAATTTTTCGGGTATACATTTTAAACGTCAAACTCTTCAATCATTATTTTTTTATATATATATATGTATTTTACGATTGTTGCTTGGTATGTGAAAGTTTGAATGTGTTTAAATTTTCTTAAGAAATGTTTCATTTTCCCCTGTGCACTGAAATACACTGAACGAACGAAAAGTGCAAACAACGCAACACTTTGTAGATTTCTACCGCAGTACATGAGCCTTCCCTGGAGAACCTTCTGTTATCCACCGTGGTGAGCCGGAGCCTCTGCGGTGGGTGGAGGCTTAGCCGGTGCCGCTGTGTTATTTATTCATTTATTCTATTACAATGTGAAGATCTGTTGTGTCATCTTCGCGGTCTACATTCTACGCCTTTGAGGCAAACCCCGCTAAAGTTATTTTAATTTCTCAATACGTAATCTTTTATTTGATGAAGCGTCGGTAAAAAACCTCTAATGAATATTGAATTGTCATTAAATATACTAAATAAATAATTATAACTATAAGATTTTTTTAACACATGAATAACATTGATCTTTCTTTGGCAAGCCTAGAATGTAAAGCTCGACAGTCCACAAATCACATTATAATTTGATATATATTTCCGAAGCGGAAATATTGTATGTCATTAAAAGATGTTTTTTTTTACTAATTGAAAAAAATTCGATATTATACAATATGTGACAACAAATATACTTCGAATTGGCATGGAACTGATTTTAATGATTAACAGACAACTTTTGTTAGTTTTTTTACTGCCAGATACAACACTTGAGAAAAATGAATATTGATTATTTCATGAAGAAGATCAGTCTTAAAAATGTAATCAATTGCGGAATAAATAATATGCATTATTTTTTTGAACTTATTAATGTTATTTAATGTGATTCTATTTTAATCAAAATAATTGATTGATTAAATACAATTATCTTCTTAAATCACTATGGTAACAATAATATTATATTACGTCAATATGTGGACAATCGCGAAACGCAAAACGCTAAAATACTCTAATATACTATACTTCATATTCTAAAATGTTGTATACGTATGGCTGCCCGGATCAACCATTGTGAATTTTCGAACAAAATAAGCCGAAATTACTCAACGCAGGTGATGAGTATTACCCTTCGGGATCGTAAAAAAGGAAAGGTGTGAGCTCAAACGAAATAAGGTAACATAAAACAATGCGTAAGCCATCTGGCAGAACACAGGAGTGAAACATAAAGAAAAGTGGACCGGTGGAAAGTTGGATAAGTAATTTGGTTCAGACTGGAAGGTCAACTCAAAGCAGGGTGCTCGTCAAATAAAAAGGGAACGTTAATACTAAAGCGTAGGCGAAAAGCCTTAGAAAGGAGAGGATAATGCGCAATAGTAAAGAGGTTGTCTGTTTTATTCGAAGAAATATACCATTATGTGGAAATCATTTAAAGAAACAAACACTTTCATATAACTATGATAATATATTTTATGTATATATGATATTTTGTTTCTTACAACCACTTAATCCTGAGAAACCATATAATATTTTCCATGTTTTCTCTTAACGGATAAAACGGGCCTTCCAAGACTTACTGACTCCCATCAAATGTTTCAATCCTGAGTACATCCTATGGTAAATTAGACATAGACGAAACCGATACGGTTAGAAGATAGATACACAATTCAGACTCTCTCGAGTAATTATAATAGCTAATAATAACCGCGCCCGAAAAGTTATTATTAGCTACTTTAATTACTCGACAAAATATGCAATGCTTTTGTTATCATTATGTCAAGGATTGCTATACCAAACGAATATATCAATACCAGCATTACAAAAAAAAACAACAAAAATACCGCAATACCGGAACGAGTAAATGAAAATAGGTATTTCGATATCTCATAATAATATACCGTCTTAAAAATGTATGTTAATCGTAAACTGAGATTTTCATGAATAACTTACGGTTACTTATAATAATAATACATCATTGAATTCTCATAAATTCTGGAAACTGTCAATATTGATACAACTCTTGGCAGATATAAAATATTTCACTTAATCACGAATAATTTTGTTAAAACACAATGTTGGTTAATTTTCAATTCCTAAATACCGGTTTTTTCCATTTTTAAAACCAGTATTTTGTTATTGAAAAAAAAAACAATGAATTCATTAATTCCGGTTTTAATAATACTAGTATTTTGATCCCGAATTGGAATTTAAAATGAGTGCAAAATAATCATCGATTTGACAATTAAATTGAAGCTTAATTTAATTTATTTCCATAGAAAATAACACGGGACAATAACTAGTTCAGCGTCTTAAATTTCTTCTGCATATATATGAATATCGCTTTTCTGTAGGTTCAGAATATATTTACAATAGTTATTAAATGGTAAAATTAATAATACCTTATCGAAATTTGAATAATAATTCAACCATAACATAGACCGTACTGTTCATTGCTTCGATGAATCAAATCACTCCAATTTCAATACGATGCAATAATAATGCAGTGAGACGCAAGGTACAGAATATTACATTATTTCATCGATATTGAGTATAATGTGGAGATATGAAGAGAATGTATTAGATTAAATGTCAAAGTTTTACGTGGATGTCGTTTTTACATTATAAATAAGACTTTCATATCAATCCACAGTGCAGAAAATGTGATTATATTATACTGTACTATTATATAATCTAACTTACTACAAAAAAATGTATAGTGTGTTATGCAATTTAATAAAAGAGAACATTCCGAAAAAAAACTATGAATCACTTTTAATGCGTAATGTTGATAATGCTCGCGATGTGCGAACCAGTAAAGTAATATTTTATAAATAATGTGAAATAAGACCAAAATTTATTTATTTATTTAAAAAAAAATTAATCGGTTTTAATATTCTTGATGAAGTTTTTTTTGATATAAATAAGTGGTCGTATTCCATCTTCAAAGTAAAATAATGCTTAATGTAAATATATTTACTTAGTAATGAGTAAAAAATGGCTTAAAAAGTTTAGCGTTTAATCTACGACTCGGTGTCAATTTTATAAAAGTCGAAAAAACTCTTTTCACGTATCATTCGTAAAACATACCGTCTGACAATTGTGTATGTGTATACTAGCCGATTCCCGGAATGCGTTGCAATTCCACTCAAAGAAAGACAATGTTTGTGTTTATTGAAGTGCATGTCTTCTTTTTCTGTCTGTTTGACGTTTGCTGCCGATTGTCTATGGTACGACACACGCGCCACTTAATGTAACGCAATTGTACTACGCCTATAACCTTCGCGCAAGCTGCATGAACGGTATGGCAGACATCCAACAATTTATTTTTACATATAAAACCTACTGTAAGTTAATTTTAATATGCCTATAAACTTTGCGCAAGTGTAAGCAAAAAGTTTGTCATTTTTTTTTATTGCAATCGGATGAACGGTGAGGCAACGCATAAAATACGAAAAAACAATCACACCTTGTGCACAGAACATATTTTAACGGAATGTCAAAATGTAGACTACACGATTCGACAAATTTGAAATATTCCATTTTTGATTTTTTAATACAAACAATCGAAAGTCAAATTCGAATTGTCTGAATGCTGTTTGATCGCCAGTCGACGCTTGACAGTTGAATTGCATGAACGGTAGACATACAAACATTGATTTTTTATATGTAAGACCTGCTGTAAGTTAATTAAATATGCCCGTAACCTTCACGGAAGTACAAGCAAAAAGTTCGTTAACGTTTTATTGCAATCGGATCAGCGGTTTATATCTTTTCATATGAATTTTTTTATATGATATCATTTTTTTTACAAATTTCTTTCTCAATTTTCTAACAAAAATCACTTTAAACAATATTTAATATATTAATATTTATTAAAATTTCCTAAAACGTGAATTACTGAGCAATATTTTATCGATACAGTAATACAATAAAATTATGTGAATACTTACTTCGTTCAATTTGTAAACTGAAAAAAAAACATTCATATTTGTTTTATTTTAAAAATGTCTATTTAACTATATAGGTTCGTAGTATAATAGTTCTCGATAGATTTGGTTGATAAATCATTTTTAACAAAGGCATTCAAGTAAATTCCAACCAAAAATAACACAATATAATATAAATTTAATCATTAAGGTTTGTCATAACGCAACATAAATAAGCTGTGTAAATTGTCATTTGCAAAGAAGAGTTAACTAAGAGTGACTAAAATATTGTGTTTTGTGGACCATTTGAATGACATTTCGCGTAGGTGAAACAATAATAGAATAAATTATTAGTGGGTCACCGCTGAAACAATGACAGATGTTCATTTTGACAATGGGCGCTGTAATGGCAACAAAAACATCTCGAATTATTTTAATGTCACAGCGAAATAAGCCAGAATTAATGTATCTACTTTCTGTATTCATAAATAAATCGGCACAAAGCGAATGATAATAGTGTTTATATGTAAGGTGCTGACTGACAGTTACGAATTCGGATATGTGTCACTTAGAATAATAGAAGTGTAACTCCAAATTAATGGAATTTCAGATTAAACTTGAAACATTCAAAATGTTTCAAGTTATCAGTGCAGTATTGGTTCATCCTATAAACACCACAAATTTCAGATAAAAACACAGTTCTCTTTTTGCACTTCCATAGATACAATAATTTCTATAGAAAAGTAGAGTATTTCTAATATTAAAATTAAAGAATGAAAATTCAAAAAATGAACTTTTTATGATCCATTGAATTATATGTTTAACATTTTAACGTTCATAATAATAGTAAACTTATATTATTAAATAAATTAGACTTATCTACTTACTTAAAGTTTATTGCAAAACATCAAAGGTACTGGAATGACACCACAAGTATTATTCTAAGTAAGATTAAAAGACAAAAAAATGAATCCAAATCCGAATGAATCCAAAGTATGTTGAATTATTCAGGTGATGAAGGGCAAGCTATATTAACTTGTATCACAAATAAAATTTAAGCCAAAATATTATTTTTTAAATTATTAAAAAAATGAGTCTTTTTTTCTTCTAGTATTGATCACTGAATCGAAAAATGTATTTCTACTCTAGCCCGGATGTATGATTTTGATAACCAAAACACTAGATCATAGATATTAAGCCGCACAAGCGGTTTAGTGGCTTAAAAAACCATTTTTACAGAGGCCTGCCTGTGATGTCCTCTATTTTTACGTGTTTTATTTGAATTTTTTTTTTTTTTATTTATTATCACACTCTGCTGGCTTATGCCGATGGTAATTCTATCTAGCCTGTTATTGATTTCAAACGTAATAATTTTACATTATTTAAACCTCATGTGTCCCATAAGGACATTTTTTCGATAGATGATTTTATTGAGGACTGACAATATAATTTGTGTAGCTATTTACAATGTTAATTATTATTTTGTTATTCTGGCCAAAGGTTGTATCTTCTAATTGATTTTAAGCGACTTTTAATAGATTTCGAGTGATTTAAAATTTTGACTAATTCATTTTTTTCCCTTGTATTATATTACGATGCTGTATAAAACACTTGATTAAAATAAAGGGTTGTTTAATACTAGGGGGTCCAATCCCGGACATTTTTGTGATCCCGGGATTGACTATTGATCTTTCAACATAAAATCGTGTATAAATTGGGATTGAGAAAATTTTTGCTCAGCGATTTGGGGATTGCTTGGGATTTTTCAAACAATTTCATGACGATTTTAAAAACCCAGGAAAAAGCGGTTTTCCCAAAACGAAAAGCGTGAGAGATTTTATTTTTTAGCTCTTCTAGGATTTGCAAATTGAAAAACCCAGGAATTTACGAAATTCCCAAAAAATACCTAAATTTGGAACTTTCTTTTTTAGACCTCGCTCAATTTAATTTCTTCCTGTAACTTTATCAATCCCAAAATTTCTGGATTAGTGCTGGTACAATCCTAAAATTTCGGGGTCCTGGGGTTGGAGACCCTTTGACATACAAACTTAAATTTGAACTATTTTGATTCTGCACACTTCCATAAATTTTGTCGATAACGAACCGGGATTCGCCTTTCGGCATCTTCTGGTTTTATCAAGTGCACGAATGCATTGAACAGACTTTGTCAAAATTTATGGAAGTGTACAGAATCAAAATAATTCAAATTTGACATTCAATTTCCACCTAGCACCTTCAGTCGAAGTTCTAAAAAACATACAATCTTGTTTGTAGAATATTGTAAGTATCTACATATAATCAAACGGCAATTTGTAACTGAAATTTCTGGGTAAATTGTTGGAGATCCTTTCAAATGCTAGAAAATATCTACGAACTTGTTTATGCCTATTTCCTAGCAATACAATACAAATTGAAGTATGTGGGGCCTTATTTACCTACATAAGTGGCAATTTAAGGTAAGAATTGAGAAGTATGGCAACACACTCAGGAATAGATACAAACAGCTGTGGGTTTCACTACAACAGACCGCATTGCGGGAGAAATTTTCTACTACATGATTTTCATTACGTTATTCAAACTACAACAAAAACTAAACTATGTGATTTGTAAATAATTAACACTAGGCATTGATTTCACCATCACTTCATAGCATGTTAATGGTAATTAATGATAAATGAGGCGTTATTCATTTTATATAGAGTATAAAGATTTATAATCAATTAATTTTTAATATTAAATCAAAACATGTAAGTAGAAAATAAATTACTGAAAAGTCACTGATCAACTCAATGATAAAAAGTATCACAAACATTTATATCATACATCAAATTACCTTATCTTTAAATTCAAAGTGAATTTTTACACCGATTCAAAATAGCTCGGCCCAAGAAAACGGAATGATTGTCTTTTTGAAACCGATTGTTATGGCTAAAAAAGTTATTATTAAATACTTATATGGTGGTTTGTATGAACTCCTAGTGAAGTTTATCTCAACTTATGTTTTTTTCCTTGAATTGCTTGTCATTCAGTTGATTAACGTTTCTTTTAAAAATATAGAAGGATAAGACTAGTAGATGGCTTAACGTTCTAGTTAAACCCATTTAGCATAGCAAAGGTGGTGAGATGGAATTATAGGTTTTACAAACTTCCAAGTCTTCGAACAAAATCTATAAATTGATTTTAAAAATCTGTCCGTACCAGGATGCCTATTACCCGCAAACACTCGATCACAAACCGAAAACCGTTTTGATAACAGAGTAAATGTATAACAATACAAATTCATTTATTTGTTAAAAAATATAGCAGAAAAGAAACAATGTTTTCTTTTTTTTTTACGAAAAAATAAACATAACAAAAAACTTCATTAGGATAATACTGACTGATGTTTCCTTTCTAAGTAATATAATAAGCTCACAGAATGTACATATATAAAGAAAACGTACACAAAACCATTTTTTATTAGCTTAACCACTTAAGTTAAATCTGTTTTATGAAATGGGCTCTTTTCGTCAAAAAGGAACGCCATAGTGATTCTTTCGGCATCCAGAAAACACACAGGAGAAAATTAATCAGGGCAAGTAGGTACTTACTATCACAATGAAAACAGTTGAGGCATTGTTGGTAAAGTATGAGATTAGCGCTCAGAGTTTTATAGTTTCTCAGTTTTTTAGACGGATTAAAAAATTATCGATTCTTCTATGCATAATTTGCTTGTATACAGTAGGAATCCTTACAATATAATAGTCACTATATTCATCAACGTTTTTCTTTAAAAAAAATCAAATAAACAATGAGAGATGTGGGTTACATTGAGTTCTCATATAACAATGAAAAGGCTACTTTCCATATAATGGATTTAATGAAATTTTCTTTAATTAGAAACAAGCGTTAAATTGTTCATATTTAGAAATGTAATTGCAGTAAACTATGAAATATTTTAAAGACATGGAATAAGATGTCTCGTTTAGAAAATAAAATGTAAATTTATTTACTGAAACGTTGCCTATGTATGATTTATAATACAACATTGAAGGAATGATATTCTACTCTTAAAAATAGTAATTAGTTTACTACGTATTAAATAAATAAGTTTTTTCCTTCTGTAGTGTTTAATTTATTTAAGGTATAAATATAAACATTATATGAGCCATCATATTATCTTTAAGCGGTGTAAGCATGAGATTAAAAAAATAAAATTGTAGTATGCATGACATCGTAGAAAATATGCTATAAAATGTTAAAATAAAGCGGTGTTCGAATGATGGGGTTACAATTTCGAGCAAAACCTGAACGATGGTATTTATGTAAGAAAAATTCATTAGTTTTTTTAATTAACATCCAAGTGACAACGACGCACGCAGCTTCGAAGGGCGGCGTCCACGTGACCGGTGAGAAGGCGCCGCGTGCCGCCTGCCCTACCCCAGCCCACCCAGAACACGCGGAGACACGTGCGACACGCGCTTCTTTTCTATTTACGGCGAATAGCACTGAATACATTATCCAATGTAAACTGTGATTACCAACGTACTGAGTAGCTCGTATGTTAGTTTAAAAACAAGGATTAATTCACGAGTAAAATAAAGCTAGATAAATGTAAGTATGAGAGCACTACAAGATTCATTTATACTACTTCTTCAAAAAATACTACTGTAATAAAATATGTCCGGATTAAAAACATAATCGAAGCATCAAAATATTTTAAAACGAAGACTTACACTCGCTGTTTAAACGTAGCAAAACGATGGGGTGATTTATTTCTAAGCTGCGTATTTTGCAAAAACTAAGAACATTTTCACGAAAAAAAGGCACTCAATAAATTTGTGTCTGAATTTGAAATTCTTTTATATCTTCGAGTAGAAGAAACAATGAAAAGTCTATTTGTAATTTTTCCATATAACTAGTCTCTGTGCCTTTACAAATTAGTTGTATTATTATTCTCCAAAAAGACATTCAGTAAAGTTTCTTTAAAATAAATATATGACCAAATAAATAAAAGATATTTTTTAAATTACAAATTACAATGCTTTAATATTTGATTTTGAAAACACCTATCATAATCATAATATTTGCAATTTAATACGTATCGGCTAGGGCGTCTCAGAATTAAGGGATTCACATTTTTTTTGATCTCTGGATTGATCATTCACCATATCATGTCACAATTTCTTGAAATTGTCGGAGAATTATTTTGGAATGTAGGCCCTCGCGATCGATCACTGGGAAAAAGTCAGAAATTGAGAGATTCTAAAATAGTTTTTCACTCGAACAACAAAAAATTTTTTTAGCAGATTAAACGGATTTTTCACTTGTTATAATAGTGAATCCTGAAATCCCAGATTAGTACTAAGACCTGGATCAAAAAAATATCTACCATATCGGTCAATGAAAATATTCTATCATCTTTATATATTCTATCCTTATTTAGAATTTAAAGACTTTTCATTAATTTTTACAGCCATCTGATCACCGTGCAGTATAAAAATGACTAAATTAATCAGACAATTTTTTAAATGCCGGTGCTGTCATTATATTAATTGACAGTTTATGATACATCAAACGATAGCATGCTTAAATTTTCAAGTCTGAAGAATATTTTATTACTTCAATTAAAATAAAAAAGCACACGTTTATTTCTAATATTATTAAAGAAAGAAGTAACCATTCTGTTATATACTTGATGTTTTACCTAATTTTTAGCTACTACTAATTTATTTATTAGGAAATGAAATCTAATATAATATGTTCTTGAATTTGCTATGATTGTTTTGCGCAGATTAAAGGGTCAGAACTCTTCTGACATTGCTTTGGAATTCATAGGACATTAACGTCAATCCGAATTTCAGTAGATTCCTTTGTGTTTTTAAAAATATAAATACAGGTAAGTAAACTTACAAAAACAGTAGAGAATCTGTAAAACAACATAACAAATATTTACAGCATCAAAAAAAAAACAGAGATGAGTTTCATTTTGGTAGAATAATAACGCTCCCGTGTTGTTTTTTTACCGGACTACATAGAAACACATTTAGAAATTCGCCGAATGTGAAAAAAAAACGAAAAACAAAAAGAGGATTCAATCAATTTTGGCTCGAGCGGAGAACGAAAATGCTCGCATAGTGAAAAGAGGCAGAAAAATAAGTTTAATGGGAAATGTAAGAAAATTCTACGCAGCCAAGTCTGGTAGGTAAAAAGTTGGCTACATAAAACCGCGTTCGTTATCCATGTACTTGACACTTTGAGTTGTTTTGATGTAAACACCAGATGATGAACAAGTGACGAAGAAGGGATAATTAACAGAAGGAATTGGATGCTCAAATCTACTAACTAATCCATTAGTAGCAGAAGGTAACCATGAATGTTTAATCACTATTTGTTTAGACATGTTTAATCCTAAGTCATTTGTAATGAAGAACAATAGCATTTTCGTTGAACGTCAAGCCTAATCGTATTTAGAAAACATTCAGTTATTTTTTAATTAATTATATAAAAAAATATATTCTAAATTACAGAATATGGGTGCTAATGTGTCAAATATGTGGAAATTTTAAATTACATAAGATAAGCTCAATTGAAAAATGTTTAAGTAAAAAAAGACACAATGTATAGGTCCAAGATCTCAAATCAAAACATGAAAAAAGTTTACAAATGAATACAACGTTTGGTTTTATTTAAATTGCGGTGTTTTAAGTAAAATTTCAATCAAAAAAAATATCAAAACAACCAGGAAGATAAAAAATCGTGCTTTGAGATATCTAAACATAATATAGCTTCTTAAAAAAATCCTTTTGGGAAAGCACACACTTTTACTGAAATTAAAATTAAAAAAGGGTATACAAAATAATACATTGTTACCTAAAGTTTCATACGCTTTGTTATATTGAATGTGATTGGCATACACATATTTAACAGGATTACTAAGAATAAGCATTTCGGACAGACCTCTTGCCAGAACAAGGATTGTTTATTTAATTTTATTATCGAATTAGTTGTATTAATTTATTAATAGAAAAAATGTTTACGATCCAAGATGAATGCTTGAAACAGGATGGTCATACATACATATTTAAGACAAAATTAACATCGAGTGTCCTTGTAGACGGCTTAATTTAATGTGCTCCAAACAAATACGTGGGAAGACCCCTTCTTCAGTAATGAATAAATGAAAACGTTCACTGTGGACATTGAAATCTATTAGACGTGACACGAACGAAGTGCTTAAAGAATAATTTTGAGACAAGCATTAGTTTATTATGATATAAACTTCATGGAGAAAAAATGCCAGGCGTTAAAAAATGGTGTTGTACGACAATATAATTAAATTGAATGGCAAGATAGGTTTGTTTCAGAATTGCGTATATATTACTGATTATTCTTGGCAAGACAACAAAAAACGCATATTTAGATATTTCATCATAAAACATTCCAGTATATCTGTACATACGATGCATTTACTTATGTGAATTAATAAGATGCTTAAATCACAGTGAAGTTACTGAAAAATAATTTAATTACCATATATATATAAATTTTAGAGAGCTGTTTTATACAAAAAAAAAACTAAATGGTATCATGAATTGCCGCTTAAGTTTAACGTTAACAAGAAATACGAACACCTATAAATTCTCCTTGGAACTATTTCACAGAAAAAAAAACATCACCCAGTTATTTGACGGTAAAATGTTACGGAACAAGTTTTTTTTATTTTGTTTATAATACATATTAATACTTTTGACGACTTCCAGGGAACTACACTAAGTAAGTCATGGTTTTTTAAGGTTTCTTGTCTTTTTTCGTTAGATTTTTTATAAAAAAAAAACGAATACTTGCCTTTCAAACCAATTACTTGTTATTCAATGCATATATTATATTATTAAAAAGCAGAGGAAAAAGTCTTTCTACATGAATATTCCATAATAATTTGGGTTCAACATGACAAGAAACGATAAAAATCTAACACGAGAAATAAAAAAATAATTTAGACTCAAATCTTTTCATCGGTCGACAAACTCATTAGTCAACTGAGCCAAATATCAATTATACAACGATTAAAATTTCTTTTGAGACACAAATTTTTTAAACTTAAACTATATAGAAAGGTACATTTTACGAACTTAATTTGAGTACTTTTCAGCTAGCTTTTGCTCCAAAGGTTCTCAATATGATTGAGGTACGTTCACTGAGATCGCCCCTTCCAATCCTTAAGTTTTAATACCGAAAACCGACTTCTGCGCGTGGGACACAATCGCACAGTATGTGGTATTCTGTGAAAGAGCCTCATGTCACTCGTGAGCCACAGTTTACCAAGTGTACTAGGCAACAGAAGCAGTGGCCAGAGTACAAATCCCCAAGCGGTCAATTGCACATACTGATTTTTCAATTTATTTATACCTGTAAAATTTTATCCACAACGATCTATCTTCGCCATATAGTAAAAGGAAGTTTACACAAGTGGCTTGCGATTAATTCTCATTAAATAAAAACACCGAGAAATATCAGCTTATTAAATAAGGAAGCAATTAAAAAAACTAAAAAAGCGGTAAAAAAATGATGTCATATGTAAATATTTATTTATAACATATTATAAAGAAGATCTTATAGCATTTTCCTGAAAAAGTGCACAAGCATTGTTATTTGTGATGCTCTCATCTCACATTCATGCAGTACGGAATAAAATCGAGCGTGGGTGTTTGCATAATATTTCAAAGATACAAATAACAGATAAAAAAAAAATTGCACTCGAGATCGCACGTCACAGCTTCAAAGTAGATTCGAGGATTGGGGCCCAATTCATTTTCAATCAACACGCTACAAGCAAATTGACATTCGGTGATGTTTCTTCTGTACGTTTGGTATCTGGTTATTTAATAAAAACAATATAAACATTCCGTGAGAGTGACAATTAAATGAGAAAAAGTCACACTTGATTTTTTACGAATATTCGTGTACAAAATTATAAATTTCAGCGAATTATGAAAATATTTTAGTTGTACTTAAATAATTTAAATTATTTTGCAAACTCTCTGCTGTCTTTCACGACATTATTTCAGAAACTTTCGAATAACATTACTCTTTCACAGAGAAGTATGGCGATATTACGGCAATAAATATCATAAGGAAAATCTATGAATGCACTAATAAATTTGATAACATTTTTACTTAATTTGTTGTATTACAAATTTTAATGTTTGTATAACCTCAATTATAAACATCATCAGACAGAATATCGCAAGGTTTATGAATAAACAAAAAAAAAAAAAAAACATTCGTTATAAATTACAATAATAAGAGTCGTTTTTTTTCTTTTTAAATATGCGAAACACGTGTCGCAATTTTTAACGCAAGTATAGTAAAAAAAAATTAAAACCTATATAAAATATGAATGCCCGCCAAATTCATCTTAAATATATATGGATGTATTTTTCACAACAAAAATAAATTGTTCTTTTTTCTGGCGATCCAATCCGAGGAGAATATTGGCCGTCTTAATCAATCCCACACTACTATGGGTACAGTAAACACTAAAAAACGATATATTTATTTTCTTATTATACACCATAAATTAACTGTTATTTATGAGGTAAATAAAAACTTTAATAAGCGGCAATACATTTTTTAGAGAAATTAATTGTAAGCAATTATACTGTCCTAAAATATTAATGTTTGAAATAAGGGTGGAATGTCAGATAACGTGACCACATTCGTTTTATTTGAAGTGTCGTTAAGAATGATTAAAATATTTATATGTAATAAAAAATAAACATTATTAATCTATGGATGACTCTATTAATGTTCTGGAGTACTGCAAAACATGTTATTAATGGAAATAATATGTTAACACGTGTCGACCAATGTTGACTTACCCAATTATTACAGCTTGTGAATCATAACTGTGCAAATTCCTTAATTTAACCCTTAAGACGCTGACAGGTGCAAAAACACTTCCGTTTCCGTTCTGAGAACTTACTGCCGGTAGAATTGCGCACGCAATAAGCCCTGAGCGTTCAAAATAATACTTAACCCAAGTCTGTGGGTTTAATATGTTCTCGGTAATGAAAAAGTTCTTTTTATTCGTTTTGAAAAACCAAGAAAAATATTATATTAAATTTTTCATAACACGAATCTCACTCTCTAACTTGAGCTGATGAATTGCTACAGAAACTTTATATAAGAGTGTTTATAATGACCATTCTTTCCTGAAAAACGAGACAGGCTAAAGGATCGAAAGATAAGTCTTCTCATCCATTACTAGTTTATACAGATATAAAAATATGGATTTTGGTAGAAAATTATATGAACATTTAAAATGCATGTAAAATGCAGTGTAGTGTAGGGTAGACAGAGAGGAGTATTTCAACATGATTTAAACAACACATGCAGACATTTAATAATGTAATATCAGATTCCCAATTTCCAATTCGCGAATCAAGCGCACATCCTCCTGAGAAAACTAAGTTTTTAAATTTTTGCATTAAACCGAATCAATATAGACATATTTATTAGACAAACCGAAATCGAATTTATGACATTTAAAAAAACTAAATAAATTACGAAGTTATTTTCTGTCTTCCTGTCTATCAGTGGATATTTTTTTAGCATAGTTCTGAAAACCAAAATATACCATAAACGAATAGGAAAATATGTCATCTAAATGAACATATTACGCCAACAGTTTAAATTTATTATTATATATACGATTTACACAAATCATAATATTTCCGGTTAAGAATAATTACTATAGAACTAGAAACAAACACTATTGTTATCATTTTAATACATATCTACGATTTGCTAAAAATAAAACTTGGCCGTTGTCAGTATAGAATCGTTCCATTGTCTTGAAAACCATAATTACATGCCGAATAAAAGTTAAATCAAAACCATTAATCAGGTTCCATAAAAGCTTTTTAACTCGCATGTAGATCCATAGTTCATGAGTAACCGATCATTATCATTGTCTAGAAAATTAATATATGCACTCCTCAGGTAGACAGGCTGTAATTAAACCAAAGGTGAGGTGTGAAATTAATGAAGTCAAAAGTCATCTAGAAGACGAACTAAGTGGATGCATTTTGCTGGCTTAAGTGTTCATAACAGTGTTGCCAATATTAGTAAGCCTTTCATCTTGGATAATGTGAAATTTATGAGAGATTTTCGTAAAGAAATATGGGTGCTATATTTATTTCGATGCATAAAAAATATATAGTTTCGCTGTAGTTGTTACGGCACAAAATTTAGATTTTAATACTTTTAAAAAGGATCTGAATAAAGTGGAAATTAAATAACATCATAATCATCCATCTAAAGACACACCTTTTTTAGAAATTCCGGTTTAAAGTGATACTATTTTAATGTAAGGAAGACGGTATCAATATTTGATTGTTGTTGAGATGATGTTATTTACCAAAGAACATTCTGATAATGTATATTATAGCAATGCAACACTAATTTGAATCAAAAGACAATATTAAAAACGTTAAGCCAAACTCTACATAGTAATTAAAATATTTTAATTCATGTGTGAAAGAGCGATCGAGATAGAACTTACATAATATATTTACAGTTATGCCGTTGAATTTAATAAGAAACTATGTATTATATTAGCAGATGTACAACAGTAAAACAATGTAATTAACTTTAAAGCGCAGCTTGTCTTGTCAAACATTAAAAGGGACATAGTTGTATAGAAAAAATAAATGTATTTATCCACTAATTAACAAAGGATGTCTCTGATTTAGGATTTCATTTCTTATTCACATACGGATTATATACCGACAAATAATAACATGATATAGAAATTTTACAACTGTTTGGTATTTATACAGTGATATCCTGAATTCTATAATAATATATTAAAGTGCACGATTTTTCCGACGCCATGAAATATTGTGCCCAATATAAATATTTTAAAATTACAATTCAATGATAGCTAGAATGATTCATTATAACGTACGTGAAATTAATAAAAACTTACCTTTTAAACTGTCAAATTTAAAATTTAATGTCACATCAATAAACCCATATTTTATATTTAGTTATTGTAACATTTTTTTGATAATCAATTTAGCGTGGAGATATTACAATTACATTTTATGCTTTGAGCGAAAAAAAGTGCGTGTTTGTATAATATTATTTAAAATTTATTTAAGAGACGGCACGGCGCTAAATGAGGTCCCGAAACACGTCTTCCCAGGATATAAAATTTATGGTAATTTGAAGGTGAAATTTCCAACCGCGGGAGAGGCATTAGGCTGCCGGCAAACACAGGTCAGCATCACGTCCACCGTCCAAAATAGAACACAGGCGAATGATGCTAATTAGGCAAATTAAAACTTTTTATAGCGTCGTCAAATTCGAATAGGAAATCGATAGAATGCTCGCCTCGTTGTGCGGAAATTCGAGATCGCTAGAATTAGTATCACTGAAAATTTTTATACACACATCACGAAAATAATTTAATAATATCATTACCATTTGAATGTTTAAGATACCGAGTTTATCTCAGAATACGAATTAAAATTTATAGTTACATATTGTCGGCATACTACCAGAAAACGTTAAGTCAAAAAACCTTGTTTTGGGATAGTCGACTTTTTCGAATATCATGTTGCGGACTGAAATCTATGTAGCGCAGCCGTAAACAATATAACAAACGAATGAACAACAATAAAGGTGGAAACATTCTGCCGACACCCGACGCCACGTAAGCGTGATGGATGAGATCATAGCTACATATTTGCCATTGTATTGTATATGGAACAGGAACACACTGCCAACATCCAACGCGACGCGACAGCAGTGCGTTACTGTTCCATACAATACAATGGCAAATATGTAGCTATGATCTCATCCAACACGCTTACGTGGCGTCAGGTGTCGGCAGTATGTTTACACCTTTAGCCATTTTTTAGAGCTCAACAACGTTTGGTCGTTTAATCGTCTTTGGGTAGCTGTAGAAAAAAGAAATCTGTACAGCTAAGAAGCGTTAAGTTATTTATAGGTTTATGTCAGTAATTACCACCGAAATTAACTTAATTCATATTGCTTCTTTGGATATTGAAATAAATAAATGTACTATGAGTGAACTTATATTTTTATACCATAGAGCAGGGGTTACCAACCTTTTTGGACCCTAGAGCGCAAACTAAAATATTGGTAGTGGGCGAGCAACAATTTTTTTCAAAATCTCAAAGCTCAGGAATTTACCGATTGCCCAAAATATCACCGTGACTCGTTTTTTTTAGCTCTTCCAAGTACTTTGGGATAAAAAAATCCTAGAAATTTAAAGATTTGATAAATATGTTGGCGGGCGCATCGGACTCAGTTGGGGGCACGGAGTTGGTAACCTCTGCCATAGAGCATTTTTAAATCTATCGAATCTCTGAAATTGTCTAAAAAGATACTTTTTACAACACGTCGATCAATACGACGACTTTTGATGAGTGGTGATAACTAACAGTCCACCTATGGATAGTAAGTTACCACAACTTAATTTAACATCAAATATGTTTAATAATAAACCGAAAACATTAATTGTGTTACCGAAAACAAGTTAGGAGTTCAATGGCAAACATTACCTCCTCTCATCAGCGTGTTCACACTGTATTAACGAGGAGTAAATCCGGCTGGTTACGACTCCGAGCGTTAACAAGACGCTTTTTTATTTGTGTAGTTTGAGACATTTAAAAATCAACAGCCCAAAATAGGTGTAATGCTGATGAGACGGGGTAGGGGAGGTGCATTTTGTTTTTACGTTTTCACGAACACATATAAAAGTCATCAATCACTGCTGGTAAAGAGATAAACACGGGTTCTACTATATTGCCAAAGTAGAAGATATATCTTTTTGTGTTATATTCAGTCATAAAATGTGTTTTTAAAAAATAGGAAAAAAAAATCGATTTACAACAACTCCAAGTGATTTTTACCGATTTTTGACAATGCGTTGATTCTTTCTTTTAATTCTTGATACATAACATGGGTAATATGTCAATAAATTTTAAATACTCATTTTAATGCTGTCAGTAAGTGATCAATTGAAAGTAAAGTCTCAAATTCCGGAATCCCATCCCAATTTTGTGATTCCGAAATCTCTGGATTCCGGGATTGAGGATTGAAAACCAGGCAACTGATATTTACTTAAAGACATGTAGAATACTATAACGCATCTATTTTTTTTCTTAAATACCACTTGGCTCACTACACCTTTCATGTGCTCAATGATAATTTTTTTATTTCAATTTTTTATTCACGAAAGATTTAATCATGAATAATTTCCAGGACTATTTAGGAGGTATAACTATAAATCTTCGAATGAATATATTATATTTTTATACGTAGGTGTGATTCCTTACTTATAAATTGACCAATGGGTATAATAAATAAACAGCTAGAAGCATTTTATAGAGCTGTAATATTTTTTGTAGATAAACGATTACAAACAGTATGATGCTTGCATTCGACGGTATTATATACGTGGTCCACCCACTCCTGAAGATGTGGTAAAAATAATTCTTCAGAATTGTAAACTGGCACCGAAGTTACTGTAGCAAAAAAATACTCAAATACTTCAGTCATAAATCATCATAGCAGATTATCGCACAACCTATGGTAGAGTTATACGTTGAGTACGGTTCAAGATACTCATTTCAAGAATGATAGAATAAATCAAAGCAAGACAAACAAGTGACGAGGTCGAATAAAATACATTTTTGCGATGGTCCATTAACCCTCTCCGCATTGATTCGCTGAAATATCCACTTTGAATAATTTTCATCTTTCGCTTCAGGAGTACGGGTAGAAGAAGTTTTACAAGTTAAGAATAAACGAGTGACTTGGGTGAGGTACTGGCGGAAAAAGCCCGAATAGAGTTCTCAAAGTTTTGAGGCACGTGCCGCGAAAATGTTGGCTACGATGTGCGTCTCATAAAATACTATTTAAATATTACAAACATTAAATTTGAATCATTCAAATTATGTACACTCCCACAGATTTTGTCACTAACGACCCGGGTTTCGCCTTTCGGCATCTTCAGGCGTTCAAGCGCACGGATGAACTTGAACTGACGCGCTCATCCGTGCGCTTGAACGCCTGAAGATGCCGAAAGGCGAAACCCGGGTCGTTAGTGACAAAATCTGTGGGAGTGTACATAATTTGAATGATTCAAATTTAATATTGAAATTCCACCAAGCACCTTCAGTCGAAATCTTAAATTATTACAAACATTGCTTGGCGTGCGTCAAATAAGTGTCTACAATATTCATATATTGTGTATAAGAGATGAAATTTTAAGATTAGTTAGAGGTACGCACAGTGTGGTAAAAACCCTTGATAACAATTTAATTAATAAAACTGTATAATGTTTTTAAGTGAGATTATAATATTTTTTAGCCATGTTCGCTTCCAACGTGGACTAGATAAACTCTTAGTGGGTCTTTACTCGACGTTTTTTGCGAGAACTGTCTGTTATTCAGTTGATTAGCCTCGTTTTTTTCGAAGAGAAGAGGATAGACCAGCCATACTCAACCTGCGGCCCAATCAGCTCTTATGTGCGGCCCAAAATAATTATAGTCGCCAAATATTTTTTTGGTGTTGTTTTTAGCATGCTCTCAATATTGGGTTGCAATCTGTCGGTTAGCAAGTCGGTAAGAGCGGAGCAGTGTATTTAAGATTTTGGATACATTAGTATTTTTGTGTACTTTTTACGTATTTTTTATTATTTTTTACTTTTAAAAGTACGTGAATAGATAAATGTATACATAAAACATAAAATAAAATAGTTTTATTTTGACATCATAATACATACATACGTATGCAGTTAAAGTGCTATATTTACAATTTACTATAAATATGTTGCCACCCACATAGATAAGCAAAAATCAGAATGCGGCCCCGAGGAAAAAAAAGGTTGAGTATGGTTGGGATTAGGGATTCCAACTATTCGTCATTATCAACTATTCGAATATCGAATAGTAAAACTGAAACTATCCGGATGTATTCGGATATCCGGATAGTTTTTAGTACATACATACATTATATGTTTATACTAAAATATTACATTAAATAGTACCGAAATTAAAAACAAGCTAATTTGTAATAAAAGTCATTTATTCAAATTTCAAAAATGCATATTTAAAAAAATAGACCATTAAATGTTTCATATTTTAAATTTCTTTTTAATTGTTCCTGGCGTTGAAAATACTTGTTTAGCAGCAGTTGACGTTGGCTTTATTGTTAGAAGTGTTTCAAACAACACGTCTAACTTTTCTCTTATTTTTTATAATTGATCCAAATATATCATATACAAAATATTTTTAAAACTATGATTTAAAAAAACATATTTTAATAAACAAGGAATAACTGGCTGTTAGAGCTAACAGACATTGGTCTCGATTTCTGAGTTTTTACTAAATAATCGTACAACTCGCACGCAAAAAGATATTTTTTTACAAAATCACTGCATTTTGAAGACATTTTTGAATACATTTAACAGTTTGTTTTCATTTAAATATGCTTCAGTAATTTTAGTGAAAGGGATGAATGGAGTGAATAAGGTTGTGAACCCCTGATTTAGTCGACATAATATAACAGCGGTGGCCAAAACGTCGACCACGTAGTCATTCCAAGACGCCCACTTGATGCTTTGAAACATGAATTGAGTGCGTATTTTATTATCTATCCATTTTGTTTCCATTTCATACAAATTATTTTGTGCTTTCAATTACTACTCTTTTTATGAAAACATACGGTGTAAGAACCATCGCTTACACTGATTTCAGTATAAACTCGCCCGCAAAGGTCAAAAGTTTGGTTTGGATGTATACAAGGGCACGTATTATTTGGAAAAAGAACTTTTTTTATAAATCACAGTTGCAGTTTACTTCTAACGTAAACTTTCTAAGAGATATCGACGTAGCGCATGAAGTAGGTAATAAATATCTGCTATGTATATAACTGAAGGATTTAAGGCTTCACTGGGAATTCGCAAAAGGAGAAGAAAACATGCGTAAGAGATTTAGTGGCAGTAGGTACTTATTATAAGCACACAAAATGAGAACTTTATGAAAAAGGTCATGAGATTAGGGTCTCCAATACCGGAATACTGAATCCCGAAACACCGGGATTGTGATACAACTAATCTTGGAATTTCGGAATTGAGGATTAGAAGTGAAAAATTTCTCGAAACACTAAGCCAACATTTTTACGACGTAAATTCCCAGTTTTTTTTTTAATCGGTCAAAAAATTAAATTTACAGTACACATTTGCAAAAAGTGTAAAGTTTATATAATTCAAAGGGTAATGCAATCTTTGTCTTTGTTATTTTGATGCTAATTCAATATTACTTTTAGGGTGTTCACTGTCAATGCTTGGTGAAAAGGCATTATATTAAGGGGGTATTTTAGTGTAGAAAATTGAAAAAAATCGATTCTTCCTTTTTATATGTTTTTAATGTTTAGACATTTGAGAGTATGTCCTCAAAAGGATTTTTCAAAATTTTAATTATTTACCGAGTTACAGCGATTTTGGTGACGCAGCAACTAGGCTAGTCCGACCGGAACAAGTCGAAACTCAAAACTTTAAACGCGTTTTTCTCGAAACTACTTTTTTCAAGCTGACGTGCATAATATCTCAAGTTAATTAAGATTTTTTTTTTCAAATAACCAGAAGGTTTGGAATCATGTACGCCAAGACACCACCTTTTTTTGAACTCCTCCCTTTACCAACCGATAACTTTTCGAGTTTTGAATTTATTTATTTTTTTGAGTTTTTTATGTATTTTTAAAACATAAATAAATGAATGGTGAAAAAATAAATACTAAAAATTTTCATTGTTTATTTTTACAGAGCTCGAAAAACACCCGAAATTCGTGCCTCTACACTAGAACTTAATAAAAACTCAATATTCTTTTGTACTTTATTCTACTTTATTTAAAAGTTCAGGACCAGTTTCGCTCATTGCGAGCATTGTCAACTGATAAGAAATATAATTTAACAGAGCTATTTATACAAAAATAAATTGAAATATCGTTCTTCTATATTATAGTATATCTAGTATACACGCCATGGGAAGCGGTACACAATGAAATAATCTAAGAATCTTTTTATCAAAAGAAGTTTTAAATTTCATATTATATTTAAGTCTTCATTTTACGAAAAAAATGTTCATGCTTAAATTTAAAAAAAAAATAGCTATCAGATCAAACAAAGCAAGAGAAAAGGCATAAAGCATGTTTGTTATTAAATTAAAAGTAATTCAAAAGATAAAATAAAAATTTGCCTAGACGAACTGTGTAAATAAAAAGCTTTACTTAAACTCTATCGCTTTTGCAATAATACGTTTCACTTAAATTCAAAACATTTATGAGAAAAAATATAAATAAAGCACCGAGAAGTAATCTATTTCACGAACTGTATGAATTTCATTCACGCTAGAGCTAAAACAAATAAAGCCATTAATGAAGCTCTGAAACAAATATATAAACACATCTTTATTACCAATGTAGTCGGAGATTTTGACACCCACGTATCATCATGTTTCTTTATAATGGGATTTTTGGGACGCTTTGTGTAGCGTTTTATAAATGTGAGAAAGAAAAATATTTGAGAAGAAAAGAATCAGCTAAAAATACGAATAAAATAAAATTAATCTATGACAGGCTACCAATTAAAAAATGGTGCACGTATGGTCAAATACTTTTGTACGTTCTCCAAAAATATAGCGAAACTTAACACACTCCTGGGTTAACACCATCATAAAACGAAAAATGCCGATTTTTTACTTTTGAATGTCAAATAAACTGCATGGTGTGTAATTATGAAAATGAGAGTCTAACGTATTTATAGCATGTACTACTTTTAAGCAATTTTCCCTCAAATGCTGCGCGGTCCGATCAAATATTAATTGAACAACTGCCTTGTAGTGCGCGCCAACCCGGAATGAGTGCGCGGGGGATTTCCAACTGCTGAGCGGCCGCGTACACGCGTAGCTTAGAGGGAACGTTGTTGTACGAATTATTGCTGTGTTACAATCTCAAATATTTTAAAAATATATATCAGCAATAACGTTGCCATAATTACAATATCTGTCCAAAAAGCATTTTTCAGATGGTTTGGTTTCGATTAAGTTTTCGTTATAGAATGTTGAAAACTTCAAATGCTATTTGCTCAAAACATGACATTTGCGATTATGGCGGTGTTCTTCTAAGTGTGCAATATATTCGTAATATAATGAAGATAAAATCTCTTGTACTCAACTGACATTACTCACTGAGCGATGAGAGGTTGTACGTTAGGGTCCTGAAACTTGCGACACTTCGCACATATAATATTATGCTACGGGGAATCGAGAAAATGGTGGTGCCTTTGGCAGCGAAGTTTTCTGAAAAAATATTTCAAGGTAAAGACGACATCAAAGGGAAGATTTTCGTGATATATAAGGAAACTAAATTAGCCATATGATTGATTCACAACGCAAATATCCGGAAAAAAAACATGCCATCCGAATGATTGTCACTAAAACAGTAATATCGTGAGTAGTACTTTTATTGACGATCTCACTGAGTACATATCGACTTTGGAAAAGGAAAAGGACGTAACCCACACATCAAATTTTACAGGAGGCGCAAAAAACGTGTTTTGATGATTTTCGGCCATATGCAAATTATGAATTTTACACAACCTTGAAGTGCACGGAGACTTCTAAACTAGTGTTGAATTGGCATAACCTAATATTAATCAAAGAAATTGTCTAGGTTAAACCTTTATATCAGTCTTTTTTCTTGGTTTTAATTTATTACAAGGTCATCTTTTACAAACTAAAAAGATACATTTAGATAATAATTCGGCATTTGCAGCTTGCATACTTTTAATAGAACGTGTATCAAGTTTGAAAAATTGTGATTATCGAAAAATACCTGTTTTGAAAAAACTGTGGGTTACGTCCTTTTTCCTTTCCACAGTCGATATGTACATACTATGAGAAAATCATTTGTATACGACATACGTACATCTTAGACGGAAACAACTAAAACTATTTATCGCCGTTGCGCATTCAAGATCGAAGCAAGTAGTGGCGGGCAATATCAGGTTTTACAAAAAATACCGAAATTGCAATAAGCTCTTATTCATTAATTATGAAATGAGTAAATTGTTGCAAATCGATAGATTTACCACGTGAGCTTTGAAATAATTTACAAAACAATATTTTTTGGATTTGATCTTTTTGAAGAGTTTTTTTTACGAGAACTGTTTGCTATTCATTTGGTCAACTTCTCATTTTCGAAGAGAGTAGGAAAAAAGGATACGGCTAGGATATCACTATTGGTTAAATAATCACTATTGCTATGCCCCGTTACTTTAGAATTGGAAGGGTTGGAGAAAATTTGTAGACATCACATCACAAACATAAATGGTGAAGTTTTGTAAAGTGTGTTTATAAAAATCTCCACTTGCAAAAGGGTTATGAAGCCCCTGAAAAAATTTCTGATACAGAAATTGAAAAATTGAAGACATTTGACATATCAATAAAGTTTTACGCATTGACTTTGCTCCATTGCCATCAAAAATTTTAAGATTAAACGGGGATACAAATTGGTTGTTCTTTATCCCACCTGTTATGTGTATGCGGTCGCTGTTTCACGGCCGCCTTCCATAACGCAATACGATCAAGAAAAGAAACGAAATTACTTCTCACATTATTGGCCCGATACAGAGCTGCACGGTACCTATCTTCTAACCATGCACTGACGTAATTGAATATTAAACGATAAAAAGTATTTTCGTAAGTTATATTAAATATGAAACATATTTTACTTCGCTAACGAAAGTTTTCGCACTTTGAAACATTGTTTGCTTTTTTTGACCTTTAGGACATTTAAAAATCGGAAAAAACAAAAGGACTTAAGAGTAATAAAAGAGGTAAATTCTTTTAAAACGAAGAAACGTTGGCAATCCTATTTGTGTTACAACTGGCAGAGGACATTATTGCGTTCAGCGCTGTGATGTTATATTTGTACTTGAATTATACAGAAAGCATGATCCGCAAATGGGAGCACAATAAATAGTACTCTTCACGTAGATGTAAGAAACACATATAAACTTTCCAATAAGTAAATTTATATTACGATTGGTTTTAGTTGAATCAATTAATCCAATCCCACGTCAGCAGGAAAACATCTTGCGACTAAAAATGGTCACACAATATTTCAATTCGACATGGTTCCATGTGAGCCGAATTTAAATTATGGTATTGTTTTAATGCACGCATAGATTCATCGCGATAATATATCAATTAAGAATGGACGCCTTCGCAAAAGAAAAAAAATGGTGTTGACTATACAGTTATATTTACATAGTCCGTATAATTATCTCCACCGATTTATTATGCATAAACGTCTTCAATATATATTACTATAAGACGATTTGAATATTATCTTGATGCACACATAGATAATGCAATGAAGCTTTTTTATTAAATGTAACGTGTAAAACAAAACAAAAAGTAATACGATTATGTCATTCCGCGCTAAAATAGTGAAAATGCATTTGACAGTCTTCTATTTCAAACGATTTAACAGGAATAATGAAATTCATAAAACGAAAAAAGATTCCCTTGACACGGTATATTACCTGTCCAAACAAACACAACCTGATATGTCTAAATCGATATTAGCATATAAAGATAGAAAATGATAATCCAATTTAAATTTCCAGGGTTTATAACGGCAGTGGCCTAATTAAGTGTTGTCAGTCGAGGTCAATTATTATTGAACCGAGGGTATTTTTTATAATACGACGGAAATTATTTTAAAACTTTACTCACCGATATCAGAATATTATGTATCAGCCTCTTGTAGTAGCATAGTATCTGTAAAAAAATAAGCCAGTAAAAAATAAGGAATAGAAAGAACGGTAATAATATTGTATACAAATAAATTATACATTATGCTTATGACAAAGTAATTTAATGCAGATGGATGCAAATATTTAACACTAATAAAATATGCATTGAACTTGAAATATACTATAATTCACGAAAATAATAAAATAAATAATACGCTTTAATTGAAATTTCAATTGTTTACTGGTATCCTTTGTGGAAAAATATTTATAAGTTGAAATGAAAAAAAATGTGTACAATACACATGGATATTTGCTAGAAATGATTTCATTGTTTCCAAATTTTCATTACTGTAATGTAAAGGAAGTATGTGAACAATAGAAAATAGCCCGTTAGAGGGCACTCGATCGATGAGTTCTTTTTCAAAGAAAAAATCGTATTTCCTTGTACGACCTCAAATAGACGCCGATGTATCTTCCCGAAAACGTTATCCATAGCCAGCAGTTTAGACAGAATCGGGTGACTGCTTTGTGTGAAATAACTATTTACCAAATCTGTATATTAAGCTGTAAATTTTTAATATGACGTTTATCTGTTGAATATACCTCACTGTTGTTTAAATTTTGGTTTTCAATACATTTAATGAAACATAAAAATTAAATGTTCAGCGGATATATTTTTTAAAATTTTAAGCTTTATGTGTAAAGTCTAAAACAAATAGCATTAACACGATGAACATTGATTGTATTAGCATTGATTGGTTGAACTTCATTTTAATAAGGTTAAAAAAACTAAATATTATACATCATATTTTTTGATATATGGAGAAACACATTTCACAGTCAAACTATTACATTTAATACTATATTTTTCATGCGAAGATATATTGTGTATTTCTTCCAAGATATATACTGCTAAGTTAATGTACGTTTAAACATAGTTGTGATGGAGGATGTAAGCAGAAATAGTTATCAACTATATGTATTATATTATATATCCAATAATATTTATAGAACTAAAAATACTTTTTCACCTAATCAAAATAACACTTTATTTACATAGCTAAATGTTTACATACTACCTTATAACGATTATGATATATCGTCGATGCTAATCAAATATGGTATATGTGACTATGTGTACCCATAGTCACATAGACCATATTTGATGTGCATCGACGATATAATATTGCATCGCGAAAGGTAGAAAATCAGCTATTATCAATAACTCAATAGCTATGTACAAACATCATCACCTGAATAACAAAGTAACTCTGATTTGATCATTGCTGGTGAAATCAATTTAAAACTTTATTTGATTAACAAAAATTTAAGCTATAATCAATGCTTACAGTACAAAAATATAAATTTTCTTTTCTGTAATTGGTAATACGTAAATAATGTAATATTGTTTTTTTTGAGGAAATGTGAGATCATACTTAATAATTTAATGTTATCTCAAAAAGAATTTAAGATCAAGTAACCTAATTATATTATATTAAGATAGCCACATGCACTCAACTCTCTTTTTACACGATTTAAAAATAATACTTTCCACTAAAAATACGGAATACTATATTTTTACACGAATCATCTGTTCTAACACTATTCCCAGAAAAAAAAACACGGATGCGGATAACGGATTTCCTAATAACATGACAGTAATAACAATCAAAAGGCTTCGTTAGATCATAACACATTAGAGGTGTCATTGGGAGTTTCTAGCGATGAAGCCGATTTATGTCCAGTCCTTCATAAAATACGCCATATATAATCAAATAGCGTTGAATAGTAATTTTTTTTCAAATTAAACTGCATATTGAATAATATTTTGTGTAATTTATTTATTGGGTCTATATAATTACCAAATTTTCCATACCACATTGTTGTCAATTTTTCAAATAACACGGATTTTAAAATTCAGTGAACGAACCATCTATTTTTAAATGATTTACCTGTTCTACACGGGTTTTTATGGACCGTATCTACTGTGTTAAAAAGAACTGGGTGTATATTGAGTAATTTCGATCATTTTAATGCACTTGTCGAGAAAATTTAACATACTAATATGTAATAATCGATTTAAGACGTCTACGTCATCATCTTAGTGGCGATATTTATTAACAGTATAATAATGAAACTCGATCATATATGAATTATAAATTTACAAGTGATTTTGATTCAAGATGCACTGTGGGTAATTGCTTTAACGACATCATTATACGATCGTTGGCGAACGGAGAGATATTACCGAGCAGTGTCATCGATCAGCAATATGACGTATATAATTTGAGATTGAAATGCTTCCTTTGCCATAACTGCTACAGGAAGTATAACCAATATTATGATAACAAATGGTTATGCATGTGTATTAATTATTAAGATTAAACATATTTTATATTATGCAAAGCCATTACATATATATAAGTATAATAATCATTACGGAAGGCTATTTCAATAATAATGTCATGTAGTATAATATAATTCCAATTTAATAGTATGAAATCAGAAGAATATTTATTACAACTTATGCAAAATGATGAAGTAAATATCTAAATGTAAATAACAATAAAAAACTGTCTGTAAATGTTATAAAGCTATTTGAATAATAAGAAGATACATAAATCTCAAGTTTTCTTCAATAATAAATTTATGTTTATAATTTTCATTCTTCATACACATTTTCATAAAATATTTATCTTTTATTGGTTATTACATTTTTTTAAATGGAAGATAAAGCTTAGAAATACTAGAATATTGTGTTATTCGGAATGTTGAATGTTTGTACAGAAAATCAGTCCTGAAACTACATTTTTTTATGTAGATTTTGACAATATTTAGTTGCCTATAACGAAATAAACGTATGGCAAATTTTAAAGAACATCTAGTTGGTATTGCGTGAAAAGATATTTTCTAATTCTTTTTTCGCTAATTCACAATTTTTCATATAAATACAAATACTTAAAAATACCTATTTTTAAAAGAAAGCGTGAGTATTTAGCGAAGTTGACAGGTGGGAAATGGTGTATTATATTACCAGTATTACATAAAATGTTACTAACGGTATATTTTATTTCGCGTTGTATTTTGATGATTCAACCAAGTTGATTTAATCAATCATCTTTGATTATATTGTAAAATATTTTACCACAGAAAACAGGCAAAGACTTCTTTGCTGCCAATAGACTTTGCAACTTTTTTTTTATTTTTAGAATCGACTCGAATATGAATACTTTAAAAAAATAATGAAAAGAAAAACCTTGCGCATATTGAATTTTCTTGCAGAGTTTCCCTTCTGTTTATTAGTATTCGGTTTCAAAGGGCAAGTAAATCCGCAGAGCAGTTAAAGAAAGCCGGAATTTATAAAAATGGCAAAGGTGGGGCGATAATTTTGTTAGGATATAATATAATGGGCAAGCCCCGCGGACGTTTCAATGGCTTTGTACAAAATGAATTCCACACAAACAGTTTTCTCGCATCTCGGGCGCCGCTCTTAACTTACCCGGTTGCCTAACATCAAACTTTAAGTATTTTTAAAGTCTAAGTAATTTGAGATTTGAATTAATCTTTGAATAAGTCTCGGGTTATAAATTCGATTAGCTGTACTAAGACTTGAGAAGATTTAACTTTTTTTGTTTTGTTTTTGTCGAATACAATATTGCTTTCTTTCATGGCCAGAATAACTATAAAAATCATTGAATTAAGCCAATATTGTAAGATAAGATAAAGATATAATATGAAACCGCTAACAAAGACAACATTTTGTACAATTATTTTTTAAATAATTGCAAAGCTTATTTTCGTATTATCTTTGATAATTTAGAATTAAGTGTTTCTAGCGAAATTTTCTCGGTGCAGTTTTGTTCACATATTTGCAAAACGTAACCACACTGTCTGGCAGGCTAATTATAGTAGGAATCCGAAAACCGTACCAGCACACCGTTACTTTCCTTTCATATAAAAAAACAGTCTTCTTCAAAATATACGAAACACGTATTAAAAAATAAATGTGATTTTATAATACTTTCGATGGTTTCGGCGGTAACTTTGTGGAAGTTCATTTTTATATAAAATATAAAATAACTTTGATTGTTCCACGTATTGAATACACAATACGTAGAATAATCAAAGTTATTTTAAATTTGTGATTTTATAATGTCAGTGTAAATTTACTAGAGGTAATACAAGAAATGTGTAGGTAATTTTTATGACAATGTAAAATGTACATTGATTCAATGCCATGGTTCGCAAGCCGAAAAGAGCACTGTACAGATAAATTTTAAATATATATATTGGAAAAGGATTCGCAACGACGGTAGACTGACAACTAAAATGAGTAATGGAAGATTATTTTCAAAGCATATTGTGTAAAATTGATTAAACTATAATACATTTTCATATCGCATACACCAATTAATAACTCGTTAATTATAGAAAACAAAATCAAAATGTTTTTTCTATATATGACTTACGGTAAATGAAGAAAATTTAATGATCTAATAAAAAATATCAAATATTTATGCCGCTTTGCAAATACATGTCGATACATAAGTAGTGATTTTTGCTTATTTAAATCTAACTAAATATGAACTTAATATTACCAATAGAAAACTACACGTTTTAAATGAATCAAAAACAATAATTGGTATATTTTTTCGGCCATAATGAAATAATGTATCCGAAAGGAATTCTAATCGAATATTCGAACATGGTTGACTGTTTTTTGATATTCGAATATTATTTTACTAAACAGTAACTTAAAATTGATGTGTATTATAATTTCATTATTATTCAATAGATGCCTCGAAATAAGTACCATCAAATAATATCTAAATGGGTCTCGTCGGTGAAATAATAAATATATAGATGCGGATACAGCCGAAGAAGACATGAATGAATGTTAGAAGTAATGCAATATTTTCGATGGATACGACGGTAGCTTTGTGGGAACCCATTTTAATAAAATAAAATCTGTGACTTTTGTTATAACACTGGTTTGTTATGTTAAGAATTAGATTATTTTTTTTACTTTATTAATGATGATACTCAGTCAGTAATTTCGACGTGAATATCCAATAAAAGACTAAGATTCTACTAGCATAATATAATCAAATACGAACCAATTTGAAACATTAGTTTTGTCTATAAAATACGAACATATTTCGACATATGAAAAATGATAAATAAACCCGTTTTTTATATTGCACCAATATCTCAGTTGATTATTTTCCACGATATTTTAACGATATTATTCGATATTCGAATAATTTATTTCTCGAACATTTGGGATCTCTTGACCCTGTTAAATATTCTTAAAATGATCAAAGCTTGAAGAAAATCTTTAACAGAATGTAAAAGCAGCACAGAGAAACACAGCGACGCGGATTATCATATCATGAATGAATTTACTCCCTGCTTTTTAAGGGAAAACCTTATGAAAAAAATTAAATATTCGATTTTTTTATTTAATTTCATTGGTCCTACTAATTGATAAAATAAACTTGATCAAATGCTTTTAGATTTGAAAGTTAAGTCAGTAAAAAAACTGTTTTAATCTCATTTAAACGAATATTAATTATCATGCCCGCCCCGCCCCGCTGTGGTCTAGTTGGTTAGAGCTTGCTCAATAAGGTCAATGACAAGTTTAGATTTTCCAATTTAAATTTGAGACTTAAGACGTGGGTTGTTGTGATATCAATTTACCTCGAGTTGATCTCGAGTGACTTACAATAAATTCTCATCAAATTTTTCTCGTAAGATTTTTCAACTTCAAAATATTTGGCACTACGGCTGATGCCAATGTACTAAATATTTACTCGAGGAGAATAATTGACAACACAAAAACCCACGTTTTTAGTCTCAATTTTAAATAGAAAACATCTAAATTTGACATTGACCTTACCGGGAATCAAGCCCAAGCTCCCAACTAAACCATAGTGGGCGACTAATTATAATGGAGTTTTGCCAAGTAAATTCCAATTCAATCAATAATAATGATAATGGTGCACAAAAAATGTATTTCATTTCTTTTATATAAATGTCATTCCCTCCGCTCAGAAATGACTGTTATCACTGTAAAATTCAATCCATACATTGTTAAACTAAATGATATTTTATTTGGGGAAAATTCGATTCACAGTGAAAGAATATGTATGTAAATTTAGGTGTCAAAAAGTCGACAGGTGGATAGTCGATTCGGAATTCGAGCCAGTAAGGCTTACAGAAAATGATTTTTTCATTTTATATGTAAAGAAAATACTGATCCCAAAACTTTCCCGAGGACATCCAAAGTTTTCGAATTGGAGTTGATATATTATGGGTACATATATAAAGAAAGGCGACTCGCAGAAGATTTACGAATGTTACTTTGCAAGAATATTTGACTTGTACGACGCGAAAATACGAAATAAAAAGCCTTGTCTCAATAAATATAAAAACAAAACAAACTTTCATTTTTATAAAAGCCAAAGGAAAAATCTACCCTTTTTAAGGCTTTGGCTTCAGCAGATATATAATGTTTAACACGCTTCACGCCGATGTCTTTTGTTGTAGAAAAGGTCAAATTGAGCCTTCACGAAACAAATATATTGTGAATAAAAATATTTAAAAATAATCAGGAAAGCTTCTTCTAAAAATTGAAACAATATCATAAGATAACAGGCCATGGATTTTTATATTTAAACAAATAAACAGAAATATTACTACGAATGTCAGAAAAATTCAATGTAAACAAACGAAAGATTCATCGTGTAAGACTGATAAATCGATTATTTCAATATTACGACGAAAACTTATGGGGTTTACTTTGCCTACAAATCTACACGAGAGATTGAATTCAAGTAATTACCAGAGGCATCCTATTTTCCGAACTCCACAACACAACATATTTCGGCCTTTATACTAGCAGTCCCGGGAAGAGCAATAATAAATTTAAAAAAATATAAATATATATGAATTTCTGGAAACGATACAATGATAAGAACTGCTGGGCTTCGGGAAAATATTTTTAATTATTATTTTATTATATTATTACCAAACTATAGCGACCATTGTTATTAACAACTTCATATCCACGGATGCCGAATAATGGCAAGCAAAGGCGACAAAGCGATATTCTGATAAAACTATTTGGTTTGATTAGAGATGTAATAACGGCATAACGGTAAAAAAAATATATTTTACAAAACAGAATTTGTAAAAACATGCATTGAATAAATTTTAGTGGTTGAAGGGGTTTATGGTTGCGCGTTGTGTATTTTTAGAGCAGAATCACGATAAAAGCTTTTTTACAATTCTAGCATATTTTCTTATATTAAAGATTTTTTGTTCAAACACTTTGTTTGTTGTCACAAACATGAAGTTAAACATTTAGTAATGCCTACTGTATTTTGCGTACCGGCTTGAATACGAACAATACAAAAGAATCTAAGACATTTAATGAAAAGGATTTCAAATGAGTACATAAAAAAGTAACATAAAAACGTTTTTTCAGTAAGATGAAAGGCAAATACTTGCGATTTTTTATTTGAATATTGAGTATCATGAAATGTTCAATTTTACTGCTTCTTGCGAACTTCAGATAAAACGTTGAAAACCATTTTTACAGAGTAAACAAACATATCGCGGCATGGCAGGAATTCTTAAAAAGTAACGGAAAAGTTTAAAATTAATCAAAAGTTTTTTAAGCCTCGGGTAAACGAGATCAATGAAAACAGTGCCTGTATATATATGATGTTAAAATATCGCAAAGTCGACAGGTTGCCTGGCAGTAATTAAATTTTACATGCCAATATGTATGTTTAAATTGCTACGAACATAAAACCTCAACAAATAAATTATCCTTTGATAATATCGTGTTCTGGAGATGAGACGAAAAAAGAAAAATAATTTAGGAATTCAACCACTAAACAATGCTAAGATATTTAATACTTCAAAGTTGCTATTTCATTAAAATAAAGATGAAAATTTTACCTTTAATTTTTAATAAAAAAAACAACCGTTTCTGTAAGTCGGAGAATTTTTTTAAAAAAAAGAAAATATTTAACATTTAATAATACAACACGAATAACAAAAAAATAATTATTTAATTACATAATTATCTAAAATAAACAAAATTATATGTAAGTGTTTTTAATATACCGTCACCGTACTGGTAGATTTTTGTAAACAGCAAAATAAATATTTGTGATTTTATAATAAAGCCTGTAGCCTTGAGATTTTATGTTACACTAGCTGGCCCGACGAACTTCGTACCGCCTCAGGATCAATAAATGTTATGTTAATTTATTGCATGAATTAAATTCAGTTTGAATGAATACTCAAAATGAATTAAGTTCAATAAATGGGCAAAATTCAAAATGAAAAGTATTTAAATTACATTGAAATGATGTAATTCACGTGGCACAGTCGATAGATTTAAAGGAATGCAGTAGATCAACGATTTGATTTTGAATTGTGAAGGTTAAATGATCCACATCTTTGTTTTTAGCCGCAAGAATTGCTCGTTCAATCAACCAATTGTGATTTTTGTGATTAGATGTTTGGAAACATTTTGTTGATGAAGCCGTCCTTCGTTGAGACGAAATTGCAAAAATTCGGCGGAATCGAAATCAATCCGTTCGATTCGTCAACAGGAACACGGCCGTTACCGACGATAGTCAGCAATTGCTTGGAGAAATCTTCGGCAGATGGATCGTTTAGAAATGTAACTCGCATGTTTGTCGTCAGCAGAGGCAAGCGTTTATTTCATCGGCAACGGTCAATCTTGGAATGACTGGTAGTGTTTGGCAGAAATCGCCAGATAGTAGAATCATTGCGCCTGAAAAACATCTTGAGTCACTGCGCAGATCTTTCATAGTTCGGTTGAGTGCTTCCAATGCGCGTTTGTGTGCCATTGTGCATTCATCCCAGTTGATGATTTTACTCGCTTCCAAAACTTCGGCCATTGCTGAGTGTTTCGCAATATTGCATGTCGGTTTTTCAGTCGTTTGGAGGTTTAACGGAAATTTCAACGCTGATTGAGCCGTTCGGCATGCTTTTATCAACGTAGCCGCTATTCCAGAAGAAGAAACTGCTACAACAATTTCGGATCTCGCACGAACAGTAGCCATAATCAATGACATGAGGAATATCTCCCCAGTTCCACCGGGCGCGTCAAGGCAAAATAAGCCACCATTTCCATCATAAATTGCATTCATTAACGTATCGTACACTTCCCTCTATTGTGGGTTCAACAGGGGTAAATTCGTTTGAAGTGATTGGTTCAATGCATCTCGAAAATATTCACGTTCACGTTACAATTTTCGATTGAAAGCATCGTTCATTCCACGATCTGGCGTTGGCATTCCTAACTTGACTAACAAACTGCCGCACATGAGGTAACACATGTCTTCGATCTAAAGCAAAGCCTGGTTATGTATCTCTTCATTCATCTTGAGATCGGGATTCCCTGAACTGACACGAATTTGATGTAAAATGTCTTCTGACATGTCATCCTTGTACCTTGTTCCACAGTTCACATGGATTCGATGGAAAGCATGTCAAAATAATGATAGAAAATTATGTGCGTATCTGATTTGGAGATTCAGAAAGAATTTCCAAGTCAGAAAACATAACCTCATTTCAATATTATCCGATTTTCTTTCGTTTTCATTTCATATCATCGATTTTTTTATTCTAATCCATACTCTAAATTTCAAATTATTTAAAAGTCGATCGTGTCAGTGCCATCTAGTGTCATCTATCTGAACCCAGCATAAAACAAAATGTTCATTATTTGAAAACTCTATGAGAATATTAATTTTCTTTATAATTTCTTTTCCGTGATATTTTTCCGATGTTTTAATGCTTATTCTGCTATTCTAGCCGTAGAGGAATTTAATAAATCAAAGATCATTGAAATCCGTGCAGCAATTCTCGAGATATACGTGGTGTAAATAACCCCGCTTTGTTTTATGTATATAGATTATTATTTTGTCAATTAAACACCAGTTTAGACGTGTCCGTGCATTTCAAGTTTTTGTATAATTCATAATTTGCATATGGCCCAAAATCATCAAAACACTTTTTTGCGCATGTGTGGGTTACGCCCTTCTTGCTTTCCATAGTCGATATAATTGTTGACAAAACATAAAAAAGAAATTGTACAATTTTCGTTGAACTTCATAAAAATAGTCAATTGAAACTTTCTTTGTTAATAATTTCGCATTCGACATTATATAAGAGAAAAACCGTTTAATTAAATATAGAATGCTTTTCCATCAAGTATTGACAGTGGACACAGGAATTACGTACGTAGCAGTATGCATTTAAAAATAACCATAAAGTAATGGCTTACTAACGTTATGTAATATAATTCACAATGTACTTTTGCTGTCAAATATCACGAAATATTTTTTTGATATATAAATAGTATAGTATTAATTGAAGTGAAAAGAGTACAGTTTCTAATTCCAAATAAAACTAATCTAAGAACATTGAATAAATAACAAACAAACAATCACACCTAATGCACGAAACACATTTAAATGTAATGTCAATATTTAGACCAGAGATTTGACAGATATGAAATCGAAACAATCGAACACAATCGAACATCAAATTTGAATTGTCAATTCGATACAAACGTTCGTGCAAACATCGTAATATTGTTGTCAAAAAATGTATCATACCTAATTATAAACATAACCTCATTTCAATAGTATTCGATTTTCTTTCGTTTTCATTTCATATCATCGATTATACTCTAAATTCAGAATTATTTAAAAGTCTATCGTATAAATACAGTGCCATCTAGTGTCATCTACCTGAACCGAGCATAAAACAACATGTCATTATTTGACCTATTCCTCATTTGAAAATTTTGTTCTGTATGAAGATATTAATTTTCTTCATAATTTATTTTCCGTGATATTTTTCCGATGTTTTAATGCTTATTCTGCTATTCTAGGTAAATAAGAATTTTATAAATCAAATATCATTGAAATCCTTGCAGTAATTCTCGAGATATACGTGGTGTAACTAACCCCACTTTGTTTTATATATATAGATATATAACTATAATATGAAGATGCATTTATGGCAATTTGACCAAAATAAAGTTCAATCCTTTCCGCCTTTCAATCTTCAACTAATGGTGAAAAAATGTTGTATCTGCCTAACTGAAACAATAAATGCAGCAACTGAGTTAGTTTTAATGAATAATTGATATACAAGAATAGAATTTTTATCTAACATTTGTCATTTTTGTTATTTACCCATTTCTCCAGTAAGGTCACAAAAAATGTAAAAATGATTTTAATATACGAATGTATTATGATTTTGCCAGGACGTTCAAGCACGATGTTATTTAAAAAAAGACGGTTGAAACAGTATCATAATTTTATCACTATTCAATTTAAAAAATACCTGTGTATAAAATTAGTGTATTAGTAAAAAGCCGAGTCGCAACCCAGCAAAGTTGCACCAAAAAGTAAATGCAAAACATTCTCATAAAGGAAGGCCAGCAGCTGGCCAGGACTTTGCGCTTTAAGACTCTTAAAGTGCAGAGCAGGCATGGCTTAGCATAATCATAACATAATACATGCGGCGAAATGCAGTCGAGCCAACATTTCCACCGGCAAATACGGCGCATGAAAAATGCATAAATCATGGTCCAGACACCGGAAAACTCTTCCCGCGCGAGGTGTTTGCTGTGCATCCTTTTCAAAATGGTTATAGCAATACGTAAAAAGTACCATATACCGTACTAGCAATGCAAAATAATAATAAAATCAATTTATCTGAATTCTTACTGAGAAGTGTAGAATTAGGTCAATTTTCAACGATTTTTAAAATTTACTCACTTTTTCTATAGAGCAAAATTGTTCTCAGTATTACGTTTTATTTGTTAAGGAATCCAATGTATTATTAACGTTTAAATAAAACTTGTTATTGATCCTTCCATTATCCTTTCTCACTTAGCTCTGATTTATCAAAGAGTATATTAATGTCTAGTATGAAATGTGGCTTTATCAGGAATTCAATATTTAGTAAAACTCGACAAAAATATTTTAAACATTAATTATGTTCCGAAAAAAACTTTCATTTTTTAATTAAACCAAATTTTGAATTATGTATGTGAAAATTATTTCCTGGTCAATGTTCCCTCTAATTCTCAAGGTTAGCATCGTGGAAAATTCTCGGCTGCGCGAGCCAATTCAACAAATGCGCAGTACATTACGCTGCGCATTCATATTTTATATGTTTTTTTTCTGATTTGCATAATAAAGAATATTATCATTTGATCATTTTTCAATAAGTGTTTACTAATAACTGTATTAAATAAAACATTATCAATACCAGAACTCATTATATTGTTTTTAAATTGAATCAAACACAAAATAATAAAATAAGCAGTTCGAAACAAATAATCAGTCGCTTAAGTTATTAGCATATTTTCTATATTTCATGTCGTTCCTTACATTACAATAGTTATGTTATATTCTCCATTTAGATAAATTTCTTGTTCTGATAAAAGATTCTTTTAGAATTTTCTTAAGGTTCAATCTTTAATTTATTTCGGTAAATAAGGGTTATTTCGATTAAAAAATATATTATTTTAATAGTTGTATTAGAGCGTGCGGTAATTCGGAATGAGTGCGTGGGTGTTTTCAAAATGCTGCGAGCTTAGAGGGAACATTGTTCTTGGTAAAAGTTGATCCTCAAGCTTATAACCTGCATGATATTGTTTTAAGATATAGCTCAATGCAGGTAATAAATTATAAAGAAAAACTTTTTTATTGTGCCATGTAAATCTCTCACTTAACTTCTAGAGGACGCAGGTGATTCTATTTCCATTTACGGGGAGTATCGAAGGGAGGCGTATGGATTAAAAAAATGACATTTCTTCATTTATAAGATTGTGCGTACCAACTTTACTCGTGTAATAATATCAATATTGTTATACAAAGCAAAATGTTTTTTTTCTTCAAAATAAGTTGATTTACGAGCAACAAACATTTATATTAAGTGTATCAAAGAGTGATCAGTTCGTTTAACGTTCTAATTTTATAGCGTTCAAATTATAAACGGGTAAAAAAGTCTTAAATTATATTAACATAAAAAACTTAAAAGCTAGTCGAGATTTAAAGCTGGTATAAGCTGATTTTAAATATGTGCTTTAAAACAAAGATAACAAAATAAAAAAGGTGATTGATAACAAATAATAATAACAAGGAGTGAAATTCAATTAAAATATTAATGATAGAGATCCGTCAAGGAAGCTAAACGAACCCAACTAAATTACAAAGATTAAAAAAGTGTTATCGCATATTATAATGAATTTATATGCATAAGCATCATGCTTCGAAGGGTTGCTTCCTCCGTAGAAGGTTTTAAAAGGTGTGGCATGGCTGATGCTCAAGGGTTGAATGCAGCAAAAGGGTGCAGTAAGAGGAGAGCAATTAATTAAGGAATGCACGGATGAGGGGGTGGCGATGATGACGCAACCGAATAACACCTATTTGTTTGTTATGCCGCCCACACGAGTAACAAAATATTTGTTTAATATTGAAAAAATGGGTGTGTGATCCACATGACAATTCAGTTTAGCCACTGAATATCAATGAGCCTATAAATTGTTTTTACCAAAGCGGTTAAATCATATTTTTCTTTAAAAACTCATTTTAATAAAACATAAAAAAAATCAATCGAATACGCATGGGTACATCAATTACACTATTCAACGAGTAAGCCAGCCCATAATGTATAAAAAAAGGAATATAATTGTACATTTTTTGGAAAAATTATAGTGAGTACCTTTCATGAAATTGATTTTAATGATTTTTTTTAGAACTTGTCACCATTAATTTTTTTTACTTACATATTATAAGGAATACGTAACAATTATTACTATAAACTTTTCTAATTTACGGTGTTGAAATAATTTTATCAGTTTAACAAATTAAAGTCAGCCGCAGAGGTTGGCATTAAATTCAGTTGAAAATTTCTTATAGTTATTTTGATAACGGCAGTTTAACAAGATGCTTGTTTGTGATTTGGTTTAATTATTTCAAGCAAAAACAATAAAAATATTTTCATTAATCGTTGTACAATAGTAATGGCATGTCAAACATGTTTTAGTGGGAAGCATATCAGTCAGGAACGCATCGAGAAATTTTCGATATTTTTTATATTATTAAATAACTTCTTTATTCAGTAAGTATACAATAGTCAATTGAAAATCAATATTTGTCATTTTCCTCATCCATCATTCGTAACAAGGATATTGGCAAAATGTAAATGAATCCTTAAATTAGATTTATCTATAGGAATAATAAAAAGGTGGATTTTATAAAATGGTAAACTTTAAAGCGGCAGGTACTGTCCCAGTTTTGTTTGAAATAAAAATCGATGCTTGATTATCAGATTCGTTATTATATTTTTTTTATGAAAGCCTGCCATCCCGGAACTTTAGAAAATAACGGTTGTCAAATTTTTACTAGCAATCGTAAAGGAAATTTGGGAAAAAATATATGATATTTAATGCGGTTCTACTGTGATGTTTTTAGTGAGCGACATAATAATGAACATACAACATGAACATATATTTTTATCAGGTGAAAATGTTCGTCATGAGCGAAATCAAATAAATCTACAGGTACAGGCAGAAAGTAAGAAATGAATAAATTCAGGTTTACGAAATTTATTTATTAAGGATTCGCAATCAACAAAAGATTTTATATTACACCAAATTATTGACAGGTGGAATTTACATTTAAAAAAAATACCCGGTGTACAGTTAAAGCACGGGGTGATGTTACAGATTTAAAGAGAAAAAAAACACTAACGTTAACATATTTAATAACACGTTAGCAACAAAAAGATATTAACACATTTAATTTATAGTTAGTTTCCACCGAGGATGAAATGGATTATATATTCACTCTCGGTCGGACAGCTAAGTTACGATATTCTCTGAACTGTGTAACTTGCAACAAAAAAAAACAAAAAGGATAATTGAATTTAAACAAAACACCTATGTATACGCAGCGGGGAAGCGTCCTATCTCGGTGCGCTTACGCTTTTACCAAGGACAGGTTGTCTCCCTAAGACCGTCAACGATAAAAAAGGAAGTTATGAATTACTTTCAAAATCGCCTCAGTTCACCTAAACGGTTTTTAGCCAAACGCGTGCTCTGGTTTTGAATTTACAAAATTTAAAGTGTTGCTAGAACAACAATCGATTAAGTATACTTTAATTAATACATGTTAATTAAAAAAAAAAAGTTATTTAGTTGTCATCATAAAAAGGCATCGAGGCACATCTTGCACATTTCACAACAGGCCAGACCAGGCCGGTGACAATATATTTTTTATTTCACCGACTAGACCCATCGCAAGTAAATATGAATTGCTGATAAATATTTCGTACCATCATTATTTGAATAATAAAGTAAATATAACACACATAAACTTTAGTATTGTCAGTGAACAAACCTTAAAATAATCCAAGAGTAATAAAAAAGAAATATTTCTTGACAAAAAAAATCAAACAGCTTGGTAAAATCTGATTTTTCCATTATATTGAGTTTTCTGATAGACAAATAAATGTAAATACGGGTGTTTGATTTAAATAATTATTTAAATTATAATTAAAAATTCCCTTGTTCGTTCAGTTGCTGTAAGTCTATATAGTGTAAGTAGAATATGTATTTTTAAATGTTTATTTTCCTATCATGTTTTCAACCAATTACAAAGAGTAAAGTTAATTTAGCTTGCTTTTAAAGAGGCGTTTAGTTATATTATTACGCTTAAAAATCAAATGAAAAAAGTTTGAGGAACGTTTCATTAGGCTATACATTATTACCGAGATTAGGTAGATCTATCGGTTCGCCAGGGGAGCCGGTTAATTAATTCGGAAGATGTATACCCAAAGGCTTCTGCAGAAATCCAGAGGGGCGTGTCTCAATTTTGAGAAACATCGGGACAAGTTATACTAATAATAATAAGTTGTTGTAATATGATTACAAGGTTTCGTAAGACAATTAAACAAATACACTAATCTCAGAAAGCTCTCGCAATTAAGCTTACGCGTGTAATATAATATGACACAATTGAAGTAATCAGCAAACTAAATAAATGAATAATTATAAGCAGACAAATATTATTCGTTACCAACATACAAACAATATTGTAATGTAATCATTATTCGTATGTTTACATTGGTATTAGTAGTTTGAACCATACGTGCAAATCGACTGTTACGCACACTTTTATAAATTAAGTCAACCTTAACACAAAAAATTAAACTATTATTTGTACTAATTCCACTTTTATTTTATACGATCAGGACCGGTTTAGCTCATGACGAGAATTTTTAACTGATAAGAGAATACAAAATTACAGAGCTTTTTTATAAAGAACAAAATGAAATTATTGGGGTGTTACAGACAATTTGTAATAATATTGTATTCTCTATCAGTTGATAATGGTCGTGGAATTAGTAAAAATGAGTTTTATTTTTTTGAATAAAGTGCTTTTCCACCAAGTATTAGCATTGAACACCTTAAATGTGATCAAATTTACATAACACGTCAAAATTCGTTATTCATTTCGCTTGTTTTAATATTTCATTTTGGAAATTATGTGAATTAGTCAACAAATTTTTAAATATTGGTTATTTTTTCTTTGAAGCAGACAAATTGCAGAGCGTTTTATACAACTTTGCATCGATATATTCCTCTTCTATTGAATATAAATAAAAAAAACTTATTCAACAGTTTCTTATCATGGTTTAACAAACACGCGATTTATAAAATCGGAAGGATTTTTTGGAATTGCAACACATGTACATCAGATATTGATCATTTAAAGACTCGATTTATATTTAAAACATTGTAATAAATGAAAAACTACTTATATTTAAATTAACGGTTTTCAGTGCTTGTTTGAAACGAGATATCACGGATAAGACAAATTTAAATAAAAGGCTACACATAAAAATGTCGATATGAAATATACCTAAAAGAATAAAAAATAATAATAAATCTTAAGACGGTATACACAGCGAAAATTCTTGGGAAAAATTGTATCGTCTGTTAATTTAAATTGTGATTTTATTATGATTTCGCCAATTGCTCATTAACGAAGACAAAAGAAGTCAAAATTGAGTTTTATTCGGAGTATTAATTACTTTTAAGAAATCGCCCGAGGATATAAAATGTAAACTTAGTTAAAATTATGACCTAACATTTCAATCAAAAGGAACAACAAGTTTCAAATTTTCAACAAGTAAGCGTGCAGTAATATTGTTAATAAAACTAGCATTTTGTGATTTTGTGAGTAACTAAAGTCAAATTGTGATTCTTTATTAGAAATTTATTTACTCATGTCAATTTCGTAAACATGGTTACCCGTGCAAGCATATTATAGCATGTACAAGTAAAAAAGCTTTTAGCATAGTAATCCTTGGGGATATTAGTTTCGTTCAAGAAACTTTACTCAATTATAATAGCCTACTTATTTTCCTAAGCAAAATATGGCTTATGTTACATATAAAGATATTATCAATTTGTCAAACACAGACAAAAAGTTAACTTAAAGGGCCGTCTTTTGATACTTTTTTTTAAATGACACATTTTATAAAAATATTTATATCTAAAGAACATTGTAATATAAAAAAAAGATCGACGAAACGTTACAGATAGAAAAACTGTCAAGACTCATATAAAAGCTCTTTATCTTTACTATTGTGTATATAATCAGCATATACCCCTAGGAATAAATACTCTCATAACTCTGTAAAAGCCTTTTCTTCTCTGCGTTAGCTTTGCTACTAAAATATTTCTTATATATCACTTTTACATGTCGTAATATTTATGTAGTAATTTAAAAAATATATTCTAAAAAATGTTGAAATAAGTTAAAACTTTCAAAGAATTTGTTTATACAAGAATTATAAGACAGAACTAAACATTTTTACATATTAAGTCAATATTCTGGTTTATGAGCTGGCTGCGTGGTCGAGTGGTTAGCGTCGTTGGCTTTGGTTACGAAGGTCACGGGTTCAAGTCAAAGTGTAGACAGTTTTTATAAATTGATTTCAATCGATTTATAGAAATCATATTCGAAGGCAGGGATGTATGTGATGGTCTTAAATTCCCTTCTACCCAGCGGGTTCGTTAACAACTTTACCTGTCCTAGCTCTATCTTTCTATCCCTACTCACTTGGAAAAAGAAAGGCTGAGCAACTGAATAACAAGCAGTTTTCGTAGAAACATTCTTGTTGAAATAAACAGGTTCCATATGCTCCAGATTGGGAGCGGACATGGTTAAAAAAAAATTGATAAGACAAATAAAAAACATTATTTGACTTCCATTTGCAATTGATTTGTACGTATAATATAAAATAAACTGATTATTATTATTGGTAGTTGGTTTGTTTTGCTTTTTCTTCTTCGAGTAAAATTTTCCATTATCGTGTCCTTGATAAAAAAAAAAGTTGATGTTACACTATTAAACATGGCCTGCTAATTTTTCATGTTTTGTTTGAATGAAAATTTGATGAAAATGAGTTATTTAGTAGTAAATATATATTCATATGAATCGCAAGTTACACGGAAACAGTTAACAGTCTCATTATTGAGCAATATGTATATTGTTGAGACGTCGACGAATACATTCAATGCAAGACATATTCCATTTTCTATCTTTTTGTCCCACTGTCGCAGAACGTCGGTCGTTGAAATAGTTAAATGTCCCGTTTTTGTATTTAAATTAATGTTAGTAAAAACACAATATTCCTTTGTACTTCATTCCACTTTATTTAATATGTCAGGACCGGTTTCGCTCATTACGAGCATCGTCAACTGATAAGAAATATAATTTAACAATGCTATTTATACAAAAATGAACATTTATAAACAACAATTGGCATTGAAAAGAAAATACCAATTACATTAAAAGTGATTCTAAAATAGCACAAAATTAAAATGTTTAACACATCTAACATATAATTAAAAAGTCATCTCAGATTAATAAATTTAGAATGGGGATTGAAAGTAATTATAAACATAATTAAAATTTGGGAATTCTTTGAAAAAGTGATACAATGAAAATAATGACATTAATGAAACTGATTAAGGAATATAAATAAATGGAAATGATCTTTTAAATCAATATTCTGTTCTAACAGTATACTACTGAACAAACAGGAGTTGACCAAAAAAAGTGAATAAAAACACAATGCTATGATAAATGAAAAACTTTTCTTCTAGTTGTCGGGAAAGAAAAATTCATAATTCGTAAATCTGGCCACTGTAGCTTTTGTAACACACTTATCCAATACCGCGATGATAACCTACACGCGAGTGAATCATTAAAAATAAAAGCCGAAAATTAAAATGAATATAATATCAAATACATGTCTAAAAGGGCCACTAGGAAAGTATATGAATATTTTAAAAGAAAGAAGCTACGATTTTAATTACAATAATTAACGTAAATATATGAGAAAAATAAAAAATTACCGGAACGAAGCCTATTTAAAACTGATTATTTAATTTTAAAGTCAAAATTAATTTCATTAATGGTAGTTTGCATTCATTAGACGGACCGAATTTAAATTTCAAATAAATTGGTAATTAGGATATGAGTGCGCGAGGGTAAAGGTAATTCGATCATTGTAAAAATGGAGAGACAAACAAGCAATTTGTTTACTCTAATTGATCCACAAACAAATTGCAAATACACTCTAAAAAATGAATTCTCAACGACGAAAATATGATTAATTATTCACGGGAAAAAATTCATTAAAAACAAATTATGTTTGGGTTATAAATATGAATTTAATATATTGGCCAAGCAGAGTTTTACGGCGAAAGATTTTTCGTTTTATTTTAATCAATTTATTATAAGATGAAAGGCTTTTTTAATTGAACAAAATATGAAAATCGATTTGTTTCAAATCATTTTAGAAAAGCTCATCAAAGATAAGTGTTGCTAATTATGATTCAGGAAGAAAAAGTTTAGAGACTTAACGATCATTTTTTCCCACATAATAATATAAGTGTACATATATTATTTACACTTAAATTTCACTATTTTACATCATCAAAGTAAGGAAAGTGTCCATAGAGATTAACGCGTTACGAAATACATCAAACGTTAAGTCCCAACATTCTCATCCCACATGATGACAAATATTAACGTCGTAAACGTCTCATAATACGAATTGTTATGGTTAGCTTATGTAGGTCATGAATCATGATTGTGTTCGTTGTTAGCTTTCATATAAAAATGCGCAATTTAGTGGTAAAAAAACTGATTAAGTTTTTTATTTTTCTGGTGGTTTTTATCTTTCAAATGGTTTATTTTTTAACAGATCAACAGTTCGTTGATATTCCAACACATTAGCAACAAATGTCACTGTATTTTACAGGAGTGTGTGTAAGCCTTAGAATCAACTACTTTTTTTACCATAATGGAAAAGTAGATAAAAGCGATAAATAAAAGACTAACCCAATAAAAGTAACGCCGCAGGCCATGTCAAAATAAAACATAAAGCCACTATATCGTATTCTTAATCACCATTTAGTTACATTGGACAGCTAGCAGGCATCCTTTGAAATCGGCAAAGAAAACTGAAATTTACGATGTTCTTTAAAAGAGACAAATGTAGGCAATCTGTTTCGCTGTTTTTTTCAGATGTGTGAAACTAAAACTGATCCTAAAATTGAACTAGAGCCATCTGCAAATGCTCACCTTGATTAGCCTATCCGGTACTGTTTTATTGACAAGGTCGTAACATTAAGCAATTAAATGCAGTATGCAGTAATGCAGTGAAAACCTGATGATGTGTGATCTAATCCTAATGAATAAATAGTACTGAAATTTTATCTCGACTGGCAAAAGTCAGCCGATAAAACAGAGATAGAAATCGGTTTTTGATTCTGGTATTTATAGATTTTTACAATCAGGGATCATAACTTTGGTAATATACAAACTATAGCCTCCAATCCCGGGATCCCGTCCAATTCTGTGATCCCGAAATCCCGAGAAAATTTAAAAAAAAGAAGGTTCCAAATTTTGCTTTATTTTGGAAATTCCGTAAATTCTTGGGTTTTTGGATTCTAAATTCTTGGAAGAACTAAAAAAAGGTATTGTAGCGTATCATTTAGAGAAATTTGCAAATTTTTGAAAAATCATTTTTCAAAATTACCAAAGAAAAATTTCTTAATCCCAATTTATACACGATTTCATGTTGAATGTTCAATCCCTGAATGTCTTAATACTAACAAAATGCCACCTGAGTATTTTCAATATATCGGTTGGTTTAATTTTTTAAAGGAAAAAGAGACGAATCGACGATCCCTCTTTTGTATTTAGTTTAGTTGTATCTTCCCCGTACAAAGAATTATTAAAGTGAGTAGTACATATAAAAGAAGCAACGTACACATATTTTAAGCCCATACAGTTAGGTAATAAAGCTACAAATATTGTAATTTATTTCGTGGGTGAAACATCTAATGACAGATAGTAGAAATAAAATGAATAGGTAAGCAAATAAATTTACTGCTTAAAATTTAAATGGAATCAAATTTGTATGCAGGTAGATGGAGCTTGTATTTAAGTCCTGCATCATATAAATATCAATGATAAGATACAATGCAGTATAATCATATAAATGTAAAAGCTATTACAAAATAGCGTGAAAATGGATTAGGCAAGTGTATTGTATCTATATATTGTACAGAAACAACTAAGACGTTCGAACTAGATAACATTAAAACACCGACGCAAAATCTATAACAGTTACTTTTTAGTGAGTGTAAATAATTAATCAGATCGTGAATTATTTATCTCATTATGTCGATCTTATAAGCTATTAAAAGATACAGTAACGAAATTATTATCGCTAATGTTTAGGTACTGGTTAATCTCACCAGGCAATGCACAGCAGGCAATTAGTCTGTCTGTTTAGTAATGTCTAATGGACCAATTAAATAGACTGCTACGAATTTACTAACAGACCACACAGTTGAACACGACAAAGCTGATATGTAATTGCATTAAATTAAATTTTGAAAAGCTTTCTATGTTAATTTGCCTATCATCAACCTATAAGCAAATCTACAAGAGATATACATGAAGCCTTGAGTATTGAGTAACAGAGCCTACTGTATTAAAAATATGAATATATTATATTAATAATCAATAATACAATATTCTGTCTTATATCAATTGCTTGTGGTGCAGGCTGAATGAAGATTTCTAATATTGATTACTTGGTCACTACATTGGAAGGCGTGAAACATACAGCATTTTAATTTTGACAAAACTAATATTAAAACGAAGAATCTATCTAAAATTTATATATGCAAATATCCGTAATTAATATTATATTATTTACTATTTAGAAATGGTACTGCGACTTTATAATTGTAACATGATTTTTCGTTGTAGAATAAGGTGTGCTAATTCTTTCAATGTATCTAATCATTTTTCGTGAGTATTATAAATATTTGATTAGACTTGATTCTGAACGGTAAATATTATTTATAATGATATTGTTTTAGTGGCCGTATTTTTGTAGAGGTCTGAATATAAAAATCCAATAAAATATTTGTATCTTGTTATCCGTAACATAATATACTGCTTAGAGGTCTGCACGGGCCAAAATTTTACAAAACTACCCGGTCCGAGCCCGAAAAACTCACACCCGACCCGGCCCGGGCCCGAGTCTAATACCGCACTTGTTACCCGAACCCGACCCGAAACATCGAGAAATTTGAAATCCTCGATTTGCTATACTTTTTCCCAAGATTATATCCCTAATTCCAAGGCCCGGCCCGGCCCGAGCCCGACTCTCAATTGCGCTTACCCGCCCGAGCCCGGCCCACGGGCCGGGTCGGGTAAGAGCCCGTGGGCCAGGCCCGGGCCCATGCAGACCTCTAATACTGATATTCTGAACTTTCATGAAGCGAGAATCTAAATATTTGAAATAATTACAGAAAGTTTAATAATCGGCTTCAATAGACGATTTAAGTATTTTTGATTCCCTCATGCTTTAACGTCACATTTTGTAAAAAAAACTCTTCAACTTCTTTTCAAAATTGTAATTGACTTTTGATATTTCCCCGCTCAATAACACATGTTTTGTTATATAATTAATATTCACTTAATGTTTAAAATTAATCGTCGATGACACAACATTCGTAACGGAAAATATTTGTTAAAAAATTTGGTCACATTTATTTATTGTTGGATTGGTTACGTCGCATTTTCTGTTGGCAATTTGTTTTACTGCTAAAGAATTCAATCAAAAATTATAACAGAAATATATCCAGTAAACCTTTTTAAAAATGCAACAGGTTGAACAAATTAGCCGAAAGTAAAGCAGTTGAGATTATCGCTGAAATGAAGCCCACGGGTTACCAACCACGCATGTAATTATTCGGCGTTAATTGTGGGAAGTTTGTTTTTTTTATAAAATAATAAAAGAAAATAAAGTTGGTTCTCCAGCACGCCACGAAGTGTTAATTTATCGCGGAGTTATCTCGCCTCAGTTATGCTGCTTTTTGGAGAGCGTGAGAGAGCAAATTGCGAAACACGCGAATGCTAATGTTTTGGCGGGAAAGCGGATTAAAAAAGTGAGGATAATGCTTGACTAAGTGTACCCCAGTGACTCGTTCCGCCACGGTCAGATATGGAAAACCCTTCTCAAAATATCTATCGGTTTTATGTAATGCCTCTTCTTGTTATTTATACTATCTAAATTATTTACAACGTTTCGCTTACGTTGTATATGGTAATATGTTCAAAGACTTGTGTATAACATGGAAAACAGATAGAATAATAGTTATTTTAGAATATTCTGTTTAATATGCATATTATCAACAAAATAATATTCCCAAGCAAATGTCAAGACAAGGCAGGCAAAATATGTACGTTCTTAGAAATAGGTGAGGTTTGATTATTTTTGCTATAAAATATATTAACCCATGACCAAGAAAAGTAGTACTTTGGCACAATTTTTAGATTGCGTACCACGCTTTAATATTTGTATTTATTGATATTAAATATTATATAAAAGTTCAGACGGATAAAACCAGAATCTAAATTCCGATCGAAGCTATAGTATAACATTTACCCCAAACACAGACAGACATAAAGTTATGCGATAATTCGCAACTTAAGAGTAGTACAAATTCTGGGATATGGATATGGTAAAAAGGAAAACCATAAAAGCTAATGAGAGAGTGCGTGCGAGTTTCCTTTTAAAGTGATAACTGCGCTAATCCACCAAAATGGGGAAAGTTTAATCGACAAGTAGGCGAAAGCTCGAAGTTCCGACACCGTATACTAAGTGGACAAACATTTAGCTTTAAAGCACGCCTGGGAATCACAGTTGAGCTTAGCTTTTGATGGCATGATTCCATTCTGCTTAGGAGGCCTATACGTAAAATAAATTACATACAATATATATAAACTTTGTGTTTCATGAAATTTCGTGGCATATATATATAAGACGCATAGAAACTTGTTACAATATTAACATTTTTTGAGTACTAATTAATTATTTTAGAAATGATTACTTTTAAAAATACACCAAACGATGAAATTGATATTTGTATAATAAAAAGAACTGTCAATTTTATTCATTTAATCATTATTCATATTATCGCATTGGAAGATGATATATCAAATATCACTCTCTATCAATAGAATGGCACATATAAATCAGTCATTCGTGATACTATTTTCATATCAAAAAAGTTTTTAGTTGAAATTTAAAAATAAGCAATTACTAAAGACAATATTAATTAATAAAGACTAATTAAATTTTGAAATAGTTATTGTCAAATGGTGAATAGCGCACGCCGAATTAGCAAAAATTTCATTATATAAAAAATGTGGAACTAAATACGTTGATATTTTTTACCTCATTACAATGGAGTTCTACCAAATAAATTCCAATTCAATCAATCAAAAAAATAAATTATTTTCAACGCATACATTGGTGTATATCTTTATACTGACTAAGCCACATTTAACTCGTTTTATGCAAAATGTTAATAGCTTTAGTTTTAAAACTACTAATCTGGTGAAATAAACCAAAATTCTTGTGGCAAGAATACGTACTTTAGTCTGGTTATGGGTTAATATATCAGTAGTTTATATATTTATAATTAAAATTATACAGTATAATAATAAAGAAACTAAAAAAAACAATAAAGGAAAAGACTTTTAGCAATTAAAATGATTGCTGTATTAAAAAACATAATGAATGTTACTTTAATTAATTATTATTAAATAGGACAACTAAAAAATAGTGCATCGAAAAAAAACCCTACTGCGAGAATTGTATATGTGTCTAAGTATCATTCATTAAAATACCACGATAAAGGAATATGAATGTTTCATAAGATTAATCAAGAGCTCTTTAGTAAAAATTATACGAGAAAGTAAATAAATTAACGTTAAACAAAAAGAAAAGATAGGTATTTCATAATTAATTCTTATGAAATACAACGCCGGCGCTCGTCATATTTTATACTCGCTAAATGTAGCGGAAAATTTACATTTTTTTCTTCTATGAAGCGAGCAGAATATTCTTTGCTTAAGATAACAATTTCAGAAGGAATAATGTTTTATCAGCGCTTTCTTAAATTCGGTTATCCGAACGTAAATCGCTATTAAAAATAATGAATACAATACATTACATTTTGACATTTTTTTTTATGACAAAAAATAGGAACGCGGAGGGTAATATTATCAGCATTATAAAAAGACCATCTCAGTAAATATATAATAAAAATAAATTGAATCAACAAAATGAATTGTGTAAAGACATTTTTGACCGATAGTACTAAACAACGATTGAAAATATAATATAAAAATACGTTTTATGAAGGACTTGGTGGAGGAATTAATGGAGGAAATAATAAAAAAAGTATTCCTTTTTAAAATTTAATCTCGTTAAATATAAATCAAGTCATATAAACATGAATATATTTTTAATGTAATCTGACAAGTTTTCAATGCAATGATTTTTTTAATATAAAAATCGATATTTCGATTGTAAGGTGAATATTTGATAAAATAAATATTTTTAAATGAAAGAATGTTTAGAATTGAAACTGGAACCTTATCTCTATATTACTTCTCAAAATCGTTTAAAAAATATAATTTTTAAAGTTGTATCATTTAAAATATGTTTTGTCACTGGTTAGTGATACTTCAATATCTGGATCAATATCTAAATAATATATTCAAAAAGCATTAATGTGTCTAAAATTAGTCTGAAGTGCTTTCTAGTTTAGTGAAACCAGTTTTAGTCATTAAAAATAATAAAAAACGAAATGCTTACAAAAAATCTGGAGATTAATAAATAATAAAAAATATTTAAATATTCTTGGTGTATAATTATAGTTATATAATTATGCATACAAAACACGAGTTACAACATAGTTCGCATGTGTCATGAATTAATTCGCTGGTGGGTCAAGATTATGGATGTTCGATATACCATTCTACGTATATCATAAATATTATATTTATTTGCACCTTTCATATAGACGACTTTATGAAAGCTCTTAGTTCATTTTGTATTTTTGGTAAGCTTTGAAACATTAACATGAAGAACCTTCGGCAGTTGGAAAACAAGCTCTAATATTAAACCACACTCTGGTATGGTTAGACACAGGACGTAGAAGGACATAATTTGAGCACACCATAAATTATTAAACGATCGTTTACTTGCAAAATTAGATAGTAATGGATAATTTTGCAATCGGCGAATACTTTGTGCACAAACATTTTTAATATCAAATTTATTATCGATATAAAATTCCATTTTTTATATATTAAAAAAAACTGTATTACAAGTAATGTCAATGAAGTCAGATCATATGATATAAAATCGATGATTTTTTTACAATTTACTCGAGGAGAATTGACATCACAAACATCCACGTCTTAGGTCTCAAATTTAAATTTAAAAGAAATCTAAATAAGAAATTGACACTACCGGGAATCATACCCAGACTAGCATGATAGGTAGTTCAAGCTCTAACCAACTAGACCACATCGTATATTCAGTATATTCCATAGGGATTATGTAGTCAAGTAGCCATGCCACCATCTTCTATCAAACGTTCAGTTCAAAACCAAAATGCGGACATAAATACATTGATATATATATTTTCTTGAAATTTTCATTGATAGCTTTTAGTGGGATTAAAAAGTCATCAATGATAATTATATATTGATAATATTTATCAAATATAACAAATACAGAATAATTATAATGAAATCAAGTAGCTTATCAGGTAGCCACACATATTTCCCATGCAGTAATATTCACCTGGAGGAAAACTGTAACCCGCTATGTGAGTTATATTAAATCCTTAACGTTAATTTTAAAACAATAACGATACTAAAAAGTCGTTTATAATAATAGGATATAGCCCATTCTTTCATGACAAGAATTGATCGCATAATGATATTTCCTATTATTGTTTCTCAATGATAACATATCGTGTAACGTTAGCTTGAACTGAAATTATTTCCTATATTATTTTATCGTAATAATAATAGTAATAATCAAAGTGTTTTGCAGTTATAGAATATGTACAAGCTATATCACGAAAACATTTCGCACGCTCCTGTCATTCAATTGCTTTATTATATACATGATATTATATCAAACTGGGATAAATATTCTTTAATATATTATAGCTTTCGATATAACTGTAAGAAACCATAATATAACATTATTTAAAAAGCAAAATTCAGAGGTCCGTTTAGAAACCTACTTAATCCGATTTTAACATATATTACCAAAAATTATGACTTTAACAAATTAAAATCAATATTCGCTAACGCAAAACACTATCACCAATAATTTTGAATGATTTTACTAATATTTCTCTTCCATTTCTTCAACCCAATATGAGCCAAATAACAATTCTAATATTTCAAAAAGAACACCTTCGTATACAACTTATATGAATTTTTTCCAACCGCTGATATAAATATAGGCAATTGATGTGTTATATTTTCATAATAAACCTGGACATTGTCATTCGAAGATAAGTAATTTAACCAAAAAGTTAAATATTATGTAATCATTTTTTGATGGGGTTATTTGGGTTCCATCCACGCTAGGTCGCCAACACCACGTCAATCTCGTCGAATCTACCCAAATCCTATTAAACCATCGGAGAAAGGTAGGTGATGTGAGCCGATACCTTTCTTGGCTGCGATGGAGGAGTGTCGATATCAATTCGATACGGACGTGAAACATCGATACGCTAAGAATTGTATATACACATGGATTGTGTTGATACAGGGTTACAGACATACTGCGTTTATTTTACGCTCCGTTAGTTGAACAACAAATCTGTCAGAATAATCATATTTATTTAGTACAGGCTTTCGTGAAGGCACAATTTTTTCAATTAAAATTTGTTTCTAGATTATGCGCGCAGTTTTACAAAATATTTGTGACAGTTATTGAACAATTGATACATTCTACTGTCAAAAAAATATCGGCTCATGAAATCTTCCGGTAACCATGTGTAAATCAATGCCAACTGTGACTTGTATATTTATTAATAACATTCAAAAAAAATATTACCGTTCATTTGCACACAGAATAAATTCAATATCTTTTTTACGACATAACAAATAAATTGTTTGACTTTATAAAACATGAAACTTTTAAAATGTTCATCAATATTATCACTTAATCCGATTTTGATGTATGTTTTTTATCAGTTTACCGATTCAAAAGTAAACGATATGATATTATTTATTTAAATGATATTTATTTGAAGTTTCGCTAATCTGGAATTTATTGTGTATTGGTAATTTTGTTCAAGCCTTCCTAGAAACTGTAACCGCTATATCTAAATTTTAAATAGTTTTCTTGGAAATGAATGTGTCCAATCACAATATGATACCGATTTGATAATGCTGAACATTGTACCTCAAATTACGAGGTTAGAGATTTATTTTATCCTAAATATTAGTTCAAATTTTAGATTAGAATCGTCGAAGGTTTTAAAATCTGGTAGCCAATAACGAATGTAAAAATATTCCCTAAAATTTCCATTGTTTTGTAAAATAGAAATAAGTATTACTCTAAAATAATTTAAGATTAAAAATAACGTTTCCCTGAACTCTAACCGTGAGTTACCGATAGAGATCGCAGCATTTCGAAGCGATGTTCACGACTCACGTTTCTCGCAAATCGTGATCCCGTGAGGAGGAGTTGTGTGCTCGGAGGTCCTCGTGAGCGATAAGGGGTTCCAGTATCTCCCACCCGCCCCTAACATAACCACCGCCTATACACTTGTATAGATAACAAATTAAAAACGGGACAATCCTTATAATGAACCTGTGATATTTTTAACTGGCCTTTCACCGCAACAGCGATAGTGTTCACATAACGTTTTATCACGGATGGAATATGTTAATTATGTTACTTTTTTTCAACACATTCTGCTTTGGCCGACCATAGAAAACGAGTATAGTTTTATCGCCACTATCACCTATCGTGGAAGACAAGTAGATCCATATGATGTATTTGTTTTTTTTTTATCAATAATAATTTGACTTCTACAGTGAAGACATTAACATATTATACGTTTTATAAATCGTTATTACATATTATAACGACACAAAAAAATGTATTGTTTTTATAACCACATTGATGAAAATAATTTTACAATGCGTAGTCATTCGATTTTCTGATAGAATCTTCTCCATTGGTCCATTAAGCGGCTTCAAATTTGTTCAAGCCGACTTAGCTATTGTTAATAAGTCATGCATATTCTGTCATTTAATTAGCGATCAAACAGAATTATGCAAAGTTGAAATCATCTTCTATATTTTGGAGTTCAAGGATTTTATTGTATACAAATTAACAGCGGTGAATAAATTAAGAAAGTTTCCATGATTAAAATGAATGAATAACTCTTGGGCGTAAACATTTTAATCGATCCGACCTATGAATACAGACTAAATTTGTAGTACAAGTCAAGTCAACTTTAGATGCTCGCATACGTCTTGGTTACTTTTTAAGATAAATAGTATTTCTAAATGTTTTTACTTGATCAATTAAATATTCTTATATAATATGAGACGATTTTAGCGCTGTGGCGCAACGTTCAAAATCGTTGGCTTCCGAGATGGATCTTACGGCTTCGAGTATAAGTAAATAACATTTTTTTAAATCGATTTGTCGATTTCTATTCGAAGGCATGGGTGTTAGTGATATTTAAATATTCCCTCCCACCCTTCCAATGCTATAATGGCGGGGCATAACGAGTGATTATTTTACCATTACTCTAGTTCTAGCCCTATTTTTCTATCCCTACTTATTAGAAAAAGAGATGTCGAGCAACTGAGTAACAAGCCGTTTTAAGAAAAAAAAAATGTTGAGATACCATAATTAGGAGGCAATATGCTCCATATTAATATTTCTATGTACATACACATTTTATTAATTGTGTTGATGAAAGGTCAAACCCCATTTCCGTAAAGAGAGGTTTAAAAAAGTAATTCTCAGGTCATTTTAGTCGTATGCATTTATGTTTTAATCAAAATTATTATAGTAATATGAAACTTCAGGTGGATGGCCACCAGTAAAAAAATGCTTAGCAATCACGTGCTCTCACGCAAACACACACACTCTTTGTCCACCTAACATGAATCGTGTGCAAGTGCAGTGTTGTTGAGCATCACAAATATACATATAAATGCATCCAATATTACATTGAAATGAGAAGTGTCCACGTGTAAAGATATACTTATTCGCTTAAACGATTTACTCGTGATTTTGCTTCGCGTGTCAAATATACATACATAGTTTATTTATAACAAAATAAAGATTGATCTGACTTTAAAATTATAATATATTTATAGATATTTTTCAGCCAATTAAAAAAATCTAGATTACTTCATATACCGAGGCATATTGTACAGGAGCCAAAAGGGTAGAATAAAATAATAGCAATTATGTTGGTAATGGTTGCGAAACGGTTCGGGGAGTTTTTAACGTTATTAACGCACGTGTTCCCAGTGGGTTAAAATTATTCGTTCTAGTACAACTCTTCACCGTGATTAAATTATTTAATATACTAAACACTCAAAAAACGAAAAACATATACAATATACATTCAATTAGTTCGTCATATCGCTGAACGAATAACAAAGACGTGATGTTTTGTTCATGGTTCATACAACCATTCACTATAGAACAATATAGTTAACAATGATTTCGATGTAAATACACATTACATTGATCGTAATAAGTATATATCTTGATAATTCTAATTAAAATATACATGGAAGATATCGTCGGTAGACTGACTTGTTATGAGGTAATCGCCACTTCGGTAATAATAAAATGTTAACATATCTATTAATGCACTATAAATTTAAAGCACTATATGAAATATGATAATGATTAACGAATTCGATTCATATATTCAAAAGCGTTAAGTTATTTAGTAATAAATTAGCATATACTCCTTAATTACCAGTACGTGAACACACTCAGATATGATTATGTATACATATTATATTTATGATGACGAATTGTCTTTAAATCATTAAATAAATGAGAGTACATAATGTAAACCAAAAAGGTACGCAAGCTAATAAAGAAAATTTTCTCCACCGGAATGATAAAACAACCACGAGTTTTTTTCACGTTCTACATAAACTTTATTCATACGAAAAGAAAAAACGCTTCTCTTGGTACATAACATAGAATTATTTATGATCTGAAAAACATAGAAGTGTGAGCAGAAAATTTAAAATTAAATTAGCAAAAAATACTATGGAAGGTTAAAATGGTGTCACTATGCAGATTCTGTCGCAAAACATCCAGGTATTTATATCCTGAAATAATATTTTTAATACTATCAACTTTTGACAAACGGAAAAGATTTCATATACCGTCCGAAAAACAACAATATGTCGTAACACATAAATAATTACAATTAGTAGATTAAAACTAGGGCGTATACAAAAACCGAATTTGGAAAAAATAGGTTTTCGAATTCTAATATATCCTAAAAATCGGTTTAAACTGGGTTTCGAAGTTTTAAAAAAAGGACCATTCACTCAAAATAGCGAACTTCGTTAATTTATTATTAACAATGCCAGAAAAAGATACTGAAATTAAAAAAATATATATTTAGTGTTCTTAAACACCTAAACCGGTGGTGGACTAATTATATCTATCCCGTACTCGAGAAGTGTATCCAGGTCAAAATGCACAAAAAAAATATTTAAAAAAATAAACCTAAATATAAGATTTTCATTTATGTGTGCTGAGTATTAAACTAGATATTTTATTAAGTTTATTTTATAACCTAGCCAGTTTCTTATCAAAACACTATTGTTGTTAGTTGAATAATAATATAAATTTAATATTTGAAACCGGGCTACTTTGTTGAGAAAACCGGTTTTCGAATATCGCGAATTTTGCTTGAAATCCGACAAGCCCTAGATACAATCTAGATATAGCCTAGTTGGAGTTAAATTCGGCGCTAAATATCTAATCTGTGATCAATATATTAATAGAAACATCGTAAATTTTCTCACTTTAGATTGAGCTTTTGAAAAATGTATTCAATTTAAATGTTTCATTATCTTATAACAAATTTCATTGCTGAATTTTATTACATTAATGAAAACGGAGCTTTAAATATATATATCTACGGATGTTTTTAATTCAATCTCTGGGTTATATATTTAAACGATATTTCAATATAAAGCAAAGATTAAATGGATTCGTTTTATTCAAACAATTTAATTTCGCTGAGAAAAATATAAGTAGAAATTTTAGGATGATTAATTAAGACGAGTTTTCGATAGCCTTAAGAAAATAAACATTATCTAAAGAAATTGAGAATGAAATATTTTATGTTTTTACGGGATTTATACTTATGAATATTATTTTGGAATTGACTTATAAGTGATACTACCATCGATTCAAAACGGCTGCAGGTTTTATTGTTAAGGGTTTCATAACACTTAGATATGGAATTTACTGCGGAATATTTGAAGTACTCCAGGTCTAAAAAAAATTAATACAGTCGAAGGAAAGTTTAGTGTCTAAAGACAATGGCGTTGACTTATCAATTGAAACAGCTGCCTAATATATACATGATGTATAACTGTTTATATCACGGCTGTAGTATGTGTGAAAAGAAAAAACAAATTTGGCCAAAAATAATTGAAAACATTCGAACATATATTTTTATATCATATGAGAGTCCAAGTCCGATATTAAGAAAATGTAACGGCTTGATCAAAAGCTATCCGGCCGAGAAAAATTCTACGCCTACGCCCGAAGCCGAACGTCCTTTTCGAATCAACGTCGTGTGAATCAAAATAATAACGTTTTCTTATCGTGACGTCACGGATTATCTCCAAGCGGACATGGGAAAGTGACAATGAGATAGGAGGGTGTATGATGCCAAATTTCGGTTAGATCAGTGGCGGGCACAATATCGAATCTCACCCACGCACAAGGCATACAAGTTCAATACGAAAATGATAAAGTATACATATATGTACTTCATACCCTGGAATACGATTATAGAACAGTGGTGCCCATTATCATTTCTTATGTGATTTATCATTTTTTTAAAAGCCTGGCTGCTCTACACAGCTAAATGAACGCTCATAATAAGACTTTTGAGGTATAGTCATTCAAGAGTTTTACGTCCCGGTAAGGTCAATATTTAATTTAGATTTTTTTAATCGTTAATGATACTTCTTCTCCTCGAGTTGATCTCAACTGACTAAAAGTTCCTACAGAGTTTATCTATTGAGATTTTTTTAAAATCTTTAAATTATTTGCTTGCTGGATTATAAGCTAAAATTCTAAATGTTATTTTACAAAACACTTAATTCTACTAGGTTATAATAAAATAAAAGATTGCGTATAATAAAGCTCTACTGTAATTTTTTTACTATGTTCGTAACAGTAATAAACTGATGAAATTTATAAATATCGTTTACTTTGAACGGTTCTTTGATATTAATGAACTATCAAAAAAAAACACTTTATATTTTTATTTTAATCGCTAAAAAGAAAAACAAAAATACTTTTACATCGAAATTGTATTTATAGAATCTTTTACTGTAATATTACACTGAAATATGGAAAGCTATGTAACTTTTGACGAGTATAACGAGATTTGATCGATTCAAATTGAGTTTAACGGAAAATGAATTCTTATTGATTATGTCTCTTGATTCTTCCATAACGCTGTGGTTTGTGGATTTGTGTAGTTACTAGCTTTGCATTATCTAATGACATTATTTCAATTATAGTAATAAATAATTGAAGACATGGAAAGGAATAACGCTGACGTATAGATTTCGATTTAAAATTGGTCTCGAATGGCTTTTACATGTTTTTCGAGCAGTTGTGTAGAAGTGAGTTATCTTAATAAATGGGCAAGCCACTGGCATAGGTTAAAAGAAGTAATAAAGCTAAAAGTAGGCAGGAGGATATCAGGTAGGCAAGGGACAGAATAAAGGACTGTGTCAGGATCACGTAATTTACAGGACGCCGCACAAAAAAATAACTTGTCACAAAGAATGGCGTCCAGCTGAGGTGCCTAAAAGAAAACTCAGCGTAAAAGGCGAACTGTTTTGTACTGGAGAGTTGGCTATCCGTGCTGCGCCCTTCATCTCACGTCAGCCTTGTGGAAAAGCAACATAAAATTTTCGCGTTAAAAAGACACGAAACAACAATTTAGTGTTAGTCTAATTATTGTGCTTTTTCATCATATAAAAAGGTTGCTTTGACAATAAATGACTGTTATTTTTAACTAAAAGAATAGGGGGTGCAATATACTTTTTAAAACACAATATAACGCCCACGCTGCCATTAACTTATTTTAATGAAGTAATTACGAATACTTGTTTTGTTACATGTTATAAAAATGTATAAAACTAAGAATAACGACATATTGTCACTCACTGTTCTGGTAAAAAACGTTAAGTCGAAAAAATAGTGTTTGTTATTTATTTCTACTAAAATTATCCTGAGATTTTTAGTGACCTTTGAAAAAAACAGGCAGAAACGAAAAAACAAAACTGTTTTTAGCAAATTTGTGACTTTGAATATCCGTTTTTATCAATTAAGTAAACCAGGTTTCAAATATAAGAATAATTTTATTTATTATTAAATTAAAACCATTAAACTTAAAAGCCAGAATGGATACAAATAAAATGTGATGAAATATATGGTAGAAACATTACTATTGAGATAAACTCTAATAGGAATCCATATGCTCCACATTAAAAGCGAACCTAGTGAAAAAAATACATATATATACCGATGAAAGTTGGTTATAAAAACCTAAGTGTGTAAGTAAACCTTTATCAAAACATTATGAAATAAAAGCTGAAAGAAAGTATTGTTTTGTCTGCACCGCGTTAATCTCAGAGAGCTTATCCTTCCCCTGCACTTGCCCTCTAGACTCTTTAATACAATATTACCTATTGTATATAATACAAAAAAATAATGCAAATAAATGAAACACGCATACCACTTTAACAACCAGATTATAAATAATGGATTTTTCATCGTCAATACTTCACTTTAATTAAACATCACTTCCGATCGAATAATCAAGATAAAAACACATTTTTCCCATAATAAAAGAAAAATAAACATTTTTGTGAGTTATTAATAGTACGTACAAGAATCTTTTGGTAAACAGTAAACATGTCAAAAATGTCTTTATGATTAATAAGGAGAATATTAGAATTGAGGGACAGCAAAACCTTGATTGGTATTTCGTATAATTCACACGATAAAAGACAAAATAATATGTCTTTCACTGAACTTTTTCGAATCTTGGCTTCAAGGCAATAGAGTAAGACTACCCTTCATAGAAGAGTAATTAATAATTTAAGAAGAAAAAAACATTACAATGACGGGAACATGGTCAAATAAATTGAAGTTTTTTGCGTTATTTCGTCATATTCCAAGGCCATACGCTTTGCGATACGTTCTTTAGTTTGGAGAACTATATAAATTCTACGAAAACTCACGGCAGCTAGGGATTGCCAAGCATGCCTTTTTTTGATCCCGGGATAAGAAGGAAATATCAAATTTCTTCATTTGGTTACTGGAAGAGAATTATATTAGGTACGCGACAAAGACAACGAAACGAAATATTCACTAAATAAATACGGGTAGAGAGAGAAACTAAGCTATTGTATAGTGATAAAAAAGATTCTTGACGTTTTTTATTTCAATTTAGTCAAATAACTTATAACTTGAGATACAAGTGTTTTATTTTTTAGCGTCTGGCATTTAATGTAATGTAATACCTACAACTTCAAATTTTAATGAGGAAATGTTTTCTGTGTCTCGATCAGCCGGTTGTAGCTTTGAAATAAATTTTGCTGTATAACTGTTGTCTTCGCTTAACTTGTAACTATTCGTATATGTTTATTAATGGTCCCATTAGAGGTGAAGTGAGCCAAGAGGTATTTAAGAAAAAAAAGTTAGGTGAGTTGTAATATTCTATAAGTACGATAAAAAAAAAGTAACCTCAGTTAATTAATACACATTGCAATAGTGTTATCTCGGTAAAATAAAAATATGCAATCCACCAAACACTAAACAAAGATGTGATTATCCAAGAAAAAAATTTCACCATTTTACTAGTTGGCTCACTTCACCTCTAGAGGGCCTAAATAAAACACAATTATTTGTTCACTTTTAGGATGTTCACTGTCAATACTTGGTGAAAAGGCATTATATTAAGAAAAACACAATATTCCTATGTACTTACTTCCACTTTTTATTTACCAAGATCAGGACCGGTTTTGCCCATGGCGAGAATTATCAACTGATTATTTGTACTAATTACAATTTTTTTACATCAACCGAAGATGGGAATATTGTGAATTGACACCGAGAGTAAAAAAATTAAAAATGATTCATACAATCGATCAAATTGTACTTCGAAGTACTCGAGGATCGAGAGAATACTAACAAAACTTAAGCTCAGCCATTTATCTACGGCGATTTGTTGCTAGACTTAGTACACTTCGTTTGAACCTTTTTTCAATTCTAAAAAACTGAAACCTTCATAAATGTCTACTAGAGATAAAAAAAAAAAAAATTTTCGTAGTTGGCAAAAATGTATCATGCCATGTACCATTGCGTAAGAGCCAGACTTTACTCAGTTTAATTGAGCGATAAAAATTCTACTCTTAGATCCTAATTGTATTATAAAGTTACAGATGACGTTAATGAGCACAGAAGTTCTCTTTTGCAAAGGCTCATAAAACAATGTGCAATTTGCAGAGAGCTATTAAGCTTAAGCCAAATCGAATACGCCGCCCATTAAATCAAGTGACTTCATACAGAAGTGATGAAGTATGCAATATTCATACTCGGTATTAAAATCGAGGAAATTTTTAATTAAAATTATACCAGTCGATATTGAAGCCGAGTAATATCGATTAAAGGCTTCGAATAATTGAAAGACATGCAGCGTCTAGTTACAAAAAGCCAAATGTGCAGATTTCAATATTTGCCGTAAACAAGGTTTTTGTGTTTCAAGCAAAACATGTTTCACTGTCAATACTTGGTGGAAAGAGATAATATTAATTAATAAAAGACAAAATTCCTTTGTACTTTATTTCCACTTTATCAACTGACTTTTATTTGACAACAACTTTTGTCAACTAACAATGTTCAGATCAGTTGACAATGCTCGCCATTTGCGAAACCGGTCCTGACCTTTATAAATAAAATCGAAGTGAAGTACAAAGGAATATTGTCTATTTTTAATACAAAACATGTTTGTTTAAAGTTAAGATTACTTTTTCTATTGTATTGCATCTTTTAGTAAAAAAAAACAGCGTGTATCATTAGCTGATAAAGCATATAAAATAATAAATATTTAAATACAATTTTAAATACCAGATACCAGATACCATGATATCAATCAGATTCAAGATTAAATTAATATTTGTAATATTTTTTTCGTAAGCTTAGGAGTTTGAGAACATGTAAATTTTATCTCTTTGTGTAAAATTGAGTTTATAATACGCAAATATTTTTTCTCGGTTTCGACAACGTGCGTATATTATATCTATTTTTGTAACTAGACGCCTTTCATATACTGATTTTTTCAATCAATTTGTGCATTAGAATTAAAATTGTCTGCCAATGATTTTTTATATTTTTCTTGTCATCTTATTCAAACGTGGCAACGGGGACCTTTGGTGTCGAAAAATTAAACCCTAACATGATTTAAGTATTATTTATTTAATGGCTGATATTCACTATTGCAAGCATTGATTACGGTAACAAAATCTGGATATAGGCCTTTATTCACGCAATCAAATTTCTCAACCGCTTTCCACAAACTTTCGTAAAGATCAATATGTACACAGATCCATATTATGTTGATTTAACACCGGGCCCAACCCAAGCCCAACCATTTTATTATTAAAAAACTATTTTGCTAGACTTGAAGGTCCTATTTGTAAAACATATCTAGGCCGAATTTATAATAGTTTACACCAGCCATACTCAACCTGCGGCCCAGTAAGCCCAAATGTGCGGCCCAGTAAGCTTTAAGCCGTGAGCAAAAAAAAGGATTTTTGGAGATATATGGGGAAAAAGTATACCAAATCGAGGATTTCAAATTCTTCGGTGAGCTAAAAAATAAAAGGAGTATACCATAAATATGTTGCGGCCCACGTAGAGAAGCAAATATCAGAATGCGGCCCGAAGGAAAAAAATGTTGAGTATGGTATATATATATATATAACCTATTTGTGCTTTTTTATTAACGGATATATTATTCTAAATCTATCAACGGAAATAATTAATTGGTTGCACCGTTCATATACGTAAGTCGATAAATGTTACTATAAATATTTCTCTCAGTATAATATATATTACAAAGCATTATTATTAAATATATCGAATATTTACAGATGTTTAGTGATAAACATGACGATTTAACATATTTATCGTAGTTGGAAAACAGTTTGTATACACTTTCTGTCAGAAGAACGCAATAATGAAAACCAAAGCTTTCTCTATTGTCTATAATCAATACTTAACATATACTTAGTAGAGTGAAACATTGTTGCTTTTCATATATTCAAAACCGGGTGTTCAGACAACAGTGAGTCAGTTTATTTATGAATTCACACAGAATTGAAGTGCTTATTTGAAATTCAAAGTTTTTGTATTATGAGTTACAAGAAGGTGTGTCATGTAAACGTTTTTTCGTCTTCCGTTATGTCCATACATATTTATCATTGAAACCCAGACAACTCGGTATTGTGAAAAGATGAACAAATTCTTAAATATATTCCTTACGAGTGCTAATGCCTTACGGTATATAAATCAAATTTAATATAAGGTTATACATATAATACAATAAGTATTCTTATAAAATAAAGACGAAAATCTTTGAATTATTGTTTTAATGAAAAAATACCCATGTGATTTGAAAATAAAGCACATTGCCTAGCGGATTTATTTTCTTGTAAAACTAAACAAAAAATAAAAAAACACACTCGGCATTTATTTGTGAATAATTGCGTAAATTTTATTTGCAGGAAACGCGATTAACTCGCGTTTATTATTATCACTGGAAAGCTTTTTAACACAACAATGATAATATTATTTGCTGGGAAAAGTTGAGAAAGGAAATTTCCCGAATATCTTACGTAGTAATTAAAATTCAAAGGATTTCAATTCAATACGCTTTTAATTTGTATTATTCTTATTTCAAACGAACGCCATTGAAATAAATAAAAATCCAAGACAGAGACGTGCAGAGGTGATATTTCTAAAGTAAATAGGATTTGCAAAATGAACCGAATATATATTTTTTTAATCTTATATCCAATTCACAATAAACCACAGTTTTCAAAATACTTTTTTTTCGATAATCACAATGTATACAACTTAATACACTTTATATTGAAAATATGTAAGCTGCAAATACCGAATTAGTATTAAAATTTACCTTTTAAGTTTAAAAAAAAAAGGTAATAATTAACACTAGAGTCTGAAACTATCTGACAGTTATTTCAGTATGGCCGCCGTGTCAGTGCTGCCAATACAAAAACATACTCATTCAATAATAAATATTGTTTAAACCTAAGAACAACACCATATCCGTAATCTGTAAAGTAAACATCATTTAGTTCTTAATATAACTCAATAAGTATGTTTTTGTATTGGCAGTACTGACACGGCGGCCATACTGAATTAACTGTCAGATAGTTTCAGATTCAGTTAATGATTAAAAAAAAAAAATATGTGAAAATTGTCACCAGGAAAAAAGATTTACACAAAGGTTTTTTTTAAATAATTTATTAGATTGAGTAAGTAAAACACCGGTTGAACGTTATTCGTACACTTCAAGGTTGCATATCTGACATAATTTGACATTGCCCTAAATCAGGGGTTCCCAAACCCGTGCCCGCGGGCGCCATGGCGCCCGCCGGCCAATTTTGATGCGCCCGCCAACTAATTTGGGCAAATCGTTAAATCCTCGGGTTTTCGGGTTTCAAAATTCTTGGAAGAGCTAAAAAAAAAAAGTGTCACTCTGATAATTTGGGCAAATCGGTAAATTCCTGGGTTTTCGTATTTAAAAATTCCTGGAAGAGCTAAAAAAAAAAGTGTCACGCTGATAATTTGGGCAAATAGTTAAATTCTTGGGTTTCCTAACCTTGAAAAAATGTGGTGCCCGCCGCCCTACTTAATATTTTAGAATGCGCTCTAGGGTCCAAGAAGGTTGGTAACCCCTGCCCTAAATCATCAAAAAATGTTATTTCTGCCTCCTGTAAAAACAATGTGTGCCTTTCATCCGTTTTCCTTTCTACAGTCACAGCAGATAAAATAGATTTTTTTTTAACAAATACGAAATGTCGTAATAAATATCATAAAAATTAACAGCTATTAAAATTTATGTAGCAACTGACTATAAGAATCAGATAATATGTATGGTCAGTTTATATTACCCGCAAGTGAAAGCGAATGCAACAATGATTATATTTTTTATAATAATACACAATAACCATATCGTCTACAATTCAATTGGTCAAGACTAGGGATTCCAACTCGGATATCCGGATATCCGATATCCGGATATATCCGGCCCTTTTAAACTATTCGATATCCGGATATTTGGGAAAATATCCGGATAATATTCGTTATAATTTTAAATGAAATATTTTACAAAATCGTCGAAAGATGATATGAATACTGGGGTATTTACTACCTGGGAGAAACGATTACTTAGGAGTAGTGTTTTTTTTTTACCTTCCCCAAACTCTGGTATTATGAAAATCTTATCTTGTTATCTTAATACTTAAAAGTTCGACGAATCAGCTCGGACTCGAGGCAAAAAAAAACCTTTAATTCCGAAATTTCATTCATTGAAGAAATGCCGTTACAGTAATCTAATGCAGCTGCAAATTTTCAATATTTTAATATGATGGAATAGTATTGAAATGTGTATTTTCTCTATCTAAGGCATTACAGAAGTGGGAAAGGATTTAGTCAGGATCAGTTGATCATGAAACTTTGATCGTGAAACATCTTCATTTGCGTGCAAGTTCTACAATTCATCACTGAAAACCAAGCAATCGAGACTGTCTACATATTAACAAAAGCAGCCTGTAATTCCTTGTTTATTAAAATATGTTAAAAAATATTTTGTTTAAAATTTTAATAATTTTGTATAAAATTTTAGCCATGTCAAGACGCTCGGAGTATGGACTCATAAAATAAAAAAAAATAACAAAAAATCGTTCATACAGTTTTCAATTAATCACAAAGGCAGTTGTCAAATAAGACTAAGCGATGACAGGACTTTTTGAAAAGAAAAAAGATTATTGAGCAAGTAAGTCGGCAAGATTCGTCTGAACGAAAATTTGACTCTTTGAATCGTACACAAAAACGCTTGATATTTTAACCAGGTGTCGTTCTCTATGGCTTCAAATTAAAAAATAAATCGCAAAAAGTTTATTTTTTTAATTCAATAGAATAAAGGTCTACCTACACACATTCATTGCGGTCCTCCCCTACAACCTGGAGGGTTAATTGTATTATGTATGTACATTGAAAAGTTTATTTTATTTGGTAATCATTTTCATGTCGGTTATTGCGTTTTTGTAGCTTTTTGATAAAGCTTGTGGAAAAAGAATGATGAAAGTAAATACACACAGTATCCCGGTTATATTAACGGGAATGTACGAATAATTTAGAAAATATTGAAAAGTCAAGTTTTGTAAATAAACATTGCAATTAGATCCCTTTCTTTAAATGAGGATGAAAAATAGAATCTTGATTTGAAAACGAAAACTATGTAAATAAATATATTATTTACAAATAGCAACCGTAGTGCTTAAAATAATGTATAGTGTTTGATGGGGTTAACTACTTTCTTAACTATAAAAGGTTTTGCTCTATTATGAACGAACCCCTAGTGAAACTCGATATTTCACCATAAAATTATATCGTGGTTTATAAGTTATACAGTATCAACAAATAGCATGTTTACATGTAAACGAAGCTTAAATGTAGATAAATAATGCAGATATTATAAGTGAAAATATGTATTCATAGATACACTTTAAAAGGTCGCATTACCATATGGATTTGAAAAGAATTCGATTACCTCTTTCCATCCTCTTCTGTGTATACTAGACACATCCATTTCGTGCTATCGGTCTAAGTGAGGTATAACATAGTCGAATCCCTATTATTTTGATGAGTTGTATGATCATATTTCGTTCGTCTAAAACTTTAAAAGCACCATATAACTGACATCAACGTTATAATCGTTTCTACCGTACATTATCATTATTTCATACGATATAATTGTTTTCAATTCTGTTTTTTTTAATATAATGTCTTTAGATCAAATATTGACGGTGAACACCTTAAAAGTGACATACTTGTTAAACGAATCTAGCGAATACAATATTTACAGTCATTCTATAAAAGTTTTTATAAATTACGTCAGAGAATAATTTTAGATATAATTCTTCAAACCACGATGTTAGATTTTTTTTAAATTATTTTACTTTCAGCCACACATTTAGTTTGTTCGGTTATAACACCGGTAAAAATATAGGTAGTTGTAAACATACTTTATAAGTAAGTATAGGAAAACTTTCCTGTGGTTTATTTCCATTAATACGTATTTTCTATTTAAATTTCGTTTCTCGAATACGTGTTTTAACGGTTTTTTCCCTGCCTCTTCTTTTCTACTGAAACTATACGTGAAACGGACTCCTAGTTTACTGGTTAAAGTTCTAGCTAAGGTACATATAAACCAAGCCTTTATTTCCCTTTCGTGAATAGTTATGACTTTAAAAAGTAATTACTTAAGTATGACTAACAAAAGGATTCTGTCGGCTGGAAATAGGAGTGTGGGGAAAAAATAAATAAAAACCCCATACAAGAATGGGGTTCGGCAGTATTAACATTTTGAAGAAGTTATTTTTTTTCTTGGCGTATGTATATCATTATGAAAAATATTTATAAACGCAAAGATAAATCAACATAAATTCTTCAACACTAAAGGAGAATTTCTTTCTCAGTTTTAATTGTCAATAGCTAAGGTTTGGCACTTTCAATAAACCGATGTAAAAATGGATATTTGTCGTACACATATGATCAAATTCCACAGAAAATTTGAATCAGGCATAGTTGAAGAATTGTAACAAAAGATAACGATACAACTGATGATTGGTTTAAGGATGAAATATGTTTCAAAATAGCACACTGTTATGGAGTCGAATTTCACGATCAGTGTCGTTGAATATTATGTTTCACGTCAATCAGGATTACAAGTTACACAATCTTTAGTAATGAATAGCAAACCACCGAAAATCCTTCTTTAAATAACCCTACCTACACTAGATAAAGCTTTTCAAAACCCCCTCCGTATACAATATATAGTCATTTTAGTAAACACAAAGGAAGAGAAATTACTGCGTCTTACGAAATATGCTGTCTCTTGTACGTACGAATACACTGAAGAAATAAGAAAATAAATATGGAACATCGTGAATAGCGCTATTTTCATCTAAACATGTACTTCATATTAATTAATCACCACATATTAAGAATTTTATTTTATTCATTCAATTGCTTTCGCAGGGGTTTGAATATTAGCCTGGACATTTGAATAAATCAATCGATTTATGAATTTAAACCAAGCTGACGGTAAAGCTAGGAAATACAGTCTTAACCACACTTCCAACCTTTCCTTGTCTGTGATTGAAAGATGAGCGACTGATTTCAGTCTTCTGATGACGCTCTACAAAAACATAACTTAATTAGTTAACTTATAATTTAAAAAAATAAAACTTTCAAGTCTATTCCAATTCCAATTCCAATTTTAGTTACTATTTATTATTACAATACACTTATTTCAGTTGAAAATAAAGAGTGTTTTATTTTGTAATATAATACCTTCCATGAAGTATTGTCAGTGAACAACTTATGAATAAAGTACATTTTTTTTAAAATGTTTTTTTACACGATTTTGAAATAACACGGTTCACTAAAAAGAACGAATACTATATTTTTACACGAATTATTTATTCGGAAACGATTTCCAAAAACAAAAATCATAGAAACAATAAACGTAATTTCCAAAAACAAGAAACTACACAAAACAAGACAGTTATAATAAACAAAAAGAGTCTTTAGATAATAACACATTTTTAGCGATGAAATCGATTTATGTACAGTCCCTCATAAAATTTCACATACTTATATAATCAAGTAGCGATGAATAATATATTTTTTTATTCATTAAAATACATATTTTGAAGAATAATTTGTCTAATTAAATTATTAAGTCTACGCTATCAACCTTTTTAATGTGATTTTCTATACCACAATGTTGTTCTCGGATGGAACTAATATTTAATTTTTCTATAAATTCTATCAATTGTGTACAAGGTTTTTTTTTTGGAATGTATCTATCGTGCATACAAAAAGTTATCTTTAATTAAAAAGTGACTAAATTGTCACTGAGCTCGTACTTCATACTAAATGTTAAAAATATTTTTTTTTTTAATTTGTACACTAAAATATAAAATATCTCTTTCGCGTCTATCTATAAAACAATGAATCTGAACGGATAACGATGACCACTCGGTTGAAAACCTATCAAAGTAAGGAAGTAAAACTATCAAATAAACAACTATAAACAATATAAAATACATTTCTGATCCTGTATGCTCCAGTGACTAATGACGTAATGGGACCTAAGGGGAATTAAGAATTACACCCATCAGGGCAATAAGTGAAAACTCCGGTAGGAAAGGTGAGCAGGTAGTTAATGCATCGATTAGGGGTAACTTCCGATTGGTTGCAGAGATTGAAACTAAGCCGGAAGTAAATTCAGAGGGAGGAGTCGGGTGAAAAGCAGGGTCAGAGGCTAATCGAGGGAAACCCATTTGGTAACTTTCCATACCAACATTAATCGAAATGGTTTTGACGTGATCAATGTTCTGTCGCTAAGCCCAGATATTGCAATGATCGGTTTACTGCTAGAAGTAAAGCAGAGAATTAAACGACATTTGTAAAAATATGCGTATGTACTTTAAAATACCGTTATCGGAATGTGACGAACATGATAGTATGACGACACGGTGTAAAAGCTTAGATAAAATTAACAATTTAGGTCAATATACAAAATTAAATCAGAAACTTTTTTTATTCCACTTTTTATTCTACTATTCAATATTTGAAATAAAATCGCTATTAAGATTCCTAACCATCGAATTCAAATTTAATAACTATACTTACAAACTGTTTTTTCTATGTATGTATAGCAACCATTTATCCCATGTCACTGGATACTGACTTAATTTGTAGAACATACCATAACATAAAGGACAATCGAGTGGTGGAAAGTCCACGTAAAATCTTAAAGATACTCACATAATGAACACTTTTATTTACCGAACATCCACAATCAGTATTCTTAAAAAGGTTTCCATGTGCAGTGTCTTAAGCTGACAGAATGTTAACAGAAGTTAGAATACACGTAGGAAAGGTTATATTAAAACTTAGTTTCTTGTACGCAGCCTAGAAATAAAAATATAAAGTAAGCCCAGAACAAGTGTCATATAATATAGTTAATATAGTTTATTAACACGGATATGATCAGTCGCATTTAATCTGCCAGCAGTAAAACATACAATGTAACAAAATTTGGTATGCAAATATGGAAATCTTTTCTTAGAGCAGAGTCTAAAGGCGTCAGAAAGTGCATAAGTGCCAGAACACGTTTTCTTTGCAACTTGTAATGTAATAATCAATATGCAAGGCCTGCTGTATGAGTTATTTGCGTTTATTAATAAAATTATTTACAATCAGAACAGGCAGCATATCAAATCAGATCGAATGAACTTGCATTGCACGCATACGCTGCTTTCTGTAGGTACTCCGAAGCATATCATATTTCAATAAGAGATTTATGCACACAATAATTCGAAAATTTCTGCAACCATTTTTAGTTAGAATGCATTTAAACAGGGTATAGATAGTCGTTTACCATTTTTTATAAACACAATTTAAAAACCATGAGTTGATTGAATTCGCTCACAATTTATAGTTGATTTTTAGAGTTTACTAGAGAATACAAAAATATTTTGACCTTTCTTTAATACAAAATAAAAGTTTTATTGTGTAACGTAAAATATTACAAATTATTCATTTTATTTATACCCTTTACATAATTTAATTTAATAAATGTTCTGAAATTACTGAGTTTTTAGTTAGCAGGGCAGTACAAATCTAAAATGACATAATTCGTTTACATATACCTAATTAGAAAATAGTAAATATAATTTTCATATTTATTTTCTAAAAACTCGAAAAAACCACGGGAATAGCGAAAAACGAGAAAAGTTGTTTGTATAAAAAAAAACCTTCACTGAACAATAATCTTCCTGACAATTTGTTTTCGGAAAGGTTATATATACTCAAGAAACACATGTGTGTTCGTAACAGCTTTACATTGCGGGAAATGCCTTATTTGATTCTTTCCAATATCGACCTGCAAGGGTTGCATTTACACTGTAACCGTTTGCTGGCCCCGGAAAATGCAATATCGTGTCTAACAACGCGTATAAAGCAACCCGAGAAATGTGAATTGCGGTTGGTTTATGTTCCAAATATTGCATGGGATATTAAAAAGCAAATGCAATAATAATATGTCTAAATGAATCACCTTTCTATGATGTAAATAAAATATTCTTACGAAAACAGATGGTTATAACGGTAATATTAAAGGTTAAATATTGCTAATATGAATATTAATTAAGGATATTTGTTTATCCCTATAGATTTTATTTATAATTATGGATGTCTGTTTACTTTGAATTTATAAACTGTCAATTCATGGTGGTAAGGTATTATATTTAAACTAAAATAACAAACATTGTTTATAATTCTATGTTTGATAATGCTCACAATAAATGAAACCGGCTGATTTTTTCAAAATGAAGAAGTTGCACAGCAAATTAAGATTTTGTTATACGATTTCGGAGACCTTTTCCATATAACATATAATACGTGGCTGGAAAAGTCTAGTAGAATATTTAAATAGCTTTAGAAAGCCAAGATTCAATTTAAACTGTAAATTCATCGAAGATGAAAAATAACTACTATTATTAGTAGTTATTTTTCAATCAAAATCCTTATTATTTTGACTATATTATATTGCCATTTAATTAATTATAATTAAGTAAAATCATACAATTTTCACGAGTACGCCTATATTGTAAAGTGCATTCAGGTACAGCAGGCAACGAAGCCAGACATGGCAGTGAAATGCGCTCAGCTATCTTGCAGCGTAATAAATGGAAGAATGTTTTCATTTGGACAGAATACACAGGAAGAAGAGAAAGAATTTGGCATCGAAAAAACAAATATTACACATTCGCAGTATGAATTGAGTGTTATTTAAGCAAAAGAAATTACCGTAATAAAACTAATTTAACTTTTGTTTTATTCATATTAGCCGAGATGACAGGTTTAAGTACAAGTATAATACAGATATTTTTGCAAAACGGCCATAGGTAGGTGTAATGCGACTTAGAAAAGAACTTATCTTTACATTGAGTTATACCATTTAATAGACGAACTGTCAAAGAAATTCGTACATAAAAAATAATTTAAAAACAAAAAAGGAACGGCGAAAAATATCGGCAGTGAAATAAATTATCATTAGAAGAATAATAAATGTTTCAAAACGATATGAAGAGAGATATGTCAAAAGTTCATTATTTAAAAAGCAAAATATATTTTTTAAATTAAGAACTCCTAGAAAACATTGCAAATTAATTTCATTTTTTCTGAGAAAGTTTATAAAAACATTCAAATCTATTCATTATGAACTGTATACTCACTGATTCGAATCCCAGTACGAACCGTTTCATAAATTGATTTTTATTTGATTTATAGATTTCTATTTGAACACATGAATGCCTGTTATGTTTAAAATTTCCCCCCTCCCCCTCCACATGCGATCCTGACAACGTGGCAACGACGTTATCACTATCAACTCTGTATCATGTTATCGCTACTATCTTCAAATAAGTCACAAGTCACACGCAGTTTTCGTTAAAAAATATCTCTTGATATAAACTCCATCAGGAATTTATATGCTCTACATTGCGATTGGTCATGGCATTCAATAAATCGTTAAAACATATCTCTTTATCGCTATTTAACGTTCACCGTGTATTTACAAAGTACACATACTGCAAGGTGGAGAAGCAACGACAACAAATCGTAATCATGCTAATGGCATGATTTTGAAAGATATAAATCGTGGAGAAGACACTTATAAACAAACCGACTCGCCCATTACATACTAAAATGTTACTAGGAATAAATCAAGATATTATGTACACACAGAAGCGGCATCAAGGGATTGAGAGATGGTGATCATGAAAAGCGTCCGGGATTGCATGCCCTAACTGAATTGGACATTTCATACATTTTTTCCATTTGTATTAAGACACGGAATGTCTGTGATTTTGTTCATCTTTTAAGTCTTTTAACACCATCTCTATCTACCAGATTTTGAAAACGCAGTTCAATGTGGAGATAAATAACTAGTATATTTCTCACTAAACAATTATATAATATATCCTTAACATAACTTGAGCGACTGAATTACGTAAGCTCTAGTGATATACCTTCTAGATTCTATATGCATGATATGACAAATTCCGGGTGATTCTCGCAAACTATAGTAGGTTTTAGATTAAATGTCTATATGAATATGACTAATGACTATGTATGCTTGTAACACTCACCGATCTCGCACTATTACGTGTCAGCCATTTAGCGCTGCATTTTACCTGAAAGACAAAAAAAAAGAATTAATGGATATTCGTAATACTTGATACAATATAAATTGTTCTTACGTATTTGTCATATGCAGCTCAGCATTCCATGGAAACGCAAATCAGTATTTTCGTCCCCTAATATATAATACATAAATGATTTAACCAAGGGACCGCGCCCTGCACTCTGTTGCGTAAATTATCACAGCAGTATAGTTTTTTTTAACTTGTTAAGTAATGATGAAAAAAATACGCAACAATTTTTTTTACAAACAAAATAACGATAGAAAAATTTCAATAGAGAAATACAAAGTATTTTTGATATTGACTGTTCAATTAGAAAAACAGCTAACTTCTCTCGACCCAATTCTTCAAGAGAGAAAAAACAATCTATTAATTTAACAATACCAAAATATACTTTGTTTATTTCACTAGCAAGTAAAAAAAAAAGTAATGAAGTATGTTTTTGTCTTGAATTTGCCAAAGTGTAGCTGTTTTTCGTCAATATAACTTTCAATCCACCGTATCCTGAGCAAATGGTTTTTTTCAGACTGTATCTAATTATAGAGAGCCAATTATCATTTAAACACGATTAGCAGTATCTTTTGTTGGAATTAATTACAATAATTGTTTACACAGACTAGACTCGTTGGAAGATTTGTTTAGCGAAACCGGTGTATCTCATTCGATGTAAAAAGTATCAGATGTTCACAAAGTCAATAAAGACGCATTTAAATCAGCCAAATTGCTCGGCCCCGAAATGTTTATTCATTCCAGACGGAGAAGAAAGAAATTTCGATTGAATTGTTTGCCGAAATAAAATAATAATAACGTGTAAAAACTATTTTGGAGCCTTTGATGACGATGCTATCGAAAAAATTCTCTAGCTCGATTCGCGCTTATACACAGAGCCGGCAATGTTTTGCCTATTGAATAATCGTGCCGATGAAAACTTAAAGCGGTGATATTATTTCGGTTTTAAAGATTCGACAAACGTTTTACTAATGAGTGAAAATTTTCAGTAATCATTATTACACAAACAAACATACATAAAACCAAATCAATTTAACGATAAAATAGTGGCAAATGATAACTAATCAATTCCTGCTCCCTATCTAGATCATTTGGCTACCACGCTACTACTACAAAACCTCTGTTGCTCGCCATTCTTCGCACTCACATATGATACATCAATAATATAAATAAAACGTTCAAATTCCAAAAAACCATATTAAAACAACAAACAGAAGTGCAGACACATACAACAAAAAATACAGTGGAACCTCTCATAACGAGCACCTCTTACAACGAGTAATTCCCATAACGAGCAAAACACATTGTGAAAAAATGCTCCCTTAACGAGCGATATTTCACATAATGAGTGACGCAGAGTTTTGGAAAGATCACTTTCACATCGTTGCTTGCCTCAAGATGAATGGCAAAGCGTGGGAAGGGGTTACTAGACCCTCACTTTTGCTTGTAAGAAGCTTTAGCCAATGAGCGTTGTCAAATGTGATTTTGAGGAGTTTGAAACCGTACATGTGGAGTCTACAGTCAACGAGATTGTAACTTTGGTCAATACCATGGGACTGGATGTGGATAACAACGATATTGATGAGCTTGTGGAAGAGCACGGTCAAGAGCTTATAGAGTTGCATTGTTTTTTACAGCAATAATTTATGGAGGAGAGTTTATTAGTGGAGGAGGAGGAAGTAGCAGAACAACAATCTTCTGGCGCAATAGGAGAAATGCTGAAAGAATGGAAAACTGTTGCATCGTACATTGAGAAGCATCACCCTGGTAAGGAGGTGGCTATGCGTTTTACAAATTTATTCAATGATAATGCTGTCACATTTTCACCAATTTTCACCAAATTTTGAAGCGTCGGCAAAAACAAATGTCTCAAGACAGCTTTCTAGTAAAAAAGAATGAATTATTTGTCCTAATTAAAAAACTAGTCATTTTTATAATTGTTGTATGCAAATCGAAATCGCATTCCAGGTTGTTACGCTCCATAACAATTTATAAATATGTAATTTTATTCGAATACACGTTTAAAATTTAAAAACGATTTTTTTTCGTCATGGAACGCATTATTGTATTTTACATTGTTTTTTATGGGAAAAATTGTTTCGCATAACTAGTATTTCACATAACGAGTAAGATTCTGGAACGAATTAAACTCGTTATGAGAGGTTCCACGGGATATAAAAACATTAAATACATCAGGCATATCAATCTGATTATTATGATAAAGGAATGAAACAAAAATTTACGTTCATTATACGTTAACCATATTTAATATACGTTAACCATTTGACTTTTCTCATATAAAAAGTGTCTAAAAGACAAGCATTTTCAAGTTACTTTTCCCTTTTAAGAATTTTATTTTCACAATCGCTTCATTTCATTCGTTTCACATCAATTTAAAATATATTTCAATCAGTAACGAGAATCCTAAAGAATTTGAATTATAGTATAATCGATCAAGTTAAAGCTTTCAATTGAAAGAAACTTCAAAAGCAGATATCGTTATTGCTCGATATATTATTTATAAGCGACGAGATTAAAGATCGAATGAGAATGGAGATTGTCCAAAATTAATGAGTTCATAAACATATATAAATAGTATAGAAATAGTAATACAAGCCATTAAAGATATCCGATTGAATAAAAGTATGTTGAATATAAAAAAGCAGTGTATAATAAATATTATTGGTAGTTTTGGCAATTCTTCTTACTTCAATCCATCATGAATAATTTACATAGTTTGAAGAAACTTTTAAAAAATAAAAATTTAAATAAAGCCATTAAATATTTACCTTTATGTTTTTACTTGAAAAAAAAATAGTTTTAAATCATTATCGGACCTTAAATGAGGAGTGAACAGTGAAAAGTGATTTGTCACGAATTTAAAAAAATACCAGTTTTGATATAATGAAATTTATGAAAGAAAATCACAATTAGTGTTCAAAAAAAGTTTTTTCTTATAAAAATGAAATCAAAAAGTTGACACATTCAAGCAAACCGTGATTTCTCCAACAATCAAATCACCATTTTCCAAGCTCTGTATTCGTGTGAAAAATCACTTTTTGAATGTTTGCTCTTCAATCGTTCAAAATCTGTATTATTCGTGTTAATATCTTATTCGCGTCTAATACATAGTACATACAAAATATGTCCATTTATTAATTCAATTTGTGTTTAAAGGGTAGAACTCCATTACTATTACATTCTGATAATGGCGTAAAGCAGAAATAGCTTTCAACTGACCAATATAATTCTTGTGGAATTTAATATTTTAGGTACCTGCAGAATAGTATCGGAAAGATGCACCGAAACTGAGTAAATTGGACAAGGACCGGCATGGTCTCTTAATATCTTTACAAAACCCTAGGGGGCTGATGAGTGCATATTGAAAACCTATACTCTATTGCAGGGATTCCCAAACTATGTTCCGCGGAACACTGGTGTTCCATGGGACCTAAATAAGTGTTCCGCAAAAATTGGGAATGGTTAATATACACTGCTAGACATTTAAACATCTAATTCATATTCAAAATCAAGTGAAGATTAATCTCCATCGATGCTTAAAACGTCAAATATCTAGGTACAGACGGAGATTTTATATCACAAAGAGCTTTATTTAGTATGTAACATGTTTTAAAAGCAATTAATTCATACATAATAAGTGATTTGATAACATATATTTTTTCAATATTTTTACTATATATGTAATATGAATTACCCGACCTAAAAAATACGCTGCGTTCCGGTAAAATTTCTAGATTTATAAAGTGTTTTATTGCACAATAAGTTTGAGAAACCCTGCGCTATTGATTGAATCGAAATTTACTTGGTAAAACTTCTACACAATAATATCAAAATAGCACAAATTGTGTACAACTAAAATGCATTATTATTTTGACCTCAACCTGTGAGTAACAACACCAAAGAGTAATCTCGATAGCATTTTTATTGATTATTGATATTATATTGTATTGATATTCACACTAAGTGAATTTACTTTAAAGAAAAATCTATAAATATTTTTTTTACTTGCAATACTGATAGAATGTTTAGTTATATGGAAAGGAAAAAAAACTGTACATAATCGTAGAGTAGGTAATTTTGCATTTAATCAGACACGTAAGAAGTGTTTCCACTTTCCTCGAAAGACATAGATAGCTACATTATTCGTGCCCACATAATGCCGAAATAAATTCGCATTACAAAAGCCTCCAACGAGCGACTGAGATATGGAGCGTCGCTGCGAAAAATAAATGTACACTGCCAGCGAAAAAAAATAGCCCCCCGTCCCGGAATTATATTACGCCAAACAAAAATTCAAATTGATCACGTTATGTGAACAAAAAATAAAAAATCATGGAGAGAGATACTCCGCGATGGCTTAATCTCGTTGATAAGATTAATTTGAGTCGTAAATAATATTTTCTATTTTTGGACTAATGGGGAGTGAGGGTTTTTTTTGTGGGCAATCAATGGAGTAGGCTCTAATTGGGTAACATTGGCCCTTGGACATAGGTCTACGCGAGCAACACGCACGTGTGTATCACGGTATATACCGTATTTCCTCGATTATATTGTACAACTTATTTTTTTCTGACCTGATCTCAACCAAGGCCAACATTGAGGCATTCGATAAATTTACAACTTTATACGGGGAACGGAATATTCTTGATTCCTCTTTAAATTCAACGCGGAGTAAATTTAACTCTTCCAAAACGGCGGATTTTGAGTATACGGATACACGGGATACTTAATAGTAATTAAACTAAATGGCTTAGCAAGTCACAATCTCTTTCTATCTTATTTTTTAAGCACAGCAGTGCATTGTTAAAAGATAGATCTCGTGCAGATCTGTATCGGGTCAAGAATATGAGGAGTAAATTCGTTTTTTTTCTTATCGTTATTCGTATTGCGTTATGGAAGGCGGCCGTGAAACAGCGGCTGCATACACATAGCGGGTGGTGGTGGACAATCAACAACTAACCTGTATCCGTTTACTATTTTGGAATCACTGTCGAAGATGTAAATGAAGATATTTTTATGAAACGCCTGAAAAGGCGATAAGTCAAAAAATCAGACACTGAATTCAATAAAATTTTCAGGCTTAAGAAATTCTAGGTATCGTTAATTGTAAATAGAAAATTAATTCTAAATGTAAATTAGGAAAAAATACATATTAATATGACACAGGCAAATATGAATCTATATCAGCTAATTTTGAAACACTAATATCAGTAAAATATAAAGAAATAAATAAAATAATATATTCAAATGAGAATACGTGATGGAAAAAAAACTTATGAATAGTTATATTTTTCGTATGGAGGCGAACCCACGCAAGTTCGTTGCCCTCTGTGGCAGGTAATATTTATATACCTATATTAATAAATATTATTTATAAAAAGCAAATGTTTTAGCAAAAAAACTCTTTGAAAAAAGTCTCAAAAACTTGTCTATAGTGTTCAAAGAAAACTTTTGCAAATCGAGGTATAAAAAACATGTAAAAAGACCATAGTAATTTTGGCAAGCGCCCTCTTATTTAAAATCGCGAACTGTGAAAAGTACATTGGGAGAATACATTATCGGTGACTTAATGTAACTAGCCATTCTTTGAAACGGTATACTAACTAATAGCTGAAAAGAAAAATAGAAACTGAATGGGAAAAATACGCTTTAAATAGAGATATTCGAAAGAAAAGAAACTGTCTGACGAGAATTAATCGATTCGTGACAGAAGAATATATTGTATGCTGAGATTTAATACGGTTTGAAATGGTTTTGTTTTAATACAATGTCAGTAAGCAAGCATATTAGATTAATAACAAATACAGAAATACACTCACGTAGTTTCAGTATTTTTTTTTTCTTAAATAATGGGATTTTAACGATAGAATGGATGTGGAAAACTTCGAATAAAAAATAAATAAACTTCATTTTTCACTATTAAGGAAAATGTATAGAGTATTCGTATTGATACAAAATTATTATGAGAAAAAAAACAAAATTAATAGTTTTGTATTAGAATATACAACACAATTCATGAAAAAAAATGTTTGTCGCATATGCATATTTTATCACAAAACGGTTAAAATAACATTAAAGGAAAGTAAAATAATATTTTATTGTCGTCGTGTTGGGTAAAATCCTGTTTGAAATGATAAACAATAAAGAGTATTCTATGAAAAAATCTATAATTCGTTACGAATAATGAAATCGGAGAAGGTTGGCGTGTATATTCTTTTTGTGTTATTCATCCCTTATCTAACAAGTGTTAGAGACAAAGAAGCGTAAGCGTGTTATGTATATGGGAATGGTTATTATAAAGTAGTGAAATAAAATAAAGATAATCCCGGACTCTTTTGCAAACGAGTATACTATTCTGATGTACGAATCACAAAATTGGATGACGATTTTCAATATTTATTTTAAATAAGATATTTACTTAACTACTACGATTTTCTTGTACGAAATTACACACTGGAAAATACGAAAATAAATATATATATTCAATAACGTTTTTCGGATAAAAAAAACAGAACCCAATTAAATAAATTAACTACATGATAAATGCCCATATAACCGTTTTACTGTATCTGTTTACTGTGACTACTTGCGTTGTTAAAAAATATTTTAAACACTAATACAACTTAACACTCATTAAAAATCAAATGAAAAAATACTAAAACATATTTGTAGATTACTATAACTGTAGTGAAGTTAACTGAAATAGTATGCTATATGATATTATGTCGACGGACACAGTGCCATTCATACACTACGGCCAAAGTGACGAAAGGAAAAAGGCATTAAACCGGGGCTGTGGAGTCGGAGTCGGGAATTGTGTGTTTTTCCGGAGGTGTAGTCGGAGTCAGAAAAACCGAAGAAAAATAATTTTAAGATATTGAAAAAATATACGTGTAGTCATCATATTGATTGGTGAAATCTACCAGAATCTATTCTAGTAACTGAAGTGATATGATGGTAAACAAATATTTTAGCTAAATAGATACTTGAAAAAATCAATTCGGAGTCGGCTTTTTATTTAAAACCAGAGTCGGAGTCGAAGTCGTCTCTTTTTTACACCACTTCACAGCCCTGAATTAAACTCTCATCAATCAACTGGATATATTAATGGTGTTTAGTTTAATAATAAAAAAAATACACGAGGGTTGAGAAACCAAATATAAAACAATTTATAATTGACGCTCTTTGCACATCTTTATTACACCATGCAAAAATAAAAGATGTTTCTATGCTAAGATTCCTCACGAACCACTATTAAGATTTTACTATGCCATCGTTCAAATAAAATTCTCACTTGCCAAGGCTCATAATCTCAGTAGAGTAAACATGCCGTAGTTTGTTCGCGATGTTGACATAAAATATTTATGGAATGAAATACGTGATGCACAAAAAACTTATATTGGTTGTGAAAATCCAAATGAAAATCCGAACGGCGTTTATAAAATATCGTATAGCATTTTAAACGGTTCGCTAGTGTGCGGAAGGTATATAATCGATAGTTTACATAAAAAGTAATAATGGAAAAATATAATCATACAAATTCAAACGTGTGTTGACAGTAAGTAATAAAATTTTAGTATGCATAAATGTAAAACATCGAATCACAATAACGTCAGTAAAGAGTCAATAAAACTTGAATCATTATATTGGATCTGTTGCGTAGTAGTTTCATTATGAAAAGGTCTCTCTTTAGCCGACTTCCTCGTGTAATGTATGTGTATATGTATGTATGCGAATGTGTGTGTACATGTATGGATATGATATGTGTGGAGGTATATATAATGTGCATATGGCGTGCCCGTGAACTGGCTTCACTAAGGATTTTTCACCTCTGTGGCGATCACGCCCTTCCGTCGGATACGATGGTAAGGCAATGCAAAATATCAAAATATTAGCGACGAAAGAGACTCGAAAAACTTTGACGCTAACGCACCCTAGTACTTAAAGCTCCATAAATTTGATAAAAAAATACGGATGGGTTCAAGTCGGTGTACGAACATTTGTTTTCAATTCGTATTAGACTAGTTGGATAAGTGGCGTTGCATAGGTCAACGGCATTGGCTTCAGTGATGTATCTCAAAGGTTCGAATCCCAGTACAAACAACATTTTTTTATTCAATGTATAAATGTATGTACGAAGTAGAGATTCCAACTATTCGTCATTTTCAACTATCCGGATATCGAATAGTAAAATTGAAACTATCCGGATATATCCGGATATCCGGATAGTTTCAGTAAGTATGAACATAACAAAACATTACTACATATATAAATTTATGTACTAAAATAATACATTAAAAACGAGTTCATTCGTAATACAAGTCATTTTTCATATATTAAAAATAAGGGAGCATTAAATGTACCATATTTTAAATTTGATCTTAATTTAGTTTTAATTTATCCTGCTGTTGAAAATACTCGTTCCTTTGCTGTTGATGTTGGTTTTATTATTAGAAGTGTTTTAAACAACACTAATATTATGAGATTTTAGATGATTTATCATCGTTGAAGATCTTTTGCATCCAATAGTTTTCCCACATTTATTTATTACACAACGCTGACTGCAAATTATTATCTTTTCTCATAAAATGAGTCCATACTCCGAGCGTCTTGACATGGCTAAAATTTTATACAAAATTATTAAAATTTTAAACAAAATATTTTTTAACATATTTTAATAAACAAGGAATTACAGGCTGCTTTTGTTAATATGTAGACAGTCTCGATTGCGTGGTTTTCAGTGATGAATTGTAGAACTTGCACGCAAATGAAGATGTTTCACGATCAAAGTTTCATGATCAACTGATCCTGACTAAATCCTTTCCCACTTCTGTAATGCCTTAGATATAGAAAATACACATTTCAATACTATTCCATCATATTAAAATATTGAAAATTTGCAGCTGCATTAGATTACTGTAACGGCATTTCTTCAATGAATGAAATTTCGGAATTAAAGGTTTTTTTTTGCCTCGAGTCCGAGCTGAAACGTCGAACTTTTAAGTATTAAGATAACAAGATAAGATTTTCATAATACCAGAGTTTGGGGAAGGTAAAAAAAAACACTACTCCTAAGTTTCTCCCAGGTAGTAAATACCCCAGTATTCATATCATCTTTCGACGATTTTGTAAAATATTTCATTTAAAATTATAACGACTATTATCCGGATATTTTCCCAAATATCCGGATATCGAATAGTTTAAAAAGGCCGGATATATCCGGATATCGGATATCCGGATATCCGAGTTGGAATCCCTAGTACGAAGGCATGGGTGTATATGTCTAAAAAATCCCTCCCACTTTTTCAATCCTTAAATAAACGGATCGTAGCGATAATTTAAGCACTAGTCCTGACCTTCCCTTCTTTCTATCCTTGCTCTATTTAAAAAAGAGGTTTATCAGCTGAGTGACAAGCAGTTTTCGTAGAAAAACTTCTTCTGAGATACCTCCATTAGGAGACCATATGCTCACTGTGAGCTGGTATGGATTTAAAATGTGATAAAAGTCTAACAGTGTGTTGATAATAAATATCTTAAGGATATCATAAGTTCAAATATATAATATGAGTAATTGTTTTTATTCCAAACAATAGCTGAAATAAAACGTGTTTCTGCGACATTTCGAAAAGGTCAACTATCCTCATTGAACGCAATAATATTCCGGTATAACAATCCACGCCACAACAGTCAAAGCATTTCGGAGCCGAGCTGGCCAATTAAATTTTATATCAAACCTAACTTAATCCTGCGGGAGGGCTTATTCCGATCAAAGCTGTAGCGATAACACCTGCGCGCGCACGATATTCCCATTCTAAGATTCGACGCTCGGGGGTTTTAAAGAGTGTTAACCCTTCGGCACGGCGCTGGGAATAAGACCATGGGAATACAATTGAATTGTTATGGTTGGCTTTAATCCCGAGACGGGAATATTACAAATTAGATCGCTTTCATACATCAATTGAAAATGAAAGGCGAGTTTTGGTTTATCATAGGCGTGGTAGACATTTGAGTTAGAGACGACGTTAATATAATATTTGATAGTGATTGGAAATAAATAAATTTGCAGAATACTTTATTTTAATTTTTGTATCGTAATCGGTATTTTTTTGTTTTGTAAATAGTTTTTAATTTTTAAGTCTATTGATTGTAGAAAGGCAAACGGGAGGCAGAAAAAACGTTTTTTATGGTTTTGATCTTAAATAAAAAAAAAAAATAGACACAATCTTCAAATGCACGGGACGAATAAGCCTGTTGTTTTCAAACAACTGAGTATTAGTTCCTTATGCTTTCCTATAGTCGACATGTTTTAATACATATATAATATGGTTTTATAACTAATGCGCCCAAGGCAAGGGTCGATTGGATTCATATACAGATGAGAATAACAAAGAAAATATCATTTTATATCGTTATCATACAGGAAGGAGACAGTAGCCAAAAACTTTTATTACGAAATGGACTAAATATAAAACTATGTGACGTCACACAAACATAATAGCTGTCTGAAAAAACTGATATTACAATACATAGTTTACTCGCAAAGGTAATGCGAATGCAATATAAGATATTTATTAGATTGATTGCAATTGTTCAAATTGCGAACATTTAACTATTTTATGATCAGTCACTAACTCTTGCATGACAGAGATATTATAATATAAAATAACGGTAACGTGTCTTTATTAAAACATGCTGACTAAATTTTCGTTGTACATTTTTAAATTTACAATTTAAAAGGAAATATATTAGTACATACAAATGAAGTAGGAATTGTGCGGTATTATTCTAAACAATTGACAGAGCAGATAAAGAACTCTTTGGTTGGCTTATTTGATTATTTTCTACACAAATATTTAGCATTTTGAAAGATTTTCTCTTGGTATGAGTACACCAAGCAAAATATATGCAGCATGAATTCAATATGTATTTATCATTATAAATTACGCACTACGGTCGTGAAATACTGTATTTGATGTATTGTACAATAGCTGAAAGTAACCCTGAGTGAGAATAAATTTACGAAAGTGATGATAGATATAAGCTATCTAATATTTTTTCCTTAGTGATACGAAAGTTTACATACAATTTTAATATACGTAATCAATTATTCAACAAATCGAGTTTTTAATTTAAGACAAAAATTAAAACTAGATTTGGATATTATTAATTAAATATAAGATTACAAGTCAATAATAATCAAATCCATCACATATTAATAAAATCAAATAACACCAAACTATAAGTACCAATTAAAGATTAGAGTAAATCTGCAAAACATATACATTATAAGGATTCGAAATAAAATACGACGAATAAAATAAACCACTCTGCAGATTAGAAGACCTTCTAGTTAGCGAGTGATAAAGGATCGCGTTTCAAGTATTTATTTACATACATATTGCTAATAAATACGTATTTTTACTTTTAATCCTAAGCTAAATACAAGTCTTGACGGTAATAATAATTGCAAAATATATTATTTTAATTTACATTTTTTTTTCAACATTTCCGCAGTCCATAAATAGATAATATTGTGATGAAATAAGTATATACATATATATGACCTCCTGAAGGAAAAATCTTAACCAAAGCTTTTCTACAACATTGCTTGTTATTTAGTTTCCATGTCTGTCTTCATTTCGAAGACAGCAGAGATAGAAGAAATAGGCTTGGACAGGACTAGTGGTTAGCCGCTCTCGCTACGTTATTTTAAGTTTGGAAGGGTGGGAGGTAATTTGTAGGCAATAAAAACATCCATGCCTTAAAAAATACAATATTCCTTTTTACTACTTCCACTTTTATTTAAAAAGATCAGAACCGGTTTTTCTCATGACGAGCTTTATCAATTGATAGGAAAATAAAATTTTACAGTGTTATTTATACAAAACAAAATTGAATAAAAAAGGTGTAATAAACAATTGGTGTTACAAATTACAGTACAAAATATGAATAAGTGACACTAACTTGACTCAAATTAAAATGTTTAAAACCTCTAAGCTGCGCTGCGTAGGTGTGTTTCTAAAGTACAAGTTTCGCTTACAATAGTTGGCACAAACCAAAAAAATATTTCACCTCACAGTGCGAAGAAAAAAAGATGACACTTAACCTGTCAAATGATTGAAAACAGCTGATTTTAAAACTGCCTTTAAAAAAACGACATGATTTTTTACTACACCTGATAAATAAAGTAAATGATTTCTATTTGAGCGAGCAGAATAAGACTGCATTAATTTTGATCGAAAATAAAAAAAATGACTATTATTATGTGATTTACAGCACAATATTGAAAAAAGTCGTTAAAATATTTATACGACGATGATATGGAGTAACTTACACCTCTCGGTGTGCGGGCAACTTCGTCGACAAATTGGCAATTTTTGGAGTTGCTCCAAATGGATTCATGAGAATGCAAAGCGGGAAAATGGAAAGATAAGTTTATCGAATACTGATATAGGTGGTATAGGAATGCCATGTCTGGCCGAATGCTTAACAAGAATAAATGCGATGCGATAGATATATATTTTTAATGGCAAACCTATTCGTACACTAGCAAGTATTTATAAATAATAAGCTGTGGGAATTAGGTTGGAAAGAAATTTCGTGTTATGACTAGAATAAAAATGAGTATAATTTATTCCGCAAAGATATGAGGGCTCGGGAAATAAAGGCGGCAGTTTTCATAATCCTAAAATGTTAACAAGTCAGCTAAAACTTTCGTATGAAAAAATGATATTACATATTCTTGATAGCTTTCCGGCTGCGTGGTCGAGTGTCAACGCCGTTGATCACGTGTAGGTCACGGGTTAAAATCCCAGTACGGGCAGTTTTTATACATTGATTTTTCATTCGATTTATGGATTTCTGTCCGAAGGCGTGGGTATATGTTATGTCTTTAATACCCACCCTCCCACTCATTCTATTCTAAAACGGGTGTAGCGAGAGCGATCAGCTAACCCCTAGTCCTTTCCAAGTATTATCATTCTGTCCCTAAACTATTTGAAAAGAAAAGTTGAGTAACTGAATAACAAATAGTTCTCGTAAAAAAAATCTAATGAGATACCTTCATTAGGAGGCCATATGCTTCACATTGGGAGCGGACATGGATTTGAAAAAATCTTGATAGTGTTATACTAATATTTTAATATAATTTACATTATACTGTGACATCCGTTTAATAACTGCCATGTTTGTATACAGAACTACGGAAACTAACGCTTTTGTTAAAAAATCAATTGTAATTTTTCAAACATGCTTATGTCAGAGCCTTATTTTTTAAAAATAATTTACTACTATACGCGGAAATGCCAGATCTAAATTTTTGACAAAATATGTAGACTTTCGTCTATAATAAAGTTAGAAGGAGATGCAACTGGATAAATTGGTTTTAAATGCTTTAGTAAAACTTTAAATACAAATGATAGAAAAAATGAAGTATGTATAATAAATTGAATAAATTACATAGAGATCATTTTGAATTGATCAAAATATAAATAAAAATAACGAGACTACTTTGTTAATCGGTTTAAATCAGAAACGGAGTCAGTGTCAGATAGGCTAGCTTATTTGGTGTTTATCCGTGTTTTATTAGAATTATTGTATACTCAGTGACTGGGAAACTCGGATAGTTAATATTCAAACGGCGAAGGAGCGATTATTGAGTAATATTGTTTTTGAAATAGTAATACGACAATAATGTGTGAGTTTAATCAATCAATGTCGGTAAAACATTATTTAACGAAAAAATGTATATTTTATTTTGAATTTTTGAGCTGAAAAACAGCTTAAAATAACAAAACTTATTTACCTAAAATTATAAAAACGATGATATATGAGCATTGCCAATTTCATAAATGTTATGTGAATATTTATTTTTTTTCGTGAATTTATTACTATTCTCAAGAGATTTTCTACAAAAAAGGGATAAAAAGAACACCGTCATAGATGTCGGCTACGCTAATTGACTGTGTAACAATCCGGAGAACGACGCTGTAACGAAGGAACATGATCATCGCAAAAGCGAACATCGTCTCCCTTCCGGCGGAACAAAAGGGAGCAATTATGATTTTAATAAATCTCTTAAGTCAACGTGACTTCCTCGCTTGCCCCGCGCCAACGTCGCTGCCGTCCCGGATAGCGGCGGAAAATTAATAACGACTCTACTCAAAACTCGGTAGAGGGATTCCTCGCAGAGGGTGGTTAAACGCAAAGCCTTTTGTGATTCCGCACCGAAATAATCGACAGGTTGAGCATCAGCAGCCGCCGTGACGGAATGCATTGAAATCACTTTTCTCTAAGAGCGGTTCAATTAATTCGAGAGAAGTTAAAGGAACAACTCAACGGAACAGATATAAATGAGCCAGAATACATAGAAATCTAACTTGGTGGTTGAATGAACGCAAGCAATTTAAATTGTTGGAAATTATTTGATTAAAATGGCAACATTGAATAACAGAAATAAGATAACACCGAGATAATTGAACGAAACGATTCTCTTTTAGTAATGAAATTCAATATTGCGCTGTTAAATATTTAAGGATATAATGAAAATTTTAGATCATAAACTCGCTGGAAAAAAAAGAATATACAGAAACTGTGACGATTTTATGGACAAAAAATTTGATTTCAGAGAATTATAAAATTGTTACAGACGAATTGTTCTGTTTTTCTCCTATAATTAATTATCTAAAGCGTAAGTATGAAACTATCGTATAAGCCATGAAATTATCACATGAATTACGTTTGAATAATCACAGTCTTGTAAAATTTTCCGCAGTATTTATGGTAAAAATTGTATTGCGGTTGAAAATACGAGGAAAATAAAACATCGGCTTCGCTTAATTAATTAGGGCGAGAAAATATAATTGAAATATTACAAGAAAAGGGAAATAGGTCAATGTAAATAATATCCTTACGGGTGCAGAATATTTTTTTAAATCAATAAACAATCAATGGCGCGAAGCCATATAGTTGCAGCGACCGTTTAATTTTTACGTATCATTACTAGCCATTTTGATATTCATTGCTTTTCAAAAATAGTACATAATTATTTTTTATTCTTTTGTAATGTACATGTAAATAAATATTCATGATTTTTTTATAATTATAAATTTAAGCGTGAGTGCCTGCGATATTTTCAACATGATCGTAAATTTAAGACTTTTCAAAACATTTAATCTATCAAAACACGATAAAATTCGTCCATTATAAACGTTTCATTTCAGAGTAAGATAAATTTATAATGAAAGGAAAAATAAACTAAACATTTAATTTAAGCACTGATAAATAAGAGGGTAATTGAAGCTTTACAAAACATTAATATTATTCTAAGTATTCATAATGAATAAATACTTTTAAAAATATTAATTTATACATTGATTATCATACGTTCATTAATTCAGTATGTAAAATATTTATTGAATAACATACGTAGTTAAAAAAAAAATGGAAACAACATAATCAAATAAATTATAGGTATTAACAACGTTGTGGAAAACGAAAATTAAAAACGGCTTAAAATGATCATTCCAAAAAAAAGGCTAATAAGAAAGAGTTCATTTAAGAATTTCCTGTTATTGCATGATAACTTTTCAAGTGTACATAACTAAGACAGACGTTTATTACATTCGGAAGGACGTAATACACAGAAAACAGCTAAAAGCTAAATGACTTTGCAACCCTTTAATACAAAGCTACTTACAAAAAACTTTTTTTACAATTCATGTCTATATATTCTTGAAGGAAATGCGTTTCGTATCATATGATAGAAGTTCAACGATACAAACTCAATGAGAGCAGTGTTTTTTTATGAAAAATTATTACAAAAATATGGGTTTCTCGCCTCTTATTAGATGTGTTTCAGTCGGAATAAATGTTTAAAAACCATCATCGTTTATTGACAGATTTAACAACACCGATGACGAATTTCATCCTAAGGTATAATTCCTATTAAATTGAATAATAATAGAATTTTATTAAGAAATAAAAACTTATTTTGTAGTTATTCCACATATTGTATTTAATATGATCAGGATCGAAATTTTCAACTATTGTAATATTTATTCAGTGTAAATAAATTTCTGACTCCTAAATTGATCTTTCCTTTATCTTTCCATGTTAAGTCAGCCTAGAATGCAGTGGCAACACTGTGGACATTACTATCAACATCATTTTTTTAATGGGTCGGAGTCTTAAGATTTTTCGAAATCCATTACTTCCAATTTCATAGTCTTGGTTATATATAGTTAATCAATTTACTAACAATGTCCGAACAATTCTGGCAGTCGTTTTTATTCGGTAGAAAAAAAATACGAATAAAAATAAAATAATTCCAAGAAAGTAATAGAGTTTTATTATTGTCGATGAACAAAACATTTTTTTCTCTGATAGATTATTATTTTTTTAATCTGCCCCCAGCGGAAAGTTAAGTAAAGTAAGTAAGACAGCTTCAGACATAATATGAATTACGGAAAGCAATGAAGTTATAATTGAATGTCACATGCAGAGATTTTAAAGAAGGAAAAATCGTCGTGGCAGCAAAAGGTTACAGTAGAAAAATTTGTATTGAAAAGAGTTTGCATGTAAAATTATTAAAGTGGAAAACATAATGTTTTAATAATTTCGTATTTGGGGTGAAAAAAACTATGCTAATAAGGTAAAAAAATATCAAAGTATTTGGTTTTACATTTTTTTATAAGATTAGTTTATACGGCGTGCGCCACCGTCAGAACTATGTTTAAACTTGCATATACTCTGCTATATATACCGCCTTAGAAGAGATACACAATACATCTTGTTATTTGCTCTAACCTCCTAATTTATATTACAATTATTACATTTATTAAACCAGACTTAAGTGTTTCTAAAGACGATAACAAGTATGGGGTTATTCAAGGCAAATTAGTTTAAATGCTCTTTAGTTCGAGTCGATATACTTATAAACGAAAACCCCTAATGTAATGAATAATAAATACCCATTTAATTTAACATTTTATTACAATGGATTTCTAACAAGTAAATGCCAATTCAATCAATAATTAAGCTAATGTTAATATTATATTTAAAACAGATGCAAAAAATACATCATTTGCTTATAAATTTAAATTAAGTTAATAATTTGAGCGATATAACTACCGTGAAAAAACTTGAGAGAAAGCTTTCTTCGCCTTACTAGTAATCAACGAAGAAATCGTTAATTATAAAACAATATACATAAACATTGTTTTTCTCTTCTTATTTATATTTATAAAGAAAGGAGAGATAACTTCTCAAGTCTTTTCTTATGCGATAATGTTTATATGGCAATTAATGATTTTGATTCAATTCAATTATTTCAAAATAGTTCAAACCCCCTTTTCGCGTCGGTTTAGGTTGCTGAACAACAGCGGTGTCGTGAGGATCGGGATGAAATCCAAATTTAGAGGTGGGAAATAGTGGAACCACAAAACAAAAAATTCGCAATGGTGTAAAAAAAATCATGTCACATAGGAAGCCATAAACGTTAAGAAGCGATATTGAAAACGCGCGTCGATTCTTATATAATTTTGATTGAATTATTCATAACTGAAGATTGTTTAAAATAAAATATTGAAAGCTCTTCTCGAAAGAAAGAAAAAATTTTCCTCAACACATAAAATAAAAATAAATGTCCAATTATTTAATGAAGTGCACTCCACAGTTGGTTGTGAGATCTGAATGAGCATATTTGGAGAAAGACTTATCATGACGACCATTGGGAAGTGTTTAAATGCAACTTTAAACGCCCTACATATTGCTTATCCTATATGTATGTATATGAAGCACACTTAGAAAACAAACAATAATTCCGAGAATTTCTTGAATGTCAATTATTCTATAACAATTCAACTAAAATAACATTTAAAAATAAAAATGAATAAAACAAAGAAAAGCACTTCAACTTTATTATAAATTCAACCCTAATTTTCATGAATCTTAATACTTTTAAACAATTTGCTAATGGAAACCGTTCCAAGTTAGTACAAGTCTCCACTCCAAGTTGACAAGTGTACTTGCGACTTACAGTATCTGAGACAAAAATAAATAATTTTGGAATAAAACTTGAACGAGGGGAACACGAAGTTAAAAATGTAAACAACTACTGCGGTAGCTTTATCACGTATTCATTTCATTGCTACCTGGTTGAAGTTGAACCATTTCAAAATCGCTAAAACAATGCAATGTCAAAAATACTTAGCCTCTATATTTGTTTTCTGAGAAGACTTCTACGTAAATATATATATATGCTTATACTTATAGGTAATATACATGGAATCAAAACAACTTATTCTTACTACCGAACAAGTCGATCGTTAGCATTTATGAAAACATTTGAATTTAATGATAATTGAATTGCAAGATTTGATTTCTTTACAAAGTAGTCTTGGAAGACAGAGCCAATGGTTTTTAATATAATATGAGTTTACAATGTCCAACCAATTTCAATCGTTCAAGTCAGTTTCATTACATACAATGATTACGAGATTACTGTGATTACTAGTACTACAGTACATTTCATTTTTTTTTTATTAAGACTTAATTTTAAAACCAGCAACTAATATGAAAAAATCAAAATAAAATTAAGTTGTTTATGAACATTGAAATTGAATTCATTGTAAACAACAATTAACTTATTCAAAATGTATCCAGAGAGAGAGAATAGTATTATGTATTCTGTCAAAATTAACGACAACACCAATGAGAACACTTTTAGGGTGTTCACTGTCAATACTTGGTGGAAAGGCATTATATTAGAAAAAACACAATATTCCTTTGTACTTCATTCCACTTTATTTAATATGTCAGGACCGGTTTCGCTCATTACGAGCATCGTCAACTGATAAGAAATATAATAAGTCATTATTTTAATTGTATCACTTTGTCAAAGAATTCCCAAATTTTAATTATGTTTGTAATTACTTTCAATTCCCATTCTAAATTTATTAATCTGAGATGACTTTTTAATTATATGTAAGATGTGTTAACATTTTAATTTTGTGCTATTTTAGAATCACTTTTAATGTAATTGGTATTTTCTTTTCAATGCCAATTGTTGTTTATAACTGTTCATTTTTGTATAAATAGCATTGTTAAATTATATTTCTTATCAGTTGACGATGCTCGTAATGAGCGAAACCGGTCCTGACATGTTAAATAAAGTGGAATGAAGTACAAAGGAATATTGTGTTTTTTCTAATACCAATGAGAACAATAAAATGTAATCATAGATGCTTCGTGTTAATTGACAATTTATTTATGAAATTTTCATTAATAGATACCATCTTTGATTGATTATAAAGCTCTGTCTACATTTATATAAAATCTCTTGGGTTGGAAAAGCTTAGAAAGCTTTGTGCACATAGCATTTACAAATGCTGCACGATGAAGACAAATAAAGCAATGCACGTTTTGTGGGAATATACCGTACAACTTCGCCCGAGCAGTAAAACTATGTTCTGAATAAAACAATTTTGGTTTCCTATCCGGTTTGCGAAACTTAAAACTTTAGGTTTTAACTAACGTATGCTAGAAATATAAGACTACCAAGGGATTGCAGTGGAATATAATAAAATAAAAAGGTAGAAATAGAAGAATTCTTAAATCAAGTTAATAGCGATGAAATCGAATAGTAATTTAATACTCAATCTAAACAAAAGACATTCTTTTTTATTTATTCCGATAGATTCGGCGGTAACTTTGTGGAAATTCATTTTTAATATTAAAAAAATGATAACTGTGTTATTCCACTGTTGCTGTGTTACGAAATATGACACGTGTTTCGCCTCTTTGAGAAAAATCATTAGAGAGAAAATCGCAAGACTTACGAATAAAATTAAAAAAAACTCTTAAAGTTGTAAATTACAAAATAAAAGTCAGCGTTTTTTCCTTTCCTACTGAACGCAGAGATGAAGGTAAGATACAAACATTGATAGTACTCATTTAAAATAAATTACTTATTATATATGCAATTAAAATTTCAAACATTTTGGCATATTTGAAAATAATCTATTTAACTGTGTCTAAATATTAGTTACTAAAAATCATTTAAAAATTGTATTGCTACCTAGATGATATATTTTGCATTTGGAAAGGCACATGAAGACAATTAAGTATTTTATGGCACATTTTAATTCTTTACGTACCAATAATAAAATTACATAAGAAATCGAGAAAAACAAAATGTTAAATTTTACAAAATTCGAACGGATTCTGATCAAATACTTAATTAAATAATTGTCTGTTTTTAATGTAAATAACTGAAATTAAACATGGCAAAGAATTCTCAGCACGTTGGTACCAATCTGATAGTATAAAATGATCTGAAGTGGTATACACAGTTGCGTGAAAGGGATTATGGGCTAAATCTATTGTTCATATAACGATACACGTTTCGGGGCCAGAAAAAAAACCTTTTGTTGTTGTGGTTCAAAGGCTTGCAAAGCGCCAACCCAATTTCCAATCATTGCCAACGGGCGTCAAATAGGAATCGAAATCCTTTTGACAAATATTCCAAAATGACAACAGAATCGAGAAACAATATTCATCATGTAAAAGAACAATACAAAAATTGGTTGGATTAATTCTTCATTTCTAATACACAAACAAACAATATTGAAAATAGCAATACTTATGCAATTGAAACAACTTCAACGTAAGTTTCGTAAATATAATATTCTTTTACCTGAAGATTTTTTGAGAAAAAAAAAATGAGTCAGTAAATGTCATATGCACCGTCCACTACAATTTTTTTGGAGATTTTGATGGCAATCGATTCTTTATAAACAGAGGAATATTTTGAGTGTATAATAATAAAACCGATGCCCACTTTTTTGGTTGAAAATTAGATTTGACATTGAAGTTTTATTCATAAGCGCCAAAGTCCGTTTAAGCTAATCGTTATGCAGTAACAGTCCGGTCACGCTGAAATTTTATTGTTTGTTTGACAGCGTGCTTTAAATGACGATTTGTAGTCTTTGTAGAATGATTTTTATGTTAAAATGAATGATAAAATATGAATTATTAAGCCACATTTGACTTGAGAGAAGCCAAGATCAAATGAAAATGGAAAAAAGAAAAAACAGAAACCCAAGTCCACGTGTATTCTAGCAAAACTACCTGCCCACATTAAAAACTTGTTTTATTTTGTATCCATTAAAAATATAACTCAAAATGTATTGTTTTTTTGTTAAAGTAGTTATTTAAAAAAAATAAACATTTTTTTTATTAGCTCAATATTTTTTTTAAAAAACTAGAATATGCTTGTTATTCAAATGTTTCACTTAGGTGCGTGTGATATTTATCGACTCAAATATTGTCCACATAAATATTTTTTAATGTCAATTAAAATTAAATACAATCTGTAGTGCTTTTTCCACAACTTTATAATGTCCGCATTGAAATAAAGCATCGTTTTTAAATGTGCACTTGACGAGCGAAACCTGTAGGTGCTAATCAAAAAATAAAACTGCAGTACAAAAACTACAAAATTTCATTTTTTTTATATATAATATATACATTACACGGTAATAATACCAGTCAAAATGTGAGGTATATAGTTGTTTTGAAACGAGATGAAAGATGAATTAATATTTTTTTTAAGAATGATATTATTCGTAATTTAATGACAGTATTTTTTTGACTATTTGAATGTTATCATTGAATAATTTTTACTTTTGTGATATATTTTCTATATTTCTCAGCGTGAAGAAATGCTTATGATTTCTCTCTTTTGATCGCACTTAGTTTACTATAATATAATATTATAATCTGTCAAATATACCAAATTCTTTAAATATGTATAGGCTGCAGATTTATTGATGACATCATAGATAATAATTAACATCACAAAGTCAATAACAAAGTTCAGCTCGATATCTCCGGAGCTTTGTGTTATACAAAAGCCACTTAACTCCAATGCGGATTCTAACAATTTTCAATATTGTTCAATTTCGCACGTCGCGCCGCGAAATGACGAACGCTCGTTAGTTCGAATTGGCATACGGGAGTGGTTTCAACAGTGGCGTAGATGTTTATTTATCAACAAAATTATATAATCTATACAATAGAATGACCATAAGTTTTTCTAAGGATATATAAAATAAAATATACTTGATTGTGATAATAATATTCGAAGTATTTATTTTAATATTCTTATGCATAAAACTTCGATGGCATGTGACGGAATTAAAATGATGTAATATGATTATAATAAAATTGTACTGTATTATGGTAAAAAATGGACGCATATTAATAAAAAAAGTATAATAACTATGATTTTATGTGGGAAATATTGATGGGTACTTTTATTTGATGATGGTTAAAACAAAACCATTACCCACACTTAAATTCACTTTAAAATCAATTATATATATATCACTTAAAACACAAAGAAATTCAAACAATAAAAGAGCAACGCAATGTAATTTTTCGGAACGCAATGTAATTAAATGATCATTATTGATCATTAAAATTTTGTGTCTTACGATAACTTTAATAATTCATGATCACGGATCACATAGTGACAAACCGAATGGAAATGTACGAATTTTTAGAATGAAATTCCATCAAACACCTTCAGTCGCAATTTAAAATTAAATGATTGGATTATGTATACTAAAGAATACATTTTTATTTACATATTATTATTTCTTAGTATGTGTTAACGTATATTATCACTGGTTGTATCGTGATATAATATATTTTGTATATTTAAACAGTCTCATACTCACTCGAGACACGTGTCTGCAATTAAGATGGTTTATCAATTAATACGCCTCGTCAGAAATATGCAAAGTACAATGAATATACATCATAAAAACTATAAATTATATAATTCTTATGCTTTACGGTTGTAATATGCGACATTCGAATATTGGATTTTAACGATTTAAAAAAATATTTATATTACTAATGAAGTTTTGTACAATTTGCGTTATTTTGTTTTTTGGTGATTGAGTACAGCACTGTAAGCAGAATGATGAGGAGCGGCGGCTAGTGGCCCCACTTCACTTTTCATTCAGGCCTCGAGCATTGTATTGTCTCAGTCGATTGTTTGTTTTTGTTCTAGCGGCGGGGCGCTACTTTGACCACTCGCCGAGCTTTTTTAGCGAGTGCGCGAACCCATTTTTGCAGACACGCTAATCGACCTTTTTGAGGAAACAAAGCACGCCCGTCGGAGTTTACTTTATAAAATATTAAGTCATTTTTCAGACACTCCGCCGGCGTGCCATATTATTCACATTTTATACAAAGTACTGTCTATTGATATTGATTATCTTTTGGTATCAAGTGTGCTTAATACGAATTCGATGAATTTTGACAAGCTTTAAACAAGAAGACGAATTGAATTATAATTATTATGAGCGAGAATTAAACGACAAATTGGCCATCAGTAGCGAAAATTAGTTTAAATCCGTTGAAATTAACGACGACAACCTGTTTTAATAAATACATGCATGAACCTCGAGGAATTAAGAACCAGTCGTGAAACTTGTATGTTGGTAGCAGAGATATGAACTCATAAATATTATGAAAAAAATATACATTTGTTGTGTTAAAAATTGTGGCACGTATTTAGCTTCTTTAAAAAGCATCATCAGAATGAAAGGCGTTTCCCTGAGTTGTTTATATTGAAAAAAAAAACAGTTTCATCTTAAACGTATACGTATTTCATAAATAACTTACGGTTTCTACAAAAAATAATAAAACGTTGAAAGGCTCATCAATATTGATACAATTTTTGGCAGATTTAAATTATTACAATACATTTCGAACAATTTTATTTAAATATAATTACAATCTGTACATTAAAATTTTGATTTTGCTTAATTTTCAATACCGATATTGTGGTATTTTAAAAAATAATACGAATGCCGGGATCACAGTTTCTATAATACCGGTATTCCAATCCTTAGTTGAGGTGTATTTAAAAAATAAAGTAACTTTACATCTAACACTGGCGACTGTTCAGACAACCGAGCTGAGGTTGTGGTAATAAATACCGAGTTAAACGTTCTGTTTCTTGGTATTACGATCGATTGCAGTCCACAGGAAAAATAGATTCTTTGTATATATAGAAAAACAAGTTCGATTAAAAAAACGTATGCTATATAAAGTCAAATTTATTTATCACAAAATACAAAAGTAAACAAAGCATTCCGATAATTAAATGTGTGTATGCATGCGCAAAAGTTTTCCGTGAAGCGTGAAATTCAACGTTGGTATTCGTCAAAAATGAGCAGCTGAAATCTTCGGGAATCTAATATACATATATCAGACTTAATAGCATGTTAACCGTCAGCGCCGATCACGCACATCACGAATTGAACGCTTGAATATGTCGGAAAATGAGTTTAGTAGACATATCCGCTAAGCGATGTATAATTAAATAAATACGCATCACAAGGGCCCGGGGCTGAATTTCCCCACCAACTTTTCCCGTGAGCCGTTAACTGATGACAAAATGCCTGCCGACGTTGATAAATCTTTCTTCCACGGGAGTTGGGCGACGGTTTGAGAAGAAAATCAGAAATTTTGCAGACACGCTCGCAACTAAACTTTAAATGGAATTGCGCGATACCACTTAATATCATATTAGCAACTCCCGCAATAAATATTGTTGTAAATTTAGTTAATGTGTATACAAACACTTGCGTATGTGATATCAAACAATTTAATGTGTTTAGGTTGATAAGTTCAATTTCGAAATCAATATGCCACATAATAATTTCCCTTTAGAGTGGAATCTCTATCCATAGTTCTCAAAGTCAACCTTTTCGATCCACACTATACGATTAGACTTTAAACATTAAGATAACTATTAAGAAAAACACAATGTTCCTTTGAACCTATTTACACTTTGATTTACTAAGATCAGGACCGGTTTCGCTCATGGCGAGCATCGTCAACTGATAAGAAATAGAATTTAACAGTGCTATTTATACAAACACAAATTAAAATAAAAATGTGTAATAAAACATTGGCATTGAAAAAAATACAAATTAAGTAGAAATTATGAATAAGTGACTCTAAGCTTAACACAAATTTAAATGTTTAACACCTCTAACATGTAATTACAAAGGTCACCAAAGAGTAAGTAATAAAGATAAAGTGGTGTGTGTAAAGATATTGTGTTTTTCATAATATAATGCCTTTCCACAAAGTAGGTATTGACAGTGAACATCCTAAAAGTGATTAAGATAACTATTTTTGTTCTATAAAACGTCCTCTGATCTTAGTAAATAAATCTTCGTCTAATTGAATTTAAAATTATGTCAACTAGTGCATTAATTATCAAGCATAAAAATGCTATAAGAAACTTGTTGAAGCTGGTAATATATGAAGTTATTTAACGCTATATTATACTGATCGCCGAGTTCATTACTTAGTTTATTTACCTATTTTGAAATAATGTGAAAACCATTATTCAAATGGAGTATTATTTGGTACATTTGGACGCACATACGCGGTTATCTTCCCGAAAGGAATTTTGTAGAAACAAAATAATAGAATTGATAGAACTACTTATTTATAAAAGTAACGGCTTGAATATTATAACATACGACAATGATATATTAAAACGCAGAATTGGTCTACAAAATGTAATATAAAAAAAATGTTTATTTTATTTTGACGTAGTTTATATCATTATTTTTTGCAGAAAGGTCTCCGTCTGTATTTGTATAAAAAATCTGTCATTTTTTTCGTATAAGCCGTAAAATATAGGATTATCAAAGAAACCCACACGGTCTGTCTGTGAGGAGAAAAATATGAAATTCTCGTTTATGGCGGCACTGCTACAGAAGGAACGAGGTTTTCGTTTTTTTAAAACCCGTCAATATGACGTAACTTAATCTATATTGGTATTTCTGTTTAACTGTTTCGTAACTATCGTGTCAGGAGGAAAACGTATACAGTGGATCCTCTACTTACGCGACCTTCTACTAGTGCGTTTTCGTAGAGACGCGGATGATAATTAAAAAAAACAATTTCGTCTGTTCGTTGCATAAATCAATATCTATTGATTCTGCCAGATCCTGATACTGATCAATTTACAAAAGTAAATAAAACGGTGAAGTATGCAATTGCCTGTTATAAATTTAAATATTCCAATAAATTAGATGGTAAAAGTGAGTTAAAGCTAGTCATGGATTATTTCGGTGAAAAACTTCACAAACTAAGTTAAAAACAACGCCACAATTTAAAATGTTTTATTGAAGCTTTGATAATCGCGTTAAAACCACACATTATTACGAAGAACACTGATAAATATTTCGTATATCGCATAGTTTATCAGTGTTCTTCGTATTAATGAGTGATTTTAACGCGATTATCAAGCCCTCAAAAAATAATTTTAAATCGTGGCATTGTTTTTAGCTTAGTTTGTGAAGTTTTTCGCCGAAATAATCCATGACTAGCTTTAACTCACTTTTACCAATTAGATATTTTTACCGTACTGAAATAAAGTTCTACCAATTAAATGCAAATTCAATCAATAAATAAAAATACTCTATTTTTAACATAAACTGACAGTTCAAGTTCATCCGTGCACTTGAACGCCTGAATATGCCGAAACGCGAATCCCGGGTCGTTAGTGACAAAACTTGTGTGAATGTAAATAGTTTTAACGATTCAAATTTAATATTTAAATTCCATCGAACACCTTTAGTTGAAATCTTAAATTATATGAAAACCTACTAAATAAAATATAATTTAAACTTAATTTTATTTACTTTTACATGTTGTTATATCCTATGATTTAAACTGTGAGTACAATTTATGTGTATCGAAATTTAAGTATTCCTCGGCTTACGCGTTTTCGACTTTCGCTGAATCCTTCAATACGCATTAAACGCGTAAATGGAGGACGCACTGTATTTCAAACCTTAGTTCGGTAACCGCTGCTTCGAATAATGATGTTAACATATTTAACGGGAGCGATACATTTCTAATACCTGTACTACGTACATAATGATATTACAACCTGTCAGATTGAGTTTGAGATACCAGCATAGTTAAACTTGACTAATTCATCAGATACGAGAGGGACCATCGGAGACTTGTTATCATTATCTAATTAGTAATTTACATAGTAAGTAGAGAGTGGTTATTAATTAATTTCATTATAATATAAAATACAAACAAGCAGTATTTACGTACAAATTTGAATATGTTTTTTAATATATGGAAAAAAGTATTATAATATTATATGCAGTCCAACAGATTACTGAATGAATGTTTTGTATTATTTGAAAAAATCTGCACACGAAAGACGTTAAAATATTTGATTTTCCGATCTATTCTTAAGAAACAACGCTTTTTATCAAAAATGTTGAATTTTAATGAAAGTGTGATTTATGACTAAAGTGATATTTTCGCAACAAGTTTAAGAATAACTTTGATGAATAGTAAAAATAATTGAAATATTTATTTGTGTTTTTCATATCATCTTGCACTGTAAAATGCACCAACATTAATGACGCACGCACAAAGAAATTTACATCGATTAACACCGATACATACTAACACACCCGAAACAAACTAACTTAACGTATTTCGTAATAGTACTGACCCGATGGGATGGGATGTGCTAGTGTTGTTTTGAGGAATTACAACGACACTGCAGTTATTTTGTTTAATTGCTTAATCCGTCACTGGTGGCGATATTACATTTATTTGTTGTGTTTATCCTGCGCATATTTATTTTTAGTTGATTGATCTTTTATTTTAGTGATCATACACTCATTTAGTTGATTGATCATGATATTTTAGTGATCATTCACTCATTAGCGAAACGTGATTTTATATAATTCTCAAATGATCAAAAGAACTGCAAAACTGCAAAACCTCGAAAAGACGTGTCCGAATATTTTCTCTACTGGATTTTTTCTTTTATATAATCGATTGAAATTGTTTGGGAAATCACAGCCAATAATTTAACAAATAGGTGATACTCTAACTTGGATAACATATACGTAAAAACTATTGTTTGCTAAGTCTACAAACTTCCTTTTTTATTGAAGTCACTTAGTTCTACCCAATTCTAAAGCGCTTAATTTGTTTGAACCTCAGTCTGGCTTGCCAATTCAGAATTGAATAATACAATTAATAGTCTTCATTAAAATAAATCATACTGCTCGATTCAAAGTGAAATATTTCATTATCAATACTAAGATTTGAACAAACCACTAACAACTAAATTACACTGATGATTGATGTTGTAAATTTACGAATAAATTTATTATTAAATTTGATAAAGGTAAATATTAAATTTAAAAAGTCATCATAACAAAAGTTTAAAATATTTCATTGTAATATTATAGTACTAAAGAATATACTATTCTTTTGTTGGTATTAAGATCGAACTGGGTTTTTGTCAAGAAAACGTATTGTTCTACAATTAGTGAAAAAAGAAAAATGTTAGTTTTTTAGACTTAAGCTGCTCATAGTTGTCAAAAATTCAAATCTGTTCAGAAAGTGTCTACATATTGTAGCTACTTAGTTTTTAATCTGGGTATTTTTCATATTTTTTTAATTTTTTAATATAAGTATTTAAATCTACTTTAATATACAATCAACTACCATTATCCATGAACAGAAATACACAAATGATCAGTTGTAGTCTTGCAATAAACTTCTGATATAATTGTCGAAAAAACGGTATTGCGTAAGTATATTGAAACATGCATGTTAAAAAGGAAATGCGTATCTAAGTTTGAAAAAAATGTTTTTGATAAAATTATATTTTGACTCGTTTATCGTTAATAATTCAATATAATGCATTGAATAAAGTTCATTTCATAAACATCTGTTTTCGAAAAAAAATGTCTCAGCTTTTATCTTTAAATGAAGATGTTTGGTAAGTTATGTTCTCCTATATTAATCGAGTAGAGATTTATCAAAGATCTTAATTGAGTTGACTTGTCATGCAGAATACCCCGGATCTTTTTACAACGCATATCTAATGGAGGAAGATTGAAAACAAATTGTAGAAATACCGTTAAAACGGCATTAAATTTTACAAACAAATAATAAATCTTTTCATTTTGAACGGCTGCCAAAAAATGTTTTAAAATAAGATGAGTTAACTTTCGACAATGTCACTTAATTTCGGATGAAATATGTGTTTTGTATTTGACGATTTATTACGACACATAATAGACAAAAGGCGGAGAAAAACATATAACAGTCGTTTATACTGATGTAATAATTGAATATTTAAATAAAAGATTATTCATTCAATTAATAAATTACAGCTAATTTATTATTGTTTACTCCATATTTTATTTGAAATATAAAAAGTAAATTTAGAATGGGTATTCTTATTCAAGTTTTTATATCTAAAGAACAAATATCAAAGATATGATGTAATTATAACAAGCATCTGTCACAAAAGCTAATATAAAATTATAATTGTATTGATTACTTAATTATTTAACTAGTAGAATAACAATGCTATCAATTTCAATTATATATTTTTTTTAAAAACCGCATAAAAACTGGTTTGACTGTAGTTATTAACTAACCAAAAAATAAATACTTAATTATTTTGATCTCACCGCCATATAATGCATTGTATAATATGCGCTACGTAATATGAAAAAATATATATATTTCAAAGCCCTGGCGATAAATAACATGTCTTTTAAATGAAGTATATTTTAATGTCAAGTTTAAGAATATTTGAAAAAACTTTGAAAACTGTAAGTTATCATTTTTACTTTACCTACATATCGTGAGAAAATGAATCAACATAATATATGAAGGGTTATGTTTTTCTTTTTGACACTTTACTGCTGGTAATATTTTTCCATTAAATTTTCTCAGTGAAACTACAACACATTCTGCCGACGAATGGAGTTCGTCGCCGTAGACCCTCAGGCGAACAATTTCCAACTTGCCTTTCCTGGCGGAAACTTTAAAATTCAAAATAAGACTCTGCAGTAGGAATAATATCACTGTTTATGATATTCCGAAGTTTTTCATTAAAATAAGAAATCCAAGTATACAACATAAATATTGTTATAAACAATGTCACATTAAAGAACATTCTGAATTCTTCGTATAGGATAACGAGTCAGTTAAAAAAGACACAATGCCTATTTATTACAATAATATTTTCTAAAAATGTTTTTTGGCATATGCTTACAAAATTAAATGTAATTAAAATAGTATGTAGATATGTACAATCTTAAGGAATATACATATATGTAGATAACTTGAAATTATGTTACATTACATTTAAAAAAATATAAAGAATAAAACAGAATATCTTCATCTGAAAACAATCAGTTATAAAAAAATATCTGGACATGAAAATTGTGTAACGTTGCTGTGTAACCTATATGTAAAAAAATAAAATTCAAAAGGCTACATACTATACATTTATAAAAAGATTTTTTAAAAGGAAAAATATCAGTTTCTCTGTCAGTGTTTGGGGAAATTAAGTGTCATAAAAAGCTTAAAGAATAAATAAGACGTCTCTCCTTGAGAGGCCGTTAAGCATATTCGCAAACATTATCGCAACGAGGTAAACACCAATATCCGAGAGAGTGGATATTTCCTGTCTGGCGAAGGGCAGAGGGTGGTTGGATATTGCAAGGGTGGAATTTTGCAGGTGGATGACCGCGAGGCGAGTCGGAAGTGATTGCAGAGTCGGTAGAGGGAAGATTTCGCCCCAGAAGCTTTTCCGGCTGTTACACGTGCCAGCGTTGCTGACAATAATGGCCGGTCAAAAATTATTTGCAATTCGTTACATCAGCATCCTATTGGAAGCATGTTATATTCAATTATCCACCTTTACTACGGTTCAGTAATGTCGGAACAAAAAAATCTACTTTCTAAAAATTGGCAACATTGGTAAAATTTTATATTCATATGAAAATAAATTGACATCTTCGTTATTTCACGTGCTGTGTAGCTGGGCATAACTAATATAGATTGTATTTATAAATTATTCGACTATAGAAGATGCTTAGTAATAAAAAAGATTCACCTTCTTCATCAACAATAAGTCGAGATTTAACAAGATCGTTTGACACATTGACGCAATCGAGTTAACGGTTGGTTATTCAGCATTTTGAATGGCTTCCGGTATTGCTCTTTTGGTAAACCTCTCAGGATGAAATCGAGACGCTATCCAGAAGGCATGAACGGCGGTCGCAGTGCCCGTGCGTCGGCGGCGTCGCAGCCGTGCAATAAATTGACGTCGAAACGGGTAGCGTCGATATTATTTTTTAACGCTGCAATATTTACGATCGCGGACAACGTGTGGCTGCGGAAAGCGGGGTCTGTGTGAATTATTACGGTCGAAATCGGACAATATTGCAGAAATACATGAGTAGTATGAATTTTCACGCAGTTGCCGGAACCGTCGCATTATACAGCGGTTATTTTGTCGGCTGCTACACTATGAAAATTTCATAAGGTAAGACTCATAAATAATGAAGATTTTATTGTCGTCTTCTTTGAGTGCTGCCATAATATGAATATCGATAAGAAAGTTTCTAGAGACATGCGCTTTCTCCATTGCGCAAGTATACTTTTCTAATATCAATATAAAAATAAAAGAGCCAAACATAGCCATTTCAAATAAGCCCAAAACTTTATAAAGAAGACCTTTTTCTATTTTTGAAATATTATAAAGTAGTCTTACCTAGGAAGATCGAATTTTCGATAAAAAAGGTTTATAGTAACATGCTTATCAATTTGCGTTATGTTATGGTTAGTTTTTGAAATGTGTAAGAAGAAATATTCGTATCTATTATCAATGATCAGCATTAAATACTGATGGTTATTCTGTATTTCCTTTTACGTCCTTGGAGTCCTAATGTGATTATTAGATAAGATCATCACAATTTCAGTTTATATTATTTATTCATTTTAATAAATTTTTAAGAATAAAACATACTTCACGTAATCATATACACCAAATAGAATTCGTCGATTTAAAACGTATAGAAATTTGATATCTAAATAAAATTGAATAATTAGATTATTATTGCTTTATAGGATTAATGTTATAAAAGATAGTGAGTTCAAAAAGAATTTAACAGTATTGTATTTATTTTAGTGTTTCGTTTAGCATTTTTACGTATGGCCGCTAGCTTATTTCAAATTATTATTTTATTCATAAGCAATTAAATATAGTTTAAATTGAGATTTATCTTTTCGTGATATCTGATGCAACGTTATTTTGTAGTTATTGTTTCATGAATAGTAATCAATGTAAGAATGCATTTTATATTATTTGAAAAGTAACGACCATCTTTTGAAATATAAATATTTTTCAATTAGCAAAGGCGAGAGGATTCATTTATCAAAATATATACATTTCATATTATAAATGTACAATTGTGCTGATCCGCGCATGCATATTACTTTTTAAATATGTTGAAAAATCTTGACCACATACAGTGGAAATTGTAGTCGTTTTCACGAAAAACGCGACGGTATACGCAAACACGTATAGTTATAATGTACATATAAAAGCTTTGGGCAGCACACCTTTTAGGGGCTGAAATAAGGGCGTGATCGGTATTGAGAGGTTCCTCCTTCAATTTAGGGCTGAATGTAGACAGGTAAGAGGATCACACGGATGACTGGACAGAATAATAAAATATTTAGGTAAACTTATAAACTTGCAGATTACGTTACGTGATTCTAAAAGGTCACCGGTTTCGCTACACAAATAAGTAAAGTGTTCGTCGCTCACTGGCTAGTGATTCAATTTAAATTTTCACCCAAATAAAACCCATCCGAATAAATATCACATTGCTATTTATAAATTGAATTTATTTTTTTTGGGAAAAAAATAATATATCAAAAATGTATATCGGATTGTAGTAACGTAATGAATGTAGGGTAAGTAATGACAGTATGCATATGTTCATTTTCGACGACGTTTAAAAATCCCTATCCGCACCCAATGTGGAGCATATGCCTTGCTAGTAGAGGTATCTCAATAGAGGTTTTTTTTTCTACGAGAACTGTATCTCAATTATTATTATTTTAATGTATTAGGGATTCAGCGGTAGTTTAGTGAAAATTCATTTTTAATATATTTTTTTTTAAATTTTGATATTCCGCTTGTTAACAATAATACCAAAGTCATCAAACATGGGTAGTGGCTTACTAATTGCTCTAGCTACCCCCGTTATTTTATTATTTGAAGAGTGGGAAAGAATTCTTTGACATCACAAACACATTTTCCTTCGAACAGAAATCGATTAATCGATTTAAAAAAATGCTGTTCGTTGTGGGACTCGATCCCGTAAAATTCGTCACGGAAACCAACGACGTCGACCGCTGCGAAACGGGCCTGTCGATTAATGCATCATGTAGAATTTACTTGAAGTCAATGAATATAGTAAGATAAAAAAATTTAGAATCAATGGTAATCAATAAAATAAGTTATGGCAATACGTGATTATGAAAACATTACCGAGGCGCTAAAATAAATGCTGATAAAAATACTCAAAAAAGGTGAATGTATTATGCATATGTATATATATAAAAAACTATATCCAAATGCCAGGGTAATTAAATTGTGTTATGTCATAGGAAATATTAAAAAAAAGGGACTAGAATGTCAACCTAACATGTCATGACATACAAAAAGTGTTAATCATTTAAGCAAATGGAAAATAAGCGGGTTGGCCGAACTTTATCGTACGTTTTATTATACAGGATGAAAAATTCGCAGAAAAAGCTGACCCTCCATTACATTTAGCGAACGAACGTTCGACGAAATCGCATTTTACAGCCCCACTTTATTAACCAGTTCACCCTGTATATAGTAATCCACCATATTTGAGTGGTGGAAAATGCAGTCTAGTGTGATAAAACCTGAAAACAATTTGTTTCTTCGACGCTGAAATATTTCCCCTTACGATATAACGAGCACCAATCGCTTATTAATAATCACAACAACGCTAACAACTAAACGATTGACAAAAAATCACAATATATTTATATTAATAAGGAGAAGATGTTTTTATTCATAAACACTTATTGATTTTGAAAAAAGTATTGAATCGAACTGTCCGTTATTCTTATTCGTTTGCTGATGTAAATCGGACTAATTCACTATTGGAATTGTCTATCGGCATTATATAACGTTTATTTTTAATGAGTATCATTTTTATTTGCGGAGAACGTCGTTACACGACTGGACGAAGCCTATTCATGCTCAACCATGTAGACCAATGATGCACAAACCGCGGCCCTATTTAAATTTTGTGGCGGCCCTTAAATCTTTTTCTCAAACATAATTTTTCACATAAAACATTTATTTAATTAATGTAAGCAAACTTTATCTTCAATGAAGGAGAATAAATCGCTTTATAGATACTGGTTTACAAATAGTATGTCAAATTTTAAAAAAAGTTAAAAATTAACAAAGACCAAGATCTTATTAACTTTTGAATTACATAATATAAATGAAACATAAATATTTCACGATGAAAAGGTTTTTAATAAGTAAATACTAATAATATTTTTTTTGCGTTGCTTATTTATGTTCACGTTTTCGAAATAACACGGTCAAAATAATGTAATGGGACCTATCATTCATTTATCTAAATTCACTTGTTCTTTTTTAGACGGTTTTTTGGAAGGCTGTTTTACATGGAACGTACATGTGCTTCGTGTAAAAAAGAATTGAGCGTAACTTAGATAATTTTTTCTTTGCAACCCGAACCCACGATAATTTGTTTTATGCGGCCCGCTAGAAAGTAAAGGTTGTGCATCACTGATGTAGAGAATATTTATATAAACAGTATTAGTCTTGTCAGTTTCGAGGCCACAACATAAAAACCAGCCGAATTTGATAAGCACTACAGAGAAAATGTGTTTTTAAATGTTTTTTATCAGTTCCAAAAATACACACATAAATATTCAATTTGTACTTAATTACATCGCGAACATAATTATATTGTTCAAAGAAAACGGCGATAATGAAAACTATTTCATTGCGAATTTCCACTAAATTGTCTGAATGGGATAAGTATTTTGGATCCTTAAAATGAACTATGTATTCAAAATTAAAATTAATTGATTTTGGTGGTTAAACTGAGAATTGAAATATGAGAGAAGCATATTTCAGGTATAATAAACTTTTTATAGATTCAGTTTAATTTGTTTCTAGTTTCTAGATAATTCAAGTTACAGTGTGTATTCGACAGTGGTTGCTAAACCGCTTGGACCCGACACGAACGTCAAAGATTTAAATCAAATACTTGGTATTCTAAGGGAATATAAGCAATATTTTGATGAACCCATATTGAGTCAATAAATGTTTTTTAAACATCGAATTCGAGTGTATATTCGGAAAAAATATTTTCCTCAAAAACAAGCGGTATCTGGGATATATTAATTATGATTTATTTGCGCGGTATTCAAACAGTTAACTCAAAAGATCTGTTAAATTATAATATGATTGAAAGTCTTAAATCTGCTTCCCCGAATTGTGGTATAGAAAACTTGAGGTCGTGAAAACTGTCAAGAGAGGATGAAAATAGGTTAATTTATTAACATAGGTGCCGGTTTAAATGGCCGTTATTATTTTTAAGATGTATAAACACTACTTAACTTTTACATTGAATTACATCAATTCTTACTGATTTTTTACTTGTTTATATTTTAAACTAAATACAGTATATAATTAGTCACCGTGCACAAGAAACTAGACATAAATATTCGCCGATTGCTTCTTCGTTCCTTGCAATGTCATTAGAAAAATTTCAAATGCTTTTAGTATTAACACATTATAGGCGGGACACGTAACAATACGTTTATCGCGTACTGTCAGTTTTGTTGGTATATTGACTTATAATTTAATGGTTTCTTCAAAATAACTGCCGCGTCAAGTGAATTTTTTTGACAATAAGCAATAAACCTCATAATATATTATGCCCTGAATGTTCGTTCACACATAGTATTTTTTTTTTAAAGGCGCACATGTTTCTCGAATATTTAGGGCATCAGATTTCACACTTCCAGTGATTGTAAATTTGTAGGAATGAAGATTTTATACTATAATTATTTATATAATTTTATGGTATGGATTAATGTTATTTTGTATACAGAATATTTTGAATATTTCATATTGATAACAAGTGGAGTGCTATCTACTAAATTAATAACAGGTCTTTATATTTAGCTTAGAAAAGTAGTGAAAGTATGATGTATTCAACATGTTTTCATTTTATTTTTAATGATGTCACATATGATTTCTTTAAAAATTTCAGCCGAAAATATTGTTTGGTTTAGAAGTTGTGTTGATTTTAAGAATGTAATATATTTTTGCGCTAATCACTAAAAAACGCCCGCTTATAAAGTTTTAAGATGATTAGAATACAAACCAATGCCAACCATTTATCAAACCGATTTCTTAAATGTTTCAAGTCCGACAATGCTTCTCAATGAGTCGAAGTACATTTGATAACTTATTCATAAAAGTGGAATACAAAAAAAAGAGAAAAAAATACTCTTCTCAAGTCAATAAACCAATAAAAAAAACGTATATTTCCATGCCAGAGAATTATTTTTAAAAAGTAAGTAAGGGAAATGGGTAAACCAAATTTACCCACTAATAAACAGTAGATCGAAAGAAATGTTGTTCATGCGTAAATAGCGAGTGCGTTCATTTACCATCTACGCCTCACTCAATTTTCGATTATATCTAAGGAGATGTCTTGAAAGACGTGCGTATTGAAAAATATCTACATTTTTATTTGCCAACTCTCCGAAGTATCTGCTATTTACGGAGTGTGACAATTTTATGGAGATATATTTTTGCTATCGAAGTGTTCGTTCAGATAAAAGTATTTTAAGCTTTTACTGGCATGCTATCTTATACAATATTTCTTCTGCAGTTATAAAGAAGAAAATATTCTTCAGTCTGACAAAAGGTGTATTGAACTACGTTTGAAATGTAAATAGCTCAAAGGTATTTTTATCAGTTCAAACATATGGTATTTGTTTTTAAAATATGTTACATTCTGACGTATATGAGTATATTCTAACTGACTATTATTAAACGACAATAACAAAATCAAATACAAAAAGCTTTAAAGATGTTTATTAAAGATGAAACTAGGGTTCGTTTATAAAGTAAACATAGTTAACTAACAAATAGAAATATTAATTTATCTTATTTATCACGTTAAGTTTTTTATATTATTTATTGTCGTTTCATTAAAATCCATCAGACCGGAAATGATAGTGTTGAATAGATTGATGTTAAATTTAACACAGTAATTTGTCGTCAAAATATCTTAAAGACACTAATGCAATAAGCCTTCAGGAATAAATGGGAAGCCTTAATTTTTATTTTTGCTTTTGTTTTTGAAAATAGTTTAAGAGAATGTTTTTGTATCATTGACTAACGAGCATAGAAAAATTTATATTTTTATGGCCATAAAAGCTTGATAATCAAATTTTAAAAAAAAATTGAAAATTTGATTTTTAATTAAGATTTTTAATATATTAAATTTAAAAAAAAGCAACAATCTAGGGCAAGCATACACAGAATACACAGAAGTTTTTTTTTGGCGTTCAATATTTGTGTACTCTTACAGAGAGATTGATTTCCACGTCACCATAAACTTTTATAATTTAAAAATTGAATCTTAATACTTATTTACAGTAAAAGAAGAAATATCCGGATGTGTTTTCTTGACAATCTCTATTAAAAAAATGGTTTGTATTTTTTTTCTACATTTTAAAACATTTTGAAAATATAATTTTTAATTCAATCGGACAAGATTAACCTAAAGTAATAACGATCTGAATCGATATTCAGTATACGAAGCTAAATAAATCATATGTATCAAGAATGATTCAGGGTTAGGTAATAAAACTATTACGTAAGTCAATAACCTTCAATTTCTGGCATTATAGGATACAATATCAAATTTAATCATGTAAAGATTTACATTTTAGGTTGGCGCAATTTGCTTTCACAATATCATATTTCCCTACACGTGTAAACGACCCACAAATACGTTTGAACAAATTCCATAAAGCGATAACGTGGCAGAATCAAATTTTACTCATGCATACAAATTTCGACTTCCGACATTTCTTTTTACTGCATGTTGACAATCTGGAAGTTGCAAACTGCGTTACATGAAATGTGTCATTAAGGGGGAAAGGAAAAAGGAAAAACTTCTTCGAAAGGGTGAGTTTCAATAGCATCGTAAGCCGATACTCCAATCTTCCGTAATGATGCCCTGTTGAGATTCCGTGTGACCCTTCGGCTTCATGATAATACGATCAGTTGATTGGTGGCATATAACAGATATGTATGCATACATTATACCGAGCAATAGATAAATACATATATCCTACTACTTGCGTGTGACAGCTTCATCGGTTCTTGTTCGGGGCCGATAATAGATTATATTGGTTAGACATAACATTAAATTGATGCAGGCGAAGAAAAAAAATGAACCCGGAAGTCCGCCATTCCTCGAATTATAAACAGTGAAAAATAATATATATGATCGTTAATGATGTCTTTCATATGTTTACCTAAAAAAAAGCTTGAAAAAATGTCCAATAATATACAATAGTTTAGAAAATACATATAGAAAAATACATATACAATAGTTTATAATAACTATTTCAACAGCACACAAAGGTCACAACTTAGAAGTTATGTAAAAGCGTATTTCGTATTTAATTGCGATGTTCCTTGATAAAAAAAAAATCTATGTCTGCTCCCAATATGGAGCATATGGACTCCTAATGGAGTTTATCTCAACAGAAATGTTTCTACGAGAACTGCTTGATACTCAGTTGCTCAACCTCTCTTTTTCCAAAGAGAGTAGGAATAGAAGGAAAGGGCTAGGACAGGACTAGTGGTTGGCTAATCGCTCTCGATACGCGCCATTTATAGGATAGGATGGGTGGGAGGGGGGAATTCAAGACATCACATACATCCATGCTCTTTGAACAGAAATTCATACATCGATTGAAAAAATAATTTATAAAACTGCCGTACTGGGATTCGAACCCGTGGCCTCCGTAGCTGTAGCCAACGATGTTGACCACTCGACCACACAGGCAAATTTAATTTAATTTTTAGTAAGATTTAACTTTGAAAGTGTTCACTGAAAGACATAAACAAATAAAACATTGAAAAAAATATATGAAAATGCACGTAATGAGCGAAATTGTTTCTGATCATAACGATGTTTACTTTTTTTTTAATTTTATTCCACTAACTGTAAAAATATTATATATTGTTTTATTATAAATGATAATATATTAAAATTATATTGGTTACATTAAAAGATATTTACTGGTCGCTCAAGTATATTGGTATTATAAATATTCCATAGTGTGCGATCCAGCTGTGTCAGAATACCTTGGGGAATTGTAATAAATTGGTTTGATCATGATTGTACGCGCAGTTTTCAGACGCTTCCATTCTACCCACTCTTTAAACTTTTAAAAAGCTATTAGCTAACAACAACTCGGCTTAAAACCATCATTCGATTTTGCGATAACTTTGCGGTAGAGAATATACTTTAATATAAATTTACAATTTTGAAAAAAAATATTACTTCGAAAAAGTTAACCTTTCGAGGAGTGAATAGATCTATACTGACCTAACATTACATTACTGACTTTTTTTTAACATGAATATATTATGTAATTCATACTTGAAGCATATATATGGTCACAGGCAGACACTATTGTGTTGAGTTAAAAGTACGTCCGTACTCCTTTACATAAAAATGGCGCTGATGTTCATGTACGTCCATACTCCTCTTACAAATAGTTCAAAATTTTAAAACTAAATAATAACATTAACGAGCTTCCTTTCTGAATAATTATTCTAGAAATTATTGTAGGTGTAAAAGGGAAGCAGCATAAAAACTGAAAAGGGGTGTCTGTCCTTTGTGGAAATTCATTTTTAATCTACTATTACAAGTTGGTTTCCCACCACCACCCGTTGTGTATGTGCAGCCAACGTTTAATGGCCGCCTTCCACAACGCTATCGACAGAAAAAAAAAGGAGTCTACCCCTCACATTCATGGCCCGAGCAGAACTGCACGGGACTGATTTTGAACCATGCACTAATGTGCTTAAAATAAAAAAATTAAAAAAAGAAAATGTGACTAGCTCAGCCACTTAAATCAATTTGATATTAAGTATCTTGTGTATAGTCCGTACACTGAGAACTCGTCGATGTAGACGAGTTTGACTCTAGAGAGGAATCAAGGTTGTGACGATCCCCATATAAATTGCCAAACTTTTCAAATGCCGTGAAGTTAGCTTTGGTTGCAATCAAGTCAGCGTGGCCTATTGGGCCCGTGTGAGGACGGACCACAGCAAACAATTCTGCTCGTTCGGACTTCATCTCAGGGCAGTCCCACAGAACGTGATTAACGTCCTGCTCGGCATACCCACAAGAGCACTCCGGCCTTAAAACCAACTTGCCCAGCGCGAATAGTTTAGCATTGAACTTGCCATGGCCGGCTAGAAACTGACAAGTCCAATGTGATGGTGTTAGTGATTTTATTGCAAGCCTCCAGGACACGTCCGGGAAGTACTGATACGTTTGACGTCCCTTAGAAGATGCAGCCCATCTGGTCTGCCATATTGCAACGACAGTTGTCTGCACAAGCTTTCTAACAAACGAGCAATAGGTGTGACCCTCAGGCGTTTCCTGGCGAGAAGGGACCGCTATCTGAACGCTCCCTATAGATGTATCGATTCCCTTCATTAAAAGAATAATTGCTCCGCGTAACTGAATGTGCAAATCCAGTGGTAGCACCCCAGCCAGGACTGGAAGCGCATCCGTAGACATTGTCCTGTACGCTTTTGTTAGTGATATTAGTGCAAGCCGTTGTCCACTCAATAATGTCTTCTTTTGTTTTTCCACTTTTTTCTTTTTTTTCACTGTAACTAAGCGTGACACAATATTGATCCAATGCCACATTGACCGGCCGCCACTGATTACAAATATATAATACTCAATACGGTTGATAAATAATTTGAAATAATCATTGAAATGATCATCAATAAGTCTGGAACCTGTCAATATTGATACAACTCTTAAATAATTTTAAATATTTCAATTCATCGCGAACAATTTACTAAACTATCTAAAATATTTGGGTAATTTTCAACACTGGTATTTTTGCATTTTCTAAACCAGTAATTCTGTATTAAAAAAAAACAACACGAATACCGGGTACGGCTTCGGTAATACCGATATTGAAAACTTAAATCCCAATGAATAGTACTTTTTTCATTTATTTAAACTTTTTTTTTAAATTCAGTTACATATTAACATATTCGTCATGTATTGCAACTCTTAATATTGAACAATATGTATATATATAATGTGCGTTATCTATGAGGTTAAGCTAACATAAATTAGCATACAGGAATGAAATTGCTGAAAGACTGACATTATTTATTGTTCAGGGTATTTGCAGGCCCGCGGTAAAATGGCTATGGGAAGCGTTGTTCGACAAAGGGCGGGGTCAACCGCGGGCGGAGAGTGTCATGCACAAAACCACCGCCAAAAGGGACAACAGCATTAATTGAAGCTCCCCACGAGCGTCATGTGTGCAATCAAACGTGAAGGTTCTCAAAATATTCCCTTAATTCCCGTAAACCCTTTTTTTTAATTTAAAATGTATATAAAATTTAAGAGACCATAAAAAGCACGCATTGAAAAGGATCTTTAGAATGATCATCTATTTTCGATCCAATTATAAAACTAACACAAAAAAGATTTAATCAAATAATTTTACTGTGTTACTTTTATATTTTTCCAACTGAAGATATTACATGACAAACTTAAAATATACATCCGAAACGTCATCTTAGTTCTAGCAAAAAGACACAACTAAAAAAAAAATATTGATTTCCAAACTCAATAGGCACCAGAGCTACTTTTGGAAATTGAAATTGTCAAATGAGCTATTTGTTAGTGCGTTCTTTATAAATCGAAAAATATTATTTAAAAAAAAAAAATAGTGAAAATAATGGTATTTACTATCTTCTACATTTTTAATCATATACGACTTTCTGATCATAGCACCGCGAGCTTCCGGTAGCTCGCCAGCGACCTTTTTCGTACAATAAATAGTTTGGATATATATATACATATCTTGGAAAAATAATATTCGTCTGAAAAAAAATATGAAGAAATTATATATTTTTAAAGTAACAAATAATCATAAAAAATCATACTACAATTTGAATTTTATAATATTTTATTATATTCAGTTGCATTGATTTTTCAGCCGTTTTTATAATAGCGATATTTTAGAGACATTTCTCAATTCAATGTAAATGAAGTGATTGATATTTTGCCTTGTCTATGTGAATTTAGTTTGAACATTACGATAGTGCAGTAATAAATTGCAACAGACATACACGTTGAAAAACAAAAATTCCGTTCGGAAAATGCAAACCTTCGCGGCACATCCCCACAAACCCCATCGGTTTTAAACTCGCATTAAATACAGACTATTCTACTTCCCTAGACCTTACAAACCGCACAACCCAAAACAGATTTGTAACTAACCCTAAAAATAACATTGGTATATCAAATGCTTTCTAAAAAGGTCAATGTACAAAGATGCAAGCTTAACCTAGCTTTTACAAAATGAATATTTTAGTAAGGAATAATTTAGAATTATTCCCTTATCAATAAAACGCAGACTGCTTCGATAATTTAAATATACATTTTGGGTAATTGTGTGAATTCAGAATGCAGACAAATAATACATATTTACCACGACAGTTAACGTAAAAAATAGTTAGCAATACATTCACTTTTTAGAATTTCGACAAATATTATAGATTGATTTACCAGAATTTTGTTGGATTATTGGTTAAGAACACATTTAATAGTTTTAGGGAGCACATATAAGTACTAAATGTCAGACAGCAATACAATACCAAATTTCGTTTTAGTATGAATATTTTCTTTTCTGGTTAGTTTATTTTTAGCAAGCTCAGCGGTTTTTAAATTGTATTATGCATAATTGCGTTACGATCAAATATTTTCAATAACGGCAACGTATTTTAAAACATACTACAAATAAGGTTGGATTAAATAATACTGCATAGAAAATATGTTGATTGAAAATTTTAAAAATATTATTTTACATAAAAACCTGTAATTTTAATATTTTGAATACGATTTTAGTTAGCTTTTTAGCTTTTTAGTCAGCCAGAAGTATTTTTTTTAAAAAAATGAATTACATGTCACTCATACTGTATATAAAATCGATTATTTAAATTTGATTATTTGTTTATATAATTATTATTAATTGAAATATAAATGATTTTTATTATCCTTGCAATCCCATCACGAGATTAACTAGAATATTTTTTGATCCGTGAAAATGATTTGCTTGTCTCGCAGATTTTTATTTTTTCACGTAGCTCGAAGCGGAAAATTATTTTTTTTATTGTTTTGCGAAATTTCCCTCGCGCGCTGAAAACATTTCAAATTCAAAACTCGAAGTATTCCGAACAACTTGTCAGAAGGTCATATTATAAAAAGGCATGCCTCAATTATTTTTGTGTTTATACCACGATTTTTTTTTTTTTGTAATAATTTGTTAAAACATCTCGAAAAGATAAATTTAATTCGAAGATTCTCTTTCAGGCAGTATTCAAATAATACGATAGAAGAAGGAAACCACTAATAATTGAGATCAAATTTTATTTTCTTTCAAATATAAAATTTCTTTTCATTGACTAATTCATTTTACTTAAATATTATTCAAATAAGTATTTACATGATTTACTTTCTGTTCGTTAGACAACTCCGAAAAATCTGCATTGGAATTATATATGCAGTTATGTGTACAATTTTGCGCTCTATCATGTCTAGTGATCGTATAATTTCAAATGATAAACTTATAAAAAAAACAAAAAAAAAAAAAAAAATTTTGGGCCTTTACGAGGATATTTTTTAACGTCTCACTACTGAACCTGACTTATAAGTACAACCAATACTGAATACAAAATCTTTTTTTAAAACGGTGCAATAATACGTCATGATAAATATGCAAACAATTAAAAATCGTGTCAACTCTTGGACATGGAGAAGTAATACTACATATATTGGAATTCGCAATGAATGCGTTGAGTACATCCATCATAATATCTAGTATATTATATAAATCATTACGTCCAATTGGTGCGGCAACACGTGTGAAACAGCTGAGCTGTGTGTATTTTTTATTATAATATGCACGACCAAAGCCCCCTATAGTCAAAGCCATGCTATTGAGTAGAAAACAGGTACTTTTTTCAGATGAGCGGGCCGGCGTCATAATTTTCAAAGTAATATCACGTCATTATGAAACCATTTATTACTATTATTTTGAAGCAAATACATATATATATTGTAATTATATATCTTTTCAATTAAATCATTTTTTAAATAAGAAAAAATCACATTTTCTAAGGTTTTTTAATAAAAATCTCTGAGAACAAAAGCAAACAAAGATGCCAAATCATTTTATTTAAATTATTTTTTTTACAATATTTCAATACAGAATATGAGGTTGGATAGTTCATTAAAAAAACCAACGTCATTATTGGGATTTTAATCAATTAATATTAATCTCGAAATTTATTTGTGCACACTGGTTCGTCACTCAATCTTTCCATAAAATTTCTCAAGTCATATCAGTAATGAAAAATCAGTAAGTCAAACCAGGATAGCACAATTCACTTCATTATTTTTTTAATATTGTTATTGATTAAATCGTCATTTACTTGGTATATTGCCATCATTATATGATAAAAGACGCAGCATGTATTTCATAATATCACAATAGGCGTCAAAATCTTATATAATATTATATGAATTCCGCTTGTTACCGTCGTTTATGTAATTTATAATTTATATTCTATATAATTGTGATACTTAATAGTGGAAAGTTAAATTTTATTGGTTTTTACCATACATCGCATATCTTGCCATTCGCTATATTTCTTACAATCATTACTTAATTTGCATATATGGCCCTTCCGATGTATCGTAAATTGTAAATTAATAACACCAACGAATCACAGAATATCCATACGAGAAATCTTTCAAACATACATGTTACATTTAACGAAAAATAAGCTCACAAATTGGAATTTAGAGTTGATGTACGTATAACCGCCATACAATTTGTTAGTAAAGGCAGGGATTCAACGGCCAGCTCAGAATTTGCTGCTTTTCTACAGCACTGCTTGGAACTTAAGACTGCTATGGCACGACTCAACCAAATACCAAAATAGAATAAGAACACAAATACAACAATGGCAGCTGTCAAAACTTACGTGAGACGTCATTATTTTAGCTCAACCAATAGAATATCATGGACACACATCAATCAATTTTAATATGATGATATGGGGGGGTGATTTTCGTACTATCTACTAACGATACACGATTTTTACCGGTATGACATAGTTTTTCAAGTCTCAATATGTCATATAGGAGGATCAAGGTATGTTTATATGCAAATAAATATGGACACCATCACAATAAACTCACTTACTTACAACGTATAATTTTTAATGTATTCACTGACAATGAATATTTGGTGGAAAATCATTATATTAAAAATCAATACACTTTTTCTACTAATTCCACATTTTTAATGCGATAGCTTATTATTAGCAGACAACGTTTAAATTACTGTCAGTTGAGTATCACTTATTCATATTTTGAATCATTTCTAAAAATGCTTTAATATTTACTTTCAAACTTTTTGTAACACCTTATCATTAATCTTATATGGTTTTCTATAAAACACCTTTATGAAAATATATTTTAATAAAAACACAATAATCCTTTGTACTTCATTCCACTTTATTTAATATGTCAGGACCGGTTTCGCTCATTACGAGCATCGTCAACTGAAAATATATTTGTATCAGTTGATGTTTCAAAATGTTCGCGATGAGCGAAACCAGCAGAGATCTTGATAAATATTTAAACATATTTAAAAAATAAAATACTCTTTTGCACTAATTACACTTTATTGTAATATGATCAGGACCGGTTTTGCTCATGAATGTGGAATAAGTACCAAATAGTGATTTTTTTATAAAGATTGTTTCGTTAAAATTTCAACGTTTTGCTTTACAAAAAAATATGATTAAAGAACGTGATATGGCTACTCAGGCAATTATTTATAATCATAGTTCTGACGATGGCGCACGACGAAATAGCTATAAACTCATCTTATAAAAAAATGTAGAACTAAATACTTTGATATTTTTTACCTTATCACAGTGGAGTTCTGCCAAGTAAATACCAATTCAATCAATAAATTGAAAATAGCCAATATGGCTACCCAGGCAATTCTTTTTAATCATAGCTCTGACGATGTACTATGAAAAACTGTTTTTTATCCGTTGAATAAAGAATAAATTATGAACATGTTGTATGATATTTCCATAATTGTTCGCAGGGAAACAAAATAAACCCTAATCCAATCCACGCCGCGGCTTATTTGAAGAGAATCGTCGATTCCTTTTTCACAAAATTCTAATCCTCGACAAAAAATTCACTCCGATAAAGTTACCAGTATGAAAGGTAATCTTCCTTAACAATTCTGAAATCCTGTCCGCCATTATTTTCCACTAACCAAATTAAAGAAAATACACATAATGCTATTTTCCCCGCTCTTTAAGCGAAAAAAAACATACACCGTTGCATAGGTTTGTATATTTACAAAATTCGAAATGTCTCAGTTTCCGCTGAAAAAACATCAAACGGACCAAATGCGCTACACGTATATTTTTAAACCGTTTTTGGTCGTAATGAATGCACTCCGACGCCCTAAGTACGGCCGGTCTGACGCGCAGGGTTACCAGTGTAATAAAAAATACCTTCAATTAAAGTAAGCGGAATTTTCTTTTAGCGCGGTTAAAAAAAGGACGGTCTGGTTTAATTAAACCTTTATAGTCACTGTATCGTGTTATACACTCAAGGTGACCTCAAGTGTAAAATGAAAATCGAAATGTATAGCAGACGCTATTAATTCGTCAAAAACTATAAATTACTACATAAGCGACGTTTCGCCACTAAAAATACAACTATCTTTGATCACAGATATATCCCATCTGTTTTCTTTATATTAAAAACATGATCGTAAAATCACAGGTAGCCAGACAAAACAACAGTGGAAAAATAAAGCACGTACTATTTTTGTCTATTTTGTATATTTATGAATACTTTTTATGGAATATAAATATTTCATATTATAATGTTTTTGCATCTAAGAGTAACTCTGAACAATATTAAATTTATAAATATTTATATTTAACCTAATTATAAATTTATCCAAAAGAGATTAATTAACATTATGCATATTAAATTTCATGCGAGTAAACATTATAATAATTAGGTAACGTGAGTTGTATCCCGCCTGCAGGCTTATCCTTGCATTCTCTTTGACGCTCACGCCAAACACAACAGCACAATATCCTCTTAGTTAAAATAAACAAATACAAATTTTACAAGAGTTAAACTTTGATGATCTCGGAAAATCGGGTAACTTAAATTTAAGGAACCGAGTGGGCAATGCAGTTGTCTTTGGTTGAGGTTTTCACTCTCTCTCAACTAGCCGATCCTAAAAACGGGAAAAATCATAGTCCTTCCTTGGCCTATCTTTAATTTTTTATTCTCTCCAAAAAGAGGTTGAATGATTTCAGCAATTATTGTAGATTAACTTATATTGAGATGACTTTGTGAAAAAGGGTGACTGGTTCAACAAATGTTTGCGAGAATTATCAATTGGTGCCATTTGAAAATGTATTTTCATTAACTTATTAAAAATACTTTTTTGTTTAATTCCACATTTTTTAAATATCGTTCATCGATACAAGATTGTTTATATAAAATTGAGTAAGACGTGAAAGTAAAAGGTGTACTTAAAAAATGGTAAAATAAATATGACAAGAATTTATAAATAATTATCTGTAATTGAAATATTAGAAAATTCTTAAAAATAATAACTAATTATTTATTATCAAAAGTTAAGCCAAATTAAAAATGAATTATACAAGAACAGTAGAATAAGTTATAAGTGTATTGTTTTTTAACATAATGTCTTGCCACCAAGTCTCTACACTTTTAAGATCTATTAATTGTAAATTTGAAATATAGTCGAAATTGACTGATTGTACAAAAAATATCAGATGCAGAATTGCACGTGATTTATTTAAAACGTTCACAGTAATGTTTTAAAAACAATTATAGCTTTTACTTGTAATAATTATTATAAACACGTGAAATCCAGTAATAGATTATTTAGATACAATCTGTGGCGTCTCACGAAGCAGTAGGTGTAAGACATTCTGAATTCATATAAAGGCAATAAAGTAATCTTTTTTTAAAGATGTAAATGGTTGTTGGCCAATAAAAAAAACTGCGAGCCAACCCTGTCGCGAGATACAGAACGGAAGTTGTATAACGATAGTAATAAAAGGAACACTCGTTTACATTCAGTCGCGGGGAGGGGTATTATTCGAGCACCTGAGAGGCTACAATAATAATTCTGTTGAATTAAAGGCCGACAACCTCGCCGTACTAAAATAACCTACACAGAGTTTTTTTTTTTAAATTCTTACCGTACCGAAACGTTCAAGCGACACGCCACATTAATTGAGAACGGCAATCAAGTATTTCGCTCTGATAGTACCTAAGTGGGCAGTTGCGCCCCGCACCCATGAAAAAGTTTTCCACAGAAGGGTTCTAAAAAAGTGTTTTAGAGAACACTAACTCGTAGCAATTAATGGTACTGGGAAAACGTTGTAGTCGAACTTTTTAGAGTCAGAAAACAGAAAATATATTTTTTAGTCAAATAATGAATTTATTATTTTTGAGTGTATTGTTTGATAAGTATTCCGTAATGAAGCGATGGTCGCCGGCTTCTATAACTAATTAACGAGTATTTGCCAGTGGTTATTAATTTAAAATAAAAAAAAACATTTTACATAATTAGATATATATATATTTAATCCATGTCCGCTGCCAATGTGGAGCATATGGCCTCCAAATGGAGGGATCTCATCAGAAGTTTTTTCTACAACCTCTCTTTTTTCAAAAAGTAAGTAGGGATTAGGGATTCCAACTCGGATATCCGGATATCCGATATCCGGATATATCTGGCCCTTTTTAACTATTCGACATCCGGATATTTGGAGAAATATCCGGATAATATTCGTTACAATTTTTAATGAAATATTTTACAAAATCGACGAAAGATGATATGAATACTGGGGTATTTACTACCTAGGAGAAACCATTACTTAGGAGTAGTGTTTTTTTTACCTTCCCCAAACTCGGGTATTATGAATATCTTATCTTGTTATCTTTATACTTAAAAGTTCGACGAACCGGCTCGGACTCGAGCCAAAAAAAACCTTTAATGCCGAAATTTCATTCATTGAAGAAATGCCGTTGTAGTAATCTAATGCAGCTGCAAATTTTCAATATTTTAATATGATGGAATAGTATCTAAATGTGTATTTTCTCTATCTAAGGCATTACAAAAGTGGGAAAGGATTTAGTCAGGATCAGTTGATCATGAAACTTTGATCGTGAAACATCTTCATTTGTGTGCGAGTTCTACAACTCATCACTGAAAACCAAGCAATCGAGACCACTGTCTACATATTAACAAAAGCAGCCGGTAATTCGTTGTTTATTAAAATATGTTGTTTAAAATTCTAATAATTTTATAAAAAATTTTAGCCACGTCAAGACGCTCGGAAGTATGGATTCATTTTATGAGAGAAGATAATAATTTGCAGTCAGCGGTGTGTAATAAATGTGGGAAAACTATTGGATGCAAAGGATCTTCAACGACTCCTATGATGAATTATCTAAAATCTCATAATATTAGCGTTGTTTAAAACACTTCTATCAATAAAACCAACATCAACAGCAACGGAACGAGTATTTTCAACAGCAGGACAAATTAAAACTAAATTAAGATCAAATTTAAAATATGATATATTTAATGCTCTTATTTTTAAAATATGAATTGTTAAAATCTAAATAAATGACTTATATTACAAATTAACTCATTTTTAATGTATTATTTTAGTACATAAATTTATATATGAAGTAATGTTTTGTTATTTTCATACTTACAGAAACTATCCGGATATCCGGATATATCCGGATAGTTTCAGTTTTATTATTCGATATCCGGATAGTTGAAAATGACGAATAGTTGGAATCCCTAGTAGGGATATAAGGATAAAGGCTAGGACAGGACTAGTGGTTAACTAACCGCTCTCGAAAGCCCACCGAAAATCGATAAAAAAAAAAATGCTTTTCTTACTGGCACTCAAACCCGTGAGATCCGGCACGGAAGACCACAACGCTATCCGCTGCGCCAGAGGACGCGAGATATATATTTATATATATATATATATAGGAAAAATTAACACCTTTAGTCGTGAGTTCCTGTTTTTATTTGACAAGCTAACTGTGCGTTAAGACCTGTCATTATTCATTATATTTGCATTTGATGAGAGACGTATTAGTGAAATAAATGAAAGCCAAACTATCAGATACTCAAACAGTTTTTTTTTTAATTTAAATTGTATTTTAATATGTATAGAACATCCAGCGCCCGATTAAATTCTTTGTAACGCTATGTAAGTCTATGAAATCAAAACAATACATATCCTTATGAACTTAAAGCATTTTTTATTGTAAAAACAAAGTTACTATGGAAGAAGACTTTTATTATCGTCTTATAACTATGATAATGACGATGTCACACTCTGTTACATCACGTCATTCATATAGAGACCAGGTACAGCTTCGTCATCAACAAGATAATATTTTATTACAAACAGTAAAACACAACATTATGTCGAGTATGACGACTGATAAATAATTACAAATGGATATTAATTTCATTGAAATCTCTTTATATAAATAGTCAACAATTAATACCCTTTATAAATACTACATAATGGTAATTTTACAATACAATTATATGTTAATAACACGTACTAACATACTCTTTGACTCATTCATACACATAAAATAAAACTTAATACAGAGGTAGCGCCACTGAACCATTCATTCATTTAACATGTTTTACATGTATTTTGTGACTATAATATTACTACAGCAGTAGCGAAGTATCGATAAGAAATAAAGTAACTACTGTAAAATACGGAAAAAATTGTAGCGGCTAAACGATAAAAGTTATTGATAATTAAATCAGAACAACACTATTTACAACATATTTTTTAAAAAATAAGATTAGAAATAAATTGATTATGTACACTCAGTAAAAGGAAATTGTAAGCGAGAGTATTTTCCGGCAATATGACTACCGCATTTCAGGGGAAAGAGAACTTAATGCTGAATTTATTGACGGCATCGAGTCGAAATACAATGATTAATGTGTTTGCAGGGTTGACAATCAATTAATTTTCATATAGGGCGTGTCGCCACATTTCATATTTGAAGAAAAAATACACAAAATTAGAAAAAAAAATCATGATATAAATATTTATAATCCTAGAATGTACAAAATTTATATTATAATGTGAAATAAGATATAAATATTATTATAATAATATTTAGACAAGTGGAAATCTTTCTTGTGGAATACCTATCTAGAATTATTTTTTTAGAGTCTATATAGTCTATAGAGTGAAAAAATTTACAAAAATCATATAGGATTTTGAATGTGATCATATTATGTATGTACTTTCAATAACGTGACCCCTCTCATCACTCGACATCAACTCGAGGAGAGAAGAGATCGAAAATCAAATTTCATTTGATATTTTGAACTAATAAGGAATTGAACCAGGCACATAATGATTTCTATGTGTAATCCTGCCTCATAGGTTTCAAATGTAGTCACTAACTGATCATTAAAAATGTAGAATAATCTTTTTTAGAAGAGCATAAAATAGTCAGGATAACAGGTGATCCAAAATGCAGAATGTAGACATACATGGAACTTTAAAATATTTTGTAAGGAAAATAGAAAATTAAAATGTTGTTTCAAATGAAAAGGTATTGTAAAAATTACGTATATATCACAAGACAAAGTGAATTCCGTGGACGTTTCTTCATTACGTGTAAAGAATATTACATTGAGATTGTGGTAAAAATATACTTACAATTCGGTGGTGTTGCCAGCATGTGTTATTTTTTCGCACTCTGTATTCAAATCTGAATAAGCACTCCGCAAAATAAAGAACCTGAAATTAAATAAAAACATTTGTCAAGAAAGAATTAACATTTGTTAAGAAGAATAATAAGTTCTTTATTATTAGTTAACCCGTAACATGCCATCCTAAAAAATCACGTTCCCTGCCATGATGGCATTTCAGTTTCACTGTTTATTGACAGTATTAAAACCTAAGTTAGAAGCTTAAACATATTTTTAAAAATGTATATATGCTAGAATACCTAAAATGATAAATACTTATCGACAATATTAAGAGAAATATTGAATGATTTAATGGCTCAACTATTTACGATTGCATCATGGGCATGGAGGTGTTAATCTAGTTTCAAATGCAATACTAAATAAAAGATCCAAGATGACTCAATGGCATGTAATATTAATTCTTTCGTCTTGCCATGTGTAAGCTAAGAAAAAGTATATTTTTACTTAAATCATGAAATCTTGTAAAAGTGTTATGGACAATATTTATTTTTTAAATATAATATATTGACAGCTGAAAAGGTTCACAAGATAAAAGAAAAATAATAAAATTGTTAATGTCTGGTAAATGATTCACATCTTATTAAGCATATTCTATCCAAAGGAATTATGATTTAAAAAACATTAAATATAATTTACATAATATAAAACGCAGTGCCTTAATTTTAAAGGTTTAGGTTTCTTGTTTGCGTTGCTAGATTATAATTATGTATTTCCATGTTTGATTGATTTACTTCTAAAAAGCATTTTTGTGTTTGTTTTTAACCCTTCCAATCTGAACATTTGACAACGAAATCAACTATTGATTAACAACCGCTCATTCTTTCCTTATCTAATACAAAAAGGGTGTTAATCGACTAGTTAAAAGATTACGTACTATTGTAGATTTGCTATTGGTAATCCGTTTATTTCTCATTTCGGAGCTGATACTATAATACACAAACGTTATTAAGTATAAAATTTTATGAATAACAAAATAACACTTTATTTAAATAATACTAAAATTACAGTGCTTTGTTATTTCTACAGGTCGTATTGTAATAAAAATATGACATGATATAAAATGAAATATAAAATAACGCATAAAAATTTAAATTAAAAGTAAACAGATTTTGTAAAGAGACAAATGAATTCATTTTCATTATTCTTATGCCATGCAACTAAATGCTAGCATATGCGAATTTATTGAAATGACTCGAGTGTTTCAGGTCCAGCGTTGGGGTCCACTGGTTTAATGTATGTAGAAAGCTAAATCTAATGTATTAACCTACACGATTTTCAACCGCGTCGGATACAAAGGACCCCTTTTATGTATATGAGGGTTTCCTTTTTAAGGGACTCGCCCGCCGTCCCGGTTTTGTTTTTGCGGCAGCGGTAAAAGCCTCCGTATAGTATTTTCCGCTATTGAGGGTATGTGCTACGCGTGTAGGGAAAGTTGACACCGCAACCACACTGCTACGATCAAGCAAATTTATTATCTTAACATAAATTATTCGGTCAGAAAAGGGTTATAAAGTTATATCACTATAAACAAAACTGGAATTGCAACATTACAATAAGTGATTATTAGATCTAACATAATCTATTGTAAATATATAAAGTAAACATACATGACGGTTTAACGTCTTCAAGAAACGATTAAATAATTTAAACTATTTATGTCCAATCAGATTTTTTCACACTCACAAATTAAGAAAAAAGCAATATTTTTATAGTAACTCAGAAATTAATGTTTTTCAATTACAGGGATTACTCTAAATAATATTAAATTAAAAAATCAGTTTATAATTTTAAGGTTAACCTAACCATGATATTAAGCTATCTATTTTACTAGTATTGACAGGGAAGGGGGTTTTCATCCCAAAAGGTTTCATGACAACAAGGAAATAAAAAAATGATTTATCAGTACAACTTTAGTATACAAAATCCTGGATGCTCTAGAACAGTGATGATCAATACGAGGCCCGCACACGGCTCACACGCCTAATAAATAATCTGGCACGCAAGCTTATTACTCAAATTGATAAGAAAAAAAAGGTTATTTTTCAAAATCACAATTTCATTTAGGTAAAGAAGTATTACAATATTAGTATTTGAGTTTGGTAAACCAAGAGTTTTTACCATGATGATTTCATGTCAACTTGTATAAGATTAATAAATTTATCAAGGTGACAAGCGCGCGCAGGGTGGGTGGTGGGGAGGGGGTGAATTACAATTATAAATAATCTATATATTTTCATCATTTATAGAAAAGAAGCATCAGATTTTTTTTAAAGATTAACCTAAAAACATAAAATATTAAAAAAACAATAAAAATACTTTTTATGGTTTATAAATTTGCGTTTTCCCGCTTTCCTCATTTATTTTAGGGTTAAAGCGGTGTGACCCGTACGGATTTATTTTGGCCCGCTGTAAAATAAGGTTGCTCTTCACTGCTCTACAAGAAAACTGGTTCGCCTACATTCACTATCTCTGAAAAGAGAGATTGAGCGACAGACTAAACTTATATTATAAAAAAAAGTTTAGAGGACTTCAGAAAAAACGTAGTTAAACAATGGTATAATGGTAGAACCATATAAACTAGTTTTCATGAAAATTGTAAATGATTCATATCATATCTATAAAGAGTTAGATATATTAGTAAAAACACAATATTCCTTTGTACTTCATTCACGAGCATCGTCAACTGATGCTCGTAATGAGCGAAACCGGTCCTGACATATTAAATAAAGTGGAATGAAGTACAAAGGAATATTGTGTTTTTACTAATATAATGCCTTTCCACCAAGTATTGACAGTGAACACCCTAAAAGTTAGATATTTGTATAATTATAATATATGTTTCGTTAGATACTAAAATAATTATTAAACGCATCTTGATAAATATCATTATTATATGTAAAAAAAATAAACACAACAAAGATAATTATTTTTTTTAAGTTTTTTCCTTTTTTTCAATGAAATGAAACATTATAAAAATATACAATAATAAAATAAATTATACACAAAAAAGTATGTTGTCTGGCAGTCAACAATAATAAATTGATGTACTTGATGGCAAAATCATATATTATCGTTGGGTATACAATCTATTAATAGTTTCCACGATTAGGGCTAGATTCTCTACGGTTTGGATGAGCAATCTGCGATATTTGACCGGGAGAAATCCGACCGGAAAGTCAATTACTAAAGTCGTTTGCGTTCTCTCAGTGAACTTCTTTTCGAAAGCGTAATCCGACACGACAATAAGCCACGACTAATGGAATAACTTTACTCTGGCCTTGGCGTTATTTTGTCTTCGATTTTCGACGACTAAGTGTCAAAGTTTGCAACTTATAGGAAACATTGACGTAAGCCTGTAAATTAATAATTGCACGCGAGAGAATCAAGAAACAAATGTATCGATCGGTCAATATAAAGGTGTAACAGAAAATCATTTATTTAAGGGTAAGTGCAACGGTCGTCAGCGACATCTATAATTAAAGCAATCGTCAAGTGATTTGCTTAAAAACATTCTTGTAATTGATGAAATCCAACCTAAAAGAATTTTCAAAATAAACATGATTCCTTATAATTTAAGATTTCGACTGAAGGACGACTGAATGACGTTTTTTTATGATTTCTTATTATATTCCACTAACAGTTGTCTGTAAAAACGAACAGGGATCCAGTGGGGTGCTTAAGTAGTGACCTCCTATTTTTAAAATAAATAATTGCATCTAAACTTCATTTATTTTTGAATATAGTCAGCACTAACAATAAGTTATAGATTAGTATAGCATTCCTTTTTTGGCATTTAACAATTCTTCATTTGACAGTTACTATTTAGACATTTAATAAGCTGTGAGTGTATAATAAAAGCTGAAAAATAATTAAAAGCTAATGTTAATATTTTTATGTATTTTATTTTGTTGACGTTTAATAAAATGTACAAAAATAAATAGTGCGTTTTAGTCGAGATGCAATTATTAATTGCGAAAAAGCACGCCACTAGCTCACTCTCGTATTTTTTACAGATAACTTAATGTTAATGGGATAAAATAATTATGAATGCTTAACTTAACTGGGAAGTTTTGAAAATCAATTATACGAATAATATTATAAATAAATGACTAAACAATTTGTATTAATTATAGATTTCACTGTAGACCGTTGCACCCTTAAAATGCAGCTGAATGATCGAAAATAAAAGGAAAATAATTTTAAAAGATAATGTGACAAATGACAAGACCTAGAAACGTTCCGAAAGATGGACAATCACAACAATTGTACATTATCCGAATGATTTAACTTAACGGGAACAACTATAAATTATTATGTACCATAAGCAATAAATAATTATTATGAGACGCTTAAATTGATATTAAAATACTGTGTGTCCAAATATCGATCGATCAATCATCGCGTAAGGCTTATGAATGGCTAATTCGAAGGGCACGAAGCGCGATTATTATTCGATTGCAGAATGCGCCGAGATAATACATTTGCAATGTTTTATTTGTTATCAAAGAGGCGAGAGCAGAACGCATGTCAAATCAAACACTTGACAACACACCGGACAATTGAAATGCAAATATTGCGATGATGTAACTTTGCGCATAGAAATAATGCCACTGCGGTTGAGGGAACGCGAGCTGCATAATATGTGAATGCACATAATATATGTGCTAAGCAAAAAAACTTTTCGCAACCTTGATTGATCAAATAACAAGTTTCCAGTCTAAATTGTGAAATTCGGTTAAAAGTACAGCTTCAGGAACGAAGTATATAGGAGTGTTTAATCGCCAGTTCGTACAACGTTTATAATTATGTTAGTACGCTAAAATCCTAACCTTAACCTAACCCTTTTACATTTTTTTTACAATACCCACTATGTAATTTGCTTGTAGAAAATTACGACGACATCGACTACTAATGCAGTTAATCTCAAAAGAAAATTCTCTACGAAAACTGCTTGTTACTCAGTTGCTCAATCTCTTTTTTTAAGAGAGTAGTGGTAGAAGGGTAAGCGACTAAGGACAAGACTAGTGGTCAGCTAATCGCTCTCGCTCAAAAACCGATTATAAAAAAAGATGCGTGGGTGAGAATTTCAAATATCACATAAATATATCCATGCATATATCTATAATTTGATTGAAAAATCAATTTAAGAAGCTCTCTTCTGGGATTCGAAGCCGTGAGCTACACAACCGAAACTAACGACGTTGACCACTCGACCACGGAGCCGACAAAACGTTTGCATTTAATTCATGAAAACACAGGTAGTATACATGTTTGATAGATTATTATATTTAAAAAAAAACTTAGTTTTGGTACAATATGTACCAAGAAAGTACATTTTATTTAAATTTAAGGCTTTCTAGTAATACCTGTCCTAACAAGATTGTTAATTGACTAAAAAGGAAATCAGTGTAGAATTTTTTTAGTAATTTATAATACAGAATACCGAAATTTATCTTGACAAATTTAATGAACATAAAAAAAGTTTATCAGTAGCACAAGAACAAACTGCATTAATTTCAAGTGTCACTCACTTCATGACTTCGATTGACAAGTTAGTGTAGTCATTTTGGTCATTCGTTAAAATTTACATGTCAAGAATGATGAAAATGGTTTTTGCCAATGTAAGTATGTAGTATCCATGAAAACGACAACTATTCAACGATTACGAATGCATTGCAAGTATTATTATTTTGCTACGACGTGCTTAATTTCAATCAAAGATTTTGAATCGCTTGATTGCATTCATAGCAAATATGTTGAGACATTTACAACAGGACCTATACGATATACCAAAGTCTAGCGACATTCAAAGCCCAATGGCAAATTGTTGTGAGAAATAATATTATTATTATAACTAACATTAACAATACTTGAAAGGTGATGCAAGCAAAAATAAGTGAATGCAAATATTCATTCAAAAAATCATTCATTTATGTTCCCGGATATAGACATAATAAATTATATTAATCTAAATTCCTTTTATTTGATTGCATTAGGCACCAATATTTTTTGACAACATATTTAAGAATTTAGAGAAGTAAAATTTGGTATTGCAGCAAACTGTCAATGCGATAGAAATATTTGATTTTGAAATCAATTTATATCAGTCAATATCAACTGGAGTAGAAAAGAATTACCGCTGGGGAAATAAAGGTCAACTTAATCAACCGAATTAATGACTTATTTTTATGTTGGGACGAATTCGACCAGGACTGTTTTGGATAAGAATGGTTGACAAATTTAATATTTAATTAACTAAAACTCTAAACAAATTTCAAGAGGATAAAAGTGTACGACTTGTGCCATTGAGCAATCAATAAACTAATACGGAAACCATAAAAGCTTGATACGAGGACAGATTTTAAAAATCAAATATGTCTTCGACTGCTGTATTGTCTTTCATTCATTTGTTATAAATAAAAACATTTTTTTTACACGGTAGATACGTACCACAAAACAACGAGTGAATAATTGTTTCTCGAATTTACAAAACCGTATTATTTGAAAAAAAGAACTACATTATGGTAAAGAAAATCATGCAAACAAATGTAATAATGACGAATCAATAAGTAAATTACATAAAATATGTTTCATGTGTATTTTAATTATATACGGGGACTTTTTTGAAAGACCGGACATAAATCGCTTTCATTCGTCTACTAAAGCCTTTTGTTTTTTATTCCTACTGTGTTGTTAAATTTCTTGTCATTAGGAAATATGTTAGGGTAATCGTGTTAGAACAAAATAATTCGTATAACAATATAGTATTTGTTCGTTTTGGTGGACCGTGTTATTTCAAAAATGCGTAAAAAAAATAGTGGAGTTTATGAGAGAATGTAAGGTCGAGATTGTGAAATTAAAAATCATCTGTCCATGCCACATGGATATAATTATGGAAGTTCGCAAAAAATGCGGCCTAAATAATTTAAATATTGAGAGTACAATTACCACTGTTTAAAATTATTGAAAAATATTGTAAAATTATGAAATAGTATGAATGTAGTTAAACGTTCGAGGCACACAGTGCAATTCGTTCGAAACCGCCACGATATCTTAACTGTTTCGCAGTGTTTATTGAAAAACATTCGCCGATTTACGATAGGGACGTGCCACAATGTGTCGACATAAACTGTTATTCAACCAATTTACCTTCATGAAGTCATTTAATGCGAACAGTGCCTGTGGAAATCGTTAAAATCATGCCTAGTAATTAGTTTTGTAATCGTACGTAACCGAACTCAATCTTGATACATCGGAAAACACTAATTTATTACACGAAGCCGAATTGCCTATGAGAAGTTACACGTGAGAATTAATTCACGTATTGCGCGTTGGAAATAAATCTAAACAACAGCCAATGAGAATAGCAACATCAAAATATGAAAGCGGATATTATTGCAAAACATGATGAAAATAATTGGGATATAATTTTATATATTGCTATACGACGTACTCGGTTTTTGTTTAAATGTTAAATTGTTCAGCTAAGTTGCTAAAGGTAGATAAATAAATATGGAATTAAATAAGCGATAATTGTACACTCAAGACGATATTTTCGTGGACTAAGTTAATTTGACTGTATGTTTGCAATTTTTTTTTTTTTTCAGAACGTATTGTCGGTTGGGAAATACTGTTTAAAACGAGTCTTTTGCGAGCGAAACGTTGAGAAATCTACGGAGGGTTTCCAATCCCGTCCAATTCTGTGATAACGAAATGTTATTTTTTATTCGAAAATTATTGGAAGATAAAAAAAATCGATATCATATAGTTTGAAAAATCACAGGATTTCAAAATCGTCGAGCAAAAATTTTCTTAATCCCGAATTCCAATTTATACGTGTTGAATGTTCAATCCTGGAATGCGAAAAATAATCCCGGAATCACAAAAATGGTCCGGGATCAAATGCTCTAATTCCTACTCGACTAAATATTATCATGATTTTTTTCAATTACACATTCATTTAGGTAAATATCTCGGGTGTTTGACGCCTGCCTTCTCGAATTGATTTAGAATCAAAAGCTATTTTCGTTTACGTTTGTTTTAATGATCTGAAATATTCAAATATTTTTACGTCATGTTAAAAGCCGTAATTGAAAATATGTTAGCTTCCATTTTAATTTCCGTTATGGAGAGACGTGTGAAGGATTATAATGAAAACATGTGATTAATATGTTTACGTTTCGAAATTTACTATTTAAGGTTGATTAGATTTTAATATTACAAATTTATATAAACACGAGCCTAATTTTTAGATTTAAATTTACACCATTAAATTATATATGAAAATTCAAAAGTAACAAAAACATTGTTGGGCAGCTTTTGGCATAATTTTAACTTATTTCTAATACCATTCAAGTTCACATTATAACAACATGGAGGAGTAAAACACGAGAACAATCCATTTTCAGTTTACAGACGTAATGATGTCATAGCGAATCACATTATTACTTGCGATATTGATTTTCCTATATGGAATATATTATTCTGTACCGCACTAGAAGGAGGCATAGCGAAATGAAAACATATACATTAACTTGGAAACAATCAAGTGATATCGTAAAATAATACAATAGCGAATCAAATCTTAATACTTGCTAATATTTCTCTTGCAAATAGGGTAACCTCATTTGCGGCACAGTATTTAAAATTCGAATTACGGAAAAATAATCGTTTTTGTATTGTTTATCCTGCCTGTCCGAATAATGTTTAATTAACAAAATTAACAGCAATTTTCATTGTACATAACTGTGTATAACATATACACTTCGGAGTATAAATGATCCAAATCCTAAGTGGACGCCGTTAAAAATTGAATAGTAAGGCACCATCGCCGCCACTACACCAACTACCGCCACCGTAAGAATGTTCTCGAAATAACAAGAAAACCGTTAAAATTTTCTCAAAAAAATATATTGAACGGTTAATATGAATGCATAGTGATCACGTGTCATTTGTTGTTTTGTAGCTAACTGTATTTATTCTAACAGAAATCTCAGTCTTCTGCAAGGGCTCGGCGGTAAAGTTGTGATTTGGCATTTCGTTAAGCACTTTGTTAAGAAATGGTTAAATTTTATTTTTCGATTAAAAACAAAATTAATTGAATATGTATGAAAGTTACGTTTAGTTTGTAATAAATAACATATTCGGAACACTCTAAAGTAAGTTTAAATCTTTAATTAATATTTTTTAAGTGATAAAAATAGAAAATATTGCGTGGCGGTGATTGGACCCATAAATTATTATATGGGAACCAAATACCGCCACCCCTGGCGGTAATAGAGTTTGAAAACATTGAATTTTTGAATGTAAATTATAAGTATTTAATACATTTTTCAAATATTAAAGTGAACAACACAAGTTATATTTGTGTTGGTCCAATCACCGCCACTTCTACTGTACATTGCTCATCCCGTAAAAGCATCAGCAAAAATATAGTGGCGGTAATAGGGCATTGGCCATGGCGGTGATAGGCTCCACATAAGCATATACAAAAATGCAAATTTAAGCTTGATAAACTTAAATATTGCAATATTTTTCATATAATTTATAAAGAAAATGATTAAATAAGCATAATTTGTTTCAAAAATACCAATGCCGTAATAATGTAATTGATAAAATACAGCTTTAATTTAATTGGCGGTAAAAGGAACCACAATCGGTAATTGGGTCATTATTTTACCTTAATTTTCAGATATTAAAAATTTATGAAATATGGTTGGCACAAAAAAATGTTTATACTCCGTGGGAGTTCCGTACTGGCAATAAGTAAAAAATATAGTATACCACGTACCACATTGCGTGATAAGATTAGTGGTAAGTATAGGGAATGAGCTAAGTCAAGATTTCCAATAATGAAGCCTCAGTTACAGGACTCTGTCGCAGAACTCACCAAAACTCTAAGCAGAGAAAATCCATTTACTGGTGGAAGACCTGGAAAGAAATGGTTTAGCTGTTTTTTTTTAAAAGACATCCGGAATTGGTGCAAAGAGTTTCACAGAACCTTACTTCGGCCCGATCAAAATTAACAGAGAGAAACATCAAGAATTGGTTTCAAAAAATTAGGACCTACTGCCGGTATATAAGCACCCACGACTTACATTAAGTAGTTTGATATTTGATTACTTATAATAAATACTTAAATATTTAATTTTTATTTTAGACGAGACATTCTTCGATATTTTGGAAAGCAAAATAGCGCCTTCCTTATTAACAGAATTTCAAAGTTCTTCTTCGGATTGGGACGGTGATCTTCAGCACAAAAGTTTATTTGAATTGTGGCACAAAATAAGCATCAATAAGGATCCGCTTTCTCGTATGACCAACGATGTAACCAATCTGGACGAAAGTTTTCGGTTCAAAGAAGGTGACGTTATTGACCTGATCGTTTTAAATGATGGTACAGTCTTAATAGCTGATGACAAAATAATGAAAAAACTGGCAACCCCACAGAAGCAGCTTACACCTAATCCAGTACCTCACCAGGAAAATTCAAATGATACAATGTACCCAACGCCGTTTAAGAATGCACTGTATTGGCCAGAAGCTGCGCCACAGTCTAAAAAGTTAATAAATTTGAAGAAGGTCACTCCTGTTGTAGCAACTTCAAAAGAATTTCTTGCACATCTTCGAAATCAAAAATTGGACAAAGACATGAAAGAAAAGGATATAGCTGAGAGACGGCTGAAAAGAAAATTAAGATTCGATGAAAAGGCAGCAAAACAACAGAATTCTGCAAAAGTGGCTAAAGTACACAAAGAAATTATGGCATCATTTGATACTGGCGATTACGTTGTTGTGACCTATGAAGGCGAATTGTTTCCTGGTCTTGTTCTAGGTAGCAATACAACCGATAATGAAGTGCAAGTTAAGACCATGACAATGGCAGGGTCAAACTGGAAGTGGCCTGCGATCGACGATATTTTAAATTACCCTGTTGCAGATATTGTAAAAATTTCTACGCCAACGTTGACTAATATTAGGGGATTTTATTCCGTCCCAGAAGTGGTATCTTTAAAAAAGAAGTAATACTTAACCTACTTGCCTAATTTCATCATAGTATGTACTTATATAAGTAAGTACCTATTATTTATGTGAATGCCAATGAAGGTGCAATTTTTTATTTACAAGAATGTGATTTTGATTTTTTTTTTGTATTAGGAATGTGTTTTTTTATATAAATAATTTAAGTACATACCTAGGTATAATAGGAAACATTTAAACATAGGTACATAAATAAAATGAATTTAATTCGAACAAACATTATCTTTAAACGTGTTTAAAATGGCTTTAAATTCATATGGCGGTAGTTGGTTCCTGCTTTGGCGGTAATTGGATAAAAAAAAAATTGGGTGGCGGTAATAGGGAACAATTCTTCAATGAAAAAACTTTAGTTAATTAATTATATATAAAGCTCATCCTCATTATTGCTTTATACTTAAATAGGCGATAAATAACAGTATAGAATTAAACAAGAAGTTTATGTTTTCGTTAAGAAATATAAGAAATACACACAAATTTCTTAAATCAAGCTACTAATGTGGCGGTAGATGGTGCCCTTACCTTACTAAAGATAAAACAAAAATACAATGGTGCAAAAAAGTACCTCCTTTGAACAGGTTGGGTATTTTTATTCCGAAAACACATTTTTTGCAATTTAGTGGTATGGTTGAAAATCTGTGTGAAACTAACGCACACATAAGTGAACTCAATACTCCAAGGTGTCGTTGGTAGGAAACGTAGGGCATCTATAGACGTGATGTTTGATCACCCTGATGATGCTGTGGTAACAGTAGGTTTTTAAAGTGGTCAGTCGTATTTTTTTTTTATCTATAACAGCCAGCGGTGAGGAAGCTGCGTTCTCTATCTAGGTCATCCAGAACATATTTTTTCATTATTTTGTAAAAGAATTAAAATATATTTTGAAGACTATCTAATTGGAGATACAAGATTGCATTTCTAATTAACGAATGCTATTTTCCGACATGAAAGGCGTCTAGTGACAAAAAATATATTATCACATTTTGTCAAAATCAAAAAAAATGCGCAATTTTACACCAATTGAGAAAATGTATAGCTTTCAAAAGTAAGCCTACAAAAAAAGGAAATCTGGTTCATTCTGATATCTGGTATGTACGATTTTATTTTGCTAGTCTTTATTCAATTGTATGGTTTGTCAGCTAATAAACGATTTTTTTTATTATTACTTAAGGGAATTTATAACTTATAACAACATTGTTTGCCACGAATATTAAAATTTTAAATTTCGCTTTATGTAACTAGACGCTTCAATTGAAAAGGTTGGACCACAACAAAATCAAGTTTGCATCGCACGGTATTTGAATTTCGTGAATTCGGAACCAGTGTCGACAGCACGTTATCCTGGTGCTCTGACAGCCCAGCTACGGTATAATTCGTGTGTGCAAATTTCTGCGAACAATTCGTGCCCGACTATAAGTCACAGTGATTTATATGCACCGTGTCGGATTGTGATGACAAATTCAGTCCGTCGACTGGTAACTAGAAGAGCTAAAAATAAAAATTATCACAGGCGAAGGCGTGTCAAGCGTGCTCGGACCGCAGCGAACACTTTGGGGGATAAAACACATTTGGTCTGTCAGCAGCCAGAGAGTTCAGAGTGGCCAGAAGCCGGCCGTGACACCAGGTGGCGCGCTTCATTTCCCGCCGGGACGCCGACCGCAGCTACGACTATAGAATATTTTTTAAAGTAAATTTAATATAAAAAGCACGATTTTTATGCTGTCTATAAAGTAGAAATGATGAATGGTTATTTTCTTACATGTTAGGCTGACATAAAGAAGAAAGAACAACGGCAATGACTGGAAAATTGATTTGTTCGGTCATCTGAAACGAAAATTAATTGACGTCTTTTCTTCAACTTCAAATCATTGATAGAAATTTAAGCGTGTTATACACTCGAGACTTCAATGATACGAAGGTGGCATAGTAAAAAATAAATGTAACTAATTTAAGATTTCGATTGAATGTGCTTGGTGGAATTTCATTATTAAATCTGAATCGTTTGAACTATTAACATTAACACAAATTTTGTCACAAACGACCCGGGTTTCGCCTTTCGGCATTTTCAGGCGTTCAAGTGCACGGATAAACTTGAACTGACCGACTATTTTTTTACAAAAATATAATTCTATTTCACCAATAATTTGCCGTGACAATTTTTACAGAAATTTTAACCTCTCCGTTATATAAATCTATCATCGCCATAAAACTTAAATAAAGATCTCTAGTAACTTAACACTAATTAATGTAAAAGAGCATATCGTCGATGCACATCAAAGATAAATAAGTCATATTATGAGATATTTCAGACGGGACAAAAATCGGTGACTACTTAGTCTTAAACAAATTGTTTTGACCTCATTTGATATAAATGCCAACGTTTCTCATTTCAGCTATGTGCTCTGATATATTTCAAAATGCAAATATGGTCCACGAGCTAGAAAGTCACGTAAATTTACTCAATTGAAGCGACGAAGCTACATGTTCGCAGGAAACAGTGAAGTCATAATATTGTAACAAAACGTTCAGCGTGTTTATACAGATAGCCGTAATAATAGAGCCACCAACCAGGCAGGGCTAAGCATATGTTCATAATAAAATATCGATCCAGTGAATGGCATGCAGCATTTTTTGTACAACACTTACGATATGTTGTTTAGTTGCGACAATTAAGGACTGTTTCCCGAAATGAATTAGGTATCCACAAAATTATCAAAAAGAAAATCGGAAATACTGAATTCAAGAGATCAATAATACTATAGATTGTAGTAGATGACTTGATAATTTATTATTGATGAATCGGCTTGTCGTAAAACGCAATGTTGTATTTTAAAGTAAGTTAATTTTTAAATAAGGAAATATCCACATCAACTAAAAAGAATAAAATTCAAATTTCGCATACCCATTTCCTAAGACACAATTTTATATGTACATATATAATATATTCTGTAATAAATGGTTAACATACCTCTTATAAACAAAGGACAGGAAAAAAAATATTTTTCCCGGAACGAAAACCGGAACCAATGTATATTTTTTTCAAACGAAACGAAAGAAAATAGCAGTTCGAAGCCGATTCAATTTCGTTGCCACCGTGACCAATTAATAAGAAACGATCGCCAAAAATATTTGACTACTCAAAAACAGTACCAGGTTTGATATTTAGTAGTAAAAAAAATAAAACGATTTGAACCACTTAAAAAGAATACAAATTTAAGGCAATTTGTCAGTTGAAGATAACAATCTAGAACTTGATATTCATGTGATCAATTCGAAATTTGTCACGATAACATCAAACATAAGAGTTTGGATTTGAAACATAATATATTGAGCAGTACGAAAGCATTTATTGAATAATAATTTCAATAATACAAGTTAAACAAGTACTAGATACTTCGGTTATCGTTAATCTGACAAATTTATTCACAACTAGTTACGTATCTACATATTATAATTGAATTAAAAAGGCAAAAACAGTTTTCGAATTAATTATAATTAATACAGAGACGTCGGATTGATAAGGCGTATGTTAACGAGATCGGACAGTTTGTTTTGTCGGTTGGACAGCAAATTTGTTGGATCGTATCACAGCATTAATTCGATTAATTTAGCACAAGTCTAGTGAGTTGTCAGTAGGCGCGACTTTGCATGACGTGACCGTGCATACTAGTATTTTTATACGATGCTATTTGCAGTCATGCAGGAAATTACTGAGTATCTAGGAACAACGAGCCAATCCAATCAATGTAACTCGTTATAAGAAGAGATAAACGAATATTTAAATAATCTTTATGGATAAAAAGCGGCACATTTTTAAAGTGGAATCAGTATATTTTCCTATGTACTAAAAAAAATCAGTGGTCAAAATGCTAAGTGTTTAGAACCTGGATAAAATGAAGGAGACCGAGCACGACTTAGACTGAAGCGTTAACGAAAAAAATAAATGTATTAAAACAATATTCGTAAACTATCTGATGATGCTTCTTAAAGAGGCGAAAAAGTGGAGTAATAAAGTTAGTATATTTAATTATATATTAAATATAAACTTCCAGAAAGTTACCGTCAAATCCATCGAAACTATAAAAAACGTATTTTAAATTTTACTACACGATGTAATTGAACCAATTATTAATCTTAACAGAATTTCTACGACAATTTTTCATATAAAACACTGAAGTATCTTTTATTGATTCTGTCTCCTAGTGAAGGTTGTCGATCATATTGTTATACTTATCTCTTTCTTAGACCAGTCGGATTGGATCAGCAATGCCTAGAATTATGAGGCTATGAGACAGAGAACTTGCTGGCTTCAAGCTCCCAGTATACGTTGGCTGAATCATTTTTTTTCATTTCAAAGTAATACACCTACGCACTATTAGTAATACAATGCAGTCTTATAACATGAGCATTTTCCCCATCTCTAGTCTAGACTGAAGTCAGACTTTAGTAAACTTCTTATCCATTTTTTTTTGTACAATATTATCATTTTGTATGCATAAGTAGTATTATATAAGTTGAATTTCACCTTGCTAATGCAATGAACCGAACATTTGATATTGAAAATTGAAGGAAATTTATCATCATATGTTTACAGCGAGATACATGTGTACATATTTCTATGTCATTTATTACAGAGTTAAGCATGTGGGACTAAAGTACAGGTTTGTAGAAAAACATATTGACGCATCATCTATCTATCTACCGTTTAACAAAAACGTGCGACTTCGTACCAAAGTTGACATTTTTTACTGACTTTATAATACAACAGCAGATTGCATGCGTTCGATCAAAGGGGAAAAAAGCACTTACGGAATGTCACGGGTACAAGGGGGCGGGTGTGGGTAGTGCATTGAATCGGAAATGATAGGTGGCGTGGAAATCGGCCGAGAAAATTGTACCAACAGCTAACAGACAGACAAAGCGATTGTTCCTTCGCAAATAACGCCGACGTACTATTCCAGACGAATGTTCCTGCTATAGGGTGGTTGACATTTGTATCATTAATCTACTTTATTTGAGGCGTATCGTCCAATTTTTTGCCACAGTGCCATTAATATAAAATTTATTTTTGAAATGACAAAACTGATTTTGGCATTAAAATAACATTTTAATGCCAAAGGAAGAACAAAATAAAAACAGTTTGTATATTAAATATTTTTTTATTTACTACTGAACGTTTGAACGCTTCTTTTGTAACGCTTCTTTTCTAAAAAGGACGGTATCAGAATTAGTTTTATGCAACTTTATCTGCACAAAGGAGTCGATAAGAAGAACAATTTATTCATTATTTGGATTCACAGTTAAGCTAATGTTTTCAATAACTTATTTCACATTCTAAAACAAAAAATCCTTCATTAATTGCCACATCGTAGATGCGAATGAAATATGTATTTTTTTAGTTTTAAGATGTTTGTCAAATGCCAGGAATAAAAAAAAATATTTGTAAAAAATGTGAATATTTCCACATATAATAAACATGAAAAAGAGTATTTTTATTTTTATCTTTATAAGTAGTGCATTTTATTTTGTCTAATACATTTTTTTTAAATTGTATTTGAAACAAACAGCGAGGAGTTCGTGTAACTTCAGACTTGGTAGGGAGTCCGTGGAAGCAAAAAGGTTTGCTGAACAACGGGCCTAGTGGACGAGCGCCGAAGGTATTCGACTACTGGAGCTGTACTTAGTTGGTGTTTAGATAGAATAGTAATTGTATAATTGACTTATCATGAATACATATAGATATATTTGATATACCATTTCATGCTAATTACAAACATTGTACTGAACAACAAAAAATGTATCAAAAGATGTACACACTTTACATGTATGAAACTATGTAAGGTAACGGTTCTACTGGTATATTGAATAAAAAAAATACGTAAAGGAATGCTCACAGTCTGTGAAATGTCATGCGGCGATGCTTTTATTATTGCTTGCATTTTCCCTCCACTGGGAAATCATGAACATAAATTTTCTTGTTTCAAAAGGACAGACTATTAATATTGACAAAAAGTATGATTGAAGTGTAAAGAGCGTTTGAAACGCTGTTTTAAAGTTTTGCGCAAATATTCTGAAAACACGTCATACGACTATTGAAAAGAATCTTTGCATTACAATAATATTTGAATTTATTCAATGAAGAATATTCTGATGTTTTAGTGCAAAATATTAATAATGACATTTACACAAAAATGAAGCGCTATTCAAATGAAAAATATGTCGAAGACAAAACGGTGTATAAAATTCGTCGGAATACTGCCAGAAAACTTTAAGTCAAAAAACCTTGTTTTGAGATAATCGAATTGTCGTCAATGAAGCGTGGCCGTAGAAATGAATAAACAACAATTGACAAAAATGTTAACAGTTCAAACACGATAAGTCGTCTAGCAGTATTTGAATAGCTATAGAAATAATAAATATGTACAGCTAATAAGCGTAAAGTGATTAATAGGTTTCTCTCAGTAATAACTTCCAAATAAATCTACTTATTTCGTATAACTTCTTTAAATATTGACATAAATAAATGTAATATGAGTGAGCTTTTTTTCAGACGAAAGACCGTGCTTAAATTTATCGATCTACATTCATAAGCCAAAAATTTACGATATAATATTATAGTATACTCCATTTTTTTATTTATACATTAGAAACTTTTCATGTATGAAGATCGTTTTCATTTATCCGTAATCCAATATGTCCAGCATTCAGGAAATTATAACTTTAAATACTTAACTAATATACGCATGTTTTACATGAAACATTTGAATTATGTCAAAAACACGGTGATTTTTCGTCCCTTTTTCTTTCCATTTAAGTAAAATATTGAAAAATAATTTAAATTAATTACCATAATATCAACCGGAAACGAGCGAAAATGGTTGTGTTAAAAAGGGTTGTAGGTCTTTGCGTTAGTTTAGCAAATGATAATTGCGTGCAATGGTGTGGCTTTGGCTGGTCAAAACATTGACAGTGAGAAAGAGTTGGTCAATTTGTCACCTATGTTTGCGTCGGACGACTCTCTGTGCTCTTGGGCAATGATTAATTTCACCGACCGCGTTCATTACGGCAATTATACTTGATTGAAAACATTAAGGCTAGAAAAATTCTATTCGTTTTGCAAGTAGTCATTATTCTTTCGCTCGCGGGGTGTTATAGCATTATTAAGTGCTCGGCAAGTGTCATATCGAGTATAACATCATAGACACCATTGTGTAACATTTGTTGACAAACTGATACTATCACCTCGGTAATCAGGTGGATAAAAGGTTTTCTGTTTTATTATGTCTGTGTCTCAACGTACTATAGCAAATATAGCAATAAATTCAACAATAAAAAGACGAAAGATTTTGGTAAAACGTCACAGGTGTAAAACACATTTTAAATTTAAAATAATATTCAATATGTTAATTATAACTATAATAAAGCGGTTACTGCATCTTTGATAAAAAAGCATTATAAAAATAGTCAAATGAGATTGTACGCTAAACTATTTTATTAAACCATCTCTGTGCTATGACTTGAATTGGCCGGTTTATAGCCATACCGAAATACAAACTGATTTTTCATTTGGAGTTAATATTCGAAACTGATACGCATGGATAACTATTAACCCTTTATAAAATAACGTCAAAAGATTAATATCAGACTAAAATATCAAAATAATAATATAAGACCTGTTCCAATAAACAATTAATAAAATCTATGTTTAAATAAAAGGTTACTCAACGTAAATCTATGTCAAGTATATTTATTCTCATTTTGATTATGTTTAAAATAAACTCAATATAGAATCGAAAAATCTTAAATTTTGAACTTCTTTCCATTATAGGATCCTTTTCAATAAAATAGATTTCTAATTTTATTGCCAATTCCAAACCGTCATCTATCGTTTTTAATGTGAAACATGTAGCTGCTTCGCTGCAACTGCTTTCTGTGTCGTTAATTGTGGTGGGTTCATCTAACATTTCGACTAATTCTTCTTCGTTCAACATACGATCCTCCAATATTTCTTGGATGTCATGAATATCCATGTCATTAAAACCTTCTCCACCAATACCACGACAAATGTTTATTGTCCTTTGGTATTCATCTTCTATTGGTGGTAGAAGATTTGCTCCAGACACTACTTCTGGCCATAGTTTTTTCCAGCAAGAATTCAAAGTTGATTGTTTTATTTCTTTAACGGATGCAGCAACAATATCGACACAATTTCGAATAGAAAATTTTTCCAAGCTTGAGTAAGTGTTAAATTTTCACCTTGATCGATGTCTTCTAATATTTTTTCAAATGTTCGACGAATGTAATAGGCTTTGAATGTTGAAATTATACCTTGGTCTAAGGGCTGGATTAAAGACGTAGTATTTGGTGGTAAAAATAATATTTCCACATTAGGATATTTTAAATCGAGCGGATGTCCTGGTGCATTGTCCAATATCAATAATATTTTAAAATCAAGATTCTTTTTTCTCATATAATCTCTTGCATCAGGTATAAAACAATTGTAAAACCAATCTTTAAAAAGAATACTTGTGGTCCAAGCCTTTTTATTGGCTCTCCAATAAACAGGTAAATTCTTTTTTTCATAACCTTTTAGTGCTCGGGGGTTTAAGGATCGATTAATAAGTAATGGCTTCATTATGGAATCTCCTGAAGAATTAGAACAGAATAGTAAAGATATTCTTTCTTTTGCCACCTTGAATCCTTTCGCGTGTTTTTCATTTTTTGATATGTAGGTTCGTTGCGGCATCTTCTTCCAATACAATCCCGTTTCGTCCGCATTGAATATCTGGTCTGGTGTGTAGCCCTTATTTTTTATAATATCTGCGAATTCTGGAACAAATTTTTTAGCAGATTCTATATCAGCTGACGCAATTTCTCCTCGAATTTTAATATTATGTAGTGAGAATCGTTTCTTGAAATTTTCAAACCATCCTCTACTAGCAGAAAAATTGTGAGATGAGTTTTGATCTTCCAATGATGATTGTTCAGTTCTTTTTAAATTATCATAAATTTTTTGTGCCCTCTTTTGTATAATGCTTCTGTCCATAGGAATGTTTTTGTCATTGCAGTCTTCTAGCCATATCATAAGAGCTCTTTCCATTTTTTCTATTATTACTGAGCGTATGCGGGAAATCTTTGTCGCACTGACAGATGATCCTGCTGAAGCTATAGATCTAATTTTGTTTTCATTGTTTTGTATCGTCCTAATTGTTGCTTCATTTAAATTAAAAATTTTAGCAAGTGATGACGGCTTCTCCCCCCTTTTAAGACAATCTAGGATATTTTTTTTTTCAATAGAAATAAAGTTTCTCTTCTTTTTAATTTTACATTTTGATTATGTTTAAAATAAACTCAATATAGAACGAAAGAATCAGAAGCAATCAAAGTACTTTTTAATATGTGATAGGTTAAAATTCATATATTTTTATTTATCTTTGTGTGAAAATACTACACGCTTATCTTTGATAAGTTTCATAGAAATAAAATGAGCAGTCGAATTTTATACGCAGCCCAATTACGAAGAAACCAATTAAAATGAATGATTGTCGGCGAGATTAGTAAAATGCTGTATTAATTAAAATTTTAATAGCAACAATGCTATTTTTGAACTAGACCAGCAAGAAATATATTGAATTTTCGAAACAAAATAAATCTATAAAACAATTTAACCAAAAACAAAAAAAATACAAATACTGTTTTTGAGGTAAGAGATTTGGAGTTATACGAGTAAACGACTAAGAATTATCAATATTAATAATTCCAAAAAATATAATACATTGCCGTATAATTATTATTTAACAATTCCTTTATGTATAAATAAATAGCATCCATTTTGTGTATATTTTAAATAATAGTTCTTGTTGAATAATTATCTATTTCTTAGACCATATTCGTGCCCTACTTGAAAGTTTGAAGTATTTGTATTTTTTGTGCATAATCAATCTAATGACGCCTGCTGATATTCTAGGATGCTGGGATCTCACTGGTCGGGTGATTAACTGAGGTGTGCGTAGCACGTATCCTAATCAAATACTGCATCTCCCAGAGACCAAGAACTGCTTGGTCCATTCTTCTCCATTTAAATAAATAATTCTTTAGAAAGTACTACATTTTAAAAAAATCAAACACAATTTGCAGTACATACTTATTTCAGTTTAATATAACGACACGTAACGTAGACTGGTTTCGCCTAAGCAGTGAGCAAAGAAATCGAAAATAAATGAAGTGTTGAAAATGCTGTATATTTTCTGTTCGAAATGACAGTTAACATCAGTCAAAACTGATTTTCTGACGTATCGATATAAAAATATGTATGTATCAACGGTGTATACGAAATTTTTCAACCTCATATGATGTTATTGGATAAATCAGGATATGAAAACCTAGGTGGTAATGGCATGAATACAAATTGAACATAACTGACATGTCAAAAACACTGACATTTCGGAAACTAACGAAGGTTTTCAGACAAAGGCAACAATTTTAACTTTTAATAATAATATATTATATGTTATAATAGATATATCGCATGGCCCTTTTGGAAATTTTATTTTCAGGTGAGCATCACGAAATTGATATGAATGTATAATATGAATAACAACTTTTCAATAACTTATTTCCCATTTTTCTAACCCCTGCTGTTCTATACTTAAGCGGTTGGCAACATTTATCTTCAACAGAACAAAAAATGAGTAAGGAGGCATAAATGTATTTACAAGTAAGATGGACACTGAATTGGTAACACGTTATAATTATTTATTAATTTCATAAGCGGTAAGAAAAAATGTATTTTTGCTATTGCTGGAATTTCAATTTTTCGCATTTAATAATATACTACATATATAATTTATTTATTGAATTGGCTTTTACTTGGTAGAACTCAATTGAAATAAGGTGATTAAAGTTCAAAGTAATTTATATTAACTAATAGCGCAATACCGTTACAAGAAGCGTATGTAAATAATTGGACATAATTATTTAAAGTTGAACTAATTTCCTTTGAATAATCCCATATGTGTTATCGTTCAGGGAAACACTACAGTCAATCTATTACGTTTGATACTATATTTTACAATATAATTTAGGACAGAGGTTCACAAAGTGTGTCCCGCGTGACTTTTTGACGAGTCCCGGGAGATTTGTTTTCGATCTATATATATTTTTTTTCACACGGAATAAAATATGGCTTTAAAAACATGCACCAACAAAAATGAATGGTCCGGCATGTTGATTTAAACATACTCATCAAATGGTTTCATTCTTTGGAAGTATATATTTATATTTGTGAAAAAAATTTTCTACAATGAGCTTAATAAATAAAACGTAAGATCAAAATTAGCAGCTCACCATATCGTTTCTGCTTTGCGTATTCACGTCACAAAATTTGAACCTAGATTCCAGGATTTAGTTTTAGACAAATAATTGCATAAATCCAGTGAAGAGAGAAAAAATGCCAGTATATATAGCTAAGTTAATTAATGTAAGTTTAAACATAATCTGATAAGGGCAAAATCCGAAATAGCTATCGACCATATATAAAATAGTAATTGTAGAGCTAAAATATTATGCTTGATATTTTTTCGCCCTATCATATACAATTTAACTAGAAACAGTAATAACTATTACTTAAAATAAATGTGAACATTGATTTTGCATTTTCTTTGAAAACTTAGTAATTGATACATAGTTCATTATTTTATATTTTAACCACCTGTTTTTAATTTATATACACTTCATCTTCTCCAAATCTTAAATTTCAATTTCATGTTTTAACATATCTTAAATCGTATTTTAAATTAAATTTTGACATTTCAAAACATCTCGACACCATTGTCCCTTGGCTCTGGGTGCTTATAAAAAAAACAATGAAATGGTGAAACAATGCAAAAATTTGGACTAAAAGCTAGAGATACTTTACTGTTTTTCAATTCATTAAAACTTCTCAGGGAAGATTTTTTTATTTGAAATAGCTTATGAGGTACTGTTTTGTCTTCGGCATATTCCAATCAGAAAAAAAAAATAACATTCAGTATTATCGAAATGCCGCAGGCTGGCAACCCCTGATATTGATAAATAGCAAGACCAACCAGGGATTGTTTAATTAAACAAAAACATTTTACCCAGAGCAATATGCTTCACTGTGTAACTATGAATAGTATTATTTACTGTGTTTGCATACTTATCCCGCAACTGAGATATTAAACAGAACCAGATTAGTTTGAATTTCGTTAAAAATCGCATAATACATTTCGACAAAAATAAGTATGCTACAAATTTGGTCTCCGGTAAATTGCTCGACTGCTGTGGCTCAGTTGGTAAGAGCTTGCTCTACCGATCACGCAGGTCTGGGATCGATTCCCGGTCAGATCACAGTGAATTTGAGAATTATTCAATTCAAAGTTGTGATCGAAGACTGGGTGTTTGTGATGTCAATTCACATCATTTCCTCTCCTCCAATCCTTCTGATCCTTTAATAACTGGGCGTAGAATAGCGATTAGCCAACCACTAGTCCTGTTCTAGCCTTATCCTTCTTTCCCTACTCACTTTGAAAAAAGTGAGGTTGAGCGACTGAGTAACAAGTTTTCGTAGAAAAAACTTTTGTTAAGATACCTCCGTTCGGAGGCCATATGCTCTACATTGGGAGCGGACATGGATTAAAAAAAATGCTCGAATGCAATTGCCCGAATGTACAATTCCTCGAATTAAAAATTACTCGAAATGCAAGTTTCTCGACATGCAATTGCTCGAATTTGGTTATTTAAAATTGTTTAATAAAGTTTCGTGTAATATTATTAGACAGTAATTTATCACTCGACATACTATATATAACACCGTATGTACTCTTAGTTTATAGCCCGAGCTTTTTATCAAATTGCATATTTTTGTACTATGTATCATAGCCTGAAGCATTATTCTTTTTTAGGAAGATATTAAAGAAATACTACCTATTCAAGACAGTATTATCGACTGTCACAAGTAGAGCCCAAAATCAATCTTGAGAAAATGTTTATGAATATATTTTTTTTTTAATTATTATTGAGTCAGAATGAAATCTTCTAGAAAAAATGGTAAAATAAATATGTCGGATGGCGGTTATTCAATTAAAAAAAAAAACTGCATTAATAAAAATCATAAGAACAAATATAACGTAGGTGTGATTGGTAAAAGTGGAAAAATAAAAGTGTTAACAAAACAAATCTTAAATAAATAGTAATTACTTTTATATGGCATAGAAAGAAAGGGCTAAAACAAGATAAGTGGTTATCTTATCACTATCGCTACGCTAAATTTTTAGTATAGAATGGGTGTTCAAGAAATAACATAAATCCGTGTCTTCAAACAGAAATCCATAAATTGTTTGAAAAATAATTGATTAAAAAGTGTACACATTAAGATTCAAACCCGTGACCTCCGAAAACAAAACCAACGACCTTTTCCACTCGACCACTGGCAACTTAAACAAAAAATATATTTTTATTATAAATTTTGTTTCATTTATGGGTTTTATTTCCCGACTTGCATAAACATTTTTTAAAAGAGTGAGTAACTATAAAAAAATGTTTAAACTTAAATCCTTTTTTATATATTTTTTTAATTCGAGAAATTTCCATTCGAGCAATTTACAAATTTTCTTAGTGGTATTTTTATAACCATTGTGAAACAATTTATCCAGCCCCAACTTCCACAGCTGCTAATATTCGTGTTTAAACATACACTATATTTTTTATATGTATGTATTATAACTTTCTCATCTAGAAAAATTTATGAAAGTAAGAGTTATTTTTTCAAAGCTCTTGTTATTTTCGTGACGTGAAATTGATTATCATTTTGACCATGTTTGAAGAAAATAAACTAAAGAGGCAATTTTCAGCGATGAACCGAATCACATTCAAATTGTATCACTCCGCATGGATGAGGTATATGAAAAACTTGATTAATGACAGTTACAAAAACAAACAAAAACACGAAGGTGCTTGGTGGAATTTAAATATTAAATTTGAATTGTTAAAATTATGTACAGTCACACAAATTTTGTCACTAACGACCCGGGTTTTGCCTTTCGGCATTTTCAGGCGTTCAAGTGTACGGATGACAAATGGATCGTGCTTTTAAACGTGTAAGCACGATAAATTTATTTACTAAACGTCTGTTCAAGTTCATCCGTGCCGGAAAAAATGTTCCCTTTGCAGCCAAATTCAAAGTATTTTATAATTTAAATTTGTAAAAAACGTTTCTTTTCAAGAACATCATAGGCTTTGTATTCAGTGGTTAGCGTGAAGAATTATATTTATCACGTAGTAAAAAAGAATATAGTTAGATTATCTCGAATTTGTTACGAAGTAAAAGACCGTGATATATGTCAGCTGCGCCAGATTAACGTTTCATTCAAAGGTCTGAAGAGTGCCATAATAATTATCTGTCATTGTCAAGTAAAAGATGGCCGTGTGCGCTAACCCGCTTTATCTTGATGTAATATGCAATCCGTGTGACATTAAGCCACTTGTGACAGATAGCACAGCATGACTGTCTTCCCACGCGATCGAATCGTCGTATTGCTATTGTATTTATACGTAAGATAAATATATCAAATGTTTCATAATTTTATTAAACCAAAACATTGATTTATACAATTATCGGTTATTAATTTTAATTAGAGTCGGTTCCATGGTGAATTGGTCAACGCTGTTGGCTTCTGCAACAGAAGACTCCCATTACAAACAGCATTTTTTTCAATCGATTTCTGTTCTGCATGCGTGGTTGTGATGTGTAAAATTCCCTTCGCACCCTTCCAATATTAAAATAGCTAACCGCTAGTCCTGTTCTACCCTTTGACTTTTGACAATTATCGTTTCTTGATGAAAATGTTGTGAATATAATCGAAATATTTTTTTTGCATATCACTCACTTATGCTTTGTGCTTACGCCTTACACAGTGAATCATAGCAACGCTATACGGTAAATAGTCATCAAAGTAAGCGGTCGACAGAAAATTGAAATAGCTTAGCGGAACATTCTTGGATAAAATAAATACGTGAAACGGGTCACTTTGGAGAGAAGTGACTTTCGTAATAGCCAAGATGATAATTTCGACGGAAATAACACGACCATCCGACAAACATTCATGTGTAAACACGCAATGTCCAAAAAATCTCGAACGAATATGAAAACTACGCAATTTGCATGTTATATTTAAAAAACAACTTGACACACATTCGTCTTTAGATTTGAAACAAGTGATAGAATAAACGTCTGTAAATTCACTGTCAACATTAAAATTTAAAAAAAAACTTTGTCCTGATACCATATTTTTCAATAGAGATCAGTACCACTTTCTCTTGTCACGGTCAATATTAGCTAATGAAAATGTTGTCCTGTATCAATTTATATTAACATTAATTAATAGTGCTCGTGATGAGAAAAACCAATATTGTTTTTTTTATCAAAAAATGATAAATTGGTATAAAGTAAAAGATTGTCGAGGTATAAATTCTTCAGTAGGGGTAAAAAATGCAGATTTAATCTAAATTATAATGTTTATCATAAAATAATGTAATAAAACAAAAGTTATTGCTGTGAAAAATGTATAAACTACGTTAATACACCACGGTTTTGAATAGTGGATGGTTTTCTTGCGGTGCAACTTGACACTGTGAAATCGGCAGTTTCAGTTTTTATTGATACGTTATTACAAAAATGCATTGTTTTATCTATACATATGTAACTGTTATTATTTACGATTATTCCGATTAGTCCTTGAAACGTCGACCACCAAATAAATTATATTGCATAACAGCGTATCTAATACAATTCGTCATCGGACAATTAGATTCAACTATCCACTTGCAATATATCATTATTGTCTATGGCAGTTTGTGAAAATATATCGAATTATATAATGCTGTTATTATCTAATCATTAGTTATACATGTGTAATCAGTAGCTGGCAGCTGCATCAAAACATGTTTTGACGTTAACGCCGATGTTGCTTGGCAATTGCCGAAAATTTGATCGATATGCAAGCAATAAAAACCAATATGGCTTGGTATATTTGAGCAATTTTAGCACTTAATATAAACATTTTTGAAACATTATACGGACGGACAATGACTAGAATCCAGTTCGATTAGAAGTCGAATTACAATAATTTATTGAATTGAAGATTCAGGGTATTCGGGAAGATAATCGAGAATCGCTTTAGGTTACCGCAAAAGATTATTTATATTGTTTTCGACACTTATACACACTATTGGATAACTAATAATTTCAGCCAGGGAAAATAATTACTGTTAAAAACTCACAGATATTGAGGGAGGAATCTTAATGTAAATAGAAAACTGGAAAAGTTCGCAATCAGTAAATCGAGCTCTAGAAGAACTGAACAATAGCAAATGGAAGCCCTTTTGACGTAACGTTTATATCGTATTTTCTAAATGACGACTTATTTGTTTTGAAAAAACTAATTTTTAAAACATCAAAAAACAGCATAAAAAAGTATTTGTAATATTTCGAAAATTTCGTGTCATTTAAATAATCACACAAAAATATTCTTGAAAAACGACATACATATAATCTGACAGAGGAATTTTATTTTATCTTATGTTATAACGTATTGCTTATAATTAAAAAACGAATACTGCAATGACAACCAATTTAGAATTTTTATAAGATTATAATACATATTTAAAAATATATTACTCATTTCCCACATGAGTAATAAATTCAACACGATATCCGAATCACAATGAGCTGTTTGTTGATCGACAGCAAAGTAACAAAAAATTCCAATATAAACAAATGCCATCAGCCACTTGCTAATCAATAGAATAATTGTAATCAATTATGCTTTATTATTCAATAAAAAAAATACTGTTTGATGCTTAGTCGAGACTCGAGATACTATATACTTAAATAGTAAAAAAATATTTATTTATTCTAAAATATTATTATCTACAATCTACGTAATAAATCAATCGATCAGTTTAGTTTACTATCATATTTTGATTCTAAAGATCTCAGTTGTAAGCAGCTGGTAGCAGCCTTGACTTTGGTAGAGTAATTTAATTTAACTACAGTTATATAATACTGTGCTGAATTCAAAGATCAAAATTAATTATCATTGTTACAAAAGTTATTGCAAACGGCATTGTTCTTCATGAGAACAAAAAACAATGTTTAATAAAAATAAAAGATTTTAATGTATATATTTTTATTATCATCTGTGTTGAATTTTGAGATAGGTTTTACAATAGATTATAATAAATTTTACGGTTATTTAAATACGAATTTTACAATTATTAACACAGAAATAATACCGCATAAGACATATTGGAATATTAGAACGAATGCATACTACGTTCAAGAAGTAAAAAAACAATTAATTTCATACGACTCGTACAATTAATTTGCACTACCTTCATTTAGCTTAGTGACACAACTAAAGACTGGGTAAAACGATGAAAATGCCAATTTAAGTACATATGATTTAATTTCTAACATAATTTTTTCTGAATCACTAATATTTAAAACGTCCATAATTTTTTAAAGATTCAAATAAAACTTATAAATCAGATGAATATAATATATATCGAAAATAAAATAGTTTTGATTCGTGGAAAATCAAAATTATAAATATAAAAAATTGATTGATAATATAAACAGCCCGAAGTATCGAAATGTTTGCTAATCTCAAACTAGACGTTAACATTACAAGATCATAAAAAACATAATACGAAAAATACAAAGGAACTTGTAGAAATATAAAAATGTACATTATACTTGAATAAAGATTAAAAACTAAATAAAGGACAAAGTGGATTTTTTTTAAAACAATGTTAGTAATATTTAAATTGAGTCGCCCAATTCCAAAATTCACCTTGTCCATTTTCATTTTTTTGAACATACATACAGATTAGAGGTCTGCACCGACCGAAATTTTACAAAATTACCCGGTCCGAGCCCGAAAGATTCAGGCCCGGCCTGGGTCCGGTTTTAATGCCACACCTCTTACCCGAAGCCCAGATTTATACTCCTCAGCCCGAAAACAACCCACAATTTACGGTTCTCTATGGAACTGGTAATAATTAAAATCATCATGGCTGACTTATGACATGAATATAGTCTGAAGTATTTTTCTGAAGAAATAAATTTCTTACCCGGGCCCGGCCCGAGCCCGAATCTCAATTGCGCTTACCCGCCCGAACCCGGCCCCACAGCCCTGATTTTTGTCGCTAATGCGATTTTGCATGGCATAATTACTCATTATTACCAACTACTTACTATGGCATTCAAAAATACTCAAAACTGTCAATTTATGAAATTGTATAAAAGCAGAAATATTATGTATGATTACGACAATTTTATACCACGAGCTCGAATAGATTACGCGAAATCGATTCAAAATATGTAAAATGCACAATATACAAAAACCCAAAAATCCCTGCCAGCAAGAAATGAGAAGAATTCATCGATTTAAAAAAGGTTATCTACCCTCTGAATATATACGGACAATGGCCATTACAGGCCACATGAAAATTCCGACTAGTAATAAGTCGACACAGGGGACACTATTATTAAACTTTTTTATTTATCAACAATATTCTAGCTGATTCAGCTCATGTTTTTTCCTTCGTGCGGTCGAAAATTGCAAGAAAAGCTGTTTTGATAGTTTGCCTGCTATCTTATCTCGAAGTAAATAAAACTATTCAAAGTAACGGAAGTTATCCATATATCGCTGTGCCGTTAACTTGTCTAATATTGCAATTATCAAATTATTATCTCTCATAAAATACTATTTATTACTATTACATTATATGATAGTTCAGTTATTATTACCATACGACGGTTAAGTATATTACAATATTAATACAATCAGATAAAATATGTATTAGAAGCCATAATTAATTTAATTATAAAATACTGATTCCGACTTATTGTATATGTATATATATTGCACAGATGTAAATATTTATAATATTATATATTCTGATTGAATAGAAATACATTTAAAATAATCAAAATAATAATTATTATTATATTATTTTAGCACTCGAGTACAGGATACAATGACCCAGGCAATTTTTAAATATTTACATTGCATTTATTGAGGTATCTTTGAAAATTGCTACATTAAATATCAGCTATATATAATTGGTATTTAGCGAATGGTTTAAATAAGAAGAATTTCGCAATGGGAATGAACCCTGTTACGAACTCAAAAGTTAACGGTTATTTTAATCACTAATCGTATAATTAATTCGACAATTTTAAGAAATATTACATCAAATAAATTCTGGTAAAAAAATAAAAACTGTCGGTAAGTTTTAATTGAGTATTCCTCGTTAATCGCAATGTGTTAATTTATACAAACTTTATGAAAGATTCATACTTCACTAAAGAACGAACAGTAACACAGGAAAGAATAATAACTGTTTGATCATTTTCATTGAGTATCGCTCATCAAATGGAATACAATCGATTTAAGCAAGACAAAAAATATGTTTTTTTAAACGTTAATTGTTCATTGAATATCTCACGAAATATGTATTCTGCTTTCTTTCTTTCTGGCATTAAATTACCAGTGTATTTTGTAAAATGAAAAATATTTGTTATAAGAAAAAGAATCATTTTAAGTGTTTAAAATCATTAAGGTGAAACAAACATTAGATAAATATATTTTGATTGTGAATTCAACATTTCGTTCCCAGGGGAATATAAAAAAATAATTAAATGACGAAATTCTTTAAATACACATACATATAAGATTAGACGTATTAAATGTGGAATATGTACAAAATATAATATTACATATCGTAACATAAAATTCTCACATACAACGTTGTACTTTAATATCGGAGTTGGGCACTCCGAGGCGAAATATAACCAATATAAGTGATATATGCGGAGACCATGCGTCGTTTACATATTTAAAAGAACAAATCCTTAACTTAATTAATCGTCCATTAAAATATTTTTAACGGACATATTGTCATTAATTTTGTGAATTAAAGTAGAACATATATATTTTTTACGCAGCACAAGACAAAGAACAAATAAATATGTACAGTAACTTTTACTGATACTATCTAGCGGTGCGGCGCCGGTGCATTTAAAATATATGTAGTTAAAAAAAAGAAGGAGAAGCCGGACGTTTTGAAGATGCGAAGTTAGATTTAGTAATTGCACTGTCTAAAACGTGTTGTACATTCAATTAGATAAATAATATACCATATGTCCTTTATTTTCTTTAAAGAAGCTGATCTCCGTTGTGATAAGACTACAATAATCTAACTGTATTGATTTTGATTATTGTAATATATTCTACAGCCATAGCAACCAGCATGCCCCATTGAAAATTAATTTTCCTAGTAAGTAATAATGAGTAAGTGTTCAGCTCAAAGAGATACACTATGTTTATTTGCTCATTGGAGAACGTGCCACGACAACGTCTCGGACGTTTTAATATCAGTAAAATAATATTGAGAAGGTTTTGTAAACACTTACTTCGTATTCGACGGGTTGCTTAAAGGTCAGCTTTTCACAGAGGCGAAGTTTCTAACAAAAGTCTAATCTTTTGAAAAGTGAAAAAAATATTGCAAATCATTAGCGAGAGAGAACGATTATCGGGATAAAAAGTAAAAATATGCCTATTCAGAGAATCGTTACATTAAAACATTTGCTTTTAAAAGATTGGTTTCAAAGACATCTCTTGAAACTGAGTTTACTATGTATTCTTTCTTAATCTTTCTACAATATGTAAAAGACATATTGAGATATCGATGGATTAACATTACGTACAAAAAAATGCTTCTTTTGGATTATACGACGGCAAACTACGAACTTTTTTGTTCTTGGTTTTTATTATCATTGATTTCTATTCGACGGTTCTTTAAACTAAAAATTGGTCACAGATTGAAAAATTATGACTAAACATTAAAACAACGATTAAATTTTAAAATTTCACGCAAATCAGACCTCTTCGTACACTCAAGCTTAACGAGTAATTATTTATGTATACGGTTAAAGATTGTTAGCGTTAGTGAAGTAGGAAAATTACTTGTGAATATAGATTAACAGCCTTGTTAGTTGTTACTCATAAATTTTATACGGATAATTTCTTCGTTGTCTAAGATTTCCCGTCCGGCATTAAAAGTTGCAATTTTAGAGATGTTATAAATTATAATACGTATAAATTATCGTTTACTGAACTTATGTACACCTACTTCACATTTCAAACGAAACATCGTCGTTCGCAAAGTTATTAAATAAATCAAGAGCAACGTGCTTAGATGCCACGTCGCCTCCCCTGTGACAGAATTTATAAAGCAAGTGAGTTTAGAGTGGCATAAGTAGAAACATGGAAATTAATAAGTACTTGAGAATAACGTTAACGGGTACTTGCAGGTATGCAAGGATTATAAATGAGCACACGACGAAAATATATTTTTTTCAAAAAAAACATCTACTTTAGAAAACAAGATATTAAGATTGTCTTGAGACATTTTGTCAATCTAGTACAGTGGTTCTTAACCTTTTCGAAGTCACGGTGCACTTTTGATCATGGGAAAAAGTGGCGGTGCACCAGAATCAAGAGATCGAAAAAAAATATGTGGACTTTTTTTTTTTGACTTTTCCGGTTTTTACTATTTTGCGGATTTTTTCGCGGTGCACCAGTTAAGAACCACTGATCTAGTACATAGATTCCCAACCTTTTTCGGGTGGCGACCCTTTTTTATAAAAGCCATGTGATTAGGTGACCCCCCGAGGAATTTGAAATCCTCGATTTGCTATACTTTTTCCCCGGATTGTCCCCGAAACTCCTTTTGTTGTTCAAATCCAAAGTCGAAAAAAGTTGGCGACCCCCCCAGAAAACCCTTCGCGACCCCAGGTTGGAAACCCGTGATCTAGTACAATGTAATTGACATGTCCAATGTAAAATTAAAAACTTAACATGAAATCTTATTAAAATATTCGCTTCCAATGTGGCATGTGGATTCCTTGTGAAATTCTACGAGAAATGCTTGTTACTCAGTTGCTTAATCTCTCTTCTTGGAATATTTTCAGCTGGGACAGAACTAGTTGTTCGCTAAACGCTCTCGTAACGCTACGTTTTTAGGATCGGGAGTAGGGTTGACAGGCGTTCCAGTATCCCGGCTTAGTCCCGGTGTAGAACCACTTGTACCTGGGTCTCGAAAGGAAATTTTGGGACAGCCAAAAATTCCGGTTTTAGATAAATTATCATTTTTCAGATATACTGAGTACTCGCAGTTTCTTTGTTGCAAAAAAATGGAATACATATTTAAAAACGCGTGCAATAGTGTAGCTATCAATGGTCACTTTAAAACCGCCCGAATCTGTGAATAATCTGAGAAAAATCAGATTAAAAAATCAATCACGATATTGGATGGTATTATATACATATAGCGACCATAGGATTTTGCACATACCGGTACTGCAGATAAGGCATGGGTCCAGGTTTCTGTCTTACAAAAAAATCCCGGTTTTAACGTCAAGAAATTTGACAGCCCTAGGTGGGAGAGAATTAGATAAATCACAGAATTTAACTAATCAATTAAATTATCAATATATAAAAATTAATGTAAGAACCAGTAAACACTGCAAACGAATCCAACGAAAATTTGCACTTCACCACAATGTAATCTATCAATCTACATACTTTTAGATTTGCTTACCGTGACACGTATAATAAGTTTTATTCTTTTCTTTGACAATTTGTTTGTTTCACTAAGGGGGTCGTCATAACTAGGGCCTCCGATCCCGGGATCTCGTCCAATTCTGTGATTCCGAAATTCCGGGATTGTGACATTACGTATTGGATTGAGAAAATTAGAGAAAGTTGAGTGAGGTGTAAAAGAAAAGAAAAATAAGAAGATCGAAATTTTGGTATTTTTTGGGAGTTCCGTTAATTTCTGCGTTTTTCAGTTGATAAAAAAAGCTTACACGCTTATAATTTTGGAAAATCCGCTAATTATTGTGTTTTTCAAATGTTCATAATTTTATTTTTAAATCTAAGGTTTTCTAAATTGCCGAGCAAAAATTTCTAAATTCCGAATCCCCAAATCTGGGATTGGATGCCCTAGTCATAACTAAATCAAACAGCAACATTAATAATGTAAGAACTTTCAACTACATAATATGTTTAGAGAAATATCGCACGTTAACGTTACATCACCGTTTTGACTTTGAAAAGCGTGTTATGTCGAGACACTAATTTCACCGGTTGAGGTTTGGCTTTCGTGATAAGCGTTGCAAAACGAAACCGGTTTTATAATTAATATCGCTTGTTGACAACCAAGCGAGCAGTTCGTCCACGCACTGTTTCTAACAATAGCTGAAATATGTAGCTACAAATTCTTATCCATTAAATTACCAAACAAAAAAGTAAACATATATTCTATCAATTTTGATTAACATACAATGTATCATTAATTTTACGAATGTTATATTATTATCTATTAAATGAGATCGTAAAGTAGTAAATAACAAGTTAGAAATCCAATACGTCTTTACTCTCGCCTTGGGTTATGGTTTAATATTGATAGCTAGTTCTGAACACTTCTTACAATATCTCTTTGATATTATAATTTTAGGCTTGTTGTATTTCGATACCGTTTAATTTAAAAAAAAAACTGGAACATGATTAATCATGGACGCAAATAAAATTTTGTAAATATCACTGATGAAGATATGCGTAGATTGTTTTCTCTAAACAATCAAACTTTGTGGTGCCAGTAAACTTACGTATAATTATTTAAGTTTCTTGGGTTCAGAATTATTATTTTTATAAAAGCGTGAGGGTGTGTTTTCAACTCATAATACGAATAATCAACAAGACGGAAATCACGGAAAACCAATTTTATTGTCGTACCCAAAACACGTGAAGAATTACATACTACGGGAAATAATGACTGGAGTAAATATAGCAATACTGCGTCAATTGTATGGTACTTCCGTTGTAAGGGCCATCTGGCTAATCTAAACATTGTCTAAATAGGTTGAGATACTCAGCGATGAGCTTCGAACGTTGATTTTTAATTATACAATAAAAATTTGTGTATGTGTGGGATAATTATGTAAATATTTTTTCCGGTTTTCAATCGTGTATCGTGTATACATTTATGCAATACATGTCGCGCTGGTTCCAGCTATAGCCAACATTAATTAATATTTTGAAATAAATTAATAAAAAATTGATGGACACCAAATCCGTTTATTCGAACATCAAATAATTAAACTAAAAAATTAAAAAAAAAATCATATATTTTTCAATATAACAATAACAACGCTATGGGGGTTACAATCCTGTTTTGTTCATCTGAGACTTAGTCGCTATGGTATATATTTTTTTTTTAAATAATATCTGAGGTTTACTGTCAAAACAGATCAATTGACAATAGGTACATGTTTTTTTGTAATAAATACTATGCTTGGAAATATTACCTAATAATATTTTAATAATTTATCAAGTATTCGAATATCGAATAATAGAATAATTATATTCGAATATTCGGTTTGAACCCCTAACCAGTAAATGTGAAAAGCCTGATAGTTTATACATTACATTTTTCATGGGATGTCAGCAAAAGCTCACTTATTTAACCTCATCTAAAAAAAATGTGTATATAAACCTAAACTTAAATCTTAGTAATCCATTACGGACTGATGCTGCAAAGTGTAAAGTAACCTATTTACCAACTAGAGTGACTTACACGAAAGGTATAATTACAGATTCCCACAAGTGACTATACAAACAATCACAAGGCAGAATGATCTCATTGATCCCAAAACGTCTTCAAATAGCACTCAAACTCGAACATGTATAATAGATGTTGGCTGTGTTTAATCGTACCATGCTCCTTATGTGTGTCCTAAGTACAGGGAACAAATCTAATCAACCGTACCAGTGCAAACGTGTACGCTAGTGACTAAATTCGATTTGTTTAGATGTGTGTGTGTGGAAGAAGGGAGCAGGGTGGTTTTTGCACCACCTGTTTACTCATTAGTGATGCGGAGGCAAACCCTGTGAGCTGATGGATGGTGAACCAAAAGAATCTCCCGCAGATGAAGCATTAACTTCAAAAATAAGTTCATTATCAAAATATATATATATTTATAAACATAAATATAATATAAACCTCTCCTTTAAACTAATTCCATATGTATTTATTAACATCAAGACCGACTTCACGAGCATTGATTGATGCATTCATTGAACTGATGAAACTAATAAATTCAGTTCAAAATTCTCGTGATGAGTGAAGTCGGTCTTGATATTAATAAATAAATATGGAATTAGTATAAGAATGCCTTTTTACCAAGAATTGACAGTAAATACCTTAAAAGTGACCGATTTTTAGACGTATTATATGAAATCTCTCATCGCATTAATGGTATATATTAATTAAAAATTAAACTATAAAAAATACCATTATTAGAAATTATTTCGTCAGTGGGTGACGTTTTTTTTAATAGAATGAAGGCAAATTATTTCCACATAGTCAATTTTAGTAATTTCCCTCACTATTTAAATAGTAAAAGCAGCATTGAAATTTTCACGATCAAACTATTTTCAAATGCTACCCGCGTAATCAAACGCGTTATAATTTGATATTATCAAAAATTCTTTTTACAGTAATTTAATAAATGCAGCATAGTACATATGTATATTTTAAACGTATTTTAATGATATTTTAAAATATTCTTTTGTTATTATTCTCTTAAAGGTTTCTTTTTTGAATAGCAGAATTTAAATTAACTTATTAAATCAAAAATTGGTTGCAATATGTCGATGTATATGGTTAGATTCTTCATAATAAATACGATACATCTACGCGGTACCATTTTTAGGGAAATGTTTTGGTTTTCCGTGTTTCAATGCCTGGGAAAAAGTAATTATAAACATGACTGTTGTATTGTACGTTGGTTTTCCACGCCTTCGTTAGCTGATTTTTCGTGGGGGGTGAGGGAGGGATGGGGGTGATGCTTTTCCCGTCTACCGAGCCGTGAAGGAAATACGAGGCGGGTAATTAAAGAAAGCCTACCACGTTAGTGCGCGCAGGAGCCTGCTTTCTTACCGCTCATCGCAAGAGCACATTAATTAACCAAGTAATGAATTATTGGTTCGATTATACGCCGTACATTGAAACGCATATAACATGCAGTGTTCACATTATCCATTGATTTCATAGCGTTTGGTGGTCTAACGATACAAACATATAACTGATTAAATATAAATATAAAATATCGTAGAGATATTCAATATCCTTGTTTCAATAGTTTGATTTTCTTGTTACGGATGTTCCAAGGTAGAGGTAAAAGCTGCTAGACAAAAATAGGATATCATTCATTCAAACTATTGATAATTCTACATTAATTTGATACGATCAGGACCGTCAAACTAATAAAATTATATTTATACTGAATCAAGTAAAACTATTAAGGGTGTAAGAAACAATTAGTAATAGAAATATAATCAGTGGCACTGAATTGAATATATGAAAGTCATCATTTATTTAAATATTTGTTTAGTTTATTTTATTACAGACATTCCAGTTATATTCACGTATAAAGAGTCAAGCTTTAAATAATTTTCTCACATTTAAAATAACTATCGACGTGATCCCATCCTTGTCGTCGACGGCCTTTGGCGCGTGACGTCTTTTAACGATCAGATCCATAAATTTATCTTTATTTAGAATAATAACATACTGGGATATTGATCAAGGAAGTCTGTTTATATTTGAATGCATCTGAAAAATTTATTCAACAATGTAGTTAGTATCGTTAACAGTCATACTTTCGATTTATATTAATAAGCCATTGGTGAAGAAATTTTAAAACACATAAACCGCCAAGTACATGTAGAATGTTCAGCTGTTTAAATGATTTTGTGGTTTTCGAATAAATACGATGGCCAAAAAAGTTGAGTAAACGTTAGAAAACTCATAAAAAATAGATGTTTCGAAACGTGCCACACATCGAACGAAGTCATCTCAATTTAATTCAACATCGATTTGATTTTTTTTTTGGAACTATCGACATCCACATGCAAGAACTTCCTAGTTAACATAACAATATTAATTTCCTGTTGTAATTGTCATAATCTCTTATTATTAAGTTTTTATTATCTCAACATATAATTAAAACGGTTTGTAAATAGTTTGCGATTAATAAACAAGATTTTTTTAACTCAACGTGCTATTTATAATTTAATTTTGGGTAACCTTCAATTTAAATTTAGAAGATTTGCATTAGACAATCATTTTAACTATACAAAATATTGTAAATCTTAAAATACTTTAGATCTATAAATTTTATAGATTTATGGTGTTAGTGAAAACACCTTTAATAAATAAATGATGGTGGTAAAATACTGCGTATGGGGTGAAGCTAAATAACTTTCAACTACTATAACAAAACAAAAGTAATTTATTTTCCACAATAATTTACTTCAGCGTTCCACAAAGCAGTTCCACGAACCTGAATAAACTCGAGCGTTCAAACTTTGGCATTATAAATGAACTGTACAGAAACCACTAAAAGGAATAATTTACTGTCACAATAGATAGATAAACTATTACATAAATAATTGTCAAGTGTCGTTTTCATAGATAATAGCACTAGCAATATTGAACACAAAGCAACAAAATAGAATATTTAATATCGATTAATTAAAATAGTCAAATTGCTTAATGGCTCAACGGAGTTATTCTTATACCGATGCTAGGTCTGTTGACGAAAAACCAAACGAAACCAATTTAAATAATATATTCTCATCAAATTGCGCACGCACAGTTGAATCTTATAATAAAAAAAGCAAGTCACTAACTTATAGACCCATGCTACACATATGTACATTGATCATAAGTAAATATAAAACTAATGAAAAAAGGGAAATATCCAGGAATAAAACATGAAATGTTTTTTTAGTATTATTTCGGTTTCTATGGTTTACAGCAGTGCGTCCCAACCCTTTTCGTTCCACGGCCCCCTAAATCTAAAAAAAATAATCCGCGACCCTCCTCAATTGTCTCCGTAACTCGTTTTTTTTTTAGCTCACCGACGAATTCGAAGTCCTCCATTTACTATACTTTTTCCCCGGAATCCAATTTCTCGATCCCGCATTCCCACGGCGGCTCCCAATATGGGAAGCACCGATTTGACAGACTTGAATATATAACTATTTGTACTTTCTACTGAATTTCGCGGCCCTCCGAGGGGCCGCGGCGCACAGGTTGGGAAGCACTTTTACAGAATCATATTGCATATATGTAATACAATTTTATTTGTTTTTACTTCTAACGATAGAACAGTAATCTATGTAAATTATTCCAACGTTTTTTAATTGTAGAACTAGTAATAATTATACACCCGGTGGCTACCAGTCAACATTCACAAACAGTAATATAAAATAATATGTTATTAAAAATCAAGACAAATAGGTATAATATGATACGGTAAAAATAACGGTAACTGTCGCATCTTTCCATGACTATAAAAATGGATTTTTATATTAGCGCTTACTCGAGTCTCACGCTAAAAGCAAAGTTGAAGGTTGAGGTTACGTGTAACACAATAATTTCTCTTCGTTTAGTAGAATAGTATATAATTCATGCATGTCAAAACTCGTTCACTTCCAAGGGCCAAATAAAGTATAGCCCATCAAACCGCGGGCCGCATCACAAAAAATCTAAAATTAATTTAACGGAAATTTCATAAAAAAGGTTATTTTCAGTATCACCATTGACTTAGGGATTCTAGATTCTAGAGCACAGTCATGTTCAAAACAATGTTTCTTCTTTGATAATGTGTTTACAACATAATATACTAACTTTATTTTTTTTTATTTTCAGCCCACTACAGAACTACATGATTAAAAAATATGTTACATAATATTCGCAATCAGTTTTTTTCACGATTGACGGTCAGTATATGAAACGGCAACTGACAGTGTCACATTTCAAAATCAACAATAGACAAAATCAAAACAAGACCACTTTCAAATCTAGTACACAACTGATTTGATCTACATTGTCACTTGTCAAGTCAAAATATAAAATAATAATCGACAATTCGAAAAGCTAAGAAACCTTTATTGCTAAAAAAACAAAAATAAAATAATAAAAAACATACTTTGATTTCCAATTACAATATATATATATATATATATATATATATAAATATATATAATTTCGTTAAGGTTTCCAGCGGGGCGGGGCTATTCTCATGTGAATGCTAGACACTTTTTTTGCACCTAAATAACCAACACTTTCATGGGGGTCGTATTTTTATTATACGTTATATTTCGATAATATGTTAAATTGTATGTTACCTCCGAGATAAATTAAGTCTGAAAATATTTATATGTACAGTGGAACCTCTCATAACGAGCACCTCTTTTAACAAGTAATTCCCATAACGAGCAAAACAGATTGTGAAAAAAAATGCTCTCTTAACGAGCGATATTTCGCGTAACGAGTGACGCAAAGTTTTGGAAAGATCACTTTCACATCGTTGCTTGCCTCAAGTTGAATGACAAAGCGTGGGAAGGGGTTACCAAGAGGACCCTCACTTCTACTTGTTAGAAGCTTTGGCCAGAGAGCGTTGTCAAATGTGATTTTGATGAGTTTGAAACAATACCGGTTGAGTCTACAGTCAACGAGATTGAATATTTGGTCAATACCGTGGGACTGGAGGTGGATAACAACGATATTGATGAGCTTGTCGAAGAGCACGGTCAAGAGCTGACCACCAAAGAGCTTATAGAGTTGTATTGTTTTTCACAGCAATAATTTATGGAGGAGAGTTTGTTAGTGGAGGAGGAGGAAGTAGCAGAACAACAATCTTCTGGCGCAATAGGAGAAATGCTGAAAGCATGGAAAACTGTTGCATCGTACATTGAGAAGCATCGCCCTAATAAGGAGGTGGCTATGCGTTTTACAAATTTATTCAATGATAATGCTGTTACATTTTCACCAAATTTTGAAGCGTCGGCAAAAACAAATGTTTCAAGACAGCTTTCTAGTAAAAAATAATGAATTATTTGTCCTAATTAATAAACTAGTCATTTTTTTAATTGTTTGCAAATCGAAATCGTATTCCAGATTGTTACGCTCTATAACAATTTTTAAGTATGTTATTTTATTTGAATAAACGTTAAAAATTTTAAAAACTATTTTTTTCCGTCATGGAACGCATTATTGTATTTTACATTGTTTTAAATGGAAAAAATTGTTTCGCATAACGAGTATTTCACATAACGAGTAAGATTCTTGAACGAATTAAACTCATTATGAGAGGTTCCACTGTACATAGTATAACATACGAGATCGATATAACAATGACTCCATACGTACTACGTAACGTGGGTTATTTATACTTACTAAAATAACAGTAAGTACAAATAACCGTTTAAATGCCGCGTGGTTATGACAATTTATGCAACGGTCATCGCGGTTGACATGCAAACTGTACAGAAGTTCTACGGTAAAATTTGTCACACAGACACATTTCGACCAACAATGTAATAGCCTTATAACATTTACCATCAGCCATTCATTGATGGAGAATCTTTGGAATGCAGGGTATTATTTGATATTTCACTCTTGATACAGTCCGTACGGAAGTTACGCGTGGGTATAAAATAATATGTTCATACTTTGTCTCGAAAAATGTGACTTTAATACAATTGATTATTCAGTATAACACCATTGTTTGTTTTTAAAAATTAAATTCATATTATGATAAAATTTAATGTTTGGTTTTCTCTCTCTCAGCAATAATATTGACAACCAACGAATTAGTTCTGACGATGGATTTATGCTGTAATAGCTTGGAATCTACATTTCTTGTAACGTTCTACCAATTAACTACCAACACCTGTCAACTTCGCTTAACACACAAAACATCTCTGCAACTGTCATGCATTTTACGCAAGCGCATTGTTTTTCCTGTGCGTTACAGATAGAAGAATAACAACCAGTTCTCGTTATTTTATTTTTTGCTGAGAACTGAATTCACAGTAGTAGCGGACATTCTTTAACAAAGAAAAATATTATCATTCATTACAGACTTTCAATATCAAAAAATTGTCAAACATGACGGAGTAGGCCAAATTATCTTGATGTTACGATATGTTGAGCCACAAAATCTTTGTCAAGTCACTAATATTTTGTTTTTGTATATAATATAAAATTTCCATCCCCCGATAAATAAGCTGTAGTTATATATAAAAATATGTACTTTTCACTTTGATATACATACTATATAATATTATGTAATTGTAAAGGACTATCGGCAGAAAATGTTGTAAGGCATTAATAAGAGTGCAGCAAATGGATGAAAATGAAGTTAGCTACATATTGCTTCCTGCTGCGGACAGAGTTCAACTTTTGTTATTTCTGCGATGCTAAACTTAATTCCACATAGTTGGATAGCTTGCTGTAAGTGTCTTTGTTCAAGAGTCGAAACTTTGTTGGAAAAGAGGCGGACTGCACCAACAAATTTATTTACTCCAAGCCGACTTGTAACCGGCAACTTATTGTTGGAGGTATAAAATACTTCGCTATTTGTCTTCCGCTTCGACGACTTTTAAATTACATTTTATAAATTTCCTGCACTTTATTTTTTGCTGAAAATGTAAACTTATCGAATGTCGCCTAGTTCCCATTGGGAATTGAAACAATATATTTCTTTCCAGTGGTGAATTTATGAAAACTTATTGTTGTGAAAAATGCAAGGCTGTGGAGTAGGAGTCGTAGTGTTTTGGAAGGAATCTTAGTCGTAAAAAAACAGGCGACTTAGACACTTTTTTTAAATTTTATTAAAATACGAAAAAATATGTATTTACTAGATATAGACACTCGTTTTTTTAATTATAAAATAAAAAAATTGTTGTTTTTTCAACATATTACAAAGGACATTTAACAAGGAAATGCCAATTCAATCAATATTTTTTTTGCAATTGGTTATAAAAAAAAACATAGCATCGGATAATAAATAAAGCTTCAAATTAGATAGTTTCTTAGATAAGATTACTTCAGATTTTTAAAAAAATCTTCTTATACTTACGTATATGATTCAGACTTTATTGAAGGTGCTTCTGAAAGGAACTAAACACGAACATAAGAGCAATTTATAGTTTGTATTTAACCGCTTCAGTACCGTAAGGCCACTGGTGGCCGCTACATACGAACGGCGTGAATACCGTAAGGCCACTGAAGACCACGAATGTAACTTGAAAATATTAAACTATATATATCATTTTATAAGTAAACTTTTAATATTCATAAATTCAGTCTTATTTTTTTAAACTATTCAAAAATTATTAAAAACATGCGGTAGGTATGTGAGTGAATGTTTTTTTAGCTTAAAACATCGCTGTACTGAAAAGATTAACCATCACACCTGCATAAAATCTGGAAGGAAAAATGCTAAACTGTGAAGCAGAGAACATTTCTGAGTTTTAGAGAAAAATAAGGAAGTGAAAAAAATATCTTTCCACGTGATGTTTTCACCATTATTAAGGACTACGAAAGGATGCCTTTTATATGTTCAGTTTGCTTTTAACGCGTTCACAGTTATGCGGTTTATCGCACTAATCGGAGGTTGGATGAAATAATAATCATTTGGAATTTGACTATCGAAAGAATGTTGACATTTGCACTATATTCTTAAGAATATCACCTATATTGACTATGTATGTAAGCATTATCATTTATGTGATAACCGAGTGCTAGGTAGTAAAAATGCGAGTAAATAGCTGATAACGAAATAATGACAGTTGATAAATTGATAAGAAAAAGTTATTATTGAATTAGCGACACAGTTAAATAGGGAGAATACACAGAACAAGGTCGAGGTAAATAATACTCGTAATAATAGTCTATAGTAATCACAGGTGTAAGTAATGTATATATATTTCTAAGCAATATTGTTGGTTTTAACATAATAGTCTGCTTATGTTAATTAATGTATGCATTCTTTACCAGTAAAAAGTCAAAAATTTCTATGTGTGTCAACTTTTTATAATCATTCTAATTATTTAGCTGTCCATTTAAAGATGCATAACCATCAAGATGTTCGCTTTCAAAGTGGAACATATTGTATTTTAAATTAGCTTACAGCTAAAAATTGCAACACCGGAATCAAATGGTGTTACTGGTGTATCAAATCAAATAATACTATCGCTAATATCTATATTATGACCAAAAAAATATTAAAAAATGAGGAAATCCTTACTCCCAATCGAGATTGCTATACTGAACGGATAAATTAATACCGATAAAAATACATCAGGAAAAAAATCATAAATACATTAAATTTCAAATTTATTTTAAATTAAATATGTACATGTAACGATTGGATAGCTTCTCAACGCTGGAATCTGTTAATCGTATTCAAAATTTTAGTGCAAATACATAACGATTTTGCCTTAATTTGAATATCAAAATACCGGGACTACAGTATTCCAATCCCTACTAACAACTGATTGTAAGTCTGATACTTGTTTTTTTGGAAAAGGTGCGTATTAAATGATAAGGTTTAGAATGTACGAGAAGGAGGCTAGTCGCTCTCCAAATAATTCACCACGTTATGTCATTGGATCCAAATCCGAAAATAGGTTGACAATTATTTTTTTTTGCGATTTAAGCCCTTGGCCGCACGTCAAATTATGATGGAATATTCCACGCAAATGCGCGAGAAAATCGTATAAACAAACTATTGTTTCACCTTTTAAAAAAATATGTGAGATCTTTTTACATTTAAGCCTTTAATTGTTCTGTATATGTTTTAAATGAATTCATTTAATTAAATCTCTCGATTGACTGCAATAAAAAACGTTCCGAGACATCAATGAGTCGACTCACGTTGATGAATGAAATCACACTCTAAAAACCGAGTAATAAAAAGAATACGTGCCTCAAAAGTGCAGCACTCTACCTGCCAATCCGCCAGTCAAAGAGTATGACAACAATTTCAAAACAAAAATAACTTTAAATTGACTCATTCGTATGATTCAAAATATTGATCCGTTCTTTGACTTGTTCGGTAGCCGTTGGATTGGTTGATGCTGGCTGAGTTTAGCGGTAGACAAAACAATGAATTATTTAATAATAATATTTTTTTAAGTTTTCCGCAACTTCTAAAGTGTTTACTGATGATAAATATTGTTTAACATTAAACAATCTTCCTTAATTATAACCTTATTTCATATAAAATTACATACCAATAAATACATGAATAACGTTTTGGTTTTATTCGGATTCCATTATGAAATCTGATAAAGTGTTGTCAGATTTACGCTACTGTAAAATACTAGTTGAAATTATAAAATGTGCACCCTAATATGACAATATAACTAAATTATGTATTGTGAACTGGCAATGACGTTTGTCTTATAATTGCAAATAAATGTGTGTGATATGTATAGCTGCATATTTGAAATAAGTTTACGGATTTTTGGCTCCAGTGACACATTACCGCAAACATTCCGCGACCGTTGATTTGGATTTATTTGTTATTTCTGATATCGGAAATCAACTAATTGTTCATTGTACTCATGTGTTGGCAGTATATCATTCTTCTTGGGCCATATCCGCTCCATATATCTTAATATTTTGTATATAAAACAATACAAGGTTTTTACAATTGCGTTCCATCAAAATATACATTTAAACCATCGTAGGGTGTTTTTCAAAAATAGCATTCTAACATCTTTAAAAAAATGTTTTAGAAGTACTACAATACAAGGTATTTTTTGAACATGATAGACACACAATTCAAACCGGAAATTCAATGCCCAAATCGCAGAACGGAAGCACTTTTGCCTATTACGATATTAAAATGTCTAATTGATGAATTATTCTTAGATGTGTGCTAACTGCAATAATATTAAAATATGTTTGCCAAATTTATAATAATTGGCGCTTTAATATGTAGGCAGTTAGTACACAATAGTAAGCCAGGAGATAAACAATACATATTTTAGCTAACATTATGTATATTATTTGAGCTGATAAATCATATTGGTATTCACGGTATGTACACTATTAAATATATATTTGTTTAAATGTCGTATTTATTTAGGGAAATTTTACCTAACGACAGGTAAGTGTGTGGGTTTATTTATTAGAAGATTATCGGTAAAATATGTTCATATTAAACTTATTATTCTCTTCCCACTTCCTCCTATATCTATTATGGCAAACATACAAACTTCCGTATCACAAGCATCTTTATTAATCCCGAATTGTTTACGTGGTAATTATAATATTATTTTTTAATTAAATTGTATGGAAATTCAGATGTTTTCAATTATTAAAAATGCTTAAAAATGCAAAACCCTAAAAGAATGAAAAACTTATTACAAACTATATAATTAAGCTTTTTTTATTTTCAACAAGATTGAATATAAATTAATATGCGCAATAAGAAATGCAAGCACTCGTAAAACCAAGTTAACTTTAATAAAGTAGGTACTATAATATGAAATATCTGTCAATCAAACGTATTCAAGAAAAATTCTTAGAAGCACCATATTATCAATTGTTGTTATCGTAGTATTTAAACTAAAATTGGGTGTATATTAGTAAAAAAAATGTTTCTCCTATAAATACTGAGATAATAGTGGAAATAAAATATAAATTTAATTGATAAACAATGATTTAACTTTATTTCTCGTAAAAATGACTATAAAACTGACTTCCAAATACATTAGTGTTTTCTTAGCATAGTTCAGAGTTATTCTGCAGAATCTGTCAATCTAACGGACCTATCCAATATAGAACTCCGACTATAGTACAATATCTATTATCTAACACAGGTGTATTTATAAACAAGCCATTTAAATTTTGAGATAAAAATACATTGACAAAAGCAAAAATACACAAGCATTTGACGCATTGGGTACAGAATGCGCATACGGAGATATTTCTACCGTGCTTTTTAAATGCATTTGTCATAACATTTTTAATAAAATATACAAAACACTTACCTTAATAGATACTATAATATATTCCAATATTATGATTTATATTTGGTTACAAACCACAGTTTAAGATATTGTCGAAATCGAGTAAAATAAAATCACTTTTCACAGTAAACTTAGCAAAATTTTCTCACATTTCACTTATATTCACAAATAGCACTAATATGATAGTAATATTGTTAATGAATGAGTGAAATACAATGCAATATTACGTAAAAAGAGTGCGCGAGAGACCCGTACCGAGCGAATGTCAACAAACGACTGAGCGGAACGGATACTAAACCGACACTCCGGTGTCTGACGTACGTCGTAGACACAGAGGCCACGCGGTAGTCGATAATACCGGTAAAGAGTACCGGACAAGTAGATTTGCGAGGGCGATTCCAAAACAGCTCTGTAGATATTTCAGATAACATTATTATGGCACCGGCTACTATGTGCTTGCTACTTTACCATAAGCGCAACAGATAAAAACACATCGGACACAGTCAAAAATGTCTATCACTATTTTGAACCTGTATACTCAATGCAATATTCAATTTGGGCTTTTTTTTCATGTAACGCAGAGGAAAAGCGTTCCATTTCCGTTTTAAATCAATATTTGCATTACTTTTTGCTATGAAAACATTTTTTTTTTCGTGGAAACCATTGGCTATTTGTCCCTAAATTAGGTATATTTTGAATGTAATGTACTGGGTACCGTAATACTCATAAATTAATGTCATTATACATAACACTATCGGGTTCGTAGACAAACTCTGTGTCCAGAACCAGGGGTCTAATGCTTGATATATTGTTTTGTTTTGAGAATTTTTCTTATTTACATTATCTAATTCCAACGAAAACTAAAAGAGTTGCATTTATATGTATTATAGTTCACTTTTAGGGTGTTCACTGTCAATACTTGGTGGAAAGGCATTATATTAGTAAAAACACAATATTCCTTTGTACTTCATTCCACTTTATTTAATATGTCAGGACCGGTTTCGCTCATTACGAGCATTCAGTTGACGATGCTCGTAATGAGCGAAACCGGTCCTAACATATTAAATAAAGTGGAATGAAGTACAAAGGAATATTGTGTTTTTACTAATGTATTATAGTTGTTTATATCAGTGCTCCGCAACCTTTTCTCACCTGCGACACACCAAAATTCTTCCTAGAATTCCGCGGCACACCAAAGCAAAAATATAAAAGTATTAAATTGATACACTAATTTTACAATAAATTTTCGTTTTAACGCATATAATTATGTTAAATATACACACATAAAACTATAATATATTTACTTTTATGCAATCTTAATAATTATTATAAAATAATAACTAATTAATATGATACCTGCACTTGTTTCAATGAACACAAAGGTTTTATATTCGGCTCGATATTTGACAACACACCCCGAAGTTCTTTGTCAAAATATTTTTGTATTATGTATTTGACCGCGGCACACCTGTATCCGGCTCACGGCACACCGGTTGCGGAGCACTGGTTTATACAATCACTAGGCGTTGAAGTATTAAAAAGCAGAAGAGTTTTAGGTACCTATTCTGTGGCATCTAGTTTTCGTTCAGTTTGGTTGTGTGGCATAACTATGAATTGCTTGTGCCTCATTTTGAAGAAGCGACAAATGATCATACAAGATACAAAAATGTGCATAAATTGCATGTCAGGTCTGTGGCGTAGGTGTTACAATCATTGGCTTTCGAAAAAGATTTCACCAGTGCGAGTCCCAATACGAACATTATTTTTTCAATCAAAGCATGGGAGTTTGTGATGTCAAAAAATTCTCTTCTCACCCTCCCAATCCTACAATTAACGGGGCGTAGCGAATGCGATTAGTTTACCAATAGTCCAGTCCTAGCTCTATCCTTCTATACTTTTATCCATACTCTCTTCGAAAAAGAGAGGTTGAGCAACTGTGGAACAAACAGTTCTCGTAGATAAAGTTATGTTGGGATACCTCCATTAGGATGCCACATGCTCCACATTGGTAACAGACATGGATTTAAAAAATAAATAAATTATAATTTTTATTTTTGAGCATTAATACAATAAAGAATTATTTGTATTTAAATTGATTATAGTGCTTATACGATAACCTCTTTTATCTGATGGTGATATTGTAAAATGAAGTTTTTCCAATTATAATTGTTTTGGTTTAACAGCTAAGCTATCAACTTCTTTAGAACGACTGAAGCGATTCTTCAGCAGAGATAGATCTATCACATATAAAATTCATGGGACAATTTATTTTCTTTTACGTCTAGTCAAGCGTCGACGATTTCAATACGCCAACGTAAATTGACGTGAAGATATTAACATCATTGAAACGACTGCCTCAGTAGTTATAAATTAACGACAATATGCTAAAATAATAGCAATTTTACGCCAATTTGGCATAAATTATTTCAAGTGGCTATTAATCAAATTCGTAAATGTGTTAACACACCAATGTGGTCATACAGCTCTTACAATTATTAATCTAAACAATAAAGCAGCTTTAATTAAGTGAAAACTAAAATTCTTATATCAAGTAAATATCCAATATAGATATTTACTTGACAAGATTTTTTATCAATTTATTATTTTGTTAGTTAACTCGCCAGATATTTTGTTTCTTCTAATTCATATCAGATTAACTGAATGATAATTTTAAATGTCACACAAGATAAACTCAAGGAGAAACAACATCACAAACGCCCGTGTCCAGGATCTCAAATATATTTATTTAAAAAATAAAGCACTTTTTTGTACTTAGTCCACATTTTCTATAACAATTTAGACCGGATTCGCTTATTGCGAGCGGCATCAAATAATATTCGTGATTTTTAAATGTGATGATTTTCAAGCAAGAATTGACAATAAATTCAAATTTGATATAGGCCTCGCCCAAACCAGAATTCATTCCCATTTGATCTCTAGGGTAAGGCTTTTATCATTACACTACATGAGTCGATAACCTTACTTTAATTTTTAATAATAACTAATTGAAAGATTACATTAAGTATCCAAGAAAATTTAATACAATCCATACTTATCATGAAAAAATAAATACTCGTATAACATAATATGTAAAATGGATATTAGAAATTCAAGTATTAGTTCTGCCAAAAATAATTCATACTTTAATCTTGCCAGATCTACGATCAGAAAAATCCGGGTTCATTTCCTTACAAGGTCAAATATCAAGACTTTATTTTTATATTCAACATTGTTCTAGTCTCAATGTTTACTCCAAAATAATTTGATATCGATATATATGTCAATAGTTTTTAAAGTAGTATACGTAGTCTATTAATAGGATAGACTTCATCATGGGCAGTGTCAATGTAAGCAAATGTTTAGAAAAACTTGTACAATAACCGAATTGAAGTTCCAATTTCTTCTGAAATATAAATTCAATTTTTTTATTAAAACATTTTTTTTATGAAAACAAAATATTTGACGGCAAACCACCGGACCCTTTATATTTTCACTTTCGGTTTATTTCTCCCGACGACAATATTGTAGTTATAATAGATCGTTATAGCCAGGGCAAAAACGACTCCAAAGAAATTTTTCAACCATTTCATTTTAACTTATATATAAATATGTATACTAGCAGATCATCTTTAGTCAGCCTAGTATGCAGTGGTAACACTGGACTATTGTGGTTTGAATACACATCATTAAATATATATTATTTTTTTAATGAGTCTGAGTAGCAAGATTTTTCGAACTACACAGCCCTGGTACATATTAATTAGTTTATTTTTTTAATATACGAAACGGATTTTTTTCAATGAAAAAAATAATAATAACAAAATATACTATATTTTAAAAAAAACCATATCTAGTACCACTGTGAAGCATTTCAGCAGAAGTTATAAGTGTCCACTCCGAGAATCGTACCCATAACCCACCCCGTAACCGAGCAGACGAATTACAGACCATTTAGCTATAGTACCAACAGTGTACATTAAATCTACACTTACCTTCGTTTTGGAACAATGGCGTCTGTATATATGTATAAACATATATAGAAACTTAATTAATAAAGATTAAGATATGGGTACAGTTGTCACTATCCGAGACGGTGTCACGAGCAATTCAATTTGTTTTCCTCTCCGTAAGGTCACATCGGTAAATTATATTATTCAATTAAGAAAACGATCTTTGCGAGAAAGGAATATCCATTGCTTCTTAATTGCATTAACGGGTGGGTTAAAGCTAAAATTAGTGCGATATGTGAAGTTGACGTGTGTTGGACAGGCGCCTGAATAATCTATTCCTGGCGGATCCGTCCATTTGCGGCCGACCTCTTATCTTTCAGCGTATTACCCGCCATCTTGAGATGATTTGTTACATTTCGGTCGAATAGAAACGTTTTCGCGGGAAGAAAATTACGCCAGTAGACGACGAGGCCAATGGATATTGCAGCACCCGCTGGCGTTAAAGAAATGTCGAGTGTAAATAGCTTTTGCCCAAACTGGATCGTTGTGAATGGCTTGAATATCACTCGGGAATAGGGTAGATTTCATTGAATATCTAGGGAGATTTAAGATACGGCTCTGAATATTAATCAAATAAAATATAAAGGAATGCGAATATTTGAAAATGTCGTCTAGTTGTGTGGTAAGAAAACGAATAAATACACGGCCAGCACCTAACATAACAAATAGTAGATATTATATTTATGAAGGCAGTCAGTAACGATGGACGATGAGTAGTATACAATTATTTTTTGAATTTATTTTTGTGGAGCAAACTATAATTTAAAATATTATCACATTGGCCAACAAGATTAATCATATAAAATAGAAAGCGGAAACGAGGTACAATACAGTTTAACGAATATATTTGCAGAAGATATTAATTTCTGATTAGCTAACCACTAGTTTTGTCCTAGTCTTATCCTTTCAATCCCTATTCTCTTCGGAAAAAATGTTGAGATACCTTCATTAGGAGGCCATATGCTTGACATTAGAAACGAACATGGATTGAAAAAAAATATGTAGATTGAAAAAAAATGTTTACAGAATAACAGCTGAAGCTTTCTAAAATACGGCTAAGGAACATTTATTGATTTTCACTTTTAGAGTGTTACTGTCAATATTTGGTAGAAAGGCATTATATTTTTTTTTCAATACTGATATGTACTTATTCTCACTTTGTGAAACACAAGTGAAACCAGTTCGCCAGTGAACCGGTCCTGAAATTATTAAATAAAAGTGGGAAGTAGTAGAAATGAGTATTTTTTTAAAAATAATCAATTTTCATTGAAATTTGAGTGTCTGATTGATTTCACATATTTATAATAACTACCTTTTAATAATAAATACAGCTGTTCAAAAAAGCAAATCACTCTTTTATACTTATTCCACTTACATATATTTAATATGATCAAGACTGGTTTCGATCATGACGAACGTTTTCAACTCGTTCGAAAATGCTCGTCATGTGCGAAACTGGTACTGGTATTATATTAAATAAAAGTGAAATTAGTACAAAAGAGTGTTTTATTTTTGTAATATAATGCTTTTCTACCAAGTATTGACAGTAAAATCACTAAAAGAAATCAAATTACAGGTACGCAGAACGAAGGAAATAGTTGATGAGCTTTCATGTCATTGCATGCTCGTAAGACGATTTTCTTACATGTATTGCCTACACTCTACAGAAAGCTTTCAACTGACAGAATATTTTAGTACGCCAGTACCGAACTAGTCTGTATTCGGGAAACGGAAATAAAGGCTTAGTTTGTACCCAAGCAACTCGAGTATCAAGGACACTAAGAGTTCTGCTAGTTTTAGTAAGATAGTAGAGGTAAGGGAAAAAGTATGTGAACTTTTATGAGTTGAGGTAAAGGTAAAATAATCCCTTTCGTAATCCATGTACATTAGGTCCCGTTGATTCGCTTTCACCATTCAATAAATTAAGGTCTTGCTTAAGCACAAGCACTAGGCTTTTGCGACATTGGCAAAAGGGTCTGAGGAAGATACCACAATTACCTTACATATTTATACTTGTCAATTCAATTTTTTTTGAGATAAACATTAAAAATAATTTAACGTGATAAAATAAGTCACAATCGTTTCAGAATGTAAAGATGCAATGTATAAATAGTAGATACATCCAATAAAATTATTTGTACCCTAAGATGACGAATCGGATGGATAAGTGTATGCAAAAATTACGAAAATTATAAATTGTAACTTTAAGCAATCTGTTGTCAATTATTTGAATATTTATATGATAATTGGTCAGGGTCTCCAATCCCGGGATCCCGTAACCCCGTCCAATTTTGCGATCCCGGGATTTCGGGATTGAGAAACATTGAGCAAATGCCGAAAATTTATAGGATTTTGGAATTGGAAGAGCTAAAAAAACGAGTTTTGGAGATATTCTGGGGGAAAAGTATAGGGAATTGAGGATTTCAAATTCCTCGGTAAGCTAAAAAACTACTCACCAAAACTTTTCTCAAATTATACACGATGAGTGAGATTGAAAATTAATCAATCCCGAAATCACAAAAAGGCTCCGGGATTGGATAATCTAGTAATGGTGTGTAAATAAAAAAGTTGGTAAATTTTCATTTCTAACAAAGCACAGTGAAGTCAACTTGCCTATTTATTGTGTTACTTTTTTAACTCATGTATAATACTATTTTGAACTGTTAAATTGGTGATGGGCCGAAACATCAGTCGACGGTAATAGTTTTAGAATTAATAACGCTGAAATCAGATACCAATTATTCTTGATTTCCCTAATTGTGACGAGAATACGCATGGTTACTTAGTTATTATATTTGGCCCAGATTAATATATTTCGATTGGGGCAAAATTAAATAAATAGATTATTATAATTACAATTAAATAATAACACTATACACTAACGATCATATGAATATCAGATATTTAATTGCTTTAATCTCATAGTAATCAAATGAAATTTAGAAACATGCCACCCTTACACTTCTGCTGAAAACAAATCGGGGGTGAAGATATCGCAATCTCATTATTAATAAAGATTTTTTCTATTTTCGTATAGACGCCCTAATGACTGAATAAATATTATGGTTAAATAAATACGCTTGTAATAAATAATGTAAGAAATGAAAGTAAAAATCTAACCTAAGCGATGTAAACAAAAATAATCGACTATTAAGAACAAGATATTTCAACATTGAGTGCCATAAAAAATAAACGCGGTTAAATTAAACCACATTTAAGCATTGAGCTAAATGACTGCAATAATAATAAATAATATTTTACAGACATTAAAAATAAATTGTGATTAGAACGAACCCGCCGTAACGACTATCTTTGTTGGCTGCAAGACGAAAAATAATTCACGTTATTCAGTTTTCAATCCACTATTTCTTCAATAGAAACCATATGCAAATGTTTCTTGTGTATAATTATGTTATTTCATTAGATCAAAATTGCTCTTCTGAAAGATATGGTTAGTGTTATGATGTCTGATTTATCTGTGCTCCGAGAAGAGGAAGAAAGCTTACTAAAATAATGAAGCAGTTTTTCAAGATATAATTCAAAACTCAATTATCAGATAAGAATAGCACGGGAAACCACGTAAAATATCGCAACTTACGGCTGCACTGTTTGAAATGTACTGCGTGACATATTCGTTTATAATATACATATGATTAAGTTGAAAAATATTCGTTAGATATCACGCAAGAAGATGGAAAATATTATATATATTGGATAAATAAGATCTTGACCAGAATAGTCTAAAATTATTACTGCCTGTGCCAGAAACTCAAAAGGTGACAGACAGGGCGAATCGCTCACTTGTCACAGATAAAATCAAGTCGACGAATAAATCTAGGGTTCCTTAGATCATAGAAATTTAAAAATTCTTAGAAAAATGTGGACACAATTAGAAATTGGAAATATCTCAATCCGAAAATTTTACACGATGAATTCAGTTCTACTTTATTTATCGGCAAATTTCGTTCTATCAAGAATGCAATATGTTTATTTGTACACCTTGCAATATTCTGTCTGATGATTCTTAAAAAGGCGAAACACGTGTTAAAAATTGTAACACAACATGTGGAATATCAATTTTTATTTTATATTAATACTAAAAATGAACTTCGACAAAGTTACCGTCAAATTAATCGAAAATATGTAATGTCATATTTATTCTAAGTCTTATACTTAAAAAAATGCTTAGTACCAGTTTCCTTCATCGCGATCAATTTGTCGAGCATGATTTGAAAATTATGGAATCTGTTTATTATAAACAATAATGCATTTCCACCAAAAAATTACATTGAAGTGATTGATAACTGTATTAATTTATAAAAAAAATCCAAGAATCTTCCGATCAAACCCAATCTATAAAAATATAGTATTTTATAATTATCGTGTATATTGCTGCAACCCAATAAAATTAACTGAAAAAATATACGATTAAAATTAATTGTTGGATGTCAATAGCTATTCTATGCCTGGAGCAATCGCATAAATTCGGTAATAAGTCAATCGGCAAGTCGGTGCGGTGCGGTCACGAGTCACGTATTATTCGTCTGCAGACTTCGAAGACAAAGCTGAGTGGATTTCTGTGTAATTAATTAAGCCGACACCTCCGTGGGGCTTTGAATATTTTCCTACGCGACTACAAATTCAAATAACCGCTCCGACATTAATTGCGATAGACCCGCGCGGACTCAGGGTATAACATTAAACACGAGAATAGATATGAAATTATTTGTGTTGCGAGTCAATGTGAAGTAAGATTGGTGCTAATACAAACACCGTCTTTTAAAAAATATAGTTTTCGAATTCTAATATTTCCTAAATTTTAAAATGGATAATTCAATTAAAATAGCAAGAAATAGTAAAACACAAAACTTTTAGTAACATAATTTTGTCAACAAAATTTCCTTAAATAAAAAATGCTGTTTCGCTGGGTAATGAAGTGAGTCGTATAGTTTTTTAATGAGTCTAATACAGTGTCTACCAAACTTTTTTACTTTACTGATGAATGGAACCAGTACCGCGGCACACCAAGATACCGCAGATTATCTCCGAAACTCCTTTTTTTTTTTTAACTCATCGAGGAATTTGAAATCTTTGATTTGTTACCGTTTTGCTTCCGAAATCCTACATGACAAATATTTGTTTTTAAATAGGCATTATCTAAAATTGACATTTTTAAGGTTTCTTCCACCGCGGCACACAGTTTGGCAGACACTGGTCTGATAGAAGATGCAAATTTGTTGTTCTTTTATTTTTTGACTCTTTTATGTCAAATTCGACCTCAGTGTTTTTTAAAGGTTTATGTACTTGTGAATTGTATCCAAATCAAAATGCATTCAAAATCATCAAAAAATAAACCTAAATATAATACTGTTAACACATTCATTGATGTGTATTGACTTTTCAGTTATTATAGTATCGATTTAAGGCGATTCGATTTCAAGATTCATATCTACGACTTTATCTTACGCAATAACTAACTCAAACATAAGTAACAAAATAAAGAAATACCTGAAATATTGCCTACTTTGAAAGAGTATTCAAATAGAAAAATATTTAAAATAATCATTTCTTCTTAGGAAAAATGAAAGAATCCTTCGAAAATATTCCAATAATCCGAGAGAAACTTCAAAATATTCTAAACGAAAATAAGGGTTTATTGTGCCGATTCAGTTCGATAAGCTTTGAGTTTTCTTGCAAGAAAAATACTCACATGTTTTAATAATATGTATATATAACGACCAAATTTAAGCACTTAACTCTGAATAAACGCTGTATTCAGAAAAACGATAAAAACTGTAGAAATGAAAAAAAATCTTGATTGATCTTAACAGTCCTGCAAACGGTTTCAATTAAGACCAATCTTTATGATATTATATGTATTACTTTGAAGAATCGGTGTTTTCTTTGTGGTTCAGTAATCGAGTTTAGTCATGCAAAACGTTCCCAGTGGAAAAAAAAATCGGGGGGGGGGAAATGAAAATGATGTTATAATATTTAATAACAATCGATCAAAAATTCTTTCGCTCTACTACATAAATATGCCAGGTTCAATTTTATCAAAATTACTCCCTTAATGATTTCCGCAAAGTAAGGTTTCAAAAGAGGGTGAACATTATAAAAATTGTACAAATGAACATTTATAACAAATATTTGTTTGTGTGGTACTACATTCAGTCTGTTATAATAAGTATTTGGTCTATGGTGCTCATGGTTTTAATAGTGTTCTGTTGTTTTTCTAGCGTTAGAATGTTTTAATGTATAATTATTTTTAAAAACTATCTCGAATATAACAAGATGATTTTAAATATAATATTTTTTTATTCAAAGTATAATATTAACGTTATGTTCGTGATCTAGTGAAAATTATAATACATTGCATATCAATTTTAGCGATAGGAGAGATTTATCAGAATAAATGGTTGCTGTCAAACAAGCCTTCTTTCACAAACACGTATTGAAATGGTCGCATCAGATGTCGAGTTGTTTGTTCACCCAGTGCTCTGTGTTCCTAAAAGCAGTAAATATAATTATATAGAAATCGGTAAACAGCAACGATTTCAGCTTTCAATGAACTTAACATCAATAAATTTACAAACATTTTACGGTAAAATATTTACTATGGCAAATTTTGCATAATATTTTTCAAATATAATTTTCCTAACACCTGATTGTTTAACTCTCGCGGCTCGGAGACTAGAAAAATACTTCTCTGCCGATGGGGGTCGTTTAGGGACCCCAGTGGTTTCCTCATTATTGGCCTTATTCTTATGAATTTCAAAAAAAAAATAGTCCAAGGGCTTTAAAATATCTCTGTGCATCATTCCTCATTCATTTTTTTTTTATAAAAATCCCTGTTTTTTTAATAAATAAGCATATTTTAAGTTGCGCGTAAAAAAGACGTCATTCCAATATAAATATTAATTTGCAACTGACGCGTTCAGCGGCGTTCAACCCAGTTAGTTATCTTACGAACGATCGCTGATAAGCGGGCGCTTATCTCGTTATCGCATTATCGCGTATTTATATAAACTACAAAAGGTCCAAAAAACTATGATATAAGAGAATACCTTAATTATAAACATTGTATCACCCATATAAAAATAGATATTTAAAAAAATGTGGGTATTGGGGTCGCATTTCTTGAGCTTAGAACCGGAAAAGTTAAAGTGAGATATTTTTAAATTAATGAAACCACCAATAATATGAATGATTTATTTTTCGAGACAAATCAATACAGGAAACACATGTCAAGAAAATACTTTATAATGAGAATCCAGTAATAATGTCCTATAAACAACTGAATAAATAATTAGGATAGATTGAAATGTGTAGTTTGAAAATCATTATCAGCTGACCAAACACATTTTTTTCCTTAAACTATACTTCACACTTAATGATATTGCCAGAAGAAAAAATTTCCAGGCCATTTTGGATAAAAATGTCAGGCGCGACAAAGTACTTATTTATATACTCGTGCATGAAAAAAAAACTATAATATATGTGAAGACATCTAATCTGTCAGAACAGTGATGAGCAGGAGTACTTTGAGTGCCACTTGATTACAATAATTACGAATTCATATATTATTCCAGTTGATAGAAAAAAAAAACACTTTACTATGTACATATTATATTATACTATTTAAATTGTCATTCTAGTCGAATATTTTTTTATTATGTCCAATACGTATTGTGATTTATTTTTACTAATAATTTTAAACGTGTAAATAAAATATGACGAGCAAATATGTAAGAAATTGTTGGAAAAAATACTTTTCTATTAAATGGCACTTTACAATTTTTTTATTAGAAAAATGTATTGGAGTAATGGTAAAACTATTACGTAATCATATTTGATTTTATAATATTGAGATAATAAATAATTCACAAAAGCATAACATTCGCCAGGTTCCGTATGTGCGTCAAATAAAAGAAGACATATTTGTAAATCAGTTTCAAAAGCAATAAAAAATGCCAATTTCAAATATCATCTTTAAATCGTTTGTCGAGGCATTAGGTTTCTCACTTAACTAGTAGGAAATCGTGAAAGCTCTCGTAAGTATTGACTATCAAAGGAAATATTGATTTCGCAGAGAGGAAGTTTAGACGCAAACTCATTCAGTCTATGCTTTGTGTATTTTTGTTTCACGATAGAAGACCTACTACCGAGAAATCAATATGTTTGTATAAATTAACTAATAGGATTAATAAGATGAAAAAATATCAAAGTATTTTAGTTTTACAAATATTATTGTATAAAATAGTTGATAGATGTTTCGACTTATGTCCTCATCAGAACTATATTTAAACATTGCTATAAATACTGGCTTAGAACAAGGTTTCCCAAACTATGGTTCGCGGGACACTGGTGTTCCACACAACCTGAATAGTTGTTCTGCGAACACCCACATAATTAAAAAAACACTCTTTTTCAATGTTTTCTAACACCTAGCAATTATGATTCTTTGGTTTGAAATCCATTTTCCGTAACAGCAAAACCACTTCTACTAAGGATTTACTAAGTGTTCCATTCCATAAAATGTTTGGGAAACCCTGGCTTAGAAGATTGATACACAATACGATCTCTTACTCTCTTACCCACTCTAACATCATAATTAATATTGCAAAATGTAGTATTATATTGGTTTCTTGGAACGATAACAAATATAGAATTAGTAGAATTATATATAATTAGTTACATTAGCGACATGTAAGGGTCTTAGCAACGGTGATTGATTGATATTTATTTGGTCATTAAGAATGTCAGTGCCTTGATTACGTACGTATATTAATTTCTAGTTATTCTAGTACATTTATTTTAGGGACTTTACTAAAAATGGATGCTGTTTTAAAATTTATGCTAAGTGATTCTTTAATGAAATAGTTTGCAAATTGAGAGTCAGTCTTTTTATTATTAAATGATCTTTAGTTCGAGTCGATATACCTCTACCTTTCGTGTTATTTTTATCGAAATACACAATCCACAAGACATAATTCACTTTATAACAATGGATTTCTACCAAGTAAATACCAATTCAATCAAAAATATGATTATAATGAATTTTACTTACTTTCTACTATACATTCATATGGAGTGCAGATTTTTCTTTCCCTGATACTGATTAAGCTATTTTCTGATAATGAAAGGATAACTGTAACTAATTTAAAATTTACCAACCCTTTACGTACTTACATAAACTGAATCTCAGCATTACTTATCCTCTTCGCAAAGACTTGACAACTGCATTTATCATCAATCATTTTTTTAAATATTGGACAAATTAAACATATTGTTATGTCAATTTAATATTGAAAGCATTGCAAGAGATTCTCAGATATCTTGCTTAAAGTTTCGTGGCTTGAGCACAAAGAAAAACGACGATTTAATTTTTCATTTATTTTAAGGCATCTTAAACAATTTAATCTTAATCAATTTTTTTTTACCATATCCGCTCCCAATATGGAGCATATGTACTCCTAATGGAGTTTATCCCAACAGAAATATTTCTACGAGAACTGCTTGTTACTCAGTTGCTCAACCTCTCTTTTTCCAAAAAAAGTAGGAATAGAAGAAAAGGGCTAGGGACAGGACTAGTGATTAGCTAATCGCTCTCGATACGCCTCCTTCATAGGATAGGATGGGTGGGAGGGGGGAATTCAAGACATCACATACATCCATGCCTTTGAACAGAAATTCATAAATCGATTGAAAAATCAATTTATAAAACTGCCCGTACTGGATTCGAACCCGTGCCCTACATAGCGGTAGCCAACGATGTTGACCTATATTGTAGCTCTGTATTAATAAATATTTTTTATCAATTGATAATGTTATTTATGAGCGAATCCGGTCCTGATCATAATAAATAATTTTAAAATAAATACAAAAGAGTATTGCATTATTTTTTTCCTAATCATCGTTATTCACAGTAGTATATACGTTTTTTTGTAAGTATTTCAATCAGAACAGCATGTGCTGCTAAAAGTTTAATATTTAGCGGTGTCGATTTACTAAATTATGATGATAATAAAGCTAATTTTCAACCAAACATGCTATTTACTTACTCTAATGTTTTACTAAGTGTATAATAATGATAATAATTTCATAAATAAAATAATCATTCTCGCCTCCGCTCAGTTCTTTAGAGAAGCGGTATAAAATAAAGTTGTAGAACAGCAGTGTCGTGTTCGCCGCTTTATTTTCCCCCTGGTGTTTTTCTTCTTCTGTGGATGACATCCTTTTTGATTAAAAAACTATGGCAACACATAATAAGATGCGTGCTCATTCAAATATAAATGCAAATTGTAAAGTATTTACTACATGTTCTGTTACGTAGGGGTAACAAACAAGTAAAGGAGCGCTACAAAAGACAGAACCACAAGTCGCCCAGCTTTATGGGCTATATAGGGATCATTAATTTGTAGATTCCAGTTGAACGTAGCAATTGGAGTAAATTTGTAACCATACCATGAAGATATCTCCGATGTTTTAACTGTGATCAATTACATATAATATATTTACAATGAAAGTCAGAATAACAATATTTTTTATAGAATTTTATTTACACATACCTTAGATTATCTATTAAATCAAAAGTTTATACACAATGGTAAGATTTTTTTAAGACTCACATTTTTTAATCAAAATGCGCCGCTATCAATTCTTTCAGTCGACTGCAATAAGGTATCGCTGAGGAAACCTTAAAAAAGTCAATAACACGATTCTTTCATTATTTACATAATTCCGTAGATAGTTTTAACTAAATTAGTACTTACAATAACTCTCCAGGGTGAAATGATCGTTTTCACAGAAAAAATCTATACAATACAAAAATTGGTTAATTGACTATCTAATAATTGGATAATATACGAAAAAACACCATGCTTTATTTAATAGCGTAATACCTTAGTGAAAGATATTTCTTATTGTTTTTATGTTTTCATTGTATTTTATTATATTTTTGTTTCCCTTCTTTGTCTATCGGATTATTTTTCTTTAATTTATTTCCTTGGACAACTTAATTGATATTTTATTAGTTCATATTTAGTCTTGTTTGTAACATTTTATTAATATAGAATAAGATTTATTCGAAGCTCCCAAGACACGTACAAAAAAATGCTTTTACAAATATATTTTACCTGCTGCTCAAGAAATGAAAAGGAGGTTCACAATGTGAACTAAAAATATAATGGTGACGTTAGCAAATTTAAACAAAAGATGTGGTTTCTTCAAAAGTTGAATGTATAAAACAGGTATCTCGGATAACCCAATAACACCCCAGCCACTATTTGACTATTTGAAAGGTTTTCATGTTTTCGGAGCGGAATATATTCTATATGCGTAAATCTCGTGAAAAACCAAAAGTCAAACAAACAACAGGGGGAAACCAATTCAAAGCGTTTCCTCAGAATATGGGCAAAGAAGTTTGACATATAAGCCTGCTTTTGAAACTCAAAAGATCAGTCAGTGCATACAAATTTGTAAAAGTCTATTTATCTAGGCATTTGCTTTTCTGATCTTTGATCACGAAACTTCGATCTTAAAGGCAGCAGGTACTTGGATTTTAAAATGAAAACATGAATGTTAAAGTAAAAAAAAAAACAATCATAAGCAGGTTAAAATAGCAAAGTGACACACGAACAACAAATTATAGTTACTAGCTTCTTCAACATAACGCCATCGTTTAACCTGCGAGTGCAAAGCGATGACGCTATACCAAAATAGTAATTTACTATATGAGTCTTCTGGTATCAAAAGTAGAACTGTTCCATACATGATGTATGGAACAGTTTTGATTTTGATACCAGAGGACACATATGTAATAATTCTAATAGGTCAATTATTCTAATTATCAATTATTATTAGTCTTACCAAATTCAATCACAAGTTTAAATACTTCATAAATTCGTAAATTTGTGCAAGTGTACACATATTTCCTCTTTTCAATCAAAATTTTATAATGGATAACGATTAAACCGTATTTGTTTTAAAAAATCAGTGTGGATAATTAAGAGTTCGGAGATGTTATAAGAGACCACAAATTTCTTACAAAAAAAACAATATTTCAGACGAAACCTTTATTACTATTTTTTTGAACCTTTAAAGTAAATTAACCTAATCAAATCTGTACATTTTTTACAATTTCAGTATATTGTTTAAAATTTAAATGTTTTTTATTTTAAAATTTAAAATATATACTATACAACAATTCATATTACAAAAAGTGTTACTCGAAGTTTGTGAACATCACCACCGCTCGTCAGAACAAGCTTGTGTTAACGAGGTGGAAAAATAAAGGTGTTATCTTTTTGCCACATACATATCGATTTCTTTATCCACAACCCGGCTATCTCCACTTTTTTCAGGAAATTTGAAAATTCAAAATAAACTTCGTTTCTCTGTTACTTATTAATAAAATTGGAACTGGTAAATAAAACTCATGTTTAAGCGTCCAATCAAAGAACTCTTTCGGGTATTGTGTAAATTAGGACGGGAAACGTAAATAAAATCATAAATTGAATACGACTACGTATAAAACAATTATTTTTTTGTGACCAAAGAAGAATTTCGTAATTAAGTATACATTGTTAACGGAATTATGTTTTATTTGTGATATATCTACAATTTGAATGCTTATGACTATTCAGAAAAAAAAACGCGTGTTGCTTACAGATGCGAAACAACTGGCGTTTTACAAATAAACTTATTCTATATTTATATTGATACTCAATTGTTTATATTAACCTCTCAGAGTCCTTTATTGAATTAACATGTTGTGAGAATTGCACCTAATAAAGAACAGATGTTCAGTATATTAAACTATAATTTCATTACGTTAAGAGATAATCGAGATAATAAATAACTAAAGGAACACATGGAACAAACTGAAAAATGTATACAGAATAATATACAATCTATACTAATCGAAAATAGATTTCTATTCCAGACCATTTTACTGCTTTCGCCTGGAGTTTTATCGCATTTGAAGCTTGCGAAAATTCCAATTATTTATTTATTACAATTAATCGGAAGGGTTGAGTGCTACAACACTCATTGACCTCAAAGTTTTCCGATGCCGGTCATTAATTTATAATTAACCGTCACGTTTTCATCTCGCTAACGACCTTTTCACAATGGCAGTGTTGCCAAGTTTCTAAGCTTTTTACGCCATTACCGAATTTTTAATTAAGGTACTTCTTAGAAAACTATGTCCACGCTAAACCTTAAAGGCAAAATTATTTTTACAATATGTTAATAATTTAACGGACGATGCATGTATACTATAGGTTTAATAAATGTTTTTTTTTTAATGAACTTTTAGGTCAATTTTAGAGTGTTTACTGTCAATACTTGGTGGAAAGACATTGTATTAAAAAAATAACATACTCATTTGTACCAATTCCACTTATATTTAATATGGTCAGGACCGGTTTCGCTCGTGATGAGCATTATCAACTGATAAAATATTACAGTGGAATTTATACAGAATAAAATAAAATTATTGAGATGTAGCAAACAATAACATTTGTGTTTGTTAGACCCAAATAATTAACGGGTCCTGTGGCGCAGCGTTAAACGTTGTGGGCTTCCGTGCCAGACCTCACGGCTTCGAGTCTCAGTACGAACAGCATTTTTTCAGTCGATTTATCGATTTCTGTTCGAAGGCATGAGTGTTAGTGATGTCTAAAAAAAATCCCTGCCACTCTTCCTATCATTAACCGGATGTAGCGAGAGCGAATAGTTAACCACTAGTCCTGTCCTAGCCCTATCCTTCTACCCCTACTACTCTTTTTTTAAAAGAGAGATTGAGCGACTGAGTAACAAACAGTTCTCGTAGAAAGACCTGTTGAGATACCCTTATTAGGAGGCCATATAATTTACATTGGGAGCGGACATAGACTAATACATATATATATTGAACTATTTAAATAGCACTTTGATGTTGTATTCTATTATCAATTGATAATGTTCGTCATAAGCGAAACCGGTCCTGATCATATAAGTGGAATTATTACAAATGCGTATTTTATCTATTTTTGGTATGTGCTCAATTGCAGCAACATTTGAAAATAGGCTGCCTAGAACTCAATGCAAGCGGAAAGGGAATCTGAATTAAGCCGTGTAAAGTTTAGGGATAGAAATGCAGTGATTGATTAGGGGAGGGTAAGTAAACCATGTATGAAAAAAATATCGAGTGCATCCGAATTACCGCAACTCAATAAAATTATAAATAAACGAATTAAATATTGCATATTCGTTATGCAGATAACTTTTCAAACGATCAAAAAATATGCTTGAAAATAAAATTTAATTATGTATTAATGTAATTTAATAGTATATTATGTATATATCATAAAACAATAGGGAGGAAGATGACGAACCAATATTATGCCAATATATTTGCGAATGTACTTTAGCTTACTGTGGGTTTAACTTAAATAAAACTAACTTCTATAAAACCTATTTAGCGTATAAAAATCAATTTGACCTAATAAAAAATAAATGTTTCTAGAAAAAATGATTTTAAACACGACACATATACCTGCTTTTACAAATAATCCATACACAAATTGCGCAATTTAAGCTTTCTAATAAAGTAACTAGTTTATTTTAGTTCGAAGCTTTTTGACTCCATCCGGAAGGAAATAATAAATGGCAAAAAAATATTAACGTGACTTATCTAAGTTTCTTGAAAGCTAACATGAATTTATATTGTATTATGTTAAAAAGCTCGAAAGGACAAACATGGTAGTAACACAATAAAGCCTATTTACAATATAAAAAGACCTTTCTCGTTCAATTAACAACTGAGGGCTTTTTTCTCTACGATGGCAATAAAGTTTTCCGATCTCATTTTACCAATAAAACCCCCCATCTCAAATGTTTTTCGTAAAGCAAGCGATATCGGATGCTATTCGAGAGCTCGGCGAAGGTAGTTTTACTCACTAAGTGAATAAAAAACGTAGTTTTGGTGATTGTCATTGATGTAGAAGATTTGATTAGATCATTACACGTTTTTACTTATTGTAAAAAATATTCTACAGTTTACACTTACGAATATAAAAATATATATAAATATCGTAAACCAATTAATATCTCCATTTGTAAAGTCAATTTAATCGATACAAATTATTGTTTTTTTAGTTGATCGAATTTCACTTCAAAATATTGTGTAAAATTAAAGGCCGTGGCATTTATAAATTCCATTTATAAATTCCAATTCAAAAAAAATATATATCAAATTTAGGCGATTTTATTTTAATATCTACTTAAATGCATGACATTGCTTTTTGTATTTTCATTTAATGAAAGAAAGGGAGTAGGAGTCAACACATATAACAATGTATAATTTTAATAACAAGCGCCATGCCTTAGCTTTAATGCTAGCATAGTGTTATCATGTCGGAGGTAGCAGTTTGAATAATACATGCGTCTTTCTTTCACTCTCACGTCCAAATTATGTTGCCTTTTGTTCTGATTTTTAATAAATCAAGTGGCCAGAGAATGCTTATTTTTCAAAAATTGAAAATTTTCTATACTTTTACAGCATTTATTTTTTTCGGTAAATAGCAGACAACCGATTTTATTAAAAATAACAACTGTGCAAAAGCTTGATTAATACAATCTAGTAAGATTGACATTTAAAATTGTTCTTTAAAAAATATATATTAAAATGCTGAATTCATAAAATTTAAGCACTTAAATATTATTCCAATAACGGTTGTCAATGTTGAGCAATCAAGGTTAAACGAAAATCGATAGAATGCAAATTGCAATTCAGCACATACGTGTCTCTTAACATTGAATTTTTCAACCAGTGACGTCCACAAAGAAAAATCTAATGAATCCATAATGAATACTACACGATAAAAGTGGCCCTCAATGGACTGACTGTAACTTACAGTCACTGGGTTGACGGAGAGGATATTACAATTGTACATTAGTCTGTAACATAAAATTCATATTACATATTCAATTACTTATAAGTAAGCTAAGAACATTGACCAAATTTAAAAAATCCTGAACGGAAATGTTACAAGTTAAGTGATACCATGACATACGAGTTCAATTCATAAATGTTATAGTAAATATTGATATATTTTTACGCCCGTGAAATCTCATTAAAGGCAAAATGAAAACGTACGGATTAATGATACTCTATTTACTTACAAACATATGGAGTGGTCTCGCTTTAGGAATAAGCCTTAATGTCAACCAGTGGATAACAAAGAGAACCATGTTTTGATATTTCATGTTTTTGATTAAATTGTCCGTTTTCATTCGACAAGCGGCGTGTGTAACGTAAAGGTCACAATTTCAATATCGATTGTGTTCGTTAAATAACAGATGAAACCTTATACATACATGTAAGGGCTGCATTGTGTGCATGATTGCATCAACATTAAGTAAGATTGTAATACAGTTAATATGGAGGGAACGGTTAAAGGGAATTTATCAACGTCACTGGTAAGATAAATCTGATTACAGTACGAGAAGGATTGCGAGGAAATAATGAATGCAGATTTTATGTGCCAACTGGTTGAATTAATTGGCATGCATATACAATTTTCAATCCAGCACTTTCCGCGTTGAATATTTTAAAATAAAGCAATAAACTTTGCCAAGCGTTTGAGAAAAAAATAGTGAAGCTTAAATATTTGTTTATATCCATATCCGCTACCAATATGAAGCATATAGCCTCCTCGTGAAGGTATCTCAACAGAAGTTTTTCTACGAGAACTGTTTGTTAATCGGTCGCTCAACCGCTATTTTCCAAAGAGAGATGTAGGGATAGAAGGAGAATGCTAGGACAGGACTAGTGGTTAACTAATCGCTCTCACTACGGCCAGTTATTGAAGGATCAGAAGGGCGGGAGGAAATTTTTAGACATCACAAGCACCCATGACTTCAAACAGAAATCGATAAAATGCTGTTTGTACTGGGTCTTGAACTCGTGAGATCCGGCACGTAAGCGAACAAACCTAACCGCTGCGCCATAGGACCTATTTAAAATATTATGTATCTAATTTTGGTCAAAATTAAGATGCTTAAGACTTTTTTGTTTTAGAAAGTATGTATCCATTATTGAAAACAATCATTTTTTTAATGTCAGAATCAGAGGCGAAAATTAAATTTGCGTTTCTTCTCAGTACTAAATACTTGCATTATGTTAATGATTTCAATATATTATGAAAGTTAAAGTAAATTTTAATTGCGTGTATCACTAACAGACAGCTTGATCTGATTAATTACGATACGTTGTTTAACTACACGTCGAAAGTGAAACATATTTGATTGGTTTATAGCCTTTCACTCGATAATTATTCGAGCAATCACACACGTCAATAAAATTAGAATTTGCATAAATTTTACGTTATAATTTACTGACTGGACCACCATGTCGCATTTATTCAGGCAAAATATAATACAAACTACAGCATCCGCAATCAAAAGATTGCATGCTGTTTCATAAGACTATTGTTTTCGGTACATTAACAAAAACCTTACATCTGGAACTAAATACAATAAAGACACAGGTGTATTATTTCAGAGACTTAGTATGAAAACTTTGTCTTGTGCACAGCCGTTACAAGCTCTTTAAAAGTTCTCAAAGATTATGAAAGAAGTCTAGCATGTTGCTTGGTATTACATATACAAATTGTAAAGAGTAAGCAAAAGATTAACGCAAGCATGTCACTAAAAGCATTGTTTTCCAATGACAGTTATTAATTAATACTATTAAATAGGTGTTCTCGACTTTTGAGTAGGTATTAGGAATTCTGTATCCAAACAAATCGAGAAAAAAATCCCGGGAAATAAATGATTTTGTCAGTTTCGATTCCCGAGATATTTAAATAAAGCAATTCGAGACTCGAGACTAAAATATATTTTATTCATTTAAATTAAATAAAGTCTGAGAATCATTTTACTTTGAAAGCCATTAATTTAGAAAAACTTTTTTGGATCGGATGAAATAAATAGAGTAAGAAACTTCTTCTTTTTATTCTTCGTCTTTCAAGACTTTTTTTTATTAATAAAATATGACCATTGTATGGACGTGTAATAGATGGTAGTTTGCCATAAAACCATGCAATAACTGACCCATTGTATTCTTTTTTGAAGATGATGGTTTCATCGGCAAAATAAAACTATGTGTGTAAAAAAGGCAATATATATCATAATTTACAATATAATATTGTCATCTTTTTTTAAATAATTTCAAGTTTGCATGGATTTTTAAGTAGCTACTGCTATAAAATATTGTATAATTCATTAATTTTACTACGTTACTTACTTATAACTACTACTCTTTAGTGTTATAATATGTAAAATTAAACCCGATGTTTAGATAAAAATAATAACTCTCGAAAAATAGATAAACCGAAAATATTTATTTTAAATGTATATTATTATAACGTGTTTATAATCGAAAAACAATTTAAAAGCAGTTTTTACTATTTTGTTTCTAAAAATCACATATTTAAAGAATGTTATTGTACTTCATACATAGAGATATTTGTTTAAATATTCTCGGTTCGCGAAAATTTTACGTCTCCGGTCTTACGTGTTCCGGGATATGAAAAAAGCCGAGACTTCAAAATCCATAATAGGTATTCACTTAACGAGTTCCCGCACTTTACATATAACATTTCAAAAATATGTTTACACAACAAGGATTAACGTAACATGAATGCATAAATCAATTAAATGGTCACGCAATAATGGTTAAGTGGATTAACCTTTTGTTATATACTGACGATACATGGAAGACCTCGTTTGGAAAAGGTTTATAATTTAGAATTCATACCATCTTTTGTAGTGTATTTGTTATAAATTATTAATTACTATGTACATCAATTGAGAGTGAATGACTAGCAACTCGTAGGAGTAAGGATCTTTTAATTAGTCGAAAAAATCTTTATTATGGCAATGAATATAATATCGCTACATTAATACAACAGTAGAACAATCGGCAAAAAATGAATGCTGTTAGACAATATATAATGATGATATTAGTAAAACCACAATATTCCTTTGTACTTCATTCCACTTTATTGAGAAGTACAAAGGAATATTGTGTTTTACTAATATAATGCCTTTCCACCAAGTATTGACAGTGAACACCCTAAAAGTGATATAATGATGAATCAAACGTACTGATAGGATACACTAGAATTTAAAATTATGACTTACACGGATATCATCTTACAGTCAAACTTAGAAAAATATCAAATGAATTTTGATACACAAATATTATATTGTTTTTAATTTGAAGAATACAAAGTGGTATTTTTAATTAGTATAGTAGCAAAATATATACATAAACAAAAATACCAAACTGTATTTAATAAAAAATATATTAGATTTTTCAAAACACTACGCTGTCATTATCTTGAAACTATAATTTTCAGATTATACTACTGTTGCATTGATGTATTGATATTATATTCAATGCTATAGTAAACTAGATATATTGATTTTTTTTATTTTTCTTTAATTCGGTGTTTTCACCTTAATCTTAATCATGCAGAAGAAATAATTCAGACCATAAAAATAAAAAAGTACTATATTTGCCCGTCAACAAAGATCTTTTTTACAACAGAAACCAAGTGACATGACATTTAACAGTTGGTAAACTAAATACGTATTATAAACGGAGTATTTGATTGATATGTCCAGTTTATTTTATATGTAGATTGAATTGAATGTTTATATGAAAGAAAAATTATTTGCAGTCGAAAAGTAAAATAATATAACTTATAAATTCTTCATTAAACCTTTCATCCAAAAATAATATTCAATTAAGCAAGTCGAATTATATATATATATATATGTATATGCGTACATTCAATTGGTATTGAAAGAGGCATGATTACCGTCATAAATTGATAAGAATTGAATAAGCGAAGTTTATGCGTACGAGACACGCGATTAAATTTCGACTAACATTCCGCTCGAGATGAAATCTGTCACATTGTAAACCCTTTTTGGCAAAGCAACAAACAAACGCGATAGAAAACTGCGAGCTAACTGTCACGCTGCTTTCTGTCTGTCCTAGCTTTTATCGCAATGCCAACATTGCTGTATTTCGAGATAAAGATATGCAGGACGGCAGCTAGGCCTTTTTCGGCCTACGTCATTGTAGAAAACGATTGGATTTTACAATGAAATATAAGGTTAAAAGCTAGGAAGCAAATGTAAATTACTAACAATAAATATTCAGAACTTTTTGAACTCGAAAGCATTAATCATACAAACTTCGGCGTATATTTTTAATGTGGAGTATTTTATATAAATGGCCATGGATTTCTTTACCTTTACTGAAAGAAGGCCATACCATAGCTCAGAAAATTGTATGCATATATGAAACACTGAGTTTCAAAAGAAACTTCTAAGTTTTCAACGGTGAAAGATTACACATACCTTAGTTGAATTGTTCGAATTATATCAAGTTTACGGGTTAAAGTGAATGTTCGATTTCATACAAGCACTGTTAATTCCTGAAGTTGGCGAAAGGCGAAACTTGGACTGTTGGAAATAAAACTATGGAAAGTATGTAGAATTTCAATATGATGTTGTACCTAGAGCATCCAATCCCGGGATTCCGTTCAATTTTCTGATCCCGAAATCCCGAGATTGACATGGTCGCGATCCCGGGATTTCGGGATTGAGAATTTTTTAGCAAATCCCGAAAATTGACACGAAATTGGCAAACTATGAATTTGAAATTCCTCGGCGAGCTAAAAAAAAAAAACGAGTTTCTGTGACAATCGAGGATTTCAAATTCCTCGGTGAGAAAATCTCAATTCCGGGATCCCGGGATTCCGTGATTGAAAATTAATCAATCCCGAAATCCCGGGATTGGAAAAAGGCTCCGGGATTGGATACCCTAGTTGTACCCATATGTCAAAAAATAATTTATTCAGTAAAAGCTGAAACATATTTTTCTAGTCATTTTTAAGGGGTTTAATGTCGTCAATTCTTGGTGGAAAAGTATTATGTTGAATTAAAAAAACACTGTTAAAATAGAGTTTTTATTTTTTTACATTTTTCCAGTATACTAAAGAACGTTTTTTGTATAATTTAAACATTTTAAAGTTTGTCTTCCAATATTTAATAATTCATATAAATTGAAGACAAAGAGTTCGTTAGGAACTCAAAGATTCATTTTATTCTGAGTAAAATTAAGTTGTCCGATCACAGCGTTTTTTACAGTAGTAAAATTAATTTCACCTAGTGTATTCATTTTATGAATAATACACAACTAAAATGAAGTAGTCTTGCCCGGAACACAAATAACTTAAAATCACTGTCATACAGAATTATTATCAGAAGTCAGATTAAATGCCAGTTTTTCATATTGCACCCAGTCTACGTGCATCGTACGCCCGTACCGCGATACGGCTCTGTCATACGCGGTGTATTATTTGTGTTAAAATTATTTTATTAACAAATTCGTGCGTATGTATGTATTCGCTTAAAATGCAGATCTTGTAAACGATTTTAACAGACAATACTCGCTTCAGATTTACGTTTGTTTCGCTTGAAATAGGAGTTTATTAAATAATCAAATCAGTGAGCCACGGCAAGTGTTTACGTATGGATTTTACGTTTCGGAAAATGTATAAACAATTTTCATACAATATATAGAATCCATCATTTAACATAAACTCTTTATAAAGCTAACAGTTAATAAAGATTATACTGCGACTGAGTAGACAAACGAATCTATTATATTTGTTTACTTGACACATAACTGATAATAATAATTCTAAAGTGGGTTTGAAATAAAATATATAATACGTGTTAAGAGTTTAAAGGAATTTCAGATTGAACCGTTCTTAATCATTGGGAATCAAATAATTTTGTGTTACTATATTATTAAAAAAAAAGTCATGTCCGTTCCTATTGTAGAACGTTTTCGCTCTTAGCGGAATATTTTAACATAGCAACTGATTGTAAGTTAGTCGCTGAACCATCATTTTAAAAATATTAAGGCATGAAAGTGGAATGAAATCGCTTTTTGTTGGTAAAATACATTTTTTTTCAACGGTTATAAATATCGCGAATATTTTCAAAAAATGAAACGAAAGTATTTGTCAGCGTATCGCTCTCGATACGTCTCATTTTGTACGCATTTAAAATCCATAATACAATAATACTCTTAGAATATTTATTATTTAATTTAATAATGACGCGAAATATATTTTGTGTTAATATTTTTTTGCTGCCATCGCGTGAACGAGTGGAAAACAATGACCATTAAATTTACGCATGCGCCACGAAAATAGACAAGATTTATTTATGTATTTACGAATTCAAGTACAAACCTACCTACTCTTACAGGAATGTAAGTTTTTCTTGAATATGTGGGCATAAACAATTTTCGAATGTATTTACGACGATAGCATGATCTAAAATCTAATAGCTAGGAGTACATATTTCATAAAATTTTCTTGAGCGGTAAAAACATTCGAGGCTATTCAGAAGCCAAAAATCTACATATTTATATATCCGTAACAAACGCACTGCTCGCTCTGTACGCTATGGCTTTTGGTAGATGGAAAATTGTATAGAAGACAATGGAGAAAAACAAAAGCTTGCAGTTTGACAGTAGCTATTGATTTTTTTTTAATACATGTGTTTACCAAAGACAATCGTAATCAAATATCGAATAAACAGAAAATATATTTATGTATTTCTTTAACAAATTTTCACAATTACATAGTTACAATAATTAAATATCAAGGCAACCAATAAATATGTTTTTTTATTCAATGACTTTTGATTTTACATTTACTTAAGCACATGATTACAATGTATTCAATCGCACAAAAACCACATTATATTTGCTTAAATTATAAAAATCTTAATTTATTTCTTTACGTCAGTCATATGTGTAATTTATTACAAACTATCTTCGGTAACATGAAGCTAGGAAAATATTCAGAATTGTTACGAAATATTAGTTTTGATACAACGTAAAAAGTATATAAAAATTCTGGAATCATCTAAAATGATTGTTTTTTTTTCATTAAAAAAATTATTAGTGTCTGGTCAAGAAATTAAGCAAAGGATTAAATCAAATTAAAATGAGGAAGACAATAATAATTTAATTAAGTCTTCTCTCTTGTGTCTCGTATCTCATTTTCTGTTTTAAAAAAATGTTTTTATCCTCTTAGGTTACAATTAATTATCAAGCCATTAAAATTTTGTACGACGGAAACAATGTAAAGCTGTTTTAATTAAAACTTTAAAATTTAATTTCATCAATCCGAATTGCTTTAAATTTTTGAGACATCCAGCAAGTAACGTGTCACAACTGTTATATTTGATTGTCGTGTGCGATTTTTCACTGAACAAAGAATAACTTGCGACAGTTTATCCCACCTACACACAAGCATAGTCTTCGTTTAAGTGAAAACGTTGTCCGAGTGGTTACGACAAAATGTCTGGTTTCCGTCTACCTCCCCCCCCCAACCCTGATGTTTTCCAACACAAAGGGATCCGCCGCAACCAAAAGCTTGTCGGGAAAATAAAAATGCAAAAAGCCTTAAGGGCTTTTCTCGATTATAAGAGTTTAGATGGTTACGCACTACGAATTTAACGAATTGAAAAAAAAATCCTGAATTGTTTTAACAGTCGTACGGTAAATACTTTTCCATAGAAACTTTTATCTTAGACAGTAATAGTTATTTTATAATCAATTTTTAACTATATCCGCAATCATAATTAATAAGGTTAATCAAATTCAGCACTCAATAATGATTTTTACCGAATAAGTTAAACTAGAACTGGTTGTGACCCAATCACTCTTAACAACGTTAGGAGACTAATAAAATAAGGACATCTAACTAACTACGTTTGGAGTTTGAATTCTTAGCTGTGGAACTGAGTGAACAATGCCCGAGAAGCATATACGACTCATCTATGTTTTTTTATGCTTTTTGTCATTATATGAATTTCCTATTGTTAATCAATAGACGTTTTGAATATAATAATTTAACGAACGGATTAAAATTCTAAATGTAGTATGACATTAAATAAATTATCATATACTTACAAGTATTCATAACTTTTTACAATTATTTTTCGGCGAACAACTAAATAAAATAAACCTCAACAAATTTTCAAAATGAAAAGATAAATACATAGATAAAATATAAAACTTAATTTCAATATGCCTTTGCAATACATCTTACTTACAACCAGTGCTTTTTTTGAAAAAAAAGGTGCCGGAACGCACTTTTTTCAAGCATTTTCTAAGAAGGTATATTATTTATTATATATTCGAATATCATTTTGATAGAATTAAAGGCGGCTTTCCATATAATGCATAGAAAATAAAACAAAATATACATTGATTTATTTTAGAAATTTCAAATGAAAATTAAACAAAGAACATTACATACATTATGTAACATAACATTAAAAAAATATGTAATTTATTAAAAACGCTATCCAAAATGATATTCTAATTACAATGATTTCCAAGTTTTTTCCAATTTTCGTCAGGTAAATGGTCCCTATTTCTTTTTTTTGTGTTGGTGTCTGTGTTTGAATGTCTTCCTCTTAGTAACCATTGATCAACGTATTTTGAAGGATCAAAAAGTATCAAAGGTGTTCCGACGAGTTTAATAAACAAAAGTGACGAAACTGTTTTGGTCATCAACGAAGCTCTCATTGGGCTGATAATTAAATTCATTTGTGAAAACCCGCGTTCACATTCACTTGAAGAAATAGGAATATAATTCATTGCATAAATTAAATGCCTTTTCCAAGAAAGTACATACCTGATAATCTTTTGCATTACATTAATTTTTGGGTCCTATGATACCCTATATATTCAAAAGGGATTAACAGTCAATGGCTTCCAAGAAAAGAAACGAAAGTTTTAAAATAGAAAAAATAAAATTTTACGAACATTTATTAAAATTTCGAGAAAAAAAGGTGCCGGAACGCCGTTCCGCCGCGTTACAGGGTAAAAAAAGCCCTGCTTACAACTATTATTTGTCGAATATTAAAATATCAATAATTTTGTTAATTTTAACTATTAAAAATCATAATTTCAGATGAAAAACGGATTTTCAGCAGTTATTTTCATGTATGTTTTCAAACTTGTCTAAAAGAACAAGTGGTAAAACCTTTCAAATATCACTGATAATGGAAAATTTCTTAATATGGATAACTTTTGACACGTGTTACAAGTTGTAGCACAAAAAGTTATGAAATTTAATTTTGTATTAGAAATGAACTTTCACAACGAATCTATCAAATATAATAGGATATAGATAAACAAATAGGACATATTTACAATCCGGCATTGAAAACTAGACGGAAAAAATGTTTTAAAATGCTAAATCATTCTTACTAAAAACTTCTAAGATGCCAAATCTTAGAGGCGGTGTGTACTTATTAATACGTACTATGGAAAAAAAAAATATCCGATGAATAAAAACGTTGTTATTTAGGTATCGTTTAATATCAAAGTGGGCCCAGTATTATTGCATGGGCTCTAAAGAAACAAAAAAACTCGGTCAAAGTTTATCTATGATTATAGACTGAGGCTCAAAAAATAAATTATTATGGCCGTGACTCATTTATGAAGAAACCGAGATTTTTTTTTGTTTGTTCAATGAATAATTCATTTCGTAAGATTATTTTATACGGATACTCTGTTTATCATCTTGCAAACAAATAAATTAGAGCGCATTTTCCGAGTAGTAATTTTACACGACCGTTTATGCAAATTAAACCACTTATCACGGATTAAAAGGTGAAACAATGATAACGAGTGGGAATATAATATTTTTAAGATTAATTTATTTTCGGATATGAATTAATACAGGATATTACATTGCTCGTATCATAAAAATCGTAATTTCTGTTGAGGGGATTTTATGCGATACAAAAAAAAAATAACGCATTGCAGATAAAACAATATATTTGTTAAACGCAACTTTGTATATTACACGGAGAAAAATAAAATACGAAGATAGCATGGAATTTTCTTTGATAACAATACTGTGACAGAAATATTATTTTTCAATAATAATCAACAATACTGAAATGCAAAAAAGAAATAATGAACATTTGAAATAAAACAACAATTTAATAATATACAAACATTTCGATGTAAAATTATGACCAAACAAATCAGTGGTAGGCTTCAGCTACTAATATTAGTAGGGCTTATACAAATACCGGTTTACAAATTCCAATATTTCCTGGAAACCGGTTTAACCCGGTCTTAGAAATTTTACAAAAAAGTGATAATTTGAATAAATAGCTAGACAATGGTTAGACAATAAACTTCGCTTATTTATTATGATATCGATACTCTAGTTTCAGAGTGCAACAAGTCTGAATTTGGCAGTATTGCGTTTAGTATGAATTCAAAATACATATATCACTTCCAAATAGCATCCAAAGCGTTATTATGCTTCATTAGATTCCAGTGATACTTTGAAACTAAGGAATCGTTATAAAAACTACCAAAATAAATTTAAATTATATTCGGTGTTCCTCTTCAGAAAAAATGTTTTTAGAAAACAGAAAAGTCCACTGATCTATTACTTAATAATTTTGTTATATAATTTACCTGAAATAGAAAATAATCTTTCGCTGGGTAATGAAGTAGTTTGAATAATTTTGAAGGCATCGAATAGTAGATCCAAATTTGCGGTTAATTTATTTGTAGACTGATGTATCAAGAGTCAAAATGCACACTAAAAATATTTTCAAAATAAACCTTAATATAATATCTTCAACCTATTCATAAACATACTGTCTTATAAACTAAATATTTGTAACTATGGCGGTTTCAAATCAATATAATACGGTTTTTAATCATATTTAATGTTGAATAAGTTTCATACATTAGAAACCGGGTTACCGGGTTGAAAAAACCAGTTTTTTTATAACCGAAAAGCTCTACACATTAGTTAATGAAAGTATTCAAAGGTAAATGCTGTCTTATATTGTGGCGTAAAGAAAACAACTGACAAGCTAGTAGCTTTTTTACGAATGTCGTATCTTCTTCACTTACCGTTTCCAAAGCGCAAATTGAGCAACAATGAGTTCTTGTAAAAACAACTACTGTCGAGATTCGCTGAGAGTAATAAATCTCAAATTAAATAATTAGCTGCAAATATGTCAGCGAATGAACAAGTATATTATTTATTCTTTATTGTCCTTATAGTGACCGAGTCCGACTGCATTATTACGAACGGCGTTATAAATCTTCCCATCTCTTTTACAAATCCCTTTTTCCTGATAGACACTGCATCATCAGGCTGTCCCTTTTTCAAGCGTGATTTGTCAGCACTATGGGAGGGTGGGGGTTTAGGATGGGAGTTGCTTTGAGTAATCGCCGATAATGGATCATACCAGACTGCGAGTCTGGAAACTTATGATTAAAACATTTCCGCGTCTACTACTTTCTAGACTGTTTTTATATGAAAGAAAAATATGCGATATCCATCTCTGAGAATATAAGACCAGACAAGGATTTTTATTATAACAGCATATAAGATATTTTATACACCATTTAGCTTATGCTAGTGTATTAATTAACCAAACATATTCAAAATCGTAGTTTTTTTAATTTCTAGTTCACATTTTAGAAATAAAAATACTTCACGGTTATTTTCCAACAATTAATATTAATAGATCCGATTTACTTTTGATTTTATTCATTGTCCTATGAGGTCTTGTGGTAGTGGCTTTAATGCTTAATTTGAAATTTTTCAGTCTCGTATTTCATGTCTTGAGCAGGGATCTCTTATTTTCAAGTTAATTCGGTCCCATACGTTTTAACTACATGCACTAAAATGTTGATGATGTTTTCAGCTGCAATGTGAATTTATATTTTACAATTTGTCTCTTTCGTACAATCGCTGAGATTTTTTTTATTGATTATAGTTGATTAAATGGTACAAATAACAATATTCAATAATATATGGTTTTACTAGCATTATTGAATTTTGTTGTAACCTGTATCGACACCACGCCACTGTCAAAACTATCGACAATGTCTGTTTGGCCATATGATTCGAGGTACCAATTACAGTCGAAAAACTAAATCGTATCGAGTTCTACAAAGTAAATACCAATTCAATCAACACACTTAATGTTTGATATCGGGCAAATTAAGACATAATTATCCTAAATTTACTGCATTTTTTTTCCACGTTTATTACACTCAAATATTTTTAGGTATTATGTGAAAATTGTTTTCATTTTTTACATGCGGTTTTTGGAATAAATCGAAAAATCCATTTCACAAATTTCCCTGTTTTTGCTTACCTAGTGACAAAACCTCCCCCCTCCACGTGGAGTCAAACGTTTTAACACCAGAACCTGAAATCAAAAAATAAAAATATGTTAAAAAGCAAATCTACAGTAAATAGTCATTAATTACAGAGACAGGATTAATAGACAACTCTTTGGTGTTCATCTTCAAGAAGGTTACTTTTATATATGCGAATTTTTAACATTGATACATTTTTACGATTATTTTAGTAAAATCTTTGTTAAATTTATATTGAAGTTCCATCAGGAAACCTCAGTCGTCATCATAAATGAAGCTAGTATTATATTTACTTCAAGCCGATTCATGAACGGCCATATCATATTATAATATTATATAAAAGCTTACGATTCAATTCATTTGCGTGACAGAATCTACGACGAGTGTTTGTACTTCGTTCGCTGTCTATCTATTTCACACCGACCAACGGTAGCTATTTCAAAACCACGTCTATGACTAGAGGCACTCCCTATCGGCGTCCCCTACAGCACTTCACTCCATTTCCGGAGGATTTTTCTTTCAGTGTGGATTTCTAAGCAACCCCACCGGATATTGCAATTTGAAAGACTGCGGCTTATGAGTTATGAGTGTGAGGACGAATAGAATAAAAAGTATTTTTATTTTGCAACGAACGCACTCTCGCAATTTGTTAGATATAGTAAATTTGTTAAGGACATCAGAAAGCCAGCTGGTAATAGTAATTGCAAAAATACATGTTAAAGGAATTGAAGATAAATTAAAACGAACTACAATATAAAATTTACCCATTTCCGCTACTGGTGTGCAGCATGTGAATTCGGAATGGAAAATCTTAACAGAAAATTTTTACTACTTGTCCAATCGTTCAATCTTTTTTTTGAGTGTGTAGAAGATATATAGATGCGCGGATGGGTTAAATTTGAGCAAATCGATTAAAAACACATTGTTTGAAATCATGTTCGTTAGGGAATTCGAGCCCGTGGACATCGCATTCGAATAGGCACGTGAACACGTTTCGTCGAATTAATCTAGTGTCACTTGGTATTTTCTGGCGCATTAAAAATCGCTTATTGAACACCCCTTAACAAACAAAGCAGTAACTCGTTTTTAAGTTATACGACAGAAAAGCAAAATCTATGTATTCATATATTATATAAATGGATTAAAAATTAATAAAACAGAAATTAATTTGTAGTAAAATCATTTTTTTTTCGCTCTCCTGCCAAACGACCAAAAATAAATTACATACTGTTGGTTGGTTGGTAGTGTATATATATCGCAACTAACTTCATAAAAGACTTGAAAAACATTTGCGACGACAAGAAGTGAATCTCAGATGAGCAATATATATTTAGAAGAGGAAATTGTTAAATCCATGTCCCATCAAACATTCCCGCAAATTATTTCTTGATCATGAAATTATAAATGGATTACGAATACAAAATTTCCCATTAATAAATCAAGTGTCACATACAAAAAAAATAAAAAGTAGTAAATCCACTAGTCAGCGAGATAAATTGATGGGAAGACATCATTCGTGTGAAACACAAAAGAGAATGTGATGACGCCATTGATACAATACTGCCAACTTAATAAGCCGTAGAAATCATAGACAATTTACGTACCTACGTAATAGCTACGACTTACTACACTCAATCATTAATAATTTTACTATTGCTATAAAATTTGTCAAATTTAATCGTCATATTACGACTTGCTATCATAATTAAAGTTTTGAACTAGTCCAATTATAATTGTCGACACTAAAAATATTAATTATATAGTATAATTTGTCTGTAAAATGGTGTGTGGTATCATTAAATATTTACGTAGGAAATTATTCCAATCATTTATTTCAAGATGATGATATTCGACATTGAATGAATTGATGTATTACATCGCTTATATATTATTTTTCAACAAAAGATATATCGTTAGTCAATGGTGAGATAAATAAAATAAAAGACACTTTTATGATACTTACTGTCAATAGTTGGTGGAATGGCATTATACTCAAAAAATAAAACACTCATTTGTGCTGCATAATTTCACTTTATTTTATATAATAAGGAACGGTTTTTCTCATGACGAGCATTATCAGTGATAATGCTCGTCGGATAGTTTCAGTTTTACTATTCGATAATCGAATAGTTGATAATGACGAATAGTTAGAATTCCTAATTATCACCTGGTAAGAGAATACAATATTACAGTGCTATTTATAAAGAACAAAGTAAAATTATTAGGCTGTAAAAAACAATTGACAATATAAATATGAAAAGAATTTTACAGATAAAGATACAAAATATCAATCAGTAGCACTAATTAGCGAAGATTAAAAAGTTTGTTATCTTTTAAAAATAAATGAAAAGTTTGAAAACTCATCAAAGCACAATTAAGTAAAGTGGTGAAAAACAATAATAACTGCCGACAGCATGTTATATTATAATGCTTTAAAAACGAAAACGAAAGCAAATATTTCGATGAGTACTCACGATAAAGATACTTAAAAACGTATACACAACGTCGTGGAAAACATCAAAAATATTAATGAAATTTCTTGTGAGATCGAGATCAAATAAACTACTATGTCTGAACTTTTACATGCGTAGTTTTTAAAAGACAAAATAATAACAATATTTGGAAATGCTTATGTTAAATTATAATAACTGAGTAATCTTAACACTGAATTAATTAAAAGTGTTCATGTTATTTTGATTACAACTGATTCAGGTTAAAACAAGGCGTTGCAATAATTCCCTGTTATCGCAATAATTCCGCATTTAAGGCAATCGTCAACTTTACAAATATAAAGTAAAAACGGATAAAAATAGGTTTATTATACTAATAATAATTTTAGTGGTGGGTGTTGCTTTAGTGTTTACCACGCGATCCTTCGTACGCATTCCTATGGTCCACATAAAACGGTGTTATCTTCACAATGGGTATACGACATGCCTTAACGGCTTTAGTTATATCAGTATTCCACCAACTTTGGTACTATTCAATGACATAAATCCTTAATACATTGTATTTTTACAGCCCGCATCTTCAAATACAACTTTAATGGAAAACTATCAGACGTCGTTTAGACCCGCAGAAATACTGCAATCCCCAATAAAACTAGAATACCTCAATAATTTATTGTATTTCAGTAACACTACTAAGACATGCACGATGGTAAAGACTAGCCTTGATATCTAAATAATATGTATATCTGTATCATGTCCGCTCCCAATGTGAAACATATGGACACCAATAATACGGTTGAAAAATAAAACCAGCATATTTTTTGTAGCATGTTAACAAATACTTAAAACAATCATTTTCAAGTACATTAAATTGAAAAGTTTAATAACCGAAAAAACTTAATTGTGCAAAATCATATATAAATATGAAACATTAAACTACAACGTATAAATAAAATACATAGCTTTTTTATCAGATTGAAAAAGTGAGTAACAAGCAGTTCTCGTAAAAACACTTACGTTGAGACAAATGTTAACAACATATTTATTATATGTAATTAATGAAGCACGAATGTCATAATCGTCAACAACGATCTCAACGAAATGTAGGAATACAATGAGCCTTGTCGCTGTAGATGTCGCTTATGTTTGGCTATAGCATAATTTCTTTTTAAGAACATAATTATTGAAGTATATAGGTACATTATTTTTCGTTTATAATATACAAACAGAAGTAAACAATTACAATTGTCTTCGTAGAATTTGCGAATAATCAATTTAGCTAAAATGGCTAATGATTCAAATGAATATATTATTTGTAAAAAAGGGAAGGGCATAGTTTATGTTTTCATTAAATCAACGACCAACAATTTAATATGACCTGCCGAAACTAAAACTCGGAGCGAAGCGAGCGTCGTTTTTCATTAGAAAGAAATTTTGCTCGCAGTAGCTTTATTGTATGTTAAGTTTTCTCACTGAAAAGCAAACGCCTAGGGCAAGAACTTTGAGCTTTGCATAATTTTGCATTTTAATTACTAACCTTCTAAAACATTACAAACATAAAGAATTCCACTTTGTGTGCTTATCCTTTGTAATTTTTTGAACTATTTAAATAATATCGTATTAATCTGTATTAATATCGAATAAGCTTTTTGAACATGTTTTGTAAATCTTGATTTTGGAGTGTAGATACATAGTTACCTCAATCGGTATAGTAAAACACGTTGTTTGTATTATTGGTAAAATATCAAACAGTAATAAAATACGCTTTCGTCAGAGTTAAAAAAACATTACACATTGTATGTATATTATAAAATAACAATGTATTTAGTTCTTAAGGTATTGTCAAATATTGTCGACAGCTATTTCAACCCAGTAACACTTCTTTTCTCGCATATTATAAACGAAGTGTAAGTAAATGCTATTTCAAACAAAACTACAAAAATACTTTATATTTTTACAAAAAAATAACCTCTTGGTAGAATAACAACATAAAAATGAAAATTCTAAATATATTTGCAATATCCGATGTCCGATGGTAACGTAAAACATACAGACTTCTTGTGGATGCTTTAAGAGAATGTTACTCAGTTGCTCAATCTCTGTTTTTTCAAAGATAGTCAGGATATAAGGATAGGGCTAGAGCTAGACTAGACAACGCACCCGCCTACGCACAGGTAAATCCAGGACGATACGCGGGAAAAGCAACATCAAAATACACCAGATGAAAGGGAAATCGGAGCTCGGCTCCACCAGACCCAGAATTTGATGTATGGATATCAATCAATAGACTAGTGGTCTGCTAATCGCTTCTGCTACGCCCTGTTTTCTAGTAACGGATAGGTGGGAAGGAATTTAAGACACCACAGACATCCATGCCTTCGAACGCAAGCATACAAGCTGTCCGCACTGGAATTCAAACCCGTGCGCACAATAACAGAAGCCAACGACGTTAACCACTAAAGACCCACCATACCCATATATATATGTATTCGTCAAAACATATGTGTACCAAATAGAATAACATATGTTGGTTCTTTCCTGTTATTCGAAAGCATTTTTTTATTTGTGAATTCAAAAGCAAAATTAGATTTAGGAGACCGGAAAATTTTAGGTTTTAAGTTTTTTTTATAGGAAAATTTATTTGCTAGGTATGGTTAGGTTATATATTTTACCTTTGAGTTCCTATCGAGGTAAATTCACAGTGCAAAATTCTTCTTATATTAACCATTTGCTAAATACCAATAATATCTCGCTGATATTTTATATCTTCAATGATACCCTCGATACATGAAATGGAAATATTATGCAAATTTGCTAATGTAGACAATTTTTAACTCACAAGATTTTTATTTAATGGAGACAGTTTATTGTCAATCACAATAGCAACACCGATATAAAGAAATCGTTTATATTTTTTTTTTTAAAAAGGAACATCGATAAAAGGTATGCTCCTGCAGGGGATTTAATAAGATTAATACAAATTTCCGACACGAACCAGTGACATACATAGGTATTCTAATTTCGAATATTAGCAACCATAAAAAATCGCGACATATGGCGGACGACCGCGTTCGAAAATACCCAGCGGATGTCAGTCATTCGGTGTCGCTAGAGAATAGAATAACAGAAAATCAAAGCGCATACGATGATTCGCTTCTCTCAAAGAGTTTATTGCTATGCTACGTCTTCGCGCCTCGCTTTTTTGAAAAATGTGACAGACTGACGTGCAATTGTTGCCGCATGTTGTAAACGGCAATAAATTCGCCATTATTATTTTATCTTGTAATAAAACGTCAGTGTATATACGTGGCGTACACATAGTTAATGACGTGTTTACGACAATTCGATAAAAAATATCAAACAGCAGGTATTGATGATTTATTTATGAAAAACACTGCTGTTGACTGGTTGACACACCATTTTGTTTCAAACATCTAACACTATAAATATTAAGTAAGTACCCGTGTGTGGAAAATAAATGTTCGAACCATCAGAAGCGTCCCATATTAAAAACACATACATGTTAAATGGGAAATAAAGTTGCATTTAATCCCGCCATTAAAGTTTAACTCAGGACGTGTCATTTATTAGTAATTTATCATTTAAACGGAGTCGTACCTCATTCAGGGCATTCAATATTGTTTACATATAAACAAACATCCACCAAACCGCAGGGTTTTAAGTGTTGATAATTACTAACGGAAAACTCGTGGAGTTAACGTATGGTGAATTCTCTTGATTGTTGAATATTAAATACCTACATAATAAGAAAATAACATGTGTAGCATATTACTAGAATATAATTTTAAAAAATTATAAAATTATAAAATGAATTCTAAATTCTAGCAAAACAATAGTGAATGCCTCGTATATATCGGTCATAAGAATAGTGGACGTTTTCAAATACGTTATATATTACACTCACTTTTATTATTTAATATACATATTACATACAGTGTTTTGAGATGGAAATATTCAAATTACTGCCCATTCGGTGTTTGTCAAAAGTTACGAGTATAAAACAGTGCAAAATATACTACAAAACGGTTAAGTGTGTCAAGGGACACCACCTGACGGGTTTTAAGGGGTGCGCGTTATCCTGGCGCCAAAATGCCAGAATTAAAAAAAATACTGGCGTCATTATGAAAATAAACAGTTTTATAATATTATTTAAATTATCTATTGAAAAAAATAAAAACTACATATAATACATTTTGTTTTACAGGCTTTTTTATAACATAGCATCAGCCGAAAATGCTTTAACTTTCTAAAATTATAAATTATCACTTTTAAGGTGTTCACTGTCAATACTAAGGATTCTGAAGTCTCGGGGTTTTCAAAGTCCCGGGACTCGAGACTTTTATTGCCCCTTCAATAAAATTATAATTTTATTAAAATTGAATATTTACATGTATGTATGTATGTATTTATGTATTACATACACTCGGCGCCTTTTGAAAGTACGCACTAGTAAAAATCGCGTTTTTTAATACAATGTTTAATAATTATTATTTTTATTATGTAATGGATGTGTGGAATGCTCACGGTTAATTTTTACTAAGGGATGATAACGGTACACCTAATGAAAAAATATCAATGAAGCCGCTGTCATGGTAAATTTATGACCGTAGCTTCACAGTGCAGCTTTTTTGTCATATTGAGACATTGGTTCCTTTGTGAAATATGTAGTAAAAAAACATTTGTACATAATACAACATCAGGTATGAACATTTAATTTTAATATTTTGTAATTTGCTTTTGCTACAGTTATATTACAATATATATAAACACATAGTATTTGAAACTTCTACGAAATTATAAATCCCAAACATATGTTTTAATTTAAGATTTCGATTGAAGGTTCTTGGTGGAATTTCAATATTAAATTTGAATCGTTCAAATTATGTACATTCGCACAGATTTTGTCACTAACGACCCGGGTTTCGCCTTTCGGCATCTTCAGGCGTTCAAGTGCATGGATAAACTTGAACTGAGCTGAACTTGTCGTTAGTGACAAAATCTGTGCATAATTTGAACGATTCAAAAAAAACCAAACATATGTTTTTCTATCAGATCCCTTTTATATATGCATACTTAATTTTGTTAAAACCCCGGGTAAGTGTCTCGTCCCGACCATGTCATATCCGTTTTTCTCGGTGCTCCCCTCTTGTACCTGCTTTCATTCAATACACATCAGTCCTTTTGAGGGTTTCTTAACCACAAGAATTGTTTTTTTCAAAATTAAATGTACATGTTATTAGTACATTATAAATCACAGTCAAAATTCCCGGGACATTTTCCAAAAAAAGTCCCGGGACTTAAGACAGCAAAAAAGCCCGACAAGGGACGTCTCGACACGGGATCCCTAGTCAATAAATACTTGGTGAAAAGCTTTATATAAAAAAAAACTATTTTGCACTAATTCTACATTTATTTAATATGATCAGGACTGTTTTCGCTCACGAAGAGAAGAAACGCTCATGTTAATATTAAATAAATGTGAAATTAGTAGAAAAAAAAATGTTTTTTAATATTTGTGAGTACTTTTAATAAAGATCTATTCTATCAACCAATTATACATACATATACCTTTAAATTTATTTATTTTAAAAATTGTGTGAGGTTCGTTTTAAAATAAAATGGAATGTGAATATTTTAATAAAAATAAAAAATATGTTATGCTGACAAAATAAGGAGAAGGGTTTTCACCCTAGTGTCGAGTGTCGACCCTGGGTGTGGCATACATTTTCTCGCGATGATTTCCTAGGCACTGCAATAAAATAACATTCAAAAGGAGCGAGTAAATCACAAGACGAGAGGAAATTAATTTAAAAGCAGGAAATGATGAAAGGTGAACCGACTGCTGACGGCAGTGTAAAATTCGTTTGATTAATATTCTGTATACAGCGTTACGAATGGCGAAATTTACGTACTATTTGCAGTGGGTCATCCTGCATAATTTTACGTGACTGTTAGTATACACCTAATAAATTTACTGAAATAAGACAGATATTGAAATATTTGATGTTTTTTGCAGCTGACATTTGCGCCCGCATTGGCGTTTGGCCATAGTAACTAGCTATTAAGTCTACACAACAGGCGACTGATGTTCCCGTAAACATTGAACGTCTGAACAGGTATGTACATATTTACTTTGATGTCAATGCATAATATGTTCTGAATAGCTACGAATACCGACACTGGCATGCAACCGAAAAACAATATTATTTCCAGTGAAATTTTATTATCTACATAGAAGTTTGGTAATACATATATTCTACTATTCATTTTTTTCATTTATAGATTCAAAATTATAAGTAAATGATGTAAATAAAAAATCATAGTATCTACAAAGTGACACATTTATTTATTATACATATATCCATTTATTTACTGAACATCAGTTCAAGTTCATCCGTACACTTGAACGCCTGAAGTTACTGAGAGGCAAAACCCGGGTCGTTGACAAAACTTGTGTGAATTTACATAATTTTAAAATCTTACAATATAGTTAGTCTTAAGAGGCGGAACACGTGTCACAACTAGGGCATCTAATCCCGGGCTCCTTTTGTGATCCCGGCATTTCGGGATTCACAACTTTTCGATACCAGAATCCTGGTATCCCGGGATTGTTCATTCACCATAAAATCGTGACACAATTATTTGAGATTCTTGGAGAATTTCAGGAGTCACAATATTGGTATGTCAAAAGTCAGACATTGAGAGATTTTCACATACTTAATCTCGAAAATAAGATGAAAAATCTTTTTGTTAGGTCGATGACTGATTTAAAAAAATTTCGCTCGCTGGCTGATTTTAAAAACTTGGGAATTTACATATTTTACATTTAGTGAAATATGTGAGCGTTTTTTTTTTTGAAAAACTTGGCTAGATTATACGCGTTTTAAAATTAAATATGTACCTGCAATGGGAGTGTCCAGCAATTCTGTTGGGTATACGAAGACAGACTCGAGAGTTGACGATGACTATCTGCTAGGAGCACCAAATTGTAATAATGTGAATGGAGATGTGTCACTCGCTGTGATCTAGTTGATTAGAGCTTGCTTTAATGATCAAGTGGGTCTGGGTTCGATTCCGGGTAAGGTCAATTTCAAATTGGATTTTTTCAATTTTTATTTGACATCTAAGACATGGGTGTCTGTGAAGTTAATTCTTCTTGAGTTAATGTCATGTGATTTTCAAAAATTCTCATCGAGTATATCTCGTATGATCTTTTAACTTCAAAATATTTGACGCATTGGCGTAAGCTGTAATGTCAAACATTAAAAAAAACAAAAAAAAAAATGCGGAATGACAAGACTGACCTCAGGTTTTTATATTCATGACTATTGACTATTACATTTTTGATAATTGAAGATTATTTATTACTGTCGAGCATTTTAGGCGACAATTTGTGCAAAAGCTTTGGTTTAATATGTTTTAAAATATATTATATTTATACAGTACTTTTTTCAGCGCTTGAAAGTATTAACGCGTACATTATATTCACAAGATATATTAAAATGTCTACTATAAATTTTGCGCAAAATAAATGATAATAAAACGCGCAAAAGAATTTTTTGTTGGTCATAAAATTGACATAAAAATGAATCATAAACATTTGACAGATAATGGAATAGTTCGCAGATGTTTCTACTATACATATTATAAAATCAATTGTATGTTTATTTAAAAAGCGCGTATCAAGCAAAAAGATTATGATATAAAATTCGTCTTGGGAGCTGTCGAGTTTACTTTGGAGAAAAAATGAAATGAAAACGGTAATAACGTTAAAGATGTAGCGGAGCAAATATACTAACGACAAAAAAAAACCTTACGCAACTAGAGAAAAAAACATTTCAAAGAGCAGAAATATGCAAAGATTTATCGGAAAACGTGATGAAACGAAATGAAAACATGCCTACTAATGATTACGTCTCAGAGTCGCGTTATTCATTATAACACGTTTCAAAAAGTACCTAATAGATAGATATGTAATTAAAGCATTGCTGTTTAAAAAAGATTTAATACATTAGCAAGTTGAATAAATTAAATTGTTTATACTGTTATGTTATATCATTGTTTGTAATAAATTCATCGCCAAAAAATACAATAAGGCGAATAAAAAAAACAGATGTCCTTGTGGACGAATGACAAATGCAAGAAAAATACAAATATGGACGTCGTATTGTTCAAATCAAAGAAGCTGCTTCCTAATATCATCAATAAAAAATGTTTTATCAAACAAATGGCAGGTTTTAGTGTACATCAAAAATAATCTTTGTTACCTTTTTTCCTGCGTCAATTTTTACGCTCAATCCATGCATATACGTCATCAACGAAATCATCGAAATCAGAGTCTCCCAAATGACCTTAAATCTTCTGCTCGACTATCTGGTATACCAAATATTCCTCGTTGACGCTGAAAATTCGAGCAGCATAGCCTACCCGTAAGAGTATTTTGATCTTGATAAATGTACCGACCACTGCATCATATTGTTTAAGTCGATTGAGTTATAAATTTCAATTTGATTTTAAATCATAAAATCCAAGATATTTCGGGAACAAAGAACGACGAGACTCGGGTATTGCAATAACGTATTGTCAATTTTATTATCGTAATATGTACAAAAAGTTAACAGTGAATTGTTTTCTTATCCCTGTTCTTTTTACTTAAGGTAAGTAAATCATATATATATTTAAGAAAACCAAATTTAATAAAAAATACCAGAAGCTTTCAAATTAGTGTAAAAAAGTGAGAAATTACTGAATTCAAAAAGGTCGTGAGTAAACAAATTAAACATTCTTCACCAATAGTAGAATTTTAAGGGAACATGAAAAAGTCTTCCTGTGTGCACGGCCGTAGGTTTTACTTAGAAACGGTTTTTGATGAAAATCGCAATAAAACTGAACCCTCTTTACAGAGATTGCCCATTTGAAGATTCCTCACGAATTCCTCGAATAAAACATGGGGCTATATTGGAATTAAGGCCTATAAAGTGCATTTCTAAAAGAAACGTTGAATAATTGATATTTGCTACATCGATAAATTTAGAGACTTTCAAATATTTTAATTAATCATTTTAAAGCAGATGAGTGGATGTAACTTAATTAAATTAATTAATTTGATGTACATTAATAAAAATGACACTTAAAAACATACACTACAAAAACGTAGATAATATTTAAAAAAAACATTGAAAATATGAAGCTATTCACCCAAAATAAATACCTATGATAGTTGTGGTTATTTTATTGTTTCGAATATATATGAATTGGCATACATATCTCATTTTGACAAGATAATTTATAATAAATATATAATATTTGATTTTATTGTGTATTCTTTTGTTATTATTAATAGTGAAAAATATTATCCTTGAAATATCAAATGACAAAAACTGCCTGCAAAAGTCTGCTTTTAAGAAGATTTTACTGATACGGAAATAGTCCACGCCGAAGATGAACAAAGGGGAAAAACGCTTCCATGTATGTACGTACATATAAATTGATATGCGAGTGTTTTTGAACATTGGCTAATAATAATTCGTGACTTATATTTACGTTTAGTTTTCCAAAAATCTATTTTTTCAATGATAATCTTGTTACATTTTAATTATTCAAAATAATAAAAAACACTATCACATATTTCCAAAAAAAAAAAAAAAGTTTTTGGATTTATAATCGTATTTCAAAACATATTTTTTTCTAAGCCATGTCCGCTCCCAGTGTGTAGCATACGGACTCCTGATGGGGTTTGCTCAACCTCATTTTTTCGAAGAGAGTAGGGTGAAAGGGATAGCGCTAGGACAGTACTAGTGGTTACCTTATCGCTCCCGCTACGCTCCGTTTTATGAGGAAAGCTAGGAGGGAATAATTAAGCTTGACAGACATTCATGCCGCCGAACAGAAATCCATATACCAATATGAAAAATCAATTTATGAAAACTGTCCGTAGTGGGATTCAAGTCCAATGAGCACCGTAACTTAAGTCAAAAACGTTAACCACTCGACCAGGAATTCGAAATTCAAACAATCTAACATTGTAAATTTTTAAAAAAGTGTTTTCGCTCATGGGAATAATTTATTGAGACTGGCTTCTAGAAATGTATTTTATCTGTGATTAAAGAGTAAAATAATTGAAGCATGTGATAAAATAACAAATACAGATTTTAAGTTATTATCACAGAAGAAGTAACATTTTCTGATACATGACTTGTTTGAAATCACTTTTTATCTGAGTATCATAAATCAATTAAGTAAGATCTGCGTGTACTCACGCAAACTCATTCTCAAAGAATGTCCTATATCTAAATTCGTATTGTTACAACTGACAAGCGTTAAAGTCGATAGCAACACTGTTGCACTCTACCCAAAAGGTCAAACAATAATATATTATGATAATAGTTTAGAACAGCGTTTGTTCAATTCGGCGCTGTCATATGACAATTAATTATTTTATAATTTTATTTCGTCATCACCAACCCAGTAGCCGACATAAAACAGGAAAATTGGTTAATAATGTAATCTTTTTTTTGTGAAAGTCATTTATTAAATAATCGGTACAGCATTAATAAAAGTTGTTTAAATTATTTATTTATAATTAATATTTGTAGTAAATATAAATTATTTGAATAAAAGTATGGAAGAGCTGATTTTGTTTCATACGCTAGCTTTAGGGTCTTTACAAAAACTGAATAATTCATTTACACGATTAATATTCGAATCATATGAAATCGAGGCTTGAGCGAGTAGCTTAAAACAATACCCGCTAAAATCACATACTGTCGAAATACTTCAATTTCGAGTAAATGCTGCGAATTAGTAGGTGAACCAGATAAAACAATAACTGGCCATCTCATGTATGATATCAATAAAAAAAATCACGTTATATTTTAAAAAATCTGTTAATTGAACGTTGAGTAACGGTTGCAATACCGGAGGGGTGCATTAATACCGGTATTACAAAAAAAGTTCAAATAAAACAAATACATATGACAGATTGAGATCGCTGAAATATTAAGTGAGTAATTCAAAATTAATATTTAAAATAAAATACCGTCACACAAATATATCATAATCATTAACGGATGTTTTTTATAAATAGCTTACGGTTTCTTAAAATAATAATACATCATTAAACGGCCTACCAATTCTTGAACCTGTCAATATTGAAACAACTCTTGGGAGATTTGAAATATTTCATCAATCGCGAACATTTTTATTAATATATGTGATAGTTTCTGTCCATGCAATGTTCGATTCTGGTTCATTTTCAATATCAAAATACCTATATTTTTGCATTTTCAAAACCGTTGTTTTGGTATTAAAAATACAGCATAAATCGCGATCCCGGTCTCAGTAATACCGGTATTGCAACGCTTAGTTTTGAGTTATAAAGCAGTGTCAGCAAATCAGTGATTTTTAGTGATTATTCATAATTATTATTAATGATATAAACACTGCACAAAACGCCCATATAATTCTAGTTTTTAATATAAATATGTAACATAATATATGTGAGGGTATTATTTGCAAACCTGGCTCATTCCAAAATTGTTAAAACGTGAACCATGAACGTAATTTAGTAGATTAAAATAAATTTTGAAAGTATTTTTAGAAATCAATCTCAAACGTGGCTTGATAAAATAAAATACAAAATATTATTCCAATGTAATGTAAAACTAAAAATACTTTTTAAATATACATTGTTTTTCAAAATAAAATTTAAGTTTCATTTTTTAACCATTTTGGAATGAGCCGTGTTTGCAAATAATACCCTCATATATAACTTCGTCACAACAGAAATAAGAACATTACTTCATAATTTTATCCAACCCATACATGTTAATTGGTTTGTGGTAAAAATATAAAAGATGAGTGCATACAGGATGAATGACATAATATTTTTTAACGATATCTTAATATTTATTGAAAAAATCTTTTAATCCGCATACATAAAAAAAGTTGCATAAAAGGGTTTGGATAATATCAGACATTGTTTTTTAATCATTTAAATATTTGTGTTTAGATTTTAAAAATAAAAACAAGATCTTATTTACATAGTTCAATTAGGGTTTTTATATTACAAAAACCGATTTTTGAGAAAGCCGGTTTTAAAATATATTTTTTAAAGCTTGGTTTAAACCGGTTTTCGAAGGTTCACAAAAAGGGATGATTGAACTAAAATAATAAAAAAATATTCAAGTAAATTTTACAGACCTGTTAATAATGCTTTATTGTAAAAACACGGTAACAAAAAATACTTAATTCCGTGTTCATCTTCAAGAAATATTTTTTTAGAAAAAATAAAACTGATTCAATGAAGTACTGTATACGATTTTACGTCATCGAGTAAAGTGAACCAAGCTTTTTGTTTGTAGACTCGTATATGATAAATTTGGCCTTGAGTCTTTTGAATTTGTTGTACTAGATAAGTGTAAATCTGAGTAAATGCAAAGCAAAAATATTTTTTAAATAAACCTAAATATAATATATTTAACGCATTCATTAATGATGACCATTAAAACAAATATTAGTATTCGTTTTATTTGCAACCAAAGCCGGTTTCAAGTGAAAACATTACCGTTTTTGTTAAATAATAAAAAAAGTTTAATATTAATTCTCATATTTTAAACCGGGTAAGTTTGTTAAGAAATCCAGTTTCCTTCAATTATTGCAAATTCACTTAAGTAAACCGGGTCTTAAAACCCGGTTTATGAAAACCGACAAGCCCTATAGTTCATCCACTCGAACAAATCATCGGAATTTTTCAGAAGACATTATTATCACATGAGTATTATAGAAAGGTCTGTGTTCGGGCAGGCGGAAATATTTCGCTACAAAGTTGCTAACGTGTTATTTCCACTCGATAAAATAACAATATTGGAGATTTGACTTTCAGTGAAAACTATTATTAAGTATATTGGCGTGGCATACATGAAGTGGCTAAGTTGGTTTTATCTTAGTTTCGTTGTAAAATGTATTAAGATTAATTTCTGGTATAACTTAGTCATGCTTTCCGTTGTTGTGGTCAGCTAACACAACAATCTATTAAATTTATTATATGCTACCATAATACAGGAAATTTATAGATATTGTAATTATTTTTTTCTTTTCCTTTTTAAGTCGGAAAATGATTCAGATTTATTAAATTATTTAATACAAAAATGCCATTAAGACACTATATTGTATGTTGGGCAGCTACCATTTCATTTATAAAAAAATACATATCCATTTAAGGTATTATATAAAATAAAATGCTTAAAAGCTACATGTTTAATAAATTTTTGAAGCTATTTCTTAGGCACGCGGTTTAGAGCCTGGAAGCACGATACAGTTCAAAATTTCATCAAAATAAACAACCAATTTATTAGATCTGAATTACAATGAAAAAGATTTTATCGAATTAATGGAAAGTCGAGTAAAACTAAAAACAATAAAGCATTAACAAGTCTGGAATGACAAGGACTGTAATGTTATTGAAAAACAGACTTCAATAAAGTAAGCTGAATTGAATTGACTGAAAATTTGAAAGGAAATTTACCTCACGTGCCAAATAATACAGGAGAAAATAACGTATATTTTCAAATACAATTATTATTGTATAATGAAAACATATTTACTTTCATGAATGCCAAAATTATGCCTATTCATGTAATTTAATAAAATAATTTCCTTTTACCTGAACATTTTACAGATGACATGGTGACAAATAATCATAAAATATACACACATACTGTTTCATTCTTCGATTTGTATAACCTTTGGAAAAAAAATATATTTTATAAAGTTTTTCGTTTTTATGTCTGAGTTGGCATTTTATGGAAATCGTATGTTGTCTCTCAAAAGTAAAACTTTCATTGTATCGAAAAGCGAATACAAGCAAAAAATCAGGTCATTGGTTTAATCCATTTTTGCCAGGTGTTCCAATATTATAACATTAAGCTTTTTTGTTTTCCCAAGCTAATAATTTATTATCCAATAAAAAATAAGATAGCATCAGTCAATATATAGCAAGCAACGGGACTCGGGAGTGCCTGATTCTGTTTTCTTTCACGTTGTGAAATGTTTTTTTATCGGCATCAAAAAGACATTTCATACGACAAAAATTCGGATTAAAATGAGTGAAAATACCCATCATAATTTTATGCGTACAAATTATATATAAGAGAATTCGACACAATCGATTGAACATATTTAAACAGATGCCCAAAAATGACAAAAACATATCACTGTCCTCAAAAATATCTATTTTGAAATGATTATTTAGATGTTTCCAATAAAGCTGTTATCAAGACACGTGTTTATTGGATGACGAGCTATCATTATGAAATATTCTGATAGTTGGTAAGTATATCAGTTTCGGAAGCAAACATAATAATGCGGACATGGATACAGTTTATAGAAATATCGCATGATAAAACAAATCCCATTTTGTTTTTTGATTCGTATAATTTTTTTAATTGATAAATAAATTAGAAAAATTGCCTACTTTTACTTAAAATGTTTGTAATTCTCTGGAGCCGAGACAAAAAATTTAGGTTTTTTTTTAAATTGTGTGTATTTTTGTTACTTTCGTCGTCACATGCGAAGTAACATTTTAAAATATATTAACTATTGAAAATAAATATTAGTACTTAAATACGTTACTTTGTTAAATGTAACATGTTAAAAAATCGGCTTAAGACAAATAAATTGCCAATCTTTCGAAAATGTGTCAAAAGTTCAAATCACTCGAGACCCAAGATCAACTCGGGGAGAAATGACATCACGAACACTCATGCTCTCTCAAGTGATAAAAACAATGTCATTTCAGTACTTGGGTATGGTCAATTTTTCTCACTAAGCGATTTTTTTAAACAAGTTACAGAGGCTATAATGTCGTAAATTTTCACTCGTTTGTTGGAAAGCTAGTGTTGACAACTGTCGTCGCAATATGGCATACCAGATGGGCTGCATTTTCTAAGGGACGTCAAACGTATCAGTTCTTCCCGAACGTGTCCTGAAGGTTTGCGATAAAATCACTAACACCATCACATTGGACTTGTCAGTTGCTAACCGGCCATGGCAAAATCAATGCAAAACTATTCGCGCTGGGCAAGTTGGTTTTAAGGCCGGACTGCTCATGTGAGTATGCCAAGCAGGACGTCAATCACGTTCTGTGGGACTGGCCTGAGATGGAGTCCGAACGAGCAGAAATGTTTGCTGTGGTCCGTCCTCGCGCGGGCCCAATAGGCCACGCAGGCTTGATTGCAACCAAAGCTAACTTCACGGCATTTGAAAAGTTTGCCAATTTATATGGGGATCGTCACAACCTTGATTCGTCTACACCGACGAGCTCTCAGTATACGGATTATACACAAGATACTTAAAATCAACTTGATTTAAGTGGCTGAGCTAGTCACACTTTTTATTATTATTATTATTTTCTTTTTTTAAGCACATTAGTGCAGCGATTTCCAACCTGTGAGGCGTGGGCTATTGCAAAGGGAGGCGCGAACAGTTTAAAATATTTATTTACCCTTTAAAACGTGTCTTTATTACTATATGAAATAAAGGATGGGGAGGTGCGAAGATATTTTTTTCTTCAAAGGGAGGCGCAGTAACATAAAGGTTAGAAACCACTGCATTAGTGCATGGATCAAAAGTCAGGATCAGTCCCGTGCAATTCTGCTCGGGCCATGAATGTGGGGGTTATCTTTTTTCTGTCGATAGCGTTGTGGAAGGCGGCCATTAAACGTTGGCTGCATATACACAACGGGCGGTGGTGGGAAACCAAATTGTCTTGAATTCCCCCTTTCCACCCATCCTATCTTAAAAAAAACGGGAAGTAGCGAGAGCGTTTAGTTAACCATTCGTTCTGTTCTAGCCCTGTCTTTATATACCTTTTTTTAAAAGAAGGGTTGAGAAACAGTGACATGCAGTCCTCGTAGAAACTCTTCTGTTGAGAAAAACGTCCATTATGAGTCCACATCGGAAGCGGACATGGTTAAATTTAAAATATTGATTCATTTGGCATCAATTATTATGTGCTCGAGTCTAAAGAGTCACGCAAAACATTGGATCGAAACAAATAAGCAAACAGCGAGAGTACGCACGAATGAATGGATACGTCGCAAATTCCTGCCGTATCTGATACTCGATCGGGACTGTACATCGTCGGGTCTAGGCGTCCATGACAGAACGAATCGGTGATTGAAATTTATTACACGCCCCGGCGATTGGCAAGAGGCCGACCGCGGTTCCGAGAGGCGAGGACCGCAAGCGGCGCTCCAGCATCTCGCCGTGCGCCTCCGCAAAATCCGTCCTAAATCAATCGATAAATGAGAATGCCATAGGGTCTGGCAAGCTGAAATCTTAATTGCAAGGTTATTGCTTAAGTTTCCGATTTGATTATCTGTTTATTGATACACTTAATGGCATCCCGAAGTTATCTTACACATCCACTAACTACTTGATGTACTCAATCAAGTATCTCTAAGCGTATTAATCGAATAAATCTCGCTTTCGATGAACAATTACCATTAATTAATTTTACAGACAGTAACCGCCAAAAACATTGAAAATATTTCACAGTTAGACTGGACAACAGACCCAAGAATAATTCCTGATACAATATACAATACAACAATTGATCGCTTTTGTATATTTTTAAAGATTTTTTTTAGATTGTGCTCGCTCCCAATGTTGAACATGTGGTATTCAATTGTAGTTAATCTTAACAGAAATGTTCTTACAAGAATTGCATAATACTTTTAACATAATAATCAATCTCTTTTTTTTCGGAGTAGGAATAGAAGGATAGGTGTAGGAAACGATTAGCGGTTATTTAATTGCTCTCGCTGCGCCGAACAGAAATCCATAAATCGATTGAAAATTTTATTTATGAAACAGTCCGTATTTTTCTAATGTAGATTATTTACTTTTTATATATTACAATATTATTTTGTAAACATTCACTATCCTCATATTTTTTTTCAGTTTAATCAGTGATACCCAACATAATTTAACAGGATTGGGGGCAATTTATCCAATTACAATTATCCGCAGTCCGTAGCGAGCAAAAGTCTAGACTCTGGAGACTAGACTCTAGTCATACATATCATTTTTAATTCAATAATTACTTGCCAAATATTTGAATCATTCTGCCATCTGAACTGCGTATATATTATCAAGATAAGAAAAATAATTTTAAGTGTATCGCAAATCGGATGTGAAAAGATAACAATAATCTAAAAATAAACCTGCTCCTGGGCTGTAGATATTTATTTTTCTTTTATGTAGTATATATTAAAATATTAATAGTTCTCGCTGGCTCAATATCAATAATACACCTCATGAAACTTAGTTTAGTGAATGAGCCGGGCCCCGCTGGTTGTACATCCCTGAGACAAATTGTTGGATAACTGGAATGCATAAAATAGTATCATTACATCAGACGCTCGCACAAATTAATATGTTTGTATTTCATTTTATTGCTTTGGAAGATGTTAGTTATGACAATTTCGCATTGACGTTATAATATAACATTAACATAACACTGCATGAAAGCAACAGTGTGATAAATCGACAAGACTTGTTTTAAAATAATTGCCTTTTTTAAATTTGGTTCATACTTTTAAAATATTTGATTAAAGTTTTATGTATGTAGTTTCTTTTGCAGTTTATGAAAATAGTTGGATGGTGTGTATACTTTTATTTGTATCTAGTTATCCTAACTATACTACTGATGCTTTCAAGTAACAGAGCAATTTCAATAAATGTAACAGTGGGATTTTGATTTGTATAGGGAAAGTTCTTTTGTTCATATCTTTCAGCTATCGATAATCATGCTGAGCTCAACATTGATGTTTTTCATTTTATCTCACTGTTGCTTTCAGGCAGCGATAACCGGACACGAAAGGGGATTGCAATCCTAGTCCATCTTTCGATTTCAATTTTTTTTTCCAAGAGTAAAAAAAATCATTTTTTAATATTGAAAATTTTGTCGGTAAATAAGAAGCTTTTATTTGTTTGGTCCAAGAACAATGTGGCAATAGTGGAAGTCTTTTTCTAGCCCTATCTTTCCATATTTATCTTCTCCGAAATAAAGAGATTGATAGACTGTGTTGAAATACCGCTACTTCAATGCAACAGTAGGACAATCGACAAAAAACATGTTTTGATCTATGAATGCCATTATAGACAGTATAATATTACGATGAGTGAAATGCAATGGTAAGTAAGATACACTGTAACTTTAACCACTTGAATACCATGCAAGCGAACACGGATGTCCAAGACATTTAAAAAATCAAATACTTGTTATTCTAATATAATATAAGCAATGTTTCGAGTCAATATTAGTTTTTAAAATATCGAATTCGTGTATATTAGGCAAAATTATTGTTCTCAAAAACACGCAGTATCTCTGGGACATATTAATGATTTATTTGCGCGGTATTCAAGCGGTTAAAATACGGCCAACACGTATATCATCACTAACAGTGACTAAGATATCATAACATATTACTATGTATTAATACAAGAGTAACACAAAACACTATAATTTATACACAAATATTGTCCTAGTGTGGCACAACATATATAAACAAAAACACCAGTCAGAAATTAACAGTACTCTTCAAAAACTCATTTACATTAGATCGTGTCAAAGACTAAAGTGTCACTATTTTGAAACTAAGATTTTCCGATTGTATAGTGTTGTAATGTTGTAGATATACTCTATACTTAATACTTATAGGGCTCCACACGGAAATGATTTAAAATAATTAAATAAGCGGTCAGTAATAATATAGCATACGGCTAGAACAGGACTGTTTATTGGTAATCTGTGATTAGTTAATCGCTCTCGCTATTTTTAAAGATCGAATGAGGAAGAAGGAATTTTAAAATCAGATTTTTAAAAAACTTTCACTTTTGTATTTTACCACAAGGTAAGTCTGAAGATACTGTTCAACGAGGCGAAATACGTATTATACATAGTTACACAACCGGTGAAATATGATTAAGATACCGATAAAATAATTAGTTGCCTAAGTAATACAATATTTAAGATTAAATAAGGAAGCATCTGAAAAAAAGTATAATTAAGATGGCTCATGTTTCTTGCAAAATAAATTATCCAGAAACCGAGAAATAAAAAATAATAGAAATCAACCAACTCGAGATACAAAGCAATAATTTGCGAATTACATTAGCAATGAATAATGAAGTTGATATAGATTGATGTATTTGTATTAGCATTATTTTTTATGTTTATGCAATAAATCATGTTATCGCACTTATTTGCAAGCCATATAAATTCCATCAAGTAAACTAGATAGATTTGAAATATTTAAAGTAAATTTAATATTTTTAATAAAAATGAGTGGAAAATTATTGAATGTTTGTAGGACACATGTAATTGAATCGAAAAAATACATATGATGCGCATATTATTAAGACGCGGCGAAGAATTATTAATCGGACAGTGTCAAAAAATCTGGAAGGAGTTTCCGGAAAATAATAAAACTCTCCAACAACGCGTTGCCAAGAGCGACGACCATAAATAATTATGCGTTTTTGGAGAAGAGATTCAAAGATAAGCTTAAAAGTTTCCGGAGGGAATCTGGGCATACAAAGAATTTTTGGGTAGTGAGTAGTGGCATTTTATTTGTCTTACTAAATATTTTTATTTGGGTTTAAAAACCAAAATAGAAATTTACCAGATAATGATTTTCGATCTTTTGATCAAATAAAATAGATATCAATAAAAAACGCTATTCGACCGATTGTGTTACTTATGTGACACATATTTCGCTTTATTAACACTTCCCTAGGGTGCTAAAAATACTTCAGATATGTTGCTGGCTCTTTAAGAACCCAGTGAAAAACATGTTTTTTTTTAAATACGTCCTGGGTTTTTACCGTCCATCGGCGTTAAGCATCTTCAGACTGCCTCTATAGAAAGATAAAAAAAGTGAATGTTTTAATTTAATATTATTACAAAATATATTTAAAATGAGTCCGACGAAGCATATTGAGAGCAATAACTAATTATCAATTATTTAAAAAGTCATAAAGTAACAAAAGAAAATATTTTATTTATTTTTATTAATATTTAATAAATTTCTACCAAGTATTTCAATTCACATAATCAAGCTAATTAGTCCCCTCCTTCTATCATTGCTCTTTTTAAAAAGACTACTGGGTGACCGATAGATTGAAGTGACACAATAAAATAACTTTTTAACTTTTCTGTTTTTGTTTTACATTTACGAGGTTTATCAGTTGCCTTCACGTAATATAACATGTTGATTTTATATCTCTGCCAAGGTCGCTAGTAAATTTCGTTGGCGCATTTTCATTTTTTCACGCATCATAAATAAACAGAATCAATTTCGTCCGATGTAATCGTCATAAATCAAGCAGGGCCAGCGCGAGCCTCACACTCCCGGATCCTCAATTCTCAATCTGCTCGTCGCCATGGCGGCCCCATGTGGCCAGAAAATAGAAGACAATTTATTATCATTCGTGCTGTTATGTTTCTCCCAATAGATGCCAGAAGAAATCGAGGGGAATGACCATCCATCAATATGTTTATTGTGTATTATTCAAGTGACTACTGGTTTTTCCACCGTACTCCATAGCAAGATTTAGAGTTGTGAAAATGGCTTTGTTTATTGGTTATTTCTGAAGTTATAATTATGATTTTAACACTAAGTGCAAGTGTACAAAATGACCAATCGTAAGGTACAATCAAAAACATTTTAAAAAATAGTACATAATATAATATTAACTCTCGCGGCTCGGAGACCACAAAAATAATTCTCATCCGATGGAAGTCGTTTAGGGACCCCAGTGGTTTCCTCATTATTAGCCTTATTCTTATGAATTTCAAAAAAAAAATAGTCTAAGGGCTTTAAAATATCTCTCTGCATCATTCCTCATACATTTTTTATAAAAATCCGTGTTTTTTTAATAAATAATCATATTTTAAGTTGCGCGTAAAAAAGACGTCATCCCAGCACACATATGAAATTGCAACTGACGAGTTTAGCCCAGCTATCTTACGAACGATCGCTTATCGTGTTATCGCGTATTTATATAAACTACAAAAGGTCCAAAAAACTATGATATAAGAAAACCTTAATTATAAACATTGTATCACCCATATTAAAATAGATATTTAAGAAAATGTGGGTATTGGGGTCGCATTTCTTGAGCTTAGAACCGGAAAAGTTAATGAGATTTGTACGTTCTTAAAAAGATTTATAAATTTTGAAAAACTTTAGACGCGATCGTCAAACAATCTTGTCAGGCTTATAAGGCAAGTCTTCAAATCGGATTGACTTTTATGTGATTTCTATAACATAATAACTTTGATTATCAGCCATATTACAAAATAATATACTTTACTACTGATTCTACCTTATTTATTATATATCAGCGATCGGCAAAGTGTGGTCCGCAGACCAAGAGTGGTTTGTGAAAAAATCTTGGTGGTCCGCAGAGAAATATGACATTATTCTAATTTGCTAATCCTACCACCAGAAAATAAGTCATCTGAATTTTATAACACATCTATCGCGTTGCATTGCATGTTTTAATAAATATTGCTGCGATAAACGCGATTGGTTGAAGACGATTTGTAAATGTTTTCAAATTTTAAAGAGGGTTTAATATGAAGGAGAATGATATCAACTTACTATCAAGTGGTAACCCTGGTTTTTTCGAACTGAAAAATTCGAACTGCATAATATAAAAATGCAAAGCAAAATCAATATTTCAATCTGTTGAAAGCTGAAATAAGTCTCCAAGAATTAAATGAATACGAAATCGGTCATATTCAACAAACACAGAGGTTCAAATTCAGGTAAAGTTCAACGGCGTGGGTGTTTGTGATATCTAAATTCCATTTTTTTTATTTACAGACCCTTTCAATCCAAAAAGTAACCACTAATCTTGTCCTAGCCCTTTCTTTCTATTCTTACTCTCTTTAAAAAAAAAGGTTGAGCAACTGATTTAAAAGCAGTTCTCGTAAAAAAAAGTTCTGTTGAGACACATTGGGAACGGACAAGGATTGGAAAAAAACTTTTAGAAAAAATCGTGACAAAAAATTGAGATCCGGCCACTTAAAAAAAACACACTGGTTTTACTTAATTTTGTAATTTCAAATGATTTCAAACCATTTCAAATTAGTGCAAATGATCGATAGTTTGTCTACAAAATTAACGGAATTAATGTGATAATTACCCAAATGTTTAGCATTAGCCTTAAGAAATGATTCTGCCGCACTGTTGGTTGGTGTGAAAGTCATGTGCTAATTTTATATAAATATTGTATGTGTGATTAGCGTGGGAACTGTTTATTTTCATCAATTATCACAGTGGTACAGTGTGAATTTCATAATTTAATAAAATTCACGCCAACTAGAAATACAAATAAATATAATAAGAAACGACAAATGGCAAATATTTTCTAGCATGCATTCGAAAAAAGCTTTTTAATAAACGTTATACTTTCCTGCTCCATATATGAGATATATCATGCCACTACAACTGCACTACTTGAAAACCTATTTTCCAATTATGTTTTTAATAGGTCGTAATACATTTTTGTCAAAATAGTGTGTGAAATCAGTGCACGTATAAATGAACTCAACATGGCAAATTAAGTGGAACATCATCCTGAAAATTTTATGCAACACTAGGTACTAAATTTTCAGATTGGAGAGTCGACTTGTATGTGTGGGTAAGGTCTGATAAGAGATGTATTTATATATTGTGTCTAAATGTAATGACAGGATCGAATTTATGATTAAGCACACATACCGACATCTGTGTTAACATTAAGCAGTCAAAATAAGTTTTTATTCATATCCACAAAATTGTTCATATATTTTTTACCAAGTTTTGAGGGTTACTGCTGAAGCGTTACTGCTGATGACGTCGTTTGTTTATACCAAGGTTTCCCAAACTGTGTTCCGTGGGACCTAAATAGGTGTTCCGCGAAAATTTGGAATGGTAACATACGTTGCAACAAATTTAAGCATCTTCTACTTTGTATCATAAATCGAGTGATAGTAAATCTCCAGTGATGTTAAAAACGTCAAATATCTAGGTACAGGCGGAGTATTTAATCACTATGAACTTTTTTTACTCATATTTTTATGTAATATGTTTTGAAGATAATTAATCAATACATAATAAGCGGTTTAATAACTAATATTTTTACTATTTAGAATTACCCGACCTAAAAAAAAGCTGTGTTCCGGTAACATTTCCAGATTTGACAAGTGTTCCGTTGAATTTTCCGGACATGCAAAGTGTTCCATCCCAGAATAAGTTTGGGAAACCCTGGTTTATACAATCAATCAAATATTACTTAAAGAGCAGTAGGTATAATCTGATACAGCAGTGTAGTGATTATTTTTCCTTTATATTATGTGTTCAATAGTCACAACCTTAATTGAACTCATAAGGTCAATATTACAAACATGTTAAAACTTTGTACAAATGTTTTACTTTAACAGACTCAGTAGTTATATTCCCGCATGCATATCACTTATTTTAGACCGTGTGAAATACTCAACACGTGATTGTGTGGACACGTGGACGGTCTGTATACTCAAAACAAGATTTCCTTGAGTATTTAAGACCGTCCAAAACAAATGATATGCAAGCGGGGATAGCACTAGAGGTAATTTTTATTACTGGATTATTTATTATTTGTGATACTCGTGTATAATGGATAAGGTAAAAAATATCAAAATGCTTTAGTTCTACAAATATTGTTTTATATATGGTCATGGGCAAATTCAATTTAGCTCCCACGAATGACAGAAGCTTAATTGATTGAAACATAATCGTGTGTGTTTGATGACGTTTCCGTACATACAAATACAAAAAAATCTAATCGTGCTTGATTGCTCCCCAGTGTAAAGAAATATTTCGGGATATTGTCTGTGATTGGGGGCTAGAAATCTCTAGCCCCTGAGTCGTTAATACGTAGGTGTTGCCAGACTGACGTCACGTTGCCTGTTCTTTATGAAGTATTTATAGGGTTATTATTTGTTGTATGCCGGCTTAGTTTAAAATTGTAATACAAAACACAATCGAGAATATTATTGTAGGTAGACATCGCATTGTCTTATATTGACAGAGGGAAATTAAAACAAAGATAATATATTCATTTTGGAAAGGTTAGTTACGCTTATAAATGTATTTATTTTGTCCAGCAGCCGAATTGCTATTCATTTTTATTCAGCCATCTAAAGTTTTGGGTGAAAAATGCAGGTCGGGCTTAGCCCACCTAGCCCAGTACCTAGAACCGCCACTGGTTGAGAGTTATTTCGGCATATGCCCTCATCAGAAGGAGTTCTACCAAGTTAATACTAATTCAATAAATAGCTTATAATGACTTAATGTTTTCAAATTGTATGACTACTGACGTGTAAATTTGTATCAAATATCTGCAGCACAATTAAGGTTACTATCTGAATATGTGTACTTTGTTGGGAGTATAAAATACATATGCTAATGATTTTACTATTACAGATACCTGTGTTACATCTGACATTGATAAACGATACCCAAAATATGGTATTTTTAGTCTTTCGTAGCTCGTATGATACACACATATATATGTATTTTAATATGAAGGAAAGTGAATCACAATAAAATATTAGGATAATAGCATCATATATTTTCATGTTTTAAGCCAGTGGTCGGCAACCTACTACCCGCGGGTAATTGAATTACCCACTTCGACATTTTGAGTGACCCGCCAAGAAATTATGATATTTTTTTTTTATCAAATTACTTATTTAATAAGACCAAGGAAGACACCAATAGCAATATTATGTGTTTTTATAAAATACATTTGTATTTACACAAATATTATGTATTATATATTATTTTCTAAAAATATTTTTTTAAAAGAATAAATGGTAAAAAATATTTTTGACTTTTACCAACAAACCATTTTTTTACCCAATCTCTCAAAAGGTTGCCACCACTGTTTTAAACGATACATCTTTGAAGAAATAATTAGTCAATATTCAACGATATTTTTAACCACATTCCAAATAGATACATTAAAAATGGAAAATTCTGCAAGAATAAACACATTATAATGGTCATAATAAATATTTTGAATTTCTGCAAATTAATTTATCTCTAGAAAAATGAGCCTGTTATGCATACTCGCCAATAAATTCCTCTCGGGTTATTTTTTTAATGCAAGAGGTTCTTTACTGGTAATTAGACCAAGGCAAATGGAAAGAAAGTTTATCTTTTTCATTTATCAAATGATTATCAAGTTTCATTCACTTAGTAAGTCTGTGTTTTACCGCAAGGCTTTTAATACGGTGGTTCGCGACTACGTGTATGAAAAATAGTACACATATTTTATTATTTCACCTACGGTGCAAACGTATTATTGAATTTATCCCAAAAAATAAGTCACAGCTCGAACTATTTCGTTTATAAAATTCTTCATTATTATCGTTGAGGTTCCCTAAACTGGAATGTTCTCTTAGTAGTAGACGATTCACCGTTGTAGACAACTAGGTTGATTAGAAGGAATATTCTGGAGTTTTTTGGAAACAAGTGCTTGACTGCGTGGCAATTTAGATGAGTTATAATAATATGACAAATATTAAATAAGAAGATTCCAAGCAATTAAAATATATTCTTACCGCAAAGTGACGGGTTTAGTTGTAATCTATAGCTGTCTAGAATTAAGGAAAAAATGTAATAAAATAAAGAGATGAAGCTCATATATATGACCAATATTTCTATCACGAAAATGTTCTTGAATACGTTTCCATAATTTATGAATAGATTAGTAAAATTTTAATTCTTTCATCTTCTTTAAGCCCAGCATCACTAACTTGACGAGGGCATGAATACTCAGATAGGTAGGACACGTAGCGAGATGTTAAAAAATCCAGAGTAATCCATAGAATCTCTAATGGTTATCCGACACTCGACTCTGCCACATTCAAACATAGTGTAATCGTCGTAAGTAATACAGTTATTAATTTTATTATGTGTTTCACTATAAAATTGCTTCCGTCAGAAAACAACAACGTTTTGAAAATGAAACGGACAAAGATACTGAACCAGAAATTAATTTACATTCAGATGTCTTAAAGTAAGGATTTATTAATGGCAATCTGCACGTACAGTTAAATATTTGTGAAACGCTGATTTATACAGTTGTATTGTAGTATTTCGATTGCATTTGTGGTCAGAGACCGCGAACTCAACCACATCAGATGAGACGTGGCGATTCCGCGAAACGCGCGAGGAAGCACATCCTGCTCATCCAATCGTGTGCGCCACTTCATTGTGCCAAAGTCTATTCAAGTAAGTATATAATGCAACAGATGATCACACAACATCATTAGATGACAGACACTGTGATTTCAGTATAAGAGAAATGATAAACGTAATTTTAAGTCAGTAGGCCTTCGTTGGCTAAACGAAACACCTATCCCAGTCGTGTTGCTGAATGGTATTCAAAGGTAATGGATAACTGTAATGTTTACATTGCTTCCCACCCACACAATCTTACAAACAGTAGGTAGCGCGATCAGCTTACTACTAATCGTTTTTTCACCTATACTTGCCCTCTGTAAAAATGAAGGAATAAAAACAAGTTTTCGCAAAACCCCTTAGGGGAGAATCTGAGTTAACAATGGATATTCTAATCACCACACAGAATTTGTATCAAAGTGAAATGATATTTTTTAAGATTAAATACTTTTCTCTAGCGGTCACCAAATTGCGGCCCGCCGAAATTTTCATCCGGCCCGCGAAAAGTTCTGGATTTTTGTATAGAAATTATTCATATAAGAAATATAAATTTTAATGATTTAGTTGTGAATTCACGATAACTATTTATTTTAAATCATCAATTGTCATACAACTATCTGGTAGGGGACTCAAAGTGAAGGAAGTTGGATAAAAATTGTAGGCGAGACGACCAGATGTTCGTTTACTCAAAAATTTCTCGAATATTCTCATTTATTGAAATTCTAAGGGCAAACATTTGTTTACATTCTAATTATTATGTAACCACATAAAATGAAATGACATTCTGGTTGGGTTCCAATAATAATTTATTTGTCGTCCGGCCCCCTTAGTTATTAAAATGTTCAATCCAGCCCGCTTCCCAAAAAGTTTGGTGACACCTGCTCTACTCACTCCTGAGGCATGTGGCGAGGGGTGGTCGAATAACAACAAGACCTCTAATTCTTATTAGACTTTTAACTAAACCCCAACTCGACTATTAATTAAAAATAATAGTTGTAACTATTTTGATAGATATATTCTATAACGTTTTCTGTTTTTAGAATCAATAAAGTTAACTTTAACGGACTTAAAAGATATTCAAAACAAATATGATACATTACAGCTGTTATGAATGAATTAGAATTTTAATAGCACAGAAATCAGAATGTTTATTTTATTTATTTGGCATCGTAATATTTATAAGAATATATCTGTGAACGCAGAGTTGAAATGGATTTATATTATTAAGGATGAGCAAAAAACTTATTTCTTAAACAGCATGAGCAAATTGGACATCTCATATCAATGATCAATGAAACGAAGAAAAATTAAATAATTTTAACCACCAGGGTTCCGTTATTCCACACATCACGAAAAATGAAATGATAAAGATGAGCGGGAAGGATAATTGTAGATTGTATGATTCAATACAACCCAGAAAACACACCATTATTCTGATGCTTCACATGTGCCGATTCTTATTATGTTATTTTTATAATAATCACAAACAAAACAGTAATATAATTAAAATAAATACGTCAAAAATAATTGTTGTCAGGATTGAACACCTACGAATAAGAATATTTAAATTTTTGTAGTATTTGGAGCCAAAACATAAATAATGTTTAACCTGATAGACGCCACAAGCATTCAGGCAAGCAAATCGTACTGAGAGGAAACGTTATCATTTTCTTAACAAAAAGTAAACATAATTATATAAAAAAACGAATCGAAAATTTTACTCGGATTGCAAAGTAATCCAGTGTGGAAAACAGAAATACTGGAAAGTTGTGAATAAATATGAAATTATTTGAAATCTGATTACATATGTCATGTTTTTGTTCTAGGGTGTTTATTTATTTTTGTGTGATAGCCTTAGAATTTGTTTCTGATTTTTAATCTTCTCTTGAAATCACATATAAGCATGTGAAAATATTGATGTTATTCGGGTCTGTAAAATAGCATTTTTAGATAAATATAATGGTTCGAAAACGGTTGCATTTGTAGAGTTAAATCAAACGAAGTCGTTCCACGAATTAGAAAACCTATTGGCTATGGCGAATCTAATAAAAAATATCAATGACGTAAAAATATATATAAACAGGCACAGGTAATAATGAGAATGACACAAACATGTAGAATGAAAGCGTTAATCTGAAGCTCTAAATTTATTGCTGCAAACATCAACAAACTAACATGCGAACGGATTTATGCGTACTAAAACTATGAATTTATTACAAAACAAAAGACGTGCACTTTTCAAAGAACGGCACAAAATAATACAAAATAAAATGTATTATACATACATATTTTCAAAAATAAAATACTTTTTGTACTAATTGAACATTTATTTAATAATATCAGAACCGTTTTCGCTCATCACGAACATTTACAAATGATAAAAATATACATTAATAAAGGTTTTTTTTTACAAAATCATGTAAAACAGTGTAGCAAACAATTTCCTTATATAAATATGAAAAGAATATAGATTCAATATATAAATAAGTGACACTAAACTGACAGTAAGCCGCCTGTGTGGTCGAGTGGTCAACATCGTTGGCTACCGCTACGGAGGGCACGGGTTCGAATCCCGGTACGGGCAGTTTTATAAATTGATTTTTCAATCGATTTATAAATTTCTGTTCAAAGGCATGGATGTATGTGATGTCTTGAATTCCCCCCACCCACCCATCCTATCCTATGAACGGGGCGTATAAAGAGCGATTAGCTAACCACTAGTCCTGTCCTTGCCCTTTCCTTCTATTCCTACTTTCTTTGGAAAAAGAGAGGTTGAGCAACTGAGTAACAAGCAGTTCTCGTAGAAACATTTCTGTTGAGACAAACTCCATTAGGAGTCCATATTGGGAGCGGACATGGAAAAAAAAATTAAATGTTTAGGACCTCTTAAAAATAAACAGTACTAATTGCAATCTAAAAATCAATCAAGTAAGAATGGTCACTAACAATAAATTCAGGCGTATGTAGATCCAAAATTAGTAAATATATATCAGTATTTGTGCAATTGCAAATTAATAGCATTTATTTTTACATTTTAATGATAGTTTTTGCCACTAATTATTTAGTTTTTTAAATTATCTTTTAATACTTTTCATATTTCTATAATAAATATTTTTTTAATATTATTTCTATGCTTATTTTATTTGCATTTATGTGGCATTGTGTGTATAGCATTAAATTCGTTTGAAAGCAGTTGAAAATTTTGTAAAACTTTAATAAAAATGCGAATACGAAATGATAATTCCAGAAATGATTCCAGCTCCTTTATATAATAAATTCAATTAAAACTGACATTATTGAGTCATCACAAAAGACACCTTTGACGATTTCGGAAAGACCTTCATGTGAAAAAATCTCTAGAAACAATATGACTTAGTGTCAATCTTAGTTGGGTTGACATAAGCGGCGGACTAGATATTCTCCTTGTCACGGAATATATAATACTTGGACAGTCAGAGAAAAGAATGCAGCTCTATATAATTTTGAATTGACGAATGTTTAAGCAACCAAAATATGTGCACTTTTTATGTTGCAGGAATCTCATTAATTATTGCTGAAAAAGATTCAGTCCATGAAAGAGTTGTTGCTTGAAATGCGGAGCATAATTTTATATATTCATAACGTTAATCTGTGCCCGAAATGACCGTTATATGTCAAAATAAACCAATGCGTTAGTTCCATATATATTATATATACGACAGACAGTATGATGGCAAGTCTTCACGTATATAGACTACAAATATCCATATATCAAAACTACTCACACCATTTCGGAACTGTAATTATAATAGTTACAGATTATCGGGTTCGTTCAATACCGATGAGTAAAAGCTGTAGTCGTGCTGGTGAAAATGATGGCATAAAATTCATAAAATTGGCAGTCTTACACCAACAACATACATCCATCCCTAAACAGCTGTCTGAGATGATTACAAATTAAATAGTGAAACTGGTAAAAATGAGGATTTTTATATACCACATTTTAAGGTGTTCACTATCAATACTTGAAAATAAAACACACTTTTGTTCAAATTTTACATTTATTATATATGATCAGGATCGGTGTCAATGATCACGATTTTTTACAGACAATAGATTCAACGGATTCTTTGTAATTTCATTTAATATCATAAAACTTTTAAAAAGAAGCAAAATACATATATTTAATTCATAATGTATTTCAATCTAACAAAGAGTTTCGTAAAAATATTCATATTATGTTAAAAATAAACTTCCACAATGTTACCAACGAATACTTCGAAAAAATTGAGATTTATTTGTTTTAATGTTAAATGCCTGCGCATTGAAAAGGTTTTAAACTATTAATGAATTAGTAGATTTTTAACATTCATAAAAGACTAAATCAAATGTAAGCCTAAGCTAACTAAGTGTTTTTCTATGCGAGCAGGTTTTACGTGTTCGCTCACCAAATAATAATGGAGTGGTTTACCTCGGAGCTTTGTTCAAGCGTTGACTATACACATTTTCATAATGAACAAGCTATTCAAATGATGTGCCGCCACTGACGTGAAAGCCAAATATGTAGTCAGTGTCGAATGCCTATTAAATACGGATTCTCGATTACAAAAGTGTTAGGAGCGCTCGAATCGATATGGCTCGAGTCCTAAATCCTATTAATATGTTATGCAGTCGGAAAGTGCAGCCGTTTACCTGTCTGAGCGTGATACAGGTCTAGAGCCTACTCCTTATTCCATCTAACCAGCGACGGCGATTGTCAAACCGTGAGGCATCAATCAACACGTAAATCTTCTTGGTCAAAGTTGCATTGTTATACAAAGGGCGTAATCATTTATGTGAACATTTTTAAAAAAATACGACACCTGCATCAGAATTATTTGGATACGTTACGGTTTTAACCTATACCCAAAGACGTGGGAGCCGTTATTTTTTTCAAATCATTTTATTCCAGTGAATAATTTTTATAATGAGGTATTTAAACAGTATAGTAGATATACTATAATGTACGCGATTATAATATCGAGTATATAATAATGGTTTATTTTTCGAATTCGCAAAACAAATTTCCAGCGACAACCAATTTGTGGTCCGCGCTGAGTTGCATAAAACCACAACTCTTCTACGTTAATTCCAATTGAGGAACAAAAATGTCTATAATCATGGATATATGACGATTTCAATTGACTGTAACGTCCTCGCCGGCATCATTTTTAAAGAAATAAATCTACACAATTTGCAAGCGTTATTCTGGTCTAAGTCTACTAGTCTACTCAAGGTTAAATGGCAAACCAAACTGAGCACTAATCAGTTGTCAGCTGTCAAATTGGCTGTCGCTGGCTAAAGTGTTGCTTATTTAAAAAAACAAACCTCTAAATAAACACCCTATACCTGTATGATCATTTTTAATTTACCGGGAAAATGTTATAATATGTTAATAAGTCTTAATTTATGAATTTCTGTTCGAAGGCATGGATGTATATGATGTCTTGAATTCCCCTCTCCCACCCATCCTATGCTATGAACGGGGCGTATCGAGAGCGATAAGCTTACCACTAGTCCTGTCCTAGCTCTATCCTTATATCCCTACTCTCTTTGGAAAAGAGGTTGAGCAACTGAGTAACAAGCAAGTTCTCGTAGAAACACTTCTGTTGAGATAAACTCCATTAGGAGTCCATATGCTCCACATTGGGAGCGGACATGGTTTAAAAAAAAAAAGTCTTAACTCAACCGTGTGTGTGATGTGATGGTAACTTCGCATTCAAATATAGATTTTGGTTAATTTACAATACCGAAATACCAGGATTTGAAACACACCATAGATACTGGTTTTAGTTACATTGGTATTGTAAACCATAAATTAGTATAATTAAAAGTATTTAATTGCGTCAATGTATAATGCTAGTTAAGTGTATTTCGCTACGGAATGTGCATTCTAAACTATGTACAGGTATTGTAATAAGATACTTGACGACTAGCAGAGAGAACTCAGGTGTAAGATCAGTAGACTGGAATAACTAAATATGATTCGTATCAATTAACCATCACAGTTCCGCGCCAGAGAATTCTCACGTGGGTTACGTAACCGGTAAAAGTCGGAAGACCGCTGGCCTAGACAATGAATGACCAGTGAACAGGGAAGAGTAACACAGACACACGTTATTATGATTATCAGGCGAATAAAAAAGCGAAACAAAATAGAACACGTCGAGCGGTCTGCTCTAAACAGGTTTAATGGAGGACCAATTTAAGAAGTAAACCTGAATAAAGCACGTCGATATGTGTAACATGGGATATAAGGATATGTTTCTAAGCAGTCGGACTACCAACGCGTTGCTAACACAAAATGCATGGTATTGTGAACTCGCATCACACTTCTTTATACAATATAATATATTAAATTACGCTTATTTTTAAATGAAAAACGTTTTACGCATTACGCTCTTGGCTAATTATTGGTGAGTGAAAAAAATAATTGAATATTCTTAAAAAACACAATTAAAAGACGTGTTTTTCTTTGTCACTTTTCGTAAATTTGTCGATCCCTTTCTCATTTAGGTAGGCAGAGGTGCTGTTACAATTATATAGGAGGCCATTATTTGCAAACAAGCCTCGTTTCAAAATGGTTAAAAAATGAAACTTGAATTTCATTTTGAATGTACATTCTAAACGTATTTTTAGTTTCACATTACTTTGGAATGAAATTTTGTATGTTACCAAGAAAGGTTTGAGACTGATTTCTAAAAATACTTTCAAAATTTAGAATGTCGACTGAGGGTGCTTGATGGAATTTCAATTTAAAATTTGAATTGTCTGAATGATGTACTCTTCCATTAATCTTGTCGTTAAGGACCCGGGATTCGCCTTTCGGCATCAGTTCAAGTGCATTCGTGCGATAAAACCTGAAGATGTCGAAAGGCGAAACCCGGGTCGTTAACGACAAGATTAATGGAAGAGTACATCATTCAGACAATTAAAATTTTCTTTCAAAATTTATTATTATCTACTAAATTACACTGGTTCATATTTCAACAATTTTTGAATGAGTCGGGTTCGCAAATAATAGCCTCATATGACAAATGTGTGTGATGCACACGGGCAGCCTACGTAAAGTGAATTTAACCCTGTACCACCTTCGATTCGGCGGACATAGTGAATAATTAGTATTATTCGTTTTAGAAGTATGAATGCGAAGTTTTATCATATTTGTTTTTTTTTTTGTATATATGATGATGGTGACGCTGATAAATGAATACATTTTTGGATTGTTGGACTGTCTCAAGACATATTTTCGCTATAAGGCATTTACTGATTCAACAATAATTTGTTTGTGGGTCCTGAACTATAACGAAAATAAATATACAATATATATTCTTTATCCATACAGGCTTGGCTTATATATTATGGTTCTTGAAATCAAATATTTAATCTAAATAATCGAATTATAAATGACTGGGCGAATCTTTATTCTGATAGGATATTAACTAATTATATAACACTTTTATGACTTAGATAATTATGTATTTAATGAAACTTAATTTAAAAAATAATAATAATTCGACAATAAATGGCGGTAATCAGTGCCGGATTACGTACTTTGGAGGCCCTGTTATTCGAAAAACTACCTTGAATAAGAACAAATATTAAACACTGATGAGCTATATGTCATTTTTGAGGCCCCTTAGATTCGGAGGACCCAAGCGCGCGCCCCTGCGCTTATGGGGTAGTCCGTCACTGACGATGATACCGAATTATGGAAAAGCGATATTATTTGTCAGAGTTCATAATACTTATCCTCCTCTGAAGATTAGTAGATAATTTTCTGCCTGGATCTACTTACCATAGCTAAGAAACTACTACAATGTAAAAGAAATAATGAAGCGGGATAGCGATAAAATACCAAATGAAAAAATTCCATGCACTCAAAATTTATTTATACACAATCGGAAAATAATATCAACAAATGTTACATTTGTTTGACCTAATCGAAAGCTGAAGCAGAGCTGCAGACGAGCTAGCCTGGTCATTTATTATTATACTGTACTATAAAATAACAAAATATACGATAAGTTAGATAGGTAGCTAAGGTACCATACAAAAGTGCATGGAAAACAACTTATACTAATATTAGATTATTAGAAACGTGTTAAAAACAGTTTTGACATTTGAAAGACTTTCGCAATAGCAACTACATATTTTAATACTTCAAAAATATGTATCGTATTTAACTGTGTATTGTACAATATTTTGTAAGTTGGCATAATAAAACAATAGTTACGAGTTGTAAGCTTACTCGGAAGTGTTTCAAAAAAACAACAAAGATATATGGATACATACCTAGTGTCGCAGGATTATGAATTCTTGTATTTAATAAAATCCAGTCAATTTTTCTTTATAGAATACAACACTTGCCCACATGACACGAATCGAAAGCCTTAATAAAATCAAGATTAAGCATTAATTACATTTAAGTTAATTAAAAAAATACGGCACACACCACCCATCTCTTGTTGACACAAAATGTCAAACGAAAATTATTATTGAATAATAATCATAACAAAGCACGATAAAGTCGCAAATAAAAGATTACTTCAGGTCCTTCTTACACATTTAAGAAACCGCGAACTTTCTGTCACAATTACCGCTAAAATTGTTTATAAAATACTTATACCGCAGCACAAAATATCGACACCCCACAGCAATTGAAAGATAAACTCATAGACGAAAAAAATAGTCGTAGATGTGGTGTTTTGGAATAACTTTTCCATAGAAAATGAAATAGACAATCAACTTTTTACGATAACTTTACGAAAAATGGAAATTAATTAAAATCTTTGACACAACTTCATTTACATAATCATCATGTAGGAATAATCGTAAGAGTTTTTAGATTGATAAATAGTTCTTCTTGTAAAATCAAATATTACAATAATTTTCATTTTTATTAGATGATCTTGAATTTGGAGATTTTTACTAAATTGTTTGTATATAATACTTATATACGATAGTAATTGAAAAATAAAACAATTTTTATTGTAAAATGAAGATAAATTAATAATTCAGATCAATTCTATTTTTTCAATTAAAAGTCTAAATGAAATATGTTCATTATATTTTGATATTAACATAATATATATTAATTTTATGAAAATAATTTATTTCATATTCTTTGGTTCTCGTAAGTCACTTTTCGTATTACTAAATGCATTTAAGAAATATGCTTACCTCAAAACTAAAAATGTGTCTTAACAAAGTGTATTAAAAAAAAATCGTTTTAAAGTACACTGGAAAATGTTTGTCCTGTAAATTGAAAACAAACTCTTACACACTTTTTCTGGATTAAAATCATACGCAACACCTAATCGGATAACACGAAACTACCTTTGTGAACAACCCGCTATTTTCTCACTCCTGAAAAAATTGGTATATTTAATCGTTAATTTTTAATCAACCGGTACCGGCAATGGAACCAATTCCAGAGACAATAAAAGTTCCCTAGTATTTGAATGAGTTCTCTTTTGAAATATCTATTTTACTCTATTCAACTATTTTCAAAATGCAAAGTTTTGTTCCATGAGTATCAGTAAATATAATCGAAAAGTGAAATGGATAAATATTTCTATTTAGGAATCAAAAAAATATGCAAGTATACAAAGATAATATTAAATTTATATATTCTTTAAAATTTGAATCTATTAACCTTTAAACGCTCGCGCGCTGTGCGCAATAGGAGTAGCACACTGCCCGAGCATTTTTTCGCAAAATATTCCGCCACCCGCCGCATCCGTTAAAAAAAAATAATCTCTAAAACTAGTTATCCTATTTGAGTAAAATAAAAAGTATTATCAAAATAAAAGATTGTTTATAATTTACAAAAGCTTTATTTGTATTTTTTTACATTTTACCAATTAAAATAAAAGAATTATAACGATTAAAATATTCTTATCGATTATATTATTATATAGTAGATGTTAATTTTACTACTATGACAAAAATATTTATCGAAACCGAAAATAAAATTATGGATCGGTATCTCAAAGACAATATTTATGTAAGCTCATATTCATATCTTGAATAATATTATTATTAATCAGTGTAATCCAATAGCGAAATTAATCGTGATCAATGGTCCTGTTGGGCATTGAACGACGCAAATCCGCAGTCCTGTACGGGACCATTGGGCGTTTAAAGGTTAATTTTAATAGATAAACGGTAAATCTAAAGTTTCAATTTTAATAACTAATTGTAGACATACAGTAATTTTTTGTTGTTGGTATCTACACCATAGCGCTTGTGTGATATGAAAATGTATAAGTAAGTAACAAGGGAGTGTATACGATTATTCTTTTTGAGCGAATTTGAAAAGGTGGCACTGGCACATGGTGCTTAGAAAAATATGCATACACCCCATTCCTCACTTTACAGGGTTCCTGTTCTGTTAACTTTTTTTTACTTAGTTGACTCCGTCTACCTGGACTTATCTTTGCGAGGAACGAATGCAGTAGTGTGCTGCTATGAGTTCGCACCGGCTCTGCCAAGCCGGTTCTTAAAATAATTTCGGTTTGGAGAGCTGGTTCCTAAGCCCGTCAAGGTTATTAGTATATCTATAATTTTTTGTAATTTTGGATCTGAAAATTATCGCAAGAGCTAAAAGAAAGTCATGCTGATATTTTGGGCAAATCGGTAAATTCCTGGGTTTTTGAAAATCCCAAAATCGCCGACTAAGGTGGGAGTCGGTTAATAAAATTTTAGAAGCACACCACTGGACGAATGTACTATTGATTTTTGATGCGAGTTGAAAAATAACTTTCTATTAACTACTTACATTAATATGAAATAAATTGAATATTATTTTTCACTTACAATCTTCAGTTAACACAGCTTAGGCCACCCCCAGCGGTCCATACGGTGAATGCAGATTTTAATTATTCATTGCCAAGCATTCCAAAGAGGGAACAGCGAGTATGGCGACAGGATTACATTGATTTACAATAACAGTATACAAAATATGAATATTAGATTAAAGAAGTAAGACTTTAATTGAGATATATAGTCAATCATCTTTTTGTGCGATTTCGAAATTATGCGGTTTTTTAGAAATGAAATTTTTAAAAAAATGTAATATATTAACGTACAAAATATTACATAAAGAGCACATATCGTTGTATTTTTGATATTATAGAGAATGAATCATTTGGAAAAAAAATACGATTTTGTACTGTTTAATTAAATCCTGTTGCATCTGCCATCGCTGAGTTCAGTCCACGTACTTGAAACCATTGAAACATCGGCGATATCAGCACATTAGCACATGAACTTGGCGGAGAAGAGTTTGATACATTTAGCGAAAATAAAATTGACAAATTACTTATGGATAATGCTATAATAAACGATGATGTCACTAATTTAACTTCAACTATTGACAAAAAACCAGAAAACGATGACGAAGTGGAAGAAATTAGAGTTCCTACACTGCAAAAATAATTCAAGGTGTCCAACTTTGCACTAAATTAGAAAATCATTTCATTCCAAATGTTTTAAATTATGAACAGGCATTTTAGTTTCAACAAGAGCTTCAAAATTGTATTTATGGGTATAACGAACAGCGTAAACAATTATTCATCGCAAAAAGAAAATCCGAACAAATCCTGATCACTTTTTTCATTGATAGAAAGAAAAGAACACAGAACATTAATTCCATGCGTAGAGAATCATCGTCTTTTGAAATTGATACGCATACTATTTTTTCTTAAAAATAGAGTGATTTCGAACCACATGCAAAACGAACCTAACAATGTCATACAGTGACAATAGTTGTACTTAAAATGTTATGAAAAACAATAAGCAACAATTTTATTTTTAATAAAAAATATTTTTAGGTACGTAATTTTTACGCTAATTTCCCTAATTTTCCTTAACTTTGTGTGCGAATCTGAGTATATTTTAACTCTGTTTCAAAATTATGCGGATTTAAAAAAATATGGAACATATCCCCACTTTTTCTATGGAAGTAGTCTTTTTTTATGCGATTCTTGGTATAATTTAACTCACTGTTTCTATGTTATACGATTTTTAAAATTCATGGAACGTATCCCCACTTTTTGTATCGAAGTCAAGTCTTTTTTTATGCAATGTTTCATGGAACACATCTACCGCATAAAAAGAGGATTGACTGTAGTTATTTTAGTGACTGTCCAATTTCAAAATTAATTTTGCGAAAAACTACTTGAGCAGTGAACTGCTCCCAATGCCCAGAATACGCAGGCCAATTAAAGTGAATGTACATGATCAAAACTAACTCAAGTTATGGGTCCATATAATCTCACAGCTATCTAATAGCACTATCTTCTCTATATCTTCGCATCATTATAGTGATCGATTTATGTGTTTCAATTAGAGCAGAATTATATTATCATGAAAAAAGGTTTTATTAAGGCCAACACAGAAATAAAAAAATGTGTAAGTAGTTACACATAGCTTCCAATATTTTTTATTTTTAATATAATCAATTTTCAATATTAAAAAATATATATCTGGACCGATTTCGCGGCGAAATCGGTTCAGTTTCTGTTTTTTCATTTCTGTGACACGACAGTTATCTTAGATTAAACGTCAAATGTTTCACGACGCTGTTCTTAAAGATAACCGAAAAAAGAATCTAACCATAAAGTGATTCTCTTAAACAAACCAACCATTTGATTAAACAAATGAAACTGTTATTTAAAGAAAAAAAAATATAATTTCAGTAGAAAATTTTGTAATTTTCTTAAAACTGCTAGATGTTCACCAGAATTGCTGTATCAAAATGATTTTTTATTCATATTCGTGATAGAGAATGTTTGTTCAAATGTGTGGTTGAATGATTTAGAAAATCTTTACAAATATTTATTTATTTTTACAGAAAGACTGACAACCCATTTTGAAGAATACATGCAACACAATACCTACTTTAATAAAACCATTATTTTCTATTTATTAATTATTTTTTTGTATTTATACCAACTAGGAAGTCAGAGATAACATTTATTTATGGAGATTTAAGTTTTTCAGCACTTCTTATTAAAATAAAAGTAAGTCATTTTTTTACTAGCGTGTCATTGAATATTGGCTCTTCTTTAATTAAAAAGTGTTTTTCATTACTTTTTCTTCTTCTACATTTTACTTCTTTAGCTTCATTTATTAACAGACTTGTGTTATTGGTTTGAACCATTTATATGTATATGTTATATACGATAATACTTCTGTCAATGTTTACCATGTCTTAAAGGCAGAAATAGTTAGGAAATGGGTTGAAAGCTGTTATTTTGCATGTCTAATTATTTTTCGCCATTTCTGGTCATCATACTATAACTTTGATATGTGTATACTTACTTAAAATCGACCACCAACTTACTCACAGGTATTGCCAGGAATTACTGTCAATTACAACAGTAGGTATTGTCTTTTTTGTTAATTTTCTAACTTGTCTTAAGGTATTGTCTTCTTTCTTACTGAATCATTTCTTTTGTACATTCTTTTTTACAGTTGTAATCCAGGCTGCACTGATGTGTGCATGCTGAACTGTTTGTATAAAACATGAAGTGATTTTTTTCACAGGATGCAACAACTAAATAAATTTATGAAAACTGTTCAACAGTTGCTTTCACATGATTCAAGAAATGACATGATTTATCTATTTTTGTATTATCAAATAAATAATTGCATATTTAAGTCAATTTAATTTAGAGAATTGAACTGACCGTGTGAAACCAAACCATTGAATCTAAATGAATCAACACAGAATAGATACTTACCATTTTGTTCTACTTCAAACTATCCTAATGTTTAAATCATTTTTAACATCCAAAAAATTTCAGAGTAAATAAATAGGGATTTTTTCATGCAAAATGTCATCAAACTATATGTAGTAATTAATTTATTGATTACGATTTTCCCAAAATGAATAAACTATTAAAAGTCGTTCCCAAATAATATACAGTGTCGCAATAAAATGTATACACATTCGAGTTGATAATAAAATAACACAATATATCATCCTCATACAAGAAAATTTAACCAAAAAATAGCATATTTTACAGATTTAAACTAAGGAACAATAAAAATAGGCACAAGTAAGGGAGGCGTTTTGCCCATTTCGTCAGTAAAATGTAATTAATGCCTTAATACTCCTGACACATTTTCACATCAGCCAAATTTTCTCACAGTGACATTACTTCAATACAGTTTAAAAAAATATGTACATTATATTGAAGTTATGTGTATTTAAATTATATTATAGAGGGCAGCAAAGTGTCACTAATATGTATTTTAACTATTTCTGTACCCCGACCTGGGATTTTTTTGGGATACAATACTTTGAAAGATCACTTCCCCAGAAGTGTCTTTGTAACTGTCTGAAAAATAAGCTGTATTGAATTTTGTAAAACAGATTACGAATATGATTGCATAGTTGAAATCGACAGGATGCATTTAAAAAAAAAAAAGTGAATCTGAAAATAAATTATCAAAGGATATTGTATATTGCCTTTTGCAATTCCACCTAGACAGAAAAAGTTTATGAACAAATAACTTAAAAGATTGATTCTGCTATGCAACCATAGAAATAGTCATCGATCTGCAATGTATGGGAAGCCCTAAAGTGGAACATTATTCTGTAGAGTAAAAAAAAAGAAGATTTTAGACATAATATAAAGGAAACAATAATTTTTACAAATATTTCTTTTTAATTATTTCAATTATTCAGCCATTATCACTAATATGATAAAACATCAGCATTCTAAAATTGTAAAAACTAGCTGTAATGACATTACATTGCATACAATGCAAAATATAGATAAATCAGTCAACTAAAATTAATCTGACATTTGAAATATTTCTCCATAATCGCCAAAAAAAAATGGCTTAAACATTAATGAAATAGACCTAGAGATTCATTTGGAAAGTGTTTTTCGTAAAATAATAGCAAGTGATGTAATCTGGGCACAAGAATCTGTCCAAGGGAAATTTCAAAAATGATATGATGTTATAGCTTCACTTAGTAGAAGTCGCATGCAGGATAAAATGTTACATTTACTGCTGGTTACGGGATTGAAAATTGGTAGGTAACACGAATGCTATAATCTGTGTTCGAAATTTTCTCATTTGAACGATACGAGCACAGTTTCACCAAAATATATGTAGAATATTGTATATCAGAATGCAGACAAGACAGAAAATATAAAAATCAAAGCCTCGTCGATAAGACTGATCGTCGTTTTCCTTAAATCGAGGTACTAATGTTTTATTAGTGATGATGACAATAATTTTATAACCGGCAGGCGGATAATACATGATACTGTCGAAACAAAGTCTATAATCAAGTGTATACGTAAACGAAGACGACTATCTGTCGACAGAACAACACAACGGGGAAAGCGCACCTCACCGACGGAGGCGAAAATTGAACGATTTTATCATACTAGGAAGAAGGTTTGATTGATTTATATGTCATACAAATCAAATATAACAGGAAATACCATAATATTATTATTAAATGGAGACAGTGACAGAACAGACTGCTCGCATAACAAAAAAAATAATAATAGTAAATCAGGAATCGTATGAAGACACTAAACTCTCTAAAAATATTTTCAATTCAACCTTTCCGCGCAAGGTTCGCTCTGATAAATAAATAGATAAAAAAATTGAAGTCACCGCTCGGGGCGATCGACGGTCTATCACATTTTATTTTTCAGATAAACTTCAGGACTCACCTCGGCTGACGCCCGACTTATAAATGTGTCGCAGGCCGATTAGGAGTTTTTAAAATCGCATAAACACAATGGAAAATGTCACCTTTCAAAATTTACACATTCCTCATTCTCATAAATAACACAAACCGAACGCCCCGACCACGTAGTATTTTCTTTTTCACTTTCCCGTAACATATTCCGTACAACATATAACGAAAAGGAATAATACATTATGTATATATTGCGAAAAATAAAAAAATACAGTCAACGTCGACCGCGGCGTCGGACATCGGAAACCGAACGAGGGTCTCCCCTTCTTCCTCTCCCTCGTCCTCCCTCCTTCTCGCTCGGCCCGGATCCGCTGTGAGCCGATAGAACGACGCGCTGTTGCGATTCGCCCGCCCGAAGGAGAACAAGCGGAAAGCGGGAGAGGAGAGGAGAGAGGAAAGGAGAAAGGGGAATATTCAAGTCGGCCTCGTTTCATCTAACATAACTATGTACAACACTCGAGGAACCGGTTTCCGAAAACTATCACAATTCTCGGCGAGCGTCCATTCGTCGGCCGGTACTCGCTCTGAGAGTTCAATCCTTTCGAACCGTAACACAAACAAAACGGTGGCGGCGCTCATCAGCAGGTGCGAGGGAGAGGCGGGGGCGGCCGCCGCCGTCGATTCTAGGAACTGCTGGACGCGTTCATGTTGGAGCCGAACATGGCGGCGCTGAAGGTCTGTGGGGTATGCTGACCGTGTTGGCCGGCGTGATGTGCAGCGGCATGATGCGCCGCATGGTGGGGCCCCGCTCCCGATCCAGCCGCCCCAGCTCCTACGCCTCGGCCGTGTTTGGGGACAGGGGGCTGTAGGTACTCGTGCCTCGCCAAACTGAACACGTCGATGCGCTCCTCTTTACGGTACGCAAGACATGCACGAATGAAACTCTGAAATATCAAAACCAGCATTATTGTATTTAATGTTTCATAATGCTAAGAGTAAAACTTGCCGTGTTCTTTTTTTTTTTATCCATGTCTGCTCCCAATGTGGAGCATATGGCTTCCTAATGGAGGTATCTCAACAGAAGTTTTTTTTTTCTACGAGAACTGTTTGTTACTTAGTCGCTCAACCTCACTTTAGCAATTGTTCTTTAGCAATAATAAATAGCTTGTAGAATAAGTAATCATAAAATATTTTTTAATTAGAGTTTATTCAAAAGAATGCGATATTTGCCATAACCTGTTCAATTATTTTAATATACATTTCCAGAAATAAAATCCAGCAATTATTTTTCATTATCGCGTTGATCAATATGTCAACGAAATTTATTGAGTTTGAGTATAAGATGATGAACCTTCGTGAAATTAACCTTTGGGTTCCTAAGGGGTGCATTCGCATTTCAAAATTCATCTTATTTCAACCATACGCTAAATACCAACAATAGCTAGCCGATATTTTTTGTAATCTACAATCATACCTCAATCAAAGCAATGCAAATTTGTCTGGGGTCATTTCATTACTAAAAAAAAATGTTTTTTTTTATTAATTCTCGGTTTATTTTGTGTTTCTAATCGTTGTTATCAATTCGCCAAATATTGAAAATCTATTTTATAATATCCGAAGACTTCTAAGGTGTTCACTGATAATGGTCACAATGAGCAAAACTGGTTCTGATATAAAATAAGTAATGTGAATGTGGATCAGCACAAAAGTGCTTCAATTATCTTAAGATTATGATTTTAATCTTACTAAATGACAAACCAACATCAAACTACAACTTCTGAGAACATTTTTCAATTTTAAGAATAAGATCATTCTCAATCAGGATGGATCCTGATTACAAATATGCAAGACGAAAGAGCAATTTTATCATATACATATCATTAGACTACTCATCCGTGTTTTGAATATTTGTGTTATAAAACAGCATAGAAATAAAATAACATAAAATTTAATGATACTTTTATTACTATTGGCCACTGATTTAAATCATTCAAATTTGCTATTGATGTTCCATCAAGCACCACCAGTGGCGTAGCAAGGGGGGTGCGGCAGGGGCGGACCGCCCCAGGTGGTGCATTTTTGGGGGCGGCATTTTCAAAAACAAATACAATATTTTTCAAGAAATTATATTTACACATAAACAATAGGCCACCTGTAGTAAAAACTCCTAGTTCATAGTTAAAAAATAGTAGAAGTAATTTAAAAACAAAATTAGGACATATTGGGGGCGGCAAATTCAAGGACCGCCCTGGGCAGCAGAATCCCTCCCTACACTACTGAGTACAACCAGTTGATATCGAAAAATTGATATGTATTCTGAAACAGATAATTAAGGTATCAACCTTGGCTTCGTTGCTGACGGTGGGCTTGTTGGCGAATTGGACTTCTGTCGCCTTCAGGATGGTGTTTTCTTCCAAGATGGTTGCCTGGCTTTGGTTGTGGCCAAAGGGTTTCTTTCCGTAGAGACACTGGTAGAATATAACTCCTACGCTCCACACATCCACTTTGCTGCTAATCTTCGGAGGGTTCTTACCGACTACGAAACATTCGGGCGGCAAATACCTATTGAAATTATCCATTTTGATTAGCAAGTCACATCGTTATATTTCACAGGTAAACAGAAAATTTCATTGTTTGCCTACAATTATAATTATAATGCAGAGAATAAACCCATTTTTATGTTACTAATTCAGTGATAAGAAAGTATATAAATCAAATTTCAATGCAAGGAAATGTTTACAGACTAATTTATATATGTAGTTCCTTTGGTTTCCTGTCATTCTACGTCTGATTCACATCTAAATTTATGAGTTATGTATGCAGTTTGATGTTTAATTGCAAGAAAATGTTATAAACCCATCTCATATTGTTATAACATCATCCATATTTACATAAAAAAATATTTTATTCCTAAATCCATACATCAAGAGCAGTAGCAGGAACCTTTGAATATTTCAGTGCATGGAGGTTGGCAGCTTCCAAATTTCAATTAAAAATATAAGGTTGACAAAAGGTTGGAAGGAATGTATCAGTTGACAATGCTCGCAATGAGCGAAACCGGTCCTGACCTTTTAAGTAATATGGAATATGGTAAAAGGAATTTTGTGTTTTTATTAATAAAAATATAAGACTACCAAAATTGCATGGAGTAAGAACTAGAACAAAAGATGAAGTCAAAATGCTGCACTTGAAGACCACCCTCCATCTAAAGTCTCAGTAGGCTAAATCCAAATGGAATATTTCTGTCTGAAATTGTCTCGAGAAAATGAAAACATATAATTATATAAGTAGAAAGCTATCAATAAAAAACCAACTAACCAATAAGTACCGGCTCCTTGGCTTGTCAGGTCCATCCCATGATCAGGGTTGTAATTTTCTTCATCCATAACTTTACTGAGACCGAAGTCTGTAATTTTGATTTCACCGCAGACATTTCCTTCTGTGAGAAGTATATTTCCAGGCTTCAAATCGTAATGGATTACTGGTGGTCTGATCTCATTTAAATACTTTAAGGCTGATACGACTTGCATTACAATGGATCGCGCTTCTCTTTCCGGAATGGTCTTATGCTGCAATATAAAAAAAAACCCTTTTTATTACATGGGGTCATAGTATTTAAATTTCCACATAAACAAATATATTTATTATTCACATATGACCACCACACGGTGCCTTCAAAATGCTCACAGCCAGTCTAAATGTTTCCTCCAGCCCGGGTCAATCATGGATCCATGTAGCTTGAATCCATCCTATGAATAGTTAACAGTGGCCTTTCAAGGCGACAGAATTTATCTGGTCGGTGGATTAGACTCCCCAGGGGCTTTCGTCGCACATTTCAATGCCAGGTCTATCCCTGCTTTTTATTTTTAAAGCAATGAGAGGATGGTTAATCTGCTTTCTTAACAGCGAGTTCCTAACAAAGTCTAACCATCGAATCTGTTTTCAAACCACAGAATACAGTGTTTTCGTAGTGTCGTAACTTGCAACTATAATGCAGTACTGTCAGTATGCATATGCTGAATAAGTGGCACATGATTCTGACCAAGTATAGGTGTGAGTCACAAGGCTCTTCTAAATCAATTAAATTACCTACAGCTACCCCTAATTGGATCGCGAGCTCCTTACACGGACTACCACCTTCTGCAATGTGTGCCCCAAGTACATAAACCTCCGACCCTCACAATGTCCTTCTCCTCACTCGTCAGAAGGTAGAGTTCAAACAAGCACTATTAAAGAGCACATCGGTTTGATTAAATCAATGTGGCATAGTAAAAAATGCGGCAGAGATTTAAGGTTACAATTCAAAATATTTTCAGTTGTTTTTTACCAATTCAAGACAGAATACAACACCACCAGTAGTAAGTAGAGTAGAGTTTGGTAAGTGATAATGAAGTGTTCATTGAGTTTGGTGGGTATTTGAATCTTCCAAGACGGAAGCGGAGGAGGCAGGTTGAGATTCTTTCTAGGCATTTGTAGTATTTGTTCTAACGATGACTTTAAAAGGCAATATAGAAATGTATTTAAAAGTCAAGAAAGGACGTTTGACAATTACCTGTTTTAAATAAAAGTCGAGATCGTGACCATCGCAGTATTCGAGAACTGTACAAAATGAATTGGCATCTATTTCAAAAACGTCATACAACTTAACTACCCTTGGGTGGTCCAATGCTTTATGAATATTGTACTCCCGCAGTGCATGTCTGGAATGGTGAGAAAGAATGACATTAGTATAATGATTTAATACATAATATAAATGAACATCACGTAGAATGAAAAAATATACTCACTTGATGTAGTTGGCTTTTTTATCTTCCTTCCAGTCTTTATTTAATTGATGGACTTTGCAAGCAGTATACCTCTGCTCACGTAAGTCAAAAGCTTTGTGTACTTCACTAAATCCACCTTTGCCGAGAAGCATGAGTAAAAGATATCTGAAAAAACCGATAAAAAAATTTAGTCAAATTGATCGATACTTTGGGATGAAAATTTTAACTATGCCAATCTGTCAGTGATTCTATGTTACCTCTCAGATAGGACAGGGTGTGCGCTGAATCGACTTTGGTCTTCATTATGAATCCGCTTCAGTTCTCTGATATGAAGATTTCTTTCTCTCTCGAGCTTCTCCATTTCCAATTGAAGGTCAGCGTCTTCTTTTTTGAGGGCACTCTGGCGGAGCTGGAAAAATGTAACCACAAAAAATTAAAAATTAATTTTTCAAGCTGTGGGCAGTAATGAATGAATCAATTAGAGAAATACAACAGTCTTTGTGTGACAAGAATTCTAGATGAGTTCAGTATTCACTTTGTGTCCACATACCAACAATTAATGTATTTTATTTACTTCAAATAAAGAAAAGAAACATAGTAAAGCAAGTACAGTCAATTCACATTCTTATACGTAAAAAGGAAAGCAACAGGATGATAAATTCATTGTGAGAGGTCTTGCACAAATATAATTATAAGGATGTTGAATGATATTTAGAATTTCTGTTTATAAAACTCAAGTATAAATAGCTTTCCGATTTTAAATGAAATATTAAACATGCCGGGATCTCCACTCATATACCCTATATAAATATAATCATAAAACCTTTTCCGACAAACAAATAAATATAATTCTTAAAACTACTAAAATGTGATTTCTTTTTGGTCCTAATATATTTATGTGCAATAAGTATGTACAGCTTGTATGTTTTAAAAATAAAAACAACAAACCTTCAATATTTCATCGGCTTCATAGTACTCTTGCCATGAGAATGTGGGTAGAGGATCAGGTTTCAAAAAAGTAGGAGGCTCTGTTCCATTATGGAGAGTGGTCTGAGCGGTGCCACCTGCTGATGCAGCACCTCCGCCTGCTCCACTGCCTCCACTATTCGTCGCTCCAGTCCCAGAGCCTGCAGTTCCCGTGTTACTGACAACTCCTGCCCCCACGGTGGCAGCTGCCGCTGCCGCACCGGCTGAGCTTCCGCCCGTACTATTTCTTTTGCCTCGCCCCGTTCCCCCCTCTACATTGGAAGGCCTTTTCTTAAGGAGGAGTTTCTTTTGCCGGTCTATTTCCTCTTTTTCTGCTGTGATTTCTTCTTGTCGCCTGTAAACATAAAACACATAATTAAATAAAACATGACCTTTTTTTTCATGTATACAGTATTACACTCCCACTTGACTAGGTGTGGTTTAGCTAAAACATAATGTTGATTTCTGTATTCAATCATTTAATTAATGTTGTGTAGTACTTTCTAAAACTATTTTTATATAGTCAGTATTCATTTAGCAATCTCCATAGCCAAAATGTACAGATTCTCAGTTTTATCAATTTAAGTAAGCAAGAGCTTTCTAAAATGGAAATTAAAGAGTTTTGGTCACTTTCAAACACCTCTCAGTGAGACATTTGTCTAGAACCGTTATAACTATCTCAGGAATCGTGATTTTGACTTTTTAAATGATAAATTACATTTGAAATGCGTTTTTTAGACTTTTATTTAATTTTAGTAAAATTATCAAACTTACGTAGTTTTGAGTATAAACATGTTTTTTGAAGTAGAGAAATCATTTTAGAGTTCAGTACAAATAATAGTACATTTTAGGATTTTGACATATGGTAAATAGTGTTTTAAAATGAAACACTTTCAAACGATAACATTGTGAAAAAATATTTATATTGCATACCTAGTTAATTCTTGAAATGCATAACCATCAGTCCAATTCTCTTGAAATGTGGCACCTACTCTTTGCGTAACAAACTGTCCTAATCGTAACCTATTTTGCATACATCTCTGCCGCGCCTCCTTTTTTTCAATTGTGCTTTTTTCATTTAATAATTTCTTTACAACGTCAATACATTTGTTTATGTGGGACTTATGTTGCTCTATGACCTGCAAAATAAATATTTTTTTAATATTGCATAGGAAATTATAATAAACTCAAATAAAATAGAAAAAAATTATAAAAAAGAATCATGTACAACTATTTTATTTACAATATTAATACTATAAAATTATCTCCCAAAAAACTCTTGACATACGGTCATAACTTCTCACAAGTAATTTTAATTTTCCAACCTAACTCAATGAAGAATATACAAGAAATCACAATAACCTTCTGCTGAGAAGAGACCTGGTGTCTGAGTTCCTCGGATGCCCTGGTCAACTCGTCGATTTTATTATTACGAAACTCCAAATCAGAGGAGGCCTGCGTCTCAAATTCTTGAATCCTTTGACAGGTAAGGTCCGTCTGTGACTGTTTCACAGAAGTTGCGAGGGAGGGAGGGCCTGAGCGATTCGATGATCCTATTCCAGTTCCGCCAACCCCCGTACCGCCGCCGCTGCCTGCACCGCCACCACCGCCTGAACTACTTTTGAAGAATTCTCCTCCACTGCTGCCGAGAGGGCCTGACGGTGAAGGGGGATACTGGAAACAATAAAGAAAACAGAATTAGATTCTAGCTCTAAAGCTAATCGACAAATTCAGATCTGATTTCATAATTAGCAGAGTGATCAAATGTGTAATAATCAGTGGCGGCCGGTCAATGTGGCATTGGATCAATGCACCCCTTATATATGCAGGGGCGGTTATATTTCATGAAATAATATTCAAACATAGCATTTATACCATTCACTCATTTTCAATTGTATTTATTGTATATGATAAATATTTTATTTTATTTTAGACAATAAATACATGAAGAATTTAAAATGAGTGAATGATATAAATGTTGTTTGAATATTATTTAATGAAATATAACCGCCCCTGCATATATAAGGAGTGCATTGATCCAAATGCCACATTGACCGGCCACCACTGGTAATATAATACAACAAAAATTGATTATTGCAATAAGCATCAACATTAAATAATACATTTGATTCATCATGAACAAGAGTCAAAAGTAAACAGTTAACTAACAATACGAACCATAGGGTAGTTGGCAAGCTGAGGAGAGGGGCTCTTAGCGCCGGCATGTCTTATGGGACTGCTGGAAAGGTGCTTGCTGAAGTATTCGCGAATATTTTTATTGTTGTCGGCGGCGGAGGCGGCATTGGGACGCGGCTTTCCTCCGCCGCCTGGTCCCCCTCCCCCTCCTCCAGCACTACCGCCTCCGGCACCCCCGCTGCTGCCGAGCTCATCTCCTTTCCGCTTCCGTTTGCGGTCTGGTGGCAGGCCAACAACAGTTGGTGCTGCCCCGCCCGGGATGCCACCGGAGCCACCACTGCCTGATCGCATTATGCCTCCTGGTTTCTCTGGCGTGAGGGCGTCTGCCTCTTTGTCGCTGTGAGATGAACCTGAATACCCCCAAAAAACAATTTTAACTTAAAAGGTTACATTACTGCTTTCTGTTTAATAACCACATCCTCTCATAAATTTAACATGAAATGAAAAACAAGGTTTTGAACTATTCAGTCTCTTTTATGAAATTATAGTGTAGAACTATTTATTACTAATCACTAGTTATAAAATGGAAAAATATCAAAAGTATTTTTGTTCTACTGAGTAAATGCAAATTCAATCAAAAACAATTAGTTAATTTCATATCCATATTCCAAATATGTTTCCTAACTATTATAGGGCGATTGTTGCAGTAGTCAGCCAGTTAAGGGATGGGTGTTTTTTTCGAAAGATATGCTGGCATGTCATGGGAGGAAGCAAAGCAATTGGCGGGAGACAGGGAAACATGGAGGTGCCGCGTGGCGGCCATATGCTCCACATAGGGAGCGAACATGGACAAAGAAGAAGAATATTGAATTAATTAATATATATGTTTTTTCCACTGTATTTCATAAAACGGGTACCAAGTTATGTAATCAAGTGAAAATAAAAACAAATAATATCGTTCCACACATAAAATAAGAACAGTTTTCCAAAAAATGACAAAAAATCTAGAACTCAGCCACCAAAAATCAGTAGTTAGCCTTTCATAGGCATTGGACTTTTAGAAGTTAGTTTAGTATAAATATACCGATCGACCGTTTTCGTTGAATATTTCTCATAAATAGTGTTGCCTTGCATCTCGCTTTGCGTTTTTTTTTTCAGTGGAAACCCGATCTTCCATTTTTTTGCATGGATCGTTTATTTTTTACTTGACCAAGACCCCGTAATAACAATGTGTAATAATTCCACGTTAATCATTCCCCGATTTACCGATTTCCTCGATCTATCATCTAAATATTATCATCCTGTCCGAAGTACTATCCTGATAGACTGTTTTTGTTGAATATTTCTGTTTTTGCCCATAAATAGTCTTACGCCGCCATTTGGTTGCGCGAATTTTTCTAACTCAAAAGTCAAAACTAAAATGCTTAAATAAAGAAAACTAGAACTCTAACTGAGAAACTGAAAACAATTCAAGGCGCTGAAAAAAATACAGGAGAAAAACGAGTCGACATATGTATATAGCAAAAAAAGTTAACTTAGAAAGTACGCCAGTTTGAAAGGTGTTTGTCAAAATTGAAGTAACAAACAAATAGGCAACATAGTATGTATTAAGCAATTAAAGAATAAATGTATATATAATAAAAAAGTGAAATAAATAAGTTATATGAAAATTAAACATTTTTTGATTTATTGCAGTCCCTTGGAAAATGTAGAATCGGGGTTTCATTGTAATATGATAATAGCTTTTATGCTCAACAAATACAAATTCAATACAACATTGAGTGATCCTATGCTAACAGTCTGATGAATAAACTTATTCAAATATTATAGGCCTATAAATTATTTGGAAATATGAAAATAAATAAATCAGTAGCACTATCACTATGCTGTTGACAGTTCTCACTCAAATTAAGCAATAGATCTGTTAATATGAACATGGGAAACAAGATGGCGCTGCCATCTATGTCACTTTGACAACTAGCGAAATTTCGATTGAATTTTCCATTTATTATTGGATTTTTTAAAACTTCTTACCAGTGCTCATGTTAGAGTCTTGACTATGAATTGGATGAGCTGTGTTGACAGTCGCCTGAGGTGCCATCTGTAAAGTAGATCCAGCTGCCATCTGAAACAAGAAAATGCAGGGATAAATAATTGTAGGAATGCTATTGTATATTAAAACAATGTTATCATATGAATTTATTGTAACATTGACTGCGATAAATACCCACTTCATGAGATCGCCGGCCCAACTGTCAGCGGCGACTTCCGAGTGTTGCCAGAACGACAATATAATAGATATTAATTTATTATTTAAAAAGTTTTGTTAACATCCATTATTGTTCATAAATGCGTTTTTGTTTTGTCCGTTATTCCTAGCCGGAACAGCAAATTTTATAATACGTAAATAATGAAAGAATGAATATCAGGAGAAATAGTTTGTTGACAAATGATTGGTAAAATACATACAATATTAATTAATGAATACATGACATGCTAGCAAATATTGCTAGCGCTGCCATGAGTTCCAAGGTCAAGCCGATTCATTACGATTCGAAGACAATCGGCGATCAATGCGAATAAATTTGTTTCTGTTTTTTTTTAACATTCGTTATTATAATATCGTAGACATTAACGTGACGTAATTTGGTTTCTTCATATTAGTTCGTACATTCAGTGGCATTTACACACTTCAATTAAAATCACAATGGAAGGCAGCATTTATGTAGCATCTTTTTTACAAAAAACGTATGTTTGAAAAACGTCGTTATGTGATTTTTACGTAATTACAAAACAATGTGTATATAAACATACATAATTATTTTTATGATAGATTTTTTCAAAAGTAATGTCAGGTTAGGGGCTTTGGCATTACACTAGTTTGATTTTTATGACCTTTTTTCGTTTCAAGCTCGCATTCTTTGCGCATATAAGGAGGGTGAATGTTCATTGGTTTTGTTTGGTGTGGTGGTTCACCGAGTCTCCTCGCAATCATAGCCGCGAGTGCCGCTCCGAAACGGCGTGCACGGGTCGGAGACCGTATTACGCGATAAATTAAATCGTCCGCTGGAAACTATTTCGGATCGCCGCCATTGTTATGCCGACCAAGAAGAGAATGCTCGCGCAGGCAGGGGTCATTGATCATCGCTGTGCCGTCGTGCGAAGCACACTACTCCAGCAAAACCTCAAATGAAATAATAAGACTGGAGCGGAGAACCCAATTGCTCTCACGCGACGACTATATGCGCCGATGACATATTTGATGATTTGGCAGACCAGATAGAAGTTGTTGTTCGTTGCAGAAGGACAACATTTTATTTCACCGCCATGATCAAATATCTTCAGCAACGAACGATACTATCTATGGTGCGTGTGCTAAAAATTTCAACAAATGTACATGTCAAACGTATGGGCAGGATTTTCACATTAAATCACGTTATTTATATGCACGTAAAATCGCAATAGAGAGGCAGTATAATAGAAGGTACAATGATTGCAGGTCACAAGAGGTCAATAGCCGAGCCACGGTTCACGGATCCTCACTCGGTAATACACGTAGGTATCTTGATTACTGCCGTTTTCAAAGAAAAATATCATTCAAGCAAATTGTTCTTATCGTGTTATTAAAGATATTACATAGGAAACAAATTATGCATTTTCTTGTGAAATCCAAGGATTGTCGTTAGAAAGCCCGTGACACCAACTAAGGAATTTATAAATGGTCTAAATTTAACTTCAACATTCATAAATGGTCTGGCTCTGATTTAAAACAATATGCAAAATTACTTTGTTACAGACAACTTTATCGTGTAGCGTGAAAATGATTGCATTTAATATCCATGCGTCAGCAAAATTTAATCGAACAATTCTAAGATTCAGGAGTATGGTGCAGACTGCAGAGAGAAGCACGTGATTTAACCAATTTTATGTTTACGCCGTCGTTTAAGAATCATATCTTACAAAAAATAGTATAAACCAACTTCTGAATAATGATTCACGAACCCCAATTCAGGAAACACTGCCGTGTGGTATCCATGATAACCGTATCATTCGCAATCAATTAAACGCTATGAAAATAAATAATAATGTTAATGCATGAATTGGTAATTGGTAGGTACATTCATTATTTTTAACAATTCGTTTGGATGTACCAATGATAAAAAAAATACTACGTACATACATGACTACTTTCCGAGAACTAGATAAGCAAAAGATTCATCAACTATTTATCGTACCTTGTAATCAATTTGGTTTATACTTATCTGTATAAAAACAATTTGACCTCACTCGCGAGTGGTTTTGTCGACGCTCATGTAAAAATATAAATATTTCTACCGAAATTATAACGGTTACTTGGATGACAATTTCATTATCAGTATTATGGTGCAGATAACAATAAGATAGCAGAAAATAATGTGTGCATTTGAGTGATTTTTTTATGAGAACAGTTTACAATATAGAATTGAAACAATATAAGTATTAATTACCTGTAAGGTAGGTATGTTTAAAAAAGTATAGTTACTCAATTAATTGACTGACTGTTAAATTCTTATTTTGACGCACAATACAAACGCCATGAAGTCATAAGTATCTAACTCATTTTGAAATTGCTGCAATACTCAATATTTGTCTCATATGTAAATAATTTAAATTATATAGATAGGTATATAAAATAATATAAATATTCAATGAGGCAACGAGTTACGTTGGTAAGAGGTGATATCATTATCAACAGTGTTAGTGGCAAACTAATCTGCAAAAGCGATAGAGATTAAAAATGCCCGGCGTCATGAATATTGGGCATACGCCTGTCACGGTTGCTATCAATGGATAAAATTATCAATAATTTAAATCTATGAAGTAAACATAAATTCTGAAACTCACAAAATTGTCATTTTTACGATTACTTTTGCTTCACATATTATTTGTGATAATATTGTAATGGATAATTCATATGGCAATCATAAAACTGTCAATCTTTTACTGGTATTTTAGTTTCAACGATAAAACAAGCAATCCCCTAATTCAAGAATCTCCTTGTCAAGAAAACGATGCACAGTAAAAGATGTCATCAGAAATAAAATGAAATTAAAATATATATATTATTTACAATATAATGTAAGGCTGGTTATATTGATAATATTGATGATATGAATGCTGAAATACAGGTAGCCGGTAAATTGCTCGAATGGAAATTTCTCGAATTACAAATTATTCGAATTGCTTGGTAATTAAAAAGATTTTTCACGACTTTTTCTACGAATTTCATTTTTATCTTGTGCGACACTTGTTTAGAGAGTGAAATAAAAAAATAATTTTCGTAAGTATTTATTTTAACCGTGTTCGCTCAAAATGCGGAACATATAATCTTTTAATGGAGTTTATCTCAACAGAAGTGTTTCTACGAGAATTGCTTATTAATTAGTTACTCAAACTGTTTCTATATATTTCCAGAACACATAGAAGACTAGGGCTAAGACAGAACAAACGGACAGAACAAACGGAAACAAAATGATTATCTTGTTATTCGAGCAATTTCCATTCGAGCAATTTACCGGGAACCGAAATACAGAACGTTTCCGATTAGTGAGGTAGTCTTAAAAAATATACGAAACAGCATTGCGAGATATTGTATAGACATAATCAAAAGGAAGAAGCTGATAGGAATTGTAAATGGAAATTAGTTTCGATAGCTGGGCATAATAAAAAAAATAGTGACAATGATGAAATAGGAAATGGCAGGATTGTTTGACGATTTGCGTTAAATATTGCGCAACGTATGTAAGCTGGAAAGTGGAGACAGAGGCTGTCCGGGGATCGAAGGAAGGAAAGGGTGCAATATTGATTATTCTCGAGTCTACCTACTCACACAGCACTAACTTGCTCACCCACCGCCCACTTCCCACCTTCCTCCGCGACAAACCCTCGCAACAAACTGCGAGCCGGCTGAAGATTTGCACCGCAACATCGCATTTACGTCACCACCCTACGTGTGTGAACGGTGCATAACATCCTGCTTATTGCAATACAGGTAGGAATGTATGCGGTGTGTATGAAGCCACTTCATATTCAGAAGTATGCGTTAATTCAACTTAATCTAAGTATGTACAGTAAAACCTAAATATAACGCAATAATGCGTACGATGTGGTCGCTGTCAAGAAGAAAATACTATACGTAATACAGTAGATTTTACAAATGTATTTAGTGAGAGAGAGAAAGGACAATTCATTTCTATATAAGGCTAGTAAATTTTCCATGAATCATTTAAACATATCGTCATTATAACGGCAGAAGGCGATAATTCAAGAAAATATCGTTTTGAAATAATCGTCATTTTCAATAACCATGGCATTTTAACATCTCTATTAGAGGTCTGCACGGGCCAAAATTTTACAAAACTACCCGGTCCGAGCCCGAAAAACTCACCCCTGACCCAGCCCGGGCCCGAGTCTAATACCGCACTTGTTATCCGAACCCGACCCGAAGCCCGAAACTCCTTATTTTAGCTCGCCGAGGAATTTGGAATCCTCGATTTGCTATACTTTTCCCAGATTATCTCCGAAAGTCCTTTTTTTTATTTAACTCACCGAGGAATTTGAAATCCTCGATTTGCTATATTTTTGTTCCCAGATTATATCCCAAATTCCAAAGCCCGGTCCGGTCCGAGCCCGACTCTCAATTGCGCTTACCCGCCCGAGCCCGGCCCACGGGCCGGGTCGGGTAAAAGCCCGCGGGCCAGGCCCGGGCCCGTGCAGACCTCTTATCTCTACACACGTCAACTATTCCGAGTCCGGTCAATTAAGGCCCGGCCCCGAGTCTTAAAACCACACCTGTTGCCCGAAGCCCACCCGACCCGGAAGCCCAGATTTATATCTTTTGACCCGAAAAACCAGATTTTTTTAATTAACAATAATATATCATATTTTATTAAAGTGTTTATTATAAACGGAATAACACAAATTAGGGCACGCAATTGAATGGGTTTCTTACCTTCGTAGTCCTGAAATAAAAATATATAGGTATATAACGACACTATACGTTAAAAAGAAAATATTTCATTGTTAATACATTCATGACAGTGTATGTAAACGGTAAGATACCAACCAGGTGCATAGAGAAGAATTCCGTTGAAAGAATACTATAGCTATGATTGTAAATGATTGCAGATACAGTCGAACGTGAGTGAATAAATCGAGAATATTTGCTTAATGTATTAATTACACGTGCATCGAATGTTTTACATGGGACTCGAATCTCGATACGCATTGTAAGATGAAAGTATCAATACAAAATGACATTCAGCGAAATAAATGGAATGTTTAAATACTTTAAAATTAGCATATCGTATGGAATAGTGGAAGAAGGTGATCAATCGTATTATACTGTGGGAAGCTAAGAGGACGCTTGCATTCATATTATATACGACGCAGGACACTTCTGATTTTTCTACTCGGAACTTGAGCTGCCTGAAGTCATATTGACAGTCACGGAAGTGTCCGCAACCATGGAGAGGTTCCGAAATAAAGTTTCAGGCAGGCCCGTTTTCACGGCCCAAACACATTATTTGAATCGGTCTAAGAAATCAATACAAACATTTGCAGTGGTTGAATCGATGAAATAACGATCAACTATTATTAATAGTTTGCATATATTATGTACAATATATTATACTCAGAACAGTTAAAGCTACACGTGTGAAATTAATTACACCTCATCGACACGATTGCGATAGTATTCAATGTCACACAGTCATACATTTTACAAAGCCACATTTCAGCAATTTAAGCAGGTTTATTTAAAATCCGAGAAAACCGCCTGTTTCTGGCTATACCACTTTGTGAAAAGTTTAATATCCTGCGAACCCTTAAAGTGTTACATATATTAACATGGACTTAAGACTTCCAATGGGATCAATTTTCCTTATGAAACCTACCCATACTCTTTCCCAAAATCCTCTATATCAAGTCAATTAAAAATTCAAAGGTTCTCGAGTTGAATGAGATACTACAGGAGGAAAAATAAAAGTGTTTATCAGTTTTTCCAATGTCCGCAACTTCATTTTCTCACCCTTTCCTAGATACAATATAAATAAAGATTATAATATTTTGTACCGATACATACTGAGCCTTATGGTAAGTGAAGACAGACGGATGGAAAGGAACAGGCGACGGGACCAAATTCGTGAGTGGTTTTTACAAGTAGCCATCATCCCAGGTAAATGAATCATAAAATAAACTATGTCTTTCATATTACACATACAAAAGTTCTTCCGTCGGCTATATTAAAGAACGTACGAGAAAAATTATGTTCACACAATTTTGACAATACATGTCATGTCACGTGAGAAATCATGGATCTGAATTTCCAAAACCTGGGGTAGTTGTAGATTACATTGGGGTCACTAAGGTATCTTATTTCGTTTTTCGAATGGAAAATGCAAGAAAAGTTATGTTCCGATAGAAATGTATAAAAATATATATAGTTTGATTAGATTCTATCATCAATTGTGTTTTCGATGCCTATATTTTTTTTAAAAGATGTTGAATGAAGCCGATCAATCGACTCTCTACGCCTGGTACGCACTATTTTTAAGCCAAGTGCCACTCTTCCAATGTACAATTTTTAAATGCCACTAATTAAAAGAGTACATTTTTCAATAATTTCGTACTTATGTGGTCGCCATATTGTATAAAAAAGTATAACATTACAGTAAAACTCCCATTTAAACTTAAGTCGGAACTGTGTAATTTGGAGTAGTATAATAGGTGGACTGAATCTCATACAAAATTAGGGATTTTGTTTTTCCGCGAAAAATGCAATACTAAGATTTCCCTTAATTTTGCAAAAAAAAATATGGACGAAATATTTAGTAACTAAGAGATAAAATGCAAAGCGCGCGCAAAATTCAGCACACAGCAGTCGCCCGGCTATGCGTGTATAGCCTGGCACGTGTTTAGTAAACAGACGCTAGCCAACATTTAACTATATGCACCGCACAGTCGGCCGTCTCGTAGCAACGACAATGGAATGCGACCGTTCAATTGGGGAATTTGCGGTGAATATTTCAAGCCAGAGCGTAATTCGGAGAGGTGTAATTGGGGGTTCCACTGTACTAGTAAAATTAAATCACAATACGAATGTCATCTACAAATAAGAAACATATTTATTCAGTTACATAGGTTAGGATCAATGTTCCCGCTAAAGTATGCGCGTGTGCGCGCGCACACCTCCCAAAATGTGCCCGCACACATTTTTTCATCCCCGCACAAGGCTGCACACAGAAATATTGTAAAAATAAGTTTGTTGCACCAAATTTTTATATTTGCGCACATTTTTTATTTTGCTGAAAATTTACTGCTCACGGAAGTAGATGGTCCGCATACACAATAGAAAAATTAGAGGGAACGTTGGTTAGGACGCAGATGCTTGTCGCATTGGGCTCGAAACAGAAGCCTAAATTTAGCTCGGATTAGTTCATAAAAATAACAATAACAATGTAAATGTTATATTTTACGTGGAAAATATAAATATTTTAAATTCTATTAAGTAGAATAATTTTGAATTCTATCAAATCCACATCAGCAGAATAAATAAAAAAAATCTCAATGTGCCCCGTTCGCATTACTACTCTAAAGCTTATAGCGGTGTGGCGTACGCCCCACCGTTGGTGGGGGGGGGAGGCGGCTATGCGCAAATCATTCATATTTATTTTATTTTTTTAAACGCATTTTCGAAAAACAATATCAAATTATTACCTTACATAAAAACTCTTTGAAGCTCACATCAAGCAGGAGGTTCGCACTAATTCGAATATTATTTTTTCCGAGTGATACATATGTATTTACTTGCGAAAGTTAAATTGAAAAGAGTATCAGCTATGTACATTTTTTATATGAAGTAACTTTTTTCCGAATTTGTTAGGTACCTAACTATAAGATTTTGATTTAGTAGGGGGGACATGAAGATTTCTTAAGCGTCGAAGTGGGGGATGGCACAAATAAGGTGTGGAAACACTGGCTTAGAGTCTAAGCCAGAGATGCAGAGCCGCCATTGGGCCCGATTATTTTTTTGTGGGCCTCGAATGCTTCATTTTAAAATATAGTAAATTCAATGATTTATTTTTTTAAAAATGTAACAAATGTAGACAATCTTTTGTGTTAATGAAGAAATATGTTTACTGATGAAAATTTGGATTCGACTTTGCAGTTTAATATAGTACTACAAGTATTAGGTCGAATTATAAAGAATTTGTTTAAAACTTACAATACAAAGATCACATTAAATTTAGGATAATATACATAAACAACGTGTATACTTACTTTAATATGTTTTACAACAACACATTTTTTTATTTGGTAATAATTATAATATAAAATAAAAGTCAAACTGATAAAAGAAGTGAAATTATTAGATTGAGATTATATGAATACACCAAATAAAAACGCACTAGGTACAAAAATAAAATTAAAAAGTGAGTATGCAGAAATGTTCTAAGTGTAACAGAATATTCCTGCATACTCACTTTTTTCATTTTTCTGTACTCAGTGCACTTTTTATTTCTGCATTACATGTTGGCATGGGACTGGTGGTATTGATCTCCTGAAAAGGTATCCTCTCGGCACCGGTATCCCTAGATGTTTACATAGGTGATGTAGTAAATTATGCTCTTGCATGCAGACTAACCTGCTGGTGTGTTTGTATATTAAAGTTTGTATGTAATTCAAAAGCGTACTTGCGTCCTTTTAGGATGTATGATTATATGCTAGGACAGATAAAATAGCGTATGTAAAAGTCTTGTCCTAATAGGATGTAATTATAAATTAAAAATTAATGAAAAAAAAAATTGATAAGGGAACATCTTCCGTCTCAAACGTTCGTAAAAAAATATAAAGGTATTTATATATATAGTGGTTAAAATAATTAAATTGAGTTATTTGCAATAATTTACATTATTACAAAATAGTACATGGGTAAAAATCTACTTTAACTGGAAGGCTGGCACAGACGAAATATCTCGTCAATAACTAATTAAATTAATAATTTCAAATTATAGCCGGCGTGCTACGTACAAACGTATTTTTTTACGGCAGTCAAAGGGTTAAAATTTACATTTTCTTATACGAGATCTTTCTTGTTTATGCCTGCTAAAATAATCGCTAAAACGGCCTAAAAATCGTACTTCCCTGTGCGCTAATATAGGTTCAGTTTCTAGTTACAATTCCCTATTAACCTTCGGTTACCGGAACACCGAAAATAGGATCGAGGACCGGAACGGATCCAAACTTGCCCCAAGAAAATGTACGTAATTACGATGTAACAATTAAAGTAATAAAAGTTTGGGTACATTCCTGTTTAAAATACATCAACTTGACTCTCGACAAGAACGGAGTATATTTTGCTTCCTAAAAACGCCCCACTTCCTCGCAAAAAAATCCCTCATAAATGCGTATAAAAAAATTTAGAACTATTTTAGAACTTATTATACCTTACGTAAGATGCTACTTTCGAATGCCAAACACCCAATTCCCTCAAATAATGTTACAAAGTGTTGCTAGAGATGTGAATTTCACAATTTAATACATTTTATTTTGTTTATTTAAAATGCGAACAATATCTTTAAAAAATGATCTTATTCTCGTTAGATTGAAATCTGAAAATCTAAAATATTTATATTATCGAATTGAATTATATCATTAGTTGTAGTCTATAACAAATTTTAAACGAAAAAATCAAAATTTATATGATGTCGTTTACTACTTACTTCCACCATGGATTATTTCTCAATGAAAATATATCCGAAAAAAAATATAAAATGGAAAGTAAGCTTTTCAATAATAATAAAATCCAAATGATAACATATAATTCCATTTTTCCTACATTTTGATGAACAGTTGAATCTAGTTTGAATAGTTCTGCCAGATAAAAAAAAAAATGACATCGACAGACAACACGATAGCTAAGACGCGACCGAGCTTATCACGTGCCTTTCACGCCGAAATACGCACATGCAAACACAACACGTGGTCCTCTCAGACCATGCACACACGTCGTGATCAGACGAGCACAAGTGCATTCGAACGTGTATGTATCGGTCTATTTCAAATTTATTATGGAAAATTATACACTAGGGCAGGAATGGCAAACCTTTTTGGGTCCGCGTGCCAACAATCTTCAAATATTATTTCTCGATTATGTGGCGTGCCCACCCAAGCAGTAAAAAAAAATACAAAATTGAAAATATAAAAAAAGATTTTTTTAAACCAATGTCGTTTATCTTGGGAAATATTTTTAAATTATTAAAATGTAAAAAAAAATAATTCACGGATTATTTAATCAAAATTTTAATTTTTTGAACTTATTTATAATTTTGAACTTGGAAATCCTTCGCGTGCCATCCAAATTATCAAACGTGCCACCTCGGGCACGCGTGCCCTAGGTTCGCCATCCCTGCACTAGGGTATGATTGAGGATTACAATAAATGGAAGCTAGATATTATCAGTATTTATTAAATGGTTAAAATGGGGGCTTCGAACCGGAACTAAACCGAAAACCAAAAACCGTTAAAAATGTTATTTTTGCGGTTATTAAAATTTTAACGAAAATTGGAACCGAACCGAAAAAAATATCGTTTTTTTTTCGGTTAGTATTTTGTACAAACTCCTGGGTTTTTTGATTCGAGCTGAACCGAAAACTGGAAAACCGTTTTTTTTCCGGAACGAAAACCGGAACCGAACCGATATATATTTTTTTCTTGAACCGGAACGAAAAAAATAGCGGTTCGAAGCCCTGGTTAAAATAACAAGAATTTTGCAGTATGAATTTAGTCCACTTACGAACTCAAAAGGTTAATAAACGGTTCAAAAAAAGAAAAACCTTGATGGTGTTATATTTTTTGACACGTACTGTTTTTTTATTTTGTATAATTGTTTAGGAATATAAAGGGAACCTATATTTTAACAACACTGACTACATCGAATACAAATTCTGATGAAAGCGGCCACCAAGAGCATTTTAATTCAGTGAGATGCAGTGATGAAGTGGTAAATAAATAGGTACTAGGTCGGTCATTGATTTCTTCTCTATTTTTTCTTTTGTTTTTTTAAATATTTGTCCGAAGTAAAAAAAAAACACAAGTTTTAACAATTAAATCAATAAAAAAAACCTATTTTGAATACATGTATGTACTTGAAAATTAAGTTACAAGTCAAAAAGGTGGCAGGGCGCCTTCCTCATTTTCAGGTGCCAGGTCGCCGCCGACCTGGCCCCACTATACCACTGGTGAGATGTAGATGTTACAATTTAAAGTAATTACTTAATTAACTAATTTAATACATACTTTGTTTAAATACGCCAGGCACTGAGAAATGTAACAAACATCGGTGCACCTCCACATCCAGTTCGGACGTTACTCGACCGATTTCAAAATACAGTAGAACCTCGATTATCCGGATTGTGTTCCGGAACAATTTTTTTACGAATTTGCTAATTTTCTCGCGGCGAATTGATTCCACCGTTGTTTACATGTGCATACCATTTTGTTCATTGTTTTGCATTGTTTGAAATCGAAGAAATCTTCCGGTTGAATATTAGCATTAGAAAAAAACCAGGATGAATGGTGAAATTTTTAAACGATTTTATGAAAAACATTATTATTACTAGATAATGTATCATCTCGCCTATCAATAGAATGTTGTAACCAGAGCGATGAAATGTTTACGTTAAAATTTCTAAGAGTTGGAATTTCTTAGATTTGTAAACAGTGAAAAAATCATGGAACAAATTCTTGAAAAGACTATTAGAAAATTCAAGTATCACACTAGAAATTTTTATAAGAGACATTATAGAAACAATAGTACAAATTTCAATATGAAAAGAATGTGTAGAAGAATATGTTACCAAGTGGTTAAATTTATGTGTCCTAATTCTATCACTTTTTACGGTGTAATGTAGTTAGAATTAAGTGAATACTCATCAGATACTTCTGAATCTTGGTTTTAATGTACTTGGTAGATTTTTTGATTTGTCGCAATTTTGAATCGTTAATTAGATTGCCGTCCTTCTGAAAACGGGTCATTTCAATTTCTTCTTGGGGACAATATGATAAACTGTCTTAAAACGGGACGTATGGTCACATGTAAATTTTTCACCGCCTGGCGTAAAACAACGAAGTACCGCTATTTTTTTTGCTATATTTGTTTAGAAAATCATCAAGCGCTTCTCGATGGATCAAATTATAGCGTTTGCACAAACGGCGTGTTGTACAAAAATTCGAATAAATATTATCTGTTGCTTTATTAATATTATCTGTGTATTCATACTCCGCTAAGTGTTATTTGTACAAATGATTTGATCGTTTATTATAAAGTGTGCTTCGAAACGCGAAAACATGAGGCGCAGCATGAGCGTGTACACTGTACAACACGCGGAGGCGGATCGCTCTAAAAAATCAATGAGACCGACAGCGGAGGGAATTGTTTGAAATGCGGCGCGGGGGGCGCACTGGGTCAGCCGAGCGGTGCGACGGCAACGAAGGCGGCCCCGAGCGGACCTTGCAATGCCACACACCGTCGGCGAGGGGCCATCGCACCGCTTCACGATATCGGGCAACGCCGCGCGCTCAGCTGGTGAGTCGCATCGTTGCCGACTCTCTCTCGATTCCCTCTCGCACCGCACCATTCAAGTGAGGACCGAGCCAGCGAGCAGTCGCGTGTACGTGTTGTAGCCAAAAGTTCGACTAATAAATACGTAAACGTGCACCTGTATGACAAAATCTAAATATCGTTCTAAAAGAAGCAGATCTAGATATATTAGAACGTCCGTGATTGTGATGATCATGATGATAAAAAAATCATCAAATTCGACGTCCCCCATTGTGTTTTTGTAAACCGTGAGCTGCAAATGAATATTGTACACATAATATCTTAAAAACGGCAGTCTTCAAAACAAGATAACTTACAGATGCACTACGGTGAACTAATATCCGTGGAAATTTGTGATAACTTCTGATGGTCGGAACACTGTCGTGTGTAGTTAAAACACTGAGGAATACGTTCACTTTTGGATCCCTTCAGTAAACTAAACATTGCCGCGCCGACATCCCTCGGGAGGCGAGGCGGTCACAGTGCTGCGATCAGATGGGCCCGGTGACGTATGTTTATTGTACTTCGGCGAGGTGATTTTTCGCGTAAATATGCGGCGTGTCGAAGGACTGCGGCGCGATGAAACTGCCACGAGCCGCTGTAACGACGCGGCCGCGACCGTCTGTGAATTCGCTCGCTTTTGGCTAGGGAAGAAATTCGCTCCGTAACCGATCGCCTCATTTCCGATTACACTCTCGGGTTAGAAAGTTTGGTTAGGATATGGAAATGTTCTTGTAGTTAAGGCGGCGCAATGCGAGTGTCAGCAGACGGTATTGATCCGCAGAATGGAAATTTAGACATGAAAATTGCAGAATGCGATGAGCTTTACTATCGATTGCGATTGTAAAAAAAAATGCATACCATGTGGATTAAGTCGATTTTCGCTAACAACGCCCGATGTATGTTCCAACGATTTTGAATTACCCATTAAGTGAAATTGCGGAGATGTGAAAATAATATAAAAATTCAATTGTTCGTCTTAGGTTCGATCATCTCATTCAATTAACTGTGCAATATTGTTATTTCAACAGAGTTGTAAATCGTGTCAATTCAATTACCCAGTAAACCATGTTAATATCGCTGCCTCAATAAAATTAATCGTCGTAACATGAATGTCACATAAGTCTTTTACAATGAAATAATGTTGATTAAGATCATTGATTGCATTTATAAATAATGCCGAAGATTCGTTGGTCGTTAAATTTTAAAAAATATATTTTTAATTACTGTATTTACTATTAATTGAAAGATTGGTAATCTATAAATAAATATGCATTTATTTATTTGGCCTTCCAACAAAACCAGTTACGTCTAATTTAATTGGTCATAGAAAATATAAATAATACGCATAATAGCTACGATTCCAAAGCTCAGGGCAAGTCATTAAACTGCCTTAAATATTCTAAATAATATTGCTATCGTATATGGGCAGCGAACGAGACCTGTGAGCGCGATGTAGTGTTGGTATCGCGCGCTTTTTATTTTCATTCCTCGGTGTACATTGCACCAGCCTGTTAAAACACCGTCTCACTGTTATTTCACCGGCAGTCTTTAAATTACACCGTTGCATTTATTTGTTGGTAACAACCAAAGGCGATCGCATTTCGATAATCAATTTGCGACGATGCGATGCGCTCACCGGGCGGACTGAGATAAGGGGCCTAGCACAAGTCAGTACAAATTTGCGGTTTGGACATAATTTAACACGATGGAAATGGCTAAGTATTATATTATCCTTGAAAAGATTCCAATATACATACTGCCCAAATCTGGGCATGTTTGCACGCCAACTAGGCCATCAATGAAGTGAATTATCGAAAGAACTAATATATTACAAATAATTACATGTGAAAATTCACCTCTAGTGCTCGCTTCAACAGTTTGGTCCCAGGTCCTCAGCATGCAACGCGCGATGAGCGCTGCGCTGCGTAGATTTCTCACTTCCTCAGCGCATTTCTACCTACGAATTATTTCTAATTTAATTCGTTGTCCGAGACAACCGCGACTGTGGTCCGTCGATGTAAATAAAACGATCAGCAGAGCCGGCAGCGTTGCATTATTCGCGCGGTTGTGGACCCCGCCGGCGAGAGTTAAAACACTTTCAATACAAACAGGGAAACATGGTATGTATTCATAAATGAAGCGCCATTTTCTTTACGTGTCAGTACCGGTCATAAACAACCTTCAGTTAAATTTAGCATAAACTAGCGTCAAATCGATTTTGAAAGAGCAGAATTCTAACAGAACACCTAAATGGTTAACATAATTATATATATATATTAATTAACCGTTTCCACTTTCACTTCGTGTTAAACCATATCATTTTTGTTTCTTATATGAAATAAAAATTGTTGAAAATTTTTGCTCACGCAATTAGCAAGTTTATTACAAATAAGGTGATAATGATACTATCGTTAACTTCAATTTAAAAAAAACATGTTCATGTTTCATAGCTAATATATTGTAGGTATCCCTGCAATAGTATATAACATAAAGTCGAGTTTTTATCTTATAAAATTATGGCGGGCCTCAAAAGCCTAGATACCGTTCATTCGCCGGCGGTGAGAATGTTGAGATGTCTGTCTACAGCTCGCGTGAATCTCAGCCGGTTTTGCGATTGCTCGTTTTTTCTTCGCTCGGTTCATAAACTTTTATGTAACTAAATTATCATCCCATTATAAACGGTCATTCTTTCTCAACCGGTTTGGTCTTATTATCGGTGGGATGACTTTATTTTTTTTACAATGCCGTAAATATTTCAGCAGGTCATAAAAATTCGACGTTTACTCGCATTTCGAAAATACTGGCTTCAATGAAATCATCAGATATGGCAGCCAGAAAACCAATTCCACATCCGATGCGTTTTTATTTTGAAATATAAATTTGTTTTCATAAACAACGCTCATAATTTATCAATGATAATAATAGTATGCGAAGATAAATAAATAGAGAGAATAAGTTATAGATAAGAGTAGATTGCGCCTCCCTACCTATATTTTTGGCAAAAATAACAATGAGCTTCCAATGTAAAAACAGCGCTGGTTATTATATCGTAATAGCATGAATTCGTCGATAATACTAGGAGGGACACGATGCCAAATACCATCCACTTTATCGTCATACATACAAAAACATATTATTACAAGCGATAACGACATGGAAATTTGTTATGAATAATTCAGCCTATTTTCGTTCGGCATAGTGATAAAAACATTGTGGTTGTGAACATAATATTTTGGTCATCTCCGCAGATACAAATTAAACGGTTGCAAAATTAAACGTATTTGTGAGTAGTTAGTTAATCAACTAAACCAGGGTATTGCGCGAATGTTAAAAAAACACATATCTTATATATATATAAGAATGAATTTTTGTATGTTTGCAAAAACTTTGGCATCTATGGATTCGAATGCCACAGGTCCGATTGTGATTAAACTTTGACAACCTTTAAGCTGGCACTTTCGGGGAGGTTATAGGCATATTAAAATTAAAAAATAAAATATTCGTAGAGTTCAATGTTTTTTACACTGCAGTATAACAAAACAAAAATGGCCGACGTTCGATTTAGCATCGTCAACTGACTCGTAATGAGCGAAACCGGTCCTGACATATTAAATAAAGTGAAATGAAGTACAAAGGAATATTGTGTTTTTACTAATATAATGCCTTTCCACCAAGTATTGACAGTGAACACCCTAAAAGTGATCACACAATCATGATTAGAGAATGAAACAAATCGTGGAAAGTTATGGAAATGAATGTTTGTTTGTTCGTACTTTATGCGTTGTCTCACCGCTCATCCGATCACAATAAAACTTTGACAAACTTTTTGCTTGCACTTTCGGGAAGGTTATAGGTCTTATATATAAAAATCAATGTTTGTATGTCTGCCATACAGTTAATTTTGACAACGTATGCTTGCACTTGCGCGAAGGTTATAGTACAATTAAATTACAGTAGGTGGCGCGTGTGTTGTATCATAGACAATCAGCAGCAAACGTCAAACAGACAGAAAAAGAAAGCATGCACTTCAATAAACACAATTAAAACGCAAACACTTTCTGCGAGTGGCATTGCAACGCTTGCCGGGTACCGGCTAGTTGTAAATAAAATATATTGTTGGGACGACTATTATACATCTAGAGGTGGGTAACACATGATTTTAGAAAATGTATAATATTACACGATCCGGCTTATAATAATGTATATATAGTTGATTTTCACAATTTTGGTAAGGCGTATATAAAATACTTACACGTCAAAACTTTCCAGCAAGTTTCTTTAGTGAGAATTATGTTGTTTAACCCTTCGAGTAGTGAGTTATTTTTTTACTAAATTAGAAGTTTGTATTTTGATTATTTCTACCATTGATATACAAAAAAAATGTTTTTTTATATTTTTGTGTGTCAATCTGGGAAGCATATGGAATAATATTTCACTTGGTTAATATTTTTTTATAATTGTACAATGCATAATTAAAAATGTAAATATACAATCTCATTTTTATTTTTCAATAATTTTCAAAAAGCTATTATGTACTTCCAATTTGAGCCTCTTTTGCTTTCATCTGTAGACATGTCCCGCTCTACTGACGTTGATTCCAGGAAGGGAATCACGCCGAAATGTAATTTTAGACTACCGAAATAAAAATAATGCGACTGCCAAAAATCACAGCTTATGTTTTCAACCATATGTGAAGAAATAGTATCAATTCAATTAAAGTCATGAGAATGGCAATACATATTAGATAACACATCATTCTTCCATAATCCTTAGAGGGTTAAAAAGAAAATTTGAATCGTTCAAATTATGTCCACTCCTACAGATTTTGTCACTAACGACCCGGGTTTCGCCTCTCGGCATCTTCAGGCGTTCAAGTGCACGGATGAATTTGAACTGATATAGGTTAAAAAGAACATAATATATTAGGTACATCAAGATATAATGGGACGCCGAATGACATTTTTTGTCAACCTAGACATTTAATATACAATAATATTATTCAAGGAATAATGTATATATTCGATTGGAATCCCTATTGACGAATGCCGTCATGCAAGTATGGCGACGTACTCACCCGTTCATTATCGGCCATTTTATATCCAAATGCACGACGTCGGAGTTTTCTATACTCGTGCACTAGTTAGGGTACATTGCCGAGAACTTCCGGAGCAAATAATATCAATGTGCCCAATAGAAAGTTACACGTATACAAATCGATAGCGGCTAAACTCACGAACGCGCCGCGCAAAAACGACTGCATTCTCTAGTTATTTCTGAAGTACGTAATAATATCGACTAGATATCGAGCATAGCGACTATGTATTATTATTCGATTTCGTGTTATGAAATATATTTGGATGAAAACAATGACGTTGTAAAATGTGTACATTATGGGCGTGAACTTGAAACCACACTTAACTTAATTAATGTACTACATACGAGATATGTACAACACCAGTTCGGTAGCTTTATTATGTATGTGAACCATACACAAAAATGAGAATATCTATATGAATTGTATCGATTTATGGATAATACCGTAAACCTAAAACAATAAATTGTATAAAAAAATGTGTAGGTTGAAAAATCAATGCTATTATGTCGTGACAAATGATTTATAGCGAACTCAGGGTTCATCGAAGCCTCCGATAGATATGTTGTTATCCACATACGTATATTGTTTTCAACCGATTACAATTGGTCTGAAGTTCCCCAGAAGCAACACCGCTATCGAGAAACGATCAGACGTGATAAGTAATATGGTTATATTGATCGAATCTAGGCCATGAAGAAATTTAAATTCGTCGCATTATTGGCATTATTCACAAGTCACAGTCGAAGGAGCATATTACATACACCAATTACACACTCGTACTCATTGAATACGACCACATCGTACTCCATACTTCTATCAGCTAGGTTACGGACACATAGGCACGATTGTCAGCTGAATAACAAATGAATTAGCCACATTAAATAAATATGTAAATTGTTTTAATTGTATGGAATCGTATAAATGGATGTGTGCAAGAATCCCAAGAAATGTGCGCCTACGCAAACCATCTGTTTTTTTTGTATTTATAAATTATAATCAACATTTGAATTCCTTATATTGCAATATCCATCCAGAGGCCGCAATAAGCCGAGAATAAAGTCCTGGCAATAAAATGTTATTCGGTCACTAATATGGCTAATATTAAAAAAGCCGATGTCTGTCGTGTAAAGTATGTTGAAAGGTAGAGCGGAGTGTAATGGAGGAGGGCGGTGTACAGGGTGAATAATGCAGTCGTCATGCGTCTCTATGTACACTGTTTATGACAAACGGGTTGGTTGTACAAGAAAAACAGGTCTCCCTGTCCTGAGACACATTCCGATGGTATTTAACCACATAAGCGTAATATTTTCCTATCGTTCGGATAAAAAAAGGTGTTTTAGTTCATTGAAATCACAAATTGGTGACCCGATGGACATACATGAATGAATTACTCACTATCTATACTCTACACCAGGGGTGGGGAAACTTATTCTCTAAAGGCCGCATTCATTTTTCTGATTCGAAACGAAGGTCGCAGTAAGCATCGACTAGGAATTTGGCCGAAAACAATTTCATGCCAATTTCTATTTCGATTTCCCAAAATTACCAGCGTGGGACCTTTGTTTTAGGTCTTTCATGGATTTTGACATCGAAAATCCCAAGAATTTACGAAATTACAAAAAATGTACAGAATTAGAGAATTGGCCAGAAGGCCGCACCAGAGTAGCCAAAAAACAGGTTCCCCACGCCTGTTCTACACCATAATATACTGCTACAATAATTTTCAATATGTATGCACTATCAATTGAAAGTATTTTACCAGATACGACTATGCATCAATCTTCCTAAATCTCATTTCACAAACCCACCTAGAGTTCAAAGTCAATAAGACAATATGTAATATTTAAGTAAACAATACTTTCCAAGTAATAAAAACACCCCAGCTATTTTCTATTATAATTGATGAATTTCTATTGAATTTTTAAATCACATTGGAGAGCGAATTGGTCACGTATGACTTTTGGTACTGTTTGGTTGAAATTTCCACTTCACGTGTTTCGATTAAAGTATGTGTATTTGATTCATAAAACTTCCTCATTTTAGATTTTACTTTATAAGCAAGCCATTGCGAGAGCCCGTATAAGTGTAAAGGTTTCCGACCGCTGTTCTGTGACCAACGTCCTTAGTCGACTGCACAGTCAAAGATTCGAATTCCCAAATTAACTTGTTCATACATTGGTGTTTCAATCGATTCATGAATTTGTGTATCCAAAGGTATGGGCAGGGCTGTGGAGTCGGAGTCGGAGTCGTGAAAAACGGGCGACTCCGACTACTTTAAAAAAAAAAATGCAAATTAAAAAAAAAAAAAAATTAGTCACGAAATTTATGAAAATTGAATTACGTAATAATTATTGTGATATAGCTTAATAATATTAAACGTGTAGGTGTCATGAGTCACGCCGAGCCAGTGAGTCACCAAGATCCACTGCATATGAGTCCGCGCAAAAGTTGTTGTTTCTTTCTTTCTCATGTCGAAAAAGTAGATTCGATATAATTTTTTTTGTTACTCGAAGTGCATACATTTATATGCACGCATTTTTTAGTCAAGTCATAGTCGGACTCGGAGTCAACTTCGGAGTCGGAGTCGGAGTCGTGTTTTTGAAAAATGTCAGAGTCGGAGTCGTGTTTTTTTTTAACGACTCCACAGCCCTGGGTATGGGTATGGATGTCGTGAGAAATTTTTATCTCTAAAGTATCCCGTATTTAAAGTAAGATTGTCTGAGGATACCTTTGGAAGAGGCGAAACACGTGTCACAGTTTGTAGCACAATACGTGGAATAATCTAAGTTTTATAAGACGGCGTGGACATAGAATAGTTATAAAAAGACTTGTTACTATCTCTACATTCCAAACTACTTTATTAGGATTCCATTTGTTTCAAACATGGTTTAATAAATCAACATACATAATAAAACGTCATTAGTTAACTCTTGTAACTAGAATAGTTAACAAACAAAAGTATATTATTTATATTTTGATATTTAGAAAATTAATTATTCGGTGATATTGTGTACTGTAAAGTAATCGTCGAATGTTTTACCTGTATTAAAACTCAGATAAATTATATAGAAATGGCATTGTGTCATGTCGGAACCTAAGTCAGGCGAGTGGAATAAAGGACACTGCGGACAAAAGCGGTGAATCGAAAGTGTGAATTTAAAGTTCAAGCGTCCTTCTCGATGCATCAAAGTGGCCGGCCAAGCACAGTCGATGACTTCAAAACCGTTGCCGATCTTCTCGTAAACTGGTTATCCACCTCGACTCCCGACTCGAATTCTAATGCATGTAAGCGAGAGAGCCGGCTTCAAGTCCGAACAATGCGAACTACCTCACTTGTCTACAACACCTACGTACGCGATATTATATTTATAAATTACATCTACACATATTTTGACCAATGCTATTAAGCCGCGGCTATTTTTGTAGTTTACGAAATTCCCAGAGACTCAGATTCCACCTTCATTCAATAATAATATACGAAGCTCGACATCGCGGGATTACTGGGGCCAGACAACAGAATTGAAAAGCAGGCCTACATAATCAACATTATTATGCGAAATTGCCCCACTTTTGTCGTGCATTTCAATCTTCAACTTCTTTACGGTTTTCACGTTTTTTTTTTTAGTTTCGATGTCAAGGTTTTCTTTCATTTCTATATTCTAATTCTGATGCTTTCCAATGCTAACGATTTATTTGAATCGCCAAGGTTTTGAAGATTCTCATATTTAACACTTACTAAACAAAGTAACATCTCTTCACTTCCCAACTAAATCATGTGGGACTAACGGGTAATTCAACAGTTAACATTTTTTCTCACCGAGTATCATCGATTATCCTGGATCTCAATCAGATATTAAAAGCATAAATTCAATGTACCTTTATAGGTATCATGGTATTTACCAATGGCCAATATATAATATTATTACAGACAGTGAAAAACAAATTCACCATTCGATAGCATGTGAAATATAGTAGTTATTATTTTTAAATATGTTATCAAATATCAATAATTTACTTAGCTAATTATTAGTGAAATAGTGTATACACATCGTCATCTTTATACTGTGGCTTTAACATAAGGTCCATTAAACGTATTCAATAAAACGTTCATGAAACAGAATAGTGCACCGCAAGCCATAATAATACCAGAGAATTACAATTTTATTGCTGATGATGGAAATTTACTGCTGTCGGTAGGTAATAAAACCCAAACCGTGCCGCGACTGGTGGAATGTTTCGTTTTAAGCGACATGCATTGTATTGACAGGGTTAAATATTTTTAACGTAGAGTTTTTACGCGACCAGATCGTTAGTGTAGAACTGTGGTTCTTAACCGGTGCGCCGCGAAGGACTGGTGCACCTCTAGAAAAATGATAAAATCCGCGAAATAGTGAAAACCGAACCGGTTTCCCAACAATATCTAACTAAAAAACGAGTCTTACGAATTTAAACGAATAATTAAGGGGAGCTATATCAAATATTCGACTTCATACTTTTGAAATCTGCAAAATCCGACAAACTCAGGTATCGCATTAATTAGTTTTCACATAAAAAATGCCGTTTCATTAAGTGTAATTTTAGTTACAGTTTTCCCATATACATATATGTTTATCTTTTCTTTATTTATTTGTTTCTTTAGCTGTTATTTACAGATTATGTTTAATTTGTAATAAAAGTGATGTTTGCATATTTTTCTTTGTTTTCTGAATTTTGGTGAACCGCAATTTTTTCTAATGATCAAAAATGTACCGTGCCTAAGGAAAAGGTTAAGAACCACTGATGTAGAGAGAGTTATACAAAACATATTATAGTAATGATTACTGAATGGAAAATCATACACAAGACTCATTTAGAGAATAGGTGGTCAGCGGATATTCTGTCGTGCAAGTGTCACAGGCCCCTTGTCTGATTAATATCTTCGATTCTTGATAAAATAACCTGAGATGAATAGGCCGGGTTGCTTCAAATTCTTTGAGTTTAAACTTTTAGAGGTTTACCTGTCTAGTGTCTGGTGAATAACAAGCAATCAGGCATAAAAAAGGTTTCCGTTTGATAAATCCTTTATTAAGCAGCAACAAAACTATTGCTCCTTAATACTAAACCGAATTTCTTAAAAAAAATAGAAATCTACTCGCCTCGCCCATCCATATGGTGGATGATGATGATACATAAAACTAAATTAGGTACGTACAATTGACTGGAGTTGTTGATGTGAGTTGTTCATCTTACGATCGGTTGGCCGTACGAAGTCTAAAAATAGCACCGCAGTCTAAATATCTATCTATTTCTTGGTATACAAGAGTGCCAAACGATATTTTCGTATTCTAATGTTGGTAACGAGGAACTCTTCCTCTGAAGTTATTATTACGCTGCACTACCACATGGCTATGTGAGTGAGACATCAAATTAATGATTCAGAGATCAAACCTGAAAATGCTGTTTTTGTTTCTTTGTCAATACATTTAAATTTATAATTGTAATGTATGTCTCCTCTTTACGTTATTTATTCATTGTTACGCGATTTTTCCCCATAAGACATGGTGAATATACGCAAAATCACGTGACGTGATGACTACTTTGAATCGTGTTAGTTACAAGTTAAGTACATTTACATATTGAGTTAGTTAAATAGTAAGTTTCGGCCGTGATATTTATCCAACCATGCATAGCTTATTATTATATGTATTAAATATTCTAAATAAATGCACTCCAGAGGTCTGTCCATACCAACACCGGAAATGGTAAAGATTTTGAACATATTACTCGTGAAGATAAATGATGGTAAGCGACAAGGTATTTCTAAGAAAGAGAGAAATTGCTCAGATAATAGTAGTGACGAGGAGGCAGAGGAATCGACATTCGAGGATTTCAAATTCCTCGGCGAGCTAAAATAAGGAGTTTCGGGCTTCGGGTCGGGTTCGGGTAACAAGTGCGGTATTAGACTCGGGCCCGGGCCGGGTCGGGCGTGAGTTTTTCGGGCTCGGACCGGGTAGTTTTGTAAAATTTTGGCCCGTGCAGACCTCTAGTGTATACACATTATTTATATAATTAACGTGGAAGAATTATAATAGAACTTTAGCAATCGCAACATGAATAAGTTTATCTGTAGGATTATTGGCACAATATTCTGCCACGAACCGGTTATGCTAGTATTCAGCTGATATACCTGTTGTACAAGAATATGTGCTTTGTGAGTTTAGCACATTGTAATTATGCTCGTTAGTATGCGAGCAAATATTTTCGAATATCCCATCACAGGCAAGAATAAAGTTTTAATATCACTTAAGTCATTTCATACAAGTGAGTAAGTATTTCATTATTATACAGATAATGTATCTTTTTCATATTTCTAATTGAGTATTATATAAAATCATAGTGCATTGCTAATTAATTAATCTTCAAGATAACATACAATATGCCGACTTGGGATGGTTGTTTGGATAACATATTTGATAATATTAATCCTTGGTCTCTTCGTAAATAAAAACTGACTAATTCTATAAAATCAGAACCGATTTCGCTCATGACGAAAATTATCAACTAATGCTCTTAAAAAGCGAAACCGGTCCTGATCTTAATAAATAAAAGTGGAAATTAGTATAAATGTATATATTTTTTTAATATAATACCTTTCCACCAAGCACTGAAAGTGAACACCCTAAGTCAGCGATTTTCAACCTGGGAGGCGTGGACTATTGCAAAGGGAAGCGCGAACAGTCCAAAATATTTATTTACTCTTTAAAACGTGTCTTTATTACTGTGAAATAAAGGATGGGGAGGCGCGAAGATATTTTTCAAAGGTAGGCACAGTAACATAAAGGTTGGAAGTGATTTATAAAATGTCGCTTCATGCGTTACTCTTAACTTAGTGTTGTTGTTGAATATCTTCATAGCCAAGAAAATGTATGTATAATGAACGTTTATGAGTGCTTTTAAATTTGAATACAACGTGATAATAAATGATAAAAAGCTGTAAATTAAAATTGTTTTTTTTATGTCGAATACGACAGATGTAGAATTTGAATTAAGCAGTAATTTATTTTCAGTGACTCATTTGGTGTTAAATTAAAATCATGGATATGTGTTTCGAATTCTAACCAAAAATACACGTTTACAATTTTCAACTGTTAACAGAAACAAGCGTGAAGTGTAATATGTTTACGAGAGCGATTTTTATTCTAGTCACCGCAGAGAAAGGTCGCTGGCTCACTTGGTTAAGTGAAACACTTTTATATGATCAGATCACTCGAGTTAACAAAAATGGTGGCGCCCGATCAAGTCTGCGCTCAAAATAAACATAATATACAGAGTCGTTCAGTATCGACAATGACTGGCGGTCATCCAAAAATCCTCATCCGTAAACTATTTGTTGCACTCATCTGACACTCTCTCTTCTCTTCCTGGCACAAGTTTATGTACATATGAAAAGTTAGCTTGAATAGTCGTACACTACTGATAAGAATACCCTGGATGGATTTTCATAACGTTTATTTCATGGATACGCAGAGTGATGTTTTTCTACTCAGTTTTAACGTCATAAGCAATACAGATACATGCGTGTGAATACCGAAGTATACTAAAACATGTGCTACCCCCTGATACAAAGAAAGATAAGATGCACGTTTTTTTATGAATGACGGACCCTAAGAAAACGATTCATCGATTTTAGACGTTATTTTCACGCAGCTGTTACGGATATGGCGAATAATCAAGCCGATTTTTGTTCGAGTTGTTAATCGAGTTGCACCCTTTTTCAAGAGTAAGTATAAAACGCAATTTGTTTACCAAACAGAGGCTGGCTACATCCGAACCGATGATAAGTCATAACATTGAATAGATGAGAATTTCTCACCTTGGCACCGAGGAAGCGCATCTCCAGCAGCTCTTGTTTGCGGGGGTCGATCGCCGCCTGGAAGTGCTCCATCTTGACGCCAGCGCCTGTAACGACAAAGCGGCCACGTCACAACTGAGAAGAGAATCTTATGACATCGCGATTGGACTACAAGATGCCTGAATTCATTCGATGGTATATTTTCAAAGATCCACAACATAATAATCACTAGAATCTTAAACCCAGATCCAAATAATATGAACTGATCACACAGCATTCCTGTAAGCCCTTTGTGACGTTACGTTATACTAGTTCAGTTGGATAAACGGAAGTGCCTACTGACGGATAAATGATAACGATATTTTTTTAATTCTGTGAACAGGAATGACCAGCGGGAAAAGACAGACCATAATTAGTAAGAACGTTGAGCCATGGGTCTGTCGCTCCAGCAGGATATTGTGACGTGTAGGAAGGGCCGACTAGTAACCATTACTGAACGGTAACTACTACGAAAAATGAAACACTTTTTTACAAATTTTACATATGGGTACCGGTTTCACTCATCACGATCATTGGCAGCTGATATCATTAGTACCGGTCTTACACGTTACAATATACTATGCGTCTTTTTCGCATATAGATTAAACTATTATATCACAATCGATTCAAATTAAACCGTAATCAAGGTGTGTGCAAGTCCAGGATTCCTTTATTTGTTGGGGTGCGTAATGAAATATTACTTATTTTGTTTTGCTTATTTAGATGAAGATAGGCGTCGTGTCTTAATAGTCTGAAAAGTACTTACATTATCGCCGAAGAATTAACACTTTAAGAAGTCTTAAAAAGTGAAACGTTACGATCAGTCGGCATTATAATAATAACCGAAACCTTAAACTAAATTACCATATCGAGAGAAAAAACTTTTATTGTAACCGCAACAGGGATCAGCCTTGTGCTGGTGTTGCGATTGGCTTTAACGAATTGTTTGTTGGCTCTACTTTAGTGCATATTAACTTTTGTATTGTAACATATCGACTGTAGAAAGGAAAAAAGACGTAACCCACACATAAAAAATCTTACAGGAGGCACAATTTTTGTTTTGATGATATTGGGCCATATGAAAATTATGAAATATACACAACTGTGCACGGAAACTTCTAAATTGGTGTTTAATTGACATAATCTAATATTAATTAAAGAAATTGTTTTGAAAAAACCTTATTTTCAATCTTTTTTAAATTTGAATCGTTCAAATTATGTACATTCACACAGATTCTGTCACCAACGACCCGGGTTTCGCCTTTCGGCATCTTCAGGCGTTCAAGTGCACGGATGAACTTGAACTGACGCTTATATATATTATATGACGTACATTAATGTTTCGTGTTTATATAAGAAATAAATGTATCATTGAGTTTAAAGCCATTGCTGGCGAAAAGGATAAGCTCTTGGGAATGCCCACAGTCGTTGGTGACAGAATCTGTGAAAATGTACATAATTTGAACGATTCAAATTTAATATTGAAATTCCACCAAGCACCTTCAGTCGAAATCTTAAATTATATCAGTCTTTTTTCTTGGATTCAATTTTCACAAGCTCATCTTTTTTCAAATACATACAAAGTAAATTTAGATACTAATTCGACATTTACAGCTTATATCCTTTTAATAGAACGTGTATCAAGTTTGATACATTGTGATTATCGAAAAAAGCTGTTTTGAAAAACTGTGGGTTATGTCCTTTTTCCCTTTTAAAGTCGATATGGCACTGCTCGTTGTAACTATGCAACTAATATTCCGAAAGTCAACTTAATTACTCGGTTTGAATGACGATTAAATTTAAGGGAAAACCGCATTATAATTGAAATTATATTAGAGATACTTCTTTAATCTATGGCCAATCACGGTTTTCAATAGCATTTTCGTTGAAGTCATATAAATTCATTTCGTAATCATTTATTTATAGCTACATTATGGAGCAAAGATTTATTGATTGACTTGGCATTTAGTTCTACAGTTTTTTCTATGTATCAATCAGTTGATAGCTATTTCGGCTTTCGCCAACGACAGAACTAGCAAAGATTGTTGATTTTATTGTAAATGTTAATATAATTAATGAATCGACTATAATGATGCTTACAAAACTCCAAATAAGAATGTAACTCTTTACATGTCCAATGGCCGATTAATACTCAAAAGTTTATCTTACCTTAGAATTATTGTTCGACTTGTAGTGGGATTGTGTTTTATTTTTAGTAACACTAGTTGGTATAAAGCTGATATTGAATCTCTTTGGAAATAATACGACGTTTCAAAGAGAGGCGGAAATAATTATTATGTATACAAAGAAGAGAGATAAGTAGAAGGGAGATATATTTCTCGAAGAGTATGAATATTTGCCACCCTGTTGTTTCGATCCGGTCGGGCGGGCGGCGACGGGATATTCGTCGGCCGTCATTTTCCCACAGGGTTAAGTGTGTGGAGAAGACGTATTCGGTGGAATTGATGTCAGAATAGGATTTGCGCAAGTCACAGTAGGTACACACGCCACACCTTTTTAGTCAATGAAGGAGGAGGTGGAATCAGGCGGAGGCGGCAGGTCTGAGGTCCGCACGCACTTTCGCCGATTCTCTCTCTCCCTAGCGACACATCACATTTTGTATTCCATCCTTGGGCGCTCGCCGCCCGCAGACCGAATCGCTTCGGCCATTTGCAAAAGATACGCAAGTACCGCAACGAGATTGCTGTGTAATGTGTATGTATGTACCGCTTTGGCTATGAACGCCAGTACATATTTGTCTGATCCACAATTCTTACATTGTAAACATACGTAAGTATGCAAACTGCCAACAATGTTACACAGCGGTATCGATTATTTAGAAACCATTCAATTTATTTGAATAATTCATAAAACAAAAAAAATCAACCAATACCAGTCAACAATATTAGATGGGTATAATACTAAAATATTTCGTAGCAGGTGTCTGATATAAAATCAAAAAATCATTAGGTCTGATCATTTGGTAAAATAGAATTATAGCGCGGGAAGTGACATTCAATCGCAACATTACATGTGTCGTCTCGGGTTTTAAATCGCCGATAAAACCTACAGTGTAAACAACCTTTGTATATTAAATACCAACCAAATTAAAAGTCAAGCATACAAAGTAAATAATATGTATACTATAGAGCTATCTATGAATGCGTTAAATTTCCTGTTGGAAAACAATATCTTGATATCAGAACAAAGTATTGAATAAATATAATATATTGGAATGTTAGAAATTATTTCTTATAAATTTAGTAAGCATGTATATTGCGATAGATTGGTAAATCGATTCGTTCTGCGTCTGGCTTCAATGTCAATTGGTGATATGATGTTTATAAATGGGACAAATTACTATATTAGTCATCTATCGGCGTCACGTTGGAACATGACAAAGCCGAGTCTCCCGCAACACAACGAAAAGCCCTAAAAGAAATTCGGTGAACCACATTGAAGAAACACAGCAATATACCTACATCAGCTGGACGATAGATAGCTGTATGCCAGGTGTACAATGCATCAGTGTACTCTTACCTTTTACAATCGTCATTGTTGTTGGCAGGTATTAAATCCAAATGCAAACGCTGCGGAATCCACACAAAAAACTGGCACTCGAGCACATAATATTTATTTAATTTGAAAATGTAACAACAACGGACGCATCGCGACAACTGCCGCCGAAGGTTTCGTCGAATACGAGATATGTGAACACAAACAAAGATGAGATGGAGTCATGTAAATAAATTATTATTATTCTATTAGTCGCTCGTAAAGTATATGTGGGCAGTCGGTGAATTTTTGGTCGATCGAGAATCCACCTACGGGGAGTGGACGCCTATCGCTTTACACACTCGCTCTATCTCGTTCGGCTTCGAGGAACATGCGCCGATTCTATTGCATCTGATTGATTGATAATAGAGATTATGTAAAAGTTAGTGTTCTCTTGTTAACCGAGTAACATCCAACTAAACTGCACGACCATATTCGTCAACACAACAGACTCCATGATGTATGAAAAAATCTAAGGAAATTGGTGGCAAACACATATCCGATTATAAAATTTAAAATGTTTGTCCTGCAGCAATGATAATATGAGAAATTTGCAAATCTCTCAAGTGTAACGATCTAATAATACGCCGACATAAAATAACAAAAAAAATATTATAATTTTGAGGTCAGCTGCCACGAAACACAACTGGTTTCTAGCCGACGACTGCCGAGTAGCATTTTAAGTAGAGTACAACTGCTGTGACGTGGAGTGACGTAAAAATAATATATTAGTGTTTATCAGTCATTCACTATAAATAGATACGAGATATGTATACGACATGCGAGCAGCTTTTCGTTATTTTTATTGGTCTGTAAATACTGTTACCTACCTATGTATTTCATTTAATAATTTTGAGAATATCGAAATAGTTAACATACTATACTATAGTAACCATAGAATTATAATTATTAATTAATCAGATAGGTTTTGAATTTTATAGGAATAGCGAGTAGGGGAGGTCATATTTTCAGATTATTTAGATATTCAATATGGATAAATATCGGTTTCAGAAGAATGTTCCAGTGAATATGCAACCCGTCCGCCTCACATACAAATAATATTACATAAAATAAAATTAATTCTCAAATTGTAAGTGATATTGGGATGTCAATTTTGAATTATTTATATATTTGGGCGGTTTTACGGCATAACTATTAATAACTGCAAAATATTGAATTTACGTGAGGGAAAATCAAACATATAAAGTAAACGAAAACAAAAATATCATTATCACATTCACAATTATTATGAAATTTATAATACGATATACATATATTGGAAAGTATGTATCCAACAGCGTTTTTTTTAAAACAACACCGATTTAATAGGAGAGAAAAAAGAATGACGACTGTTAGAAAATTTAACTAAATTCTTAGGAGTTAATTTAGATCGCCATACAATAAATACATTCAGTGGCTGCTGCTTCCTTACAACTGAATGAAACACAACGCTTTCCCTAAACACGACAAAATGACATTCATTACCCGCTCTTCAAACAACGGAAATATTATAAGGAATAATATTATATTCCATGAAATGATAACATCATTTGCTGTTGCATAAGTTGATTTGCCACCTATAACAGGGAAGGAAAAATTCCTCGCAAGGTTGTATATTGGTCACGTTACAGACAGTTTTATGAAAATACTACAAGGTTATTTATCCATCAGTTGCTCGGCATCAAATTATTATTGATATCTAAAATAAACAACCCAAGTGAAAATGGAAAAAAGCCTTTTCCGATAAGTGGGGGTATATGGCATAATGGGATCAGAGACCATCGACTTTGTAATATTAGTGGGGTCGGCGATTCGTACCTCGGTCCGGCGGGTGTCCGGCGGCCCGACGCCTCAGCGCGAGGTGCATGGCTGCCGGCGGCGGCGAGTCGGTCTGTGGTCGCCGCCCTCGCCCCGATGCGTCCCCGCCGCCCGCGCCGCGGATAACGCCGGGGGAGGCGGGCGACCATCGGCGGGGCGGCCGCTCGATGCTACGCCGCCGCTGACGTCGACGCTGCTGCTGCTGCTGCTTCTCGGGTCCTCCTTGCGCCTGGCTTTCCCGGCTGGTCACCGCCCGCCCTCCATCGCCGTCAATGGGGGCGACCGCGATCTTAACCGACGCGCCGCTCGATCGCCGACAGGACACTCGTCGGAGACACAACACACCACTAAAATTCTTGAATTTCACGAGATTTACAGCAACAACACTGTGACGTTAATTCGTCAAAAAGTTATTCACACTTCACTAGATCTTGGCACATTTTATTTCATTCAACGTTGTTTATTACAAACCATTGCGAGCGCGCAACGACGACATGCAATCGTTCCGACTATAAAAATACTGCCGGCTGTAAAATGAAAAATGAACTAGGTGTTATTGTTATTTCCCCGACTCCTCGCGAACGGCGTTCACCGTAATCGATCTCGCGGAGGCATAAAACAAACTTTTATTACTCGGAAACTGGCAACGTTGCAGAACTATAGAGTGCGAGCTATTAGGTACTATTACTGAATAACAAACGCGATAAAAAAGTATAACGATGTCGCACTTTCACGTACACGTCTGCTTTGCCGATTGTGGCATGTTGGTGTAAAATAATCTGAAGAATGGCATCACGGCGACTCGACAATACATAAAGCTATTTCAAGTTTAGTAGGCAGAATAAAAGACGTCCGGCTCTGCTCGGTACACATCTATCGAGTCGATTGTGTACCTAGTCGATCTCGAGCCGCATAGAATACTGACATTTCAGTACGGACATTGTAAGGTTTAATTTTGTGCACGCGCGTATTGGAAGTTAGACGAACCGTATCCACGGTTGTAAACAAATCCGTGACAACGGGACGAGTGCTTGACGGGCGCGCTGGGAAAATTAACTAAGCGCGCCATCTTTAAACGAGACGATTATTTTTATCGAGATTATTGAAGCGCCTCCATCGCTACATCTGCCGGTGGGGCGAGCAACTGTCAACAATAAACATATGATAGGCAATACTATCTTGTTGACTATCCAGACATTTCATTGTGTGCATAATTTGAGGTCGCAATAGAAAAGACTAATTTCACACTAGGCAGTATTGGTGGATCCAGAGGGGTGGTTCCATTCCCTAAGAAGAATTTAGAGGCAACCAATGATCGAAACATGTATCTATACATAGAATATATATTAGTAATATTTGGGATTATATATAATATGGTTTTTAAGCGTGTGTATAATTAGATTTGATACCTGCATAAAAAAAATCATTTTTTTTATGCAGGATCTATAATATAAAATTGAATGGAAATCTCCTGGCATATTTTCTGTATAAGCCAGTATTAGACAACAATACAAGTTTGTCAAATTAAAAAATTTAAGCCGTCAAATCAGAATTCATAATCAAAACATGATGACGTTAGTATAATTGAATACCATTAAATCATAAATGACAAACTAGGATTCCTTTTTTTATATCGGTGGTGTTGAGATTTATGTTGTCACTACAAAAACCCAACAGCTGTTGGTTATCAGAAAAGAAAGTGCCGCTAAACAAACTCGATAGAAATTGCAAAATAGTTAGTTTCTCAATAACCGGAAAATTATTTTCTTTTATAACAAATAAATGATTTGCGAAAACTGGCTGGCAGTGGATAATGGACACGACACAAAACCATTCGAGTATTTTCACGGAACAAAATCTGATTAAATAAATTGTCGCTAGGTCTGTCTCTCGGGGCTAGTAATTATAGGTACGCGTAGAGGTCAATTTTATTATTGCATCATAGGAAACAGTCGTATATGTAAGTGTCAATTAGATAATATGTATGTTCTTCCAATTCACAACATAGAAAATAAAAAAATGTAACGAAACTTTACTTATTTAATATATGTGTAATGAATGACATGCAGTTTATTTAAAATAAATATCAAGACGTATTATGTATAACAAAAACTTTTAGGGTGTTCACTGTCAATACTTGGTGGAAAGAAATATTGTGATTTTATTAATATAACAAAAACATTATTAGGCTCTTTCTTTGGCGTATTCCAGCAGATTGAAATTGAATATTTGGTACCCTTCCATCAGAACATATGAAACAATACCTAATTTTCTCAACATTTATTTAAAATTACACATGCCTTGCGTACATTTATTTTGTTAGTACAACTTTTCAAGTCTGACTAGCATTAAAGTGAAAAAAAAATCGATACATATATTTGGAATTGATATATCATGGAATTTGAACACTAAAGTAGCAGATAATATTTTTTTAATCCTGCGAAATGGCGAAAACTTTTTTGGGAATTTCTCGTATTATTTGATCTGTTTTTATCATGATCAGTTGATCATAAGTATTCACGTTTAATAGAATCTGCATATTGCATCACAGAATCTTAAGCTCGAAAGAAGCAGCCATTTCTAAATGGTGTTTGGGCGGTGGCCGAGATAACTTTTACATACGAGCGCATCCTGCGAGGCCTTTGCGACGACGTTACGTTAGCAGCAGACGCCGAGTGCACTCGCTGCGCTGAGCTCTTACATCTGTGCACACTGCACACCACGCGAACAGAACTCCATGCATGCATTTTCCGAACCACATATTGATCCGCGCACAAGGACGGCACTTGCGACGCACGTTGAAACGACGTTCGTTACTCGTTTAGCGTTCAACAGGTGTCGCGTTGACCAGGGTTACCGCTTACCAAATATTTATGACGCCGTTATTCTTTTTATTATCGTCATCTATTCAATTTTGTAAGCGAACCTTTTTTAGGTGCTGTGAGTAAAGTGATTACGTTTAAGCAGTGTAACGAAATGGGAGACGGAAGTGATTTGGTTGGCACTGACATCTATAGTTGAGTAAACAACGCAGTTGAAATGACGATTTTTTGAAATTGCAGTGACGGCGTCACTTTTTATAATATTGATTTACAGTATATTTCTAGCACGTGTGCAATGTTGTGGCACTCACTGTATTATGATCACTGTTAAGCATTTATAATTGTAGTTCAATATACTTGCCACAATCGGAGTGAACTCATACAAGAGACAATTAAATACTATAAAGAATGATCCTAAGGAATATCAGGGTCTACTCTCGAGACAATATTTTCGATACGTTGGTATCGAGATGTTATACTATTCTCATACATTAACTATTTCTTTGTCAGAATATAAACATAATGAGAATAATATCACATTATATATTGATAAAAAAATGTTATATTAATATATCAATCTAATAAGCCCCCACGAATAGATCATGAAGTTCCCACATGTATACAGTGCGGTCTTGACAGATACAGCAGAAAGTCAACCGTATAATATTTTAAGCTACATCTAGTTTACTATGATATTAATCCAGAAGTGTATAATAAGTAACACGAGTAAACTGACTTAAATATACCTTTAAATGAATCGTAAGCTGAGAGTTGATGATTAAAGTTGAGTTGTCATCTGTGTAAAATAATGGTGCAGTATTCAACACTCAATAATTATCTGATAAAAACTAGGGTCGGTAATATATTATATACACAAAATTATAGCTTAAAATTAAAGTACTCCTTATTTGAATATTAATCTGATTAAAAGACCAGTGAAATGTGTATAATTTAACATTTCGCCACGAGTTGAAAAGAAAAATATCAATACATATAATGAAATAAAAACATATGTTTATGAAATATGTTTATGGATATATAATTATAACTGTGTATGTAATATCTATGTCAAATACACATATTGTAAATAAGAGAGTTGAAGCTCAATGAAAATGGTTTATAATTAGCAATGGACGCCGCATCAAATGTGTTGCTACGTTGCCGAAACTCCGAAATGCAGTAATATTGAAGATGTGTCGAGGACGTTGAAAATTTCCAGCAAATTTACACTTAACTTGTCGGTATTTTAATATTTCGTTTAGAAGCCGAAAGTTTTCACGACGAAGGCAGTCTGATGCGCCAGACTTGCATAGGAATAAATAAAAAAAGACGCGAGACGTTGAAAACCGGTTCGGTTGCACTGCGAGCATGCAGGTCCGAGACGACTGACTTTCGAGACAATAAAACACTGCGCGTTCGGTTTGTCAAGTGGGAATTGGAGGGCGAGCGCGGAACGCAGCGTAGCCGCGTAGCACTTTTCCATGTGTTTACTTAGTTGCTAACCAGAATCACCACAGTTAACAAAGTACCTCCCAACTACACATTAAAGGTATGCCTCTACACTACGGGAGCATCACCCAGAAGATAATGTAAGAATTTATTATTATCTTAAACGTTGAGTGAGAATTTCAAAGACTTTTTAAATATAATGCATTTCCACTGAAAATTGACAGTGAACACCTTAATAAGAATATATACAATTTAAGAAGACAAACTTCTCCAAATTTTAAAGTATTGATAGATATACCTCACTAATTAAAAACACGCCCTATATACTAAAGGAATAAATACTAGCAAATTATTTAGTGCTTCTGAAAAATATATGAAATATTCGTTATCTATTTCGGCTTTACGCCATCGCCAGAAATATTTTTAAACGGATTTTGGTGTATCTATTTTTACTCACATGTAAGATAGACATTTTATCAACTTAAGTTTTATTTAAGAACAGATTATTTTTACAACTGTAAATTTGAAAACGGAAACAATATCGTTAATAATTTAAAAATATATATTTATAAACATTATAATAACACGTTTATTATATATAATGAATTTATCCATTAGTCAGAAAAAAAACAGACATATCAAAAGGAATATATTTTTTGAAAAGGAAGCTTGAAAACACGGGTCGGGCCATTTTAAATAATTTTCCCAGCGGATTACGCCCGCACTTGTAAAGTTAGCGCTTCACCCGCACCCGCGACCCCAAAACACGGCTCACTCAACTGACACAGCGGCCTTCTCAACAAACAAGCAATGCACATTATACCGCGCTATACCCTCTTCGCGCTGAGAGTGAGGGAATAAAAAAGCACGCGATCGTCTCTCTCGTAAACTTATACTAATAGCCTTCAAGCACCTAACGAAAGAGTGAGCTATATAGTAGAGAAAGATAACACGCTGACACTTTTTTTGCTGTTTATTCTTGACATTTTCCACGATTCTACGATAAAGCGGCCATACTGCGAGCTTTAATAGCTTGCTATGTTCACTTCAATATAATTAACTGACTCCCACAATATTCCACAAATACTAACATGCATTTTTTAAAACATATTTTTTATCGATATCAATTGTAGTTAGGTAAAAGGTAAACAGGCTGCATACAGAACAATAAAATTTTATGTGAGAGACGATAAACGTTTTTTAACGATTTTGGGCCGGTCAGATTATTAACTAAACACAAAATAGAAGTGCGAAAGCACTTATAAACGGGTGTTTTATAAACTCAATGTACCTAATATACATTTAGTAAGTTTATAAAGAAAACCCCTCTGAAGGTCCTTTTTAGAGGTTACAATTTTTCACAGGCCCACCTTTTTTCAACATAAAAGCTAAATTTAGATACTTATTTGGCATTTTGGCAGATGATGTATTTATTTAGTTGTAAACATTATGATTATCAAATATAACTGCTTTCCAAAAAAATGAGGGATGATCCCCTTTACCTAAACACGGTCGATATATATTTATTTATATTTTGGTATGCTATTTCTTAATAAGTATCGAGAGGAATTTTCGCATTAGCAGAAATATATATATTTAAAACAATACATAACAATGAGGTAAGTCTCACAGTAGTGATAAATTTACCTTTATGTATATAACCAAATAATTTTGAAATATTGTTATATTTAAAAACAAAATGACTATTATTATAAGCTACATGCGAGATATATTTATGATAGCAAAAAGGAACGCCAGGCGAGAGTCTTAAAAAAAATGTCGCCTTCAGGTGAACGTAGAGCTGCCTGAGCTATGTCGTAGCAAGCTCTACGCTGGCAATGTGACGTACAAAGTTTTTGAACAAAACATCGCAACAAAGGTAGGGTTGGCAAAAATGGTAAACTCCGTAGTGATTCAATTATGAAAAAATGCAGTGGCATCGTTATTTTGTTTGCATTTTATATTTTATTTGTAACGAAGTTATAAATGGTGAAAATAAAGAGAACTTTTTCTGCGAACTATTAAGCCGTTCGGTGTGCCTGTTAAGTATACTGGAATAGATTTGAATTTAGCGTTTTTTTCCCAATTTGTATCATTAGTTTTAATATAATTGACTTGTTATGAATACAGAGAAAACTAGTTTTAACAAACGAAACACGTGTCATATTCCGTAACACAAAAAGTGGAAAAACAAAGTTATGAAATTTAATTTTATATTTAGAATTAACTTCCACAGAGTTACCGCCGAATCTATCGAAGATATAGTAGAATCGATCTAAAATATACTTAAAGATTTCGACGTAAGGTGCTTGGTGGAATTTCAATATTAAATTTGAATCGTTCAAATTATGTACATTCACACAAGCTTTGTCACTAACGACACGGATTTTACCTTTCGGCATCTTCAGGCGCTCAAGTGCACGGATCCGTGCACTTCAACGCAACGAAATTTAAAATATACTTGTTGAAATTTCAATCTTATAACCGAATCGGCATAGTAAGCATATTTTGAGTAAAATGAAATATTCTTAATCACACTTAAGATAGACTGAGTTTTAAAACATCAAAACGTTACTGAAAATTTAATATGTTTACATGTGAGAATAATATAGCCTTGATACGTTTACAACCGCTGTCATCTCAATTAATACGTTTTTGCATCAGAAAATCATTACTTTGAAAGTATTTAAATTTGAAGCGTCTCATTGAAAGCTTTACCACAAAAAATAATACAAATATCAGTAACGGTACAATTATTTTTTTGAATTTACATGTCTACGGAATTGATGCAATTAATTACTTGAAAAAATTTAAGTTTTGTCAGTGTCAAAACTAATTAAGCTTTTTGTATATGTTACACCGAATCGGTGAAATTGCCTATTTCACGCAGTCGGCAGACATTTTGCTGAATGCGTGAAATCGGTAAGCCCGTTGCCTATTTCACGCATTCGGTAAAATTTCTGCCGACTGCGTGAATTCGGCATAAAATCTTTTGCTTATTTCATGCATTCAGCAGGTAGATTCATAGAAACTTTGTAGGTTGTCTATGATCACAGCGCTCTGGCGGTGTTTTTTGCAACTAAACCAAATGTCATTTCATAGCATATAAAAGCATATTGTTAATTAATTACTATGTCGTTCATCTCCATACAACTTGCAAATAAGTTAAAACTGTAATATGATAGTCAGCACTCGTCGACATCAACTCATCGGGCGTCATTTTAGAGATCTATTTTCGACTTTGGAATGTCTCCCTTTGTGACAGTTGTCAAAATAAACCATAGACCATAATAAGTTATATTGGAACTATCTATGGTATAAGATTAAGCTGTCGCAGTGATGATAAAATAATTATATTTTAATTGTAGAAAGCTTATAAAAATTAGAAATTAAATTTACTCGCATTTTTGCATCCAATAAAATCAAATAACGTTCGTTCGGACACAGCACTGTACAACATAACCTCAACGGGTGACGTTTCTATAATGTACAAGCTGTAAGCCCGTTGCCCTCAACGGGGTGATTTTTTTTTGCATTTTTGATAAATCAAATATTTACTGGCGTGGAAAATCAAATGCAAACTTATTTATTGAATAAGCCAGAAGGTTTTGCTTAATTAATTCTCTAAATGGTTTTTAAGAATACACCCAGACCTCTTTAAGAATTAAAATAATTGGGGTTGTAAAAAAATACGCAAATATCTGAAAACGTGAATTCTGGACGTGCTTAAACAGGATTTCACTGTAAATAATAAAAATTTACAACTGAACCAAATTTAAATTAAGAAAAAAAAATTCGACCCATGGTAAAAAGAAATGTTATGATATATTTATTTTAAACAAAGAATAGTGTGTCATTCCACTGTGACAGTAACAAAAGACAGTGGAGAATGTAGACTAATAAAATATTGAGAAACCGTGTTACATATAGGATGACAAAAATCATAAAAACAGAGGGCGGGGGTGTTGACTCTAAAAATTTTGGGAATCCGTATCACATATAGGATAATCGAAATTAATTGCAAATTTTATCCAAATGTATGAAAAATAGTCAAAATATATTCTCATACATTATGAAAAAATAAAATTATAATTATAATATATTTTATCTAGTATGGAAGATAGTCAAAATATATAAAAACCAAATGCAATTTTTAAATAAAAAATCAATTGCACATTTTATCCAAATGTATGAAAAAAAGCAAAATATTATTCTATGATAAATCCATATCATTATTCGAATATTCTTAATGTATTAAAGAATTCAAAATGATTTTCAAGGTCAGAAGTGAAAAGATTTTATCATTATGATTCAATTGATCAAATCAGCTCCAAATAATATTGCTCTTACTTGATTCACACGATCCAACGATTCATTTCGATAATCGAATTAATAAATCTTTGATTATTCGAAAATTTTCGAATATTATGATCCATGGTGATAGTATACTTCAGCTCTACACCAAGAAATATCGATTTTTCAAACGGGAAGATATCAGAACATTCACGCGCGGCTTAAAATAATCCGCTCTCATTGGATAGAATGACATTTCGAAAATGTGCTATTCAAAATACCGTTATCATTAGGCGAATTCCACGGCAAGATCCGCATTGAGCGTTATTAATAATATGAAGATTGGCCCTTTTAGTTAGTTCGTGAAAAATGGTTGGAACATGGTATAGAAATAATCTTTTCAAAACGCGTCATCATTCTGCATTCACAATCAAAAACAATAATGGCAATATTACAGCCAAGCTAAATTTGACTTCTGTGTCAAAATTATTTTTTCAACTGTCATGTTGACAGTTAAAGAATTTATACACTGACCATAGACAATAATTATACACCCTGGCGAATTCACTCAGTCGGCAGAAATATTACCGAATGCGTGCAATAGGCAACGGGCTTGCCGAATTCACGCATTCAGCAAAATTTCTGCCGACTCCGTGAAATAGGCAATTTCACCGATTCGGTGTAACATATATAAGGTAAACTACGTGCAATCCAAATATAACTTACTACTCTTAGGTGATAATCAAAAGGTACCCCCACAAAGATTAGATTCATACTTCATAAGAAATTGTCACTTCAATACAAATTACACAATGTATAAATATATGTTGAAATATTCTCACGTTGACCGTTACTAGAATATAAAATATCCGTTACATGGCTGCTTTTTCTACAACGATAAAATTTAAGTAACGATTTCCTCCTATCAACTGATTTTTTACAATACAAGAAGAATTTTGTTAAATAATCCAATATTTAATATGAATTAAAAATATGTTGAGGGGAATAACAGTGTACGGCGTATATTAAAGATTTTTTCGGTTGCGGCGCAAAAGTGGCCGCGTGATGGGAAATATTGGATAAGTGGATTTGGTCTTACTGCACCGGCATCGGGGAGATACGACACATCGATCGTTTCACGGGGGGGGGGGGGGGATGTACCATGTATAATCCCAGTTAGATGTACACCAACAAATACGTACATTATACGGTTCTATTGTGTATTGTAAACGTAGCGGGAGCAGAAAGGCAACCCCCGTTGCCAGTATATTGGAATATTCCGCTTGGCCGACGACTCCGGATAATTTTTGAAAGCTTAACCCTGCCTACCAAAGCTTGGATCGTTGAGCTTCATAGAATAGTCGCTGGTCGGAAATTAATAATAATTATTATTTGCTTGCTAACTAAAAACCACTCATACCCATGACATAAGCAAGAAGAACTTTATTTATAATGATTTTTTCTGATAAAATTTTACGAGGAAGAAATATTTTAATGGAAATTTCAGTATTTATTTTTTACAAGAACTCATGATATTTGTATAATATTTAAGTTTTGCGAACACTCAAACATAGGTACTAAATTATCGTTAGAAAGAAAATATACAAAAATAAGTGGTAACTGTAACATAGAGGGTGGACGTTTGAAAAGAGAGTATGAAAAACGTTTTGCATAAGACTAGTGGCTATAAACACGACGTAGATGCGATACGGAGCAAGTTCCGACCGCGACAGAGCGTTTGGGTTTATTGATTTTGAAAGTCATAGTCGTAGACTCGTAGGTAATCGAGATTTGTCGCGCTTCCGCGATGGATTTACGCCACGCCAATAATTTCGGTTTTCCGCCGACCGCCGAATGACGCATTGCAGAAAACTTAAAGGTTATTTCAGAATCGTTTAAATAACATTTTCATCAAATTTTACAGATATAAAATATCATTTATTTGACTAGCGTTGGATGTATAAATGGGTAAGAAATTTATTTATAGAAATGCCACTCGAGAGTTTCCGATTGATTTTTAAGCATTTAACACATTCAATAAATGTAATGTAGAAATAAATTAATACATTGATTGTATACTAGTAAGCTTTTTCAGATTGCGTATCACAATTACGTTATTCATAGTCACACAGAATTTTCGTAAAGCTGACAGAAATGCAAGTGAAAATGTGTAAACATGTATTTTTGAAATAACTCTTTAAAGTATAAAGTATCTGTGAAGGCTAAGACTAAGAATTTTTAAAACATCAGCATGGTTCAATTTTATTTTTTTCTCCTCAATGACGACCTAACTTTCGTTTCCGTTTCGGTTGTAGCATCGTTGAAGCCTAAATATGTATGTATAATGTTTTTTTATAATAAAAATTGTAGTGTGCCTAACGAGGCCATTTATTTTTTTCTTCAAAGCGGGTCTAATTTTTATTACATTACATAAGTTTTATTACAAAAAAAAATACACAAAAAGTATTCAAATAAAATTGAAAAAAAAACATTGTTTTCAGTGTGGTATTTCTCAAAACATGTGCCTCTTATTTAAAAACAAACAAACAAAAAGGAAGGAACGAATAAGTGAATATAAATGATTTATGTAGAATTATATTTTTCCGACAAACAAATTGGCTTATCTATTTTTGGTTTTGTTTTTAAATAAGAATGAAGTTCTTGACAAGCTTTCTTAAAATTTATTTTTGTAATCCAACATTGCTTTGAGAAGTTTGACTTCAACTTATTTATTATTGAAAATACCCTTTTTAGGACTACCATTTTTTTCGCGCCGCTTTTTGAAATTGCTACCGTGGGTTGCTATCTTCATAAAATGAGACATTTTGGCGTCCCAAGGCAGTGCTTACAGACATCGGGATAGGTAACCTGAAAACAGGACGGTCCCGTTCAAAGCTGGGCACATGGTCACGTTAAGTATGCCATACCTTTAGAAAATGGCATGGTAGAATAGTATCATTTTAATTTTTTATAAATCATTTTTTGTCCCTGTATTTAGGATGACTTTACACAAAGAGATTCGTAGTGAAATCGAAAACAATCAATACACTGCAGCATAAATATCAACAGTGCGCTGATATTTTATATTATGTCGGGAACACCTTGTTTTGTTTATACTCGTGTAATAAATAAAAAAAAACTCGATAGATATATGCTCTGAATACAAGTTAAGGATAGTTTGGTTCGTGTCAGTCATCAAAAATTCTCATCACACCGATCTTATAAAAGATGAATGGATTGCTGTTATTGACGTGTGGACATTTCAGGAAAAGTCTATTTGTTATGTACTTCCGATAAATCGTTTCCTGAAATAAATGTGACAGGATATTACTTCCGAAGCTCGTTTTCGTTACGCTATAAATACTTATAATAAATATGGGGGGGGGGGGAATCTTGTGCATATAACCAAACAGATTTCAGAGAATCGTTACGTGAATACGCTATATTGGGTCTTAATATATTTTCGATGAATAATACAAAATATTTTATGTGAAACATACTTATCTATAAAACATTGTAAACATGATTTAATAAACTTACAATTTAATTTTTACTTCACATAAATTCGAAATTATGTTTTAACGCTCGTGGTTTTGGATGTGTGGTGCTGGATATTTCATACAGCATAAGTACCCATTTCGAAACGTTTAATACTTTATTATAGAAATTAATATAACGGAAGCGATGTAATAAAAATTTGGGTAAGTAGCATAGTAGGGTTTGTCGGTGAAAAAAAAACCAGCTTACATCGCGAAACATACAAAACGCGGCAACAGCTACGGTTTATATTTAGGAAACAAACGAAAAGGGTGGCGGCACGTTAGGGTGACCCAAATTGGGGGAACGAAGTTTCATTTACGAAAGACATTTTGGTGCACAATAATCAAACATCAAATAATCGTTACTGCGCTACCTTACATAAGTACCAGTTTTTACAATACAAATATTAAACAGTTTGAGTGTTTTTGATAGAGCAATAGTGTCGTGACACGTGACTAAGCCAAACGATTACATACATGTATTGGTTCATATCGATACGCGCGTGTAACATAAGATATTATAGTGTTTGTTTTAAATTTCAAACAGTTTTAAGTAAGAAAAGAATTTGATCACGACGCTTTTTAAATAAAAGTGGGTGTGTCGATGAATTTACTATTTTAAAGATGGGACATAACAACTTACGACTATACCTATCCATATACAGAATTAAGTATTAGATTTATTCTTGAAGAAGTTTGTTTCTTTTATTTGAATGGAATGAAAATAATCCGACAATTCAATGCAGCATAGAAATGGCCGAGGAGAGTGAGATAAGATACGGTGTAGAGAAAATTCGCTATGTAAATTGAGGGTGAATTCCCTGCGGGATTTGGAGTATGGGTGAAAACAAACGTTCAGGGCGGGTCCTCGCCGCACAGGATTTGCGAGCGAGTATAGTTGGCAACGCCAAGACGCGAAGTCGGCGAGTTGCGAGAGGCGGTCGCGCGCTCACCAACCGGTCGCAGTAGCCGACACAACCGGCGGCGAGTGGCTGCTATCGATTTCAACCGAGGATTGTGTGGGCGAAAAGCTTCAAGAGTCAAATATTTACGGAACAGACATGCAACACAGCGCGGCGAAGGGCGGAGGGCGGCGCTCAGGCGGCGGCGCGTTCGCTCAATTAATGACAGGGGTGTCTACGCCGCTCACCGCATTTTTCCACATATTCTAGTGAACTTTAAAAAAATAATTCGTTTTCGTACTCTGAATTTTCATGAGATGAAATAGCAAAAGAATTATAACCTTTCAAAGTTTTTTTGAATATTTAAATTTCCAATACCCCACTATAACGTATCGCCCTCTGCGGTCCAAGTAGCTTCGGGATTCACTTTAGCGATTATACCAATCCGGGTCCGAGTCCCAGGGAGGACGATAGCAAATTTAGATTTTTCCAATTTTTTTTATTATTATTGTAGACATGGTTGCGATATATCTTCTCGAGTTGATCTCGAGTGACTTATTAAATTTCTTATCGAGTGTATTTTGTATGATTTTTCAATTTCAAAAGATTTGGCGGATCGGCATTAGCTCCAATGGCAAATACGATTCTTCACATTGTGATATTTTTGCCAAGCATAAAACTGAACTGTTTATATAATTCTTCAAATTAAGAGGGAAAGCCGCCCCCAATAAAAAAAATCTCGCTATGAAGTGTGCTTAGAAAATAGATACTTTAGTAGGGACTTCCTTCATATAATATGAACGACGATCGAGAATAAAAATTCAAGTGATAACTGATACAATGTGTAATCGATCTACAATACATAAATGGAATAGTAGCATAAAATAAAATATGACTAGACTTTATATATGACTGGTATCGCCGCTGTTTTATCTTACCCAAATCGGTATGAGCTTTTGATTTTCTTCCTCAAATCATGCTAAAAAAGATAAATCTATATTTGCATGGCGACATAAAATAACTACATATATTGAAAATAAATAATCTAAAACAAAGTGTTACCGGAATTAACAACTAGTGTTTATAAGGAACAACGACATTATGTGTAGGCAATTCCGTTTCTTCAATAAATATAGAAATCGGCAAGTGTCAAAAGCACCAAACAAATGATTTTAATAACGAATCCCACACAATATGGGTACATGTAATTTCTAAAAGATATTAATTAATAGTCGCGGAAAATGTCAAATCATTTCAAGCATATCAGGTCGAGATACACTCTACGAGTCTACGCGAAAACTCACGACTGAAAATGCAAGGTCGTGGAAGTTGTATAAGCACGGCAGGTGAACGAAAATAGTAAACTAAGGATACAAGTTATTTTTACTAAATAATAATTTGTTAAAAAAAACTGACAAATTAGAAAGGTAATAATTTATATGCTGCCATTATACCGTATAATTTTACATGTATAAAACCACCCGTATTGCTTAATAGCCAGCCAGTGATTAACTGTCACTAAGTATTAAATTTATAACGTTATGTAATTGATAGTTTATATCTATGAAAATTGTTTATGTAACGAAAGGTTATCATTAAAAGAATCTATGTCTGCAATTTAATAATCAGATGTTAAAGTACATTTTTATTATAAAAAACACAAACAGCGAAATCCTTACAAAAAACGTTTATTTTTCAAATACAAAATATTCTTGCGAGGCATTTTAGAACACAATTTTACAAACATATTTATAAGGTTGCATGTCTTTTTGCAATGCTGTCGTATACTGATTTAGATGAGTGAAAATATGTTTTGTTCTGAATTTCGCACAATGCACACAATGTGTCCGTCATACGTGAATGTTTCTTTGTCTATAATTAAACACTACATTGAAACTGAACCTTTTTAAAAAAAATCATCGATTTCTACAAGATTTTTCACAATTAAATATTTTATTGGTTACTTAAAACGAGATTTATCATAAAGCGCGATTATATATTAAGCGCATATGGTCTCTTCAGGTTTGTTCTTATTAATATCCCAATAGCTATGTGAAAAAGTCTTTATTATATTGTTCCGATAAGTATGTTCTAAAAACTTTCCATAATGTAAGCATTCGATGTCGATATGAAAGAGCAACTCTCTTCAGGTTCACTAACCCTTTGGCAGGTTTATCGATCATCTTTTTTGCATAAGGTGTTAAGGACCGCATAAGAAAACGGTATACTGCACTCGGCCCGGCATTAGGACCGGTTGGAATAATTGTGTACCGTCTTCGATATCGAGTAGAGGTATTTGGAATCGAGTTTGTGTTGAGATGCGCTCGCGCCGACGTCTTTTTGTGCAGTTCGTGTAAGCGGTGCGCGCACAGCACGAAGGGATCGGATCGCCTGTGAAGCCGCGACCGGTTTTCATCGGGTCGACTGACCCTTGTACACACGATTGAGAACCAATAATGGCGATTCAAACGTTAGATATCCTTCGGTCGAGCGTTTTATAAAAAAACATGAGAATGCTTGGACCGACGAAAGAAAGCTTGAGCTACGACGCATCAATTTTTTACCTACACTATAAAAGTTTCGAAGGTCAGCGGTTAAATTCCGCAAAAAAAACACATTTCATTTAACACTAGGAAAATGAAAACTTTTCCATTTTACATGAAATGCGAGAAAATATTTTGACAATTGTGTTGTTTGCCAACGCCTTTTGAACAACACTAGAATTTAAAGTCTTATCGCGACGTAGAAAAAGTAAACACTTAAATTAAGGGTAATTTTAGTGGGTATTTTTATTGCACGGCACTGGTGAAAAATCATTAAATTAGTGGACGTTTTCGACGCGAAAGTCGATAATAAAGATTTAATTACACGGATTAGCGCAAACGTCTATGCATGCGCCTTCAAAGAAACGAAAGAATCCAGCCGCGTTCGCGAGGAGCAAGAAATCTCACAACACAGACTGACGTTAGGTCGCACTCTGTACACACATCCGAAAGGGATATCGGACCGAGACGGGGGAGACAGTCGAGAGACGCGAGATGTGAGAAGCGCGGGGGTGAACGAAACGGACGGAATCAGAGAGGCGAACTGCGGAGGGTGGAAGCCCCAAGGAGGAGGCTCGGGGCGACAAAGAGAGAGATAATCGATAAACACGGTGGCGCGGTCCACGTGCGACATTCGGAAGTTTCCTCGCGGCCGCGGACTCCGAATAGGCACCCCTCCGAGACGATCTGAGTGCGACGAGGAATAAAACGAAAAGGGCCCTACCCCGTGACCTTATTATGTCGAAATCGCCGAGACTGAAACCGCGCACCCCGCACTGTGACGGCTTGCAAGGGTTGACTGCCAAAGTTCAATTTGTGTACCACGTTGCCAAAAATCTTAAATAGTGCGTGAACTTTATAATTCTCCGTCGCGACAGAGTAAACGCATACGAGAATAGAGTCTAGAAACGAATTTCCATAATGTATGTCTATAAGTTCAAGTTTTTATTTTGAATTGATAAAAATGGAAGTGTAAGTTACTTTATTTTATTTAATTATTGGATAAATAAAAGAAATAAAAAATTATCATAGTCAAATAAAATCATCGTTATATTTTTTTATGAAAACTCCGAACACCGTTTTGACACACATTTTAAGCAGACCGTAACGACTATTTACATTACATTATAATATTATTTTTGACAGTTGTTGTTTTGGGCATCATTTATTAGAACCTCAAGCACTACCGGATAACACTACCAAACCAAAATCACAATGCGAACAAGTTAAAAATTCAATTAGAAATAGTATTGCGAGTAGCAAACAACTTATAACCAGTGAAATACCGCAATGTCAGATTGCATTTGAGCGAAACCGACGTCGCAGCAACAAATCAGATCAATATACACATACTTCGAGCACGGAGTTTAAACTTCTAGGGCAACTTGCCGTTAATGCATCGCGTGCAATTAATTTAATCCGCGACGACCGAGTTTCTTCGAGAAAGACTTGAAGTCGGTTCCAACAGCGTCTCAACAAACAAACATCGCGAGAAGCCAACAACTAAATAACATTAAAGGATCTTCGAATCGAGAGAGTCGAAGGATAGCATCGCTTAAAGGTCAAGGTACCCTAGGGCCGCATTGTAGACGGAGGCGGTTAGCAGTTACCAGTAACCCATGTTTGGTTTTCATCACATCACTCGAATATCCGACGAAAGACACAATGTTTTTTTTTTTATCGGAATTAATGTACTCACAAGAACGCGAACGTCGGTTTTGAAAGCGCGAGATATTCAGTATCGCGGGTCTGAATCTGAGCGCGAAAGGATGGCGAAAAAGTTTGGTCTCCGACGACGGTCGGCGCGACGCAACGCAACACCGTCAACTGCAACACGCTCGGCTCGGTACAGACACGCCGGCGGATGCGTACACGCCTACACACACACATAGGCGCGCGCCGGCTCCTTCGGCAGCCGCCCCCAAACATTGCAAGATGAATGCGCCCGGTGTTTGTGACTTGTCCTCAAAATGTATGTCGAAAATCTTAACGCCGATACTCTTATTTTTTTTTATTACGCGGAAAGTTCTTTGGGGAAATTGAAAATATTAAAAAAAAAAAAAAAACGGAAATAGCTATTGGGAAAAAACAGAATTTACCACTATTATTATTAAGACGTACTCATCTTATTGGAGAAGACCGTTGAATACAGAACATTGTGAATAATAATGTGGCATATCTGAAGTCAAAATTGTTGATAATTTAGCTAGCCTATAATCGTTAAAACTATTAAACGTATAAACGAAAATAGTCGAATAATAATAAAAAAAAACAACTCCATATAATAATCTGTTTTTCCTGTCACCTGTGATTGCAGATAATAAATATTATAAATGTTATACAAACGAGTTCTACGGTATCAACTTTCCTCACTCTATTCCTCCCTTGTATCCAGTTGGCGATATAGGCGAGGCGAATAACCAACTCCACTCCGGAAGCAGGCTTCCATGGTGTCGCCGATCAAGTGTGGAGCTCGATTTACCAAAATGGACGAAGGCGTTGGAGTCATATTGGCCCAGTCGAGGGATCAAGCCCACCATCATTTTAGTGTTAAATAACTTGTTTGGCGCATAAATTTTATATATATGAGTTTTTTTTTAAGTTAAATCATTTAAAATGCATTTGTTTTACTGACAAACTAAAATTTTCAATTCGTGAAACTTGTATAGAAAACAATGGTTTAATCGTTGATTACTTTATTTATACTATAAGTAAATTTGGGATTTCGACTGAAGGTGCTTGGTAGAATTTCAATATTAAATTTGAATCGTTCAAACTATGTACATTCACACAAATTTTGTCTTTTGTTTAAGTTGTCTTAAGTTTGGGTTTCGCCTTTCGCGGATGAACTTTATGTATTTCTTATATAAACACGATACATTCATTTACTAAGCGTCAGTTCAAGTTCATCCGTGCATTTAAGCGCCTGAGGATGCCGAAAGGCGAAATCCAAGTCGTTAGTGACAAAACTTGTGTAAATGTACATAATCTGAACGATTCAAATTTGCTATATGTAAGTAAAATTATTATATAACAAAGTATTGACGAATGATTCACAATTCACAATTTCTCCATAATTATGAGTTTTTAAAACAGATAACAGAGGATACAGGTGATAACGGAACTTAAAACCTCTTTTAAACAAAATTCATAGAGATCTGGAACGAAAATTTGATATTAGCTATGGATCTTCGATATTCGATATTCTAGGATATTCGAAAAAAGTTAGTCTCTTTTAAGCCAATCTCAGAAGGTCGTGAATTACATTTTATATGCATTTTTTGGCGGAGCTACTAAGCATAAGATGCGATCATGTGAGACAACCGACATTAAATTAAGATTTAGTCATTCCTGGATGAAGTTCCGCGTGATGGATATGTCCACCTACTAAGATCGTGGAATGAACATGCATGAGCGGCGTAACAGTAGGGTACATATGATCTATTTAATGGAGATTTTACAGGTAGGGGAGGATAGTAAATTATGAAAAAATATTTTTAGCTCTTCTACAAGGGTGAGAATGCAAAGCAAACGGGCCACATCTTGGGAAGTGGTGGGCACTGTTTAGTACAGTCACCCCGTTGAGGGAGGAAGGGAGTGTCGGGTGGCAGGGCGCGCGCACCGAGAACCGCGCTCCGGTGCATATAGGCCGCCGAATACATCAGCCGGCGCCGGAGCAGGTTGAACAATTCCGCGAGCGACTACATAGTGAAGTGGCCGGCCACAATGAGATCGGAATGGGCGGAATGGCGAGGGGGCGGCGGTCGATGTGAGGCGACGAGACTCCCCCTGCCCCTCGGGGCCTCTCCCGGAGTGCATCTCGCTGCAGCCTCCGCGCTAAAACTGCCGCTAAAATGGCGGCAGAGCGAACAGCAGTCGCATGTGGGTTATCACCGCTCGCTAATAAGAGAACTCCGTGTACGGCGGGTATCGATCTTCGGTCCTCCCGAACACTGCCGACTCTCGACTGTCAATTTTTGTAAACTTCCTGTTGTCCATTTGCGACCACACGGTAGCAAAGAAGGGATAGGGCCTACGTAAATGCAACTTTGAATAATAATCTTAACTTTATATACATACATTTACAATACTCATTACTTGTGCGACAGGTCTGCATTCGCATAAGATCCAAGGTGAATGACTAAGTATGATGATAGTTGGCTATACTAAATTTTGATAGCTGTTATCTCGCAAGAAACGAGAAATATTAAGAAGGTGAAGAAGCAAGCACGCTCAAAGTTGTTTTCGGTAGAAAACATTAGCTTTAAATTGAAACGTTTATGAGTATGATGATGAACGGATGCTATTCTAAATAAAATATTTAAAATCGAGTAAATAATTTGGGAAAGCAATGAAACTGTCATCCCTGGGCGACATTGGACCTTAAACGGGGTTCGCAATCCGCGTCCTCTCGGAGTGAGTTTGCTCGATGCTCACGGCGTGCGAATACCACACGGGCGGGTAGAGGTAATAGAGGCCGACGAGAGGAGGGCACGGGCATTACTTTATCCCTAGGCATTGCTGTGCTATCGCTATCGCTCTTGTTGCTAGGCAAAGCAGAATAAACAAATAAGTACGCTTTTGTGATGCGGCGCTATGGCAGCCGGACTAGTTCACTGAGAGTACCTCGGAAAATCGCTACGGCCGAACCACTGCGGTTACAACCGGAAATGTTACGTAAACTCTGCCAATTTCAAATTTAGCAAATTTACAAGTAATGTTGAAGAAGAATGAGCCTGATGAGTATTGATGATGTTGCATGAAAATTGCGAACGGATAGTTAGTAACTTATATAATATTAAGATATTTCGAAGCTTATAGATATAGATATATTTTGCATATTTGAATGGAGACAAGTGGACATTGTTTTCTCAAAATTTAATCTAAATTAATATGTGAAATTTAAGATTTCGACTGAAGGTGCTTGGTGGAATTTCAATATTAAATTTGAATCGTTCAGTTCAAGTTCATCCGTGCACTTGAACGCCTGAAGATGCCGAAAGGCGAAACCCGGGTCGTTAGTGACAAAATCTGTGGGAGTGTACATAATTTGAACGATTCAATTTTAATATGTGAAAGTTATGTAAACATTTTGGTTTAAAATATATAATAAAGTAAATGAATCAGTAAGACACAATTGTGGAAACAATATATTAAACGATTATTCAATACAGATATAACTTTATTTTTTATAGCCAACCATCCACAATAATATTTACTCCTTTTAGATTTATGTTTTTGTACGTGTTTGTCTCCTGTATCATTTGTGTACTTACTAGAGATCTGCACGGGCCCGGGCCTGGCCCACGGGCTCTTACCCGACCCGGCCCGTGGGCCGGGCTCGGGCGGGTAAGCGCAATCGAGAGTCGGGCTCGGGCCGGGCCGGGCTTTGGAATTTGGGATATAATGTTGGGAAAAATATACCAAATTGAGGATTTCAAATTCCTCGGTGAGCTAAAAAAAAAAAAAAAGGACTTTCGGAGATAATCTGGGGAAAAAGTATACCAAATCGAGGATTTCAAATTTCTCGGTGCTTCGGGTCGGGTTCGGGTAACAAGTGCGGCATTAGACTCGGGCCCGGGCCGGGTCGGGCGTGAGTTTTTCGGGCTCGGACCGGGTAGTTTTGTAAAATTTTGGCCCGTGCAGACCTCTAGTACTTACATATTGAGTGTTTTATTCTTTAGATATAATGCCTTTCCACCTAACAGTGAAAACCTTAAAAGTGATTGGATATTTAGGTTAAGAGGGGACGCAATGGTAGATACGAGTTTCTTTTCGAAATCAGCCTTAATGTTACTGAAAAAGCGTACCTTTTTTGTGCCGGTGACAGGGATAGCTGGCGATTTCAATACATACTTTGCAACATTTGACTTTATTTAAGCGAATAAACATGTTTCAGGTAAGTTTAATTTTATATATTTACACATTCTCCGTTTAAAATTGCTATTTTTTTATATTTAAACCATCAAAAGACTCGTTTCGTTAAGCAATAGATAAGCAGCGATGCGTAAACGTGGTTGCATCAAAAGACGAATAAGGCCATGTTAAAACGTTCATTTAAAAACGGAAGAATATACATGCACGTTAAAAATGGCACCGCATTATGGTAAATGTGCCGAAATAAAGCTAAGTGCCACGAAGCTTACACGAAAGACTACTGAGAGGTTATGGGATATTGTTCTGTCCAAAAATAAATCGAGTCACTATCCATTATCATCTGGTACGGCTTAATATTCAGAAGATAAAAGATTATAGTGTTGTTTCTAGTTTCAATCTATATCTATTGTCAAAATAACCTTACATGAGCTTAATTTATCACTTTTAAGGTGTTCACTGTCAATACTTGGTGGAATGGCTTTATAATAAAAATAATAAAAAAAAAAAGTATTTTTCCACTTAAAATTTAGGAGTATTTGAGCTTACTTTGTTAAGAAATGAATATTTGAGTATAAATCCTTCGAACGACTTCGATTATATTCTGACAAATTAACCGAAAATGTAAACGATAATGGCACAAAGTTTTTTTTGAAGAATTTTATTCCCTACGACTGAAAAACGGGTTCATAATTTATATTTTTCTATTTGAAAAAGTGAACAACAAAAATTAATGCATACAATATCATATATCCGCAGACAAATAATTATACAACCTTTATTAATTTTTCATATCGAAATGTGGATTTTAGAAGGAAAATCTGTACGACGTATACAAATAAATAATACCAATTCGTAGACGAGTTGTTAGATGAAATTTTTATTTTGTTCCTTTTAGAAACGGGGTTCTCTTCGAAAGACGAGATAAGATTTTGCGGGCGAATTTTGGGTTCACTAACCTTATCACCAACCAAACTAGTAGCTAGTAGGTATTTCTAAATCGTGGGACTGGTGGAAAACGCTGTTTAGATTTTCCTTGCAGAGAATAAAAGAACAATCGAATGAATGTAAAGTGTGCAGAAAGCATCCAACCTACAATTATTGAAAAAAATAGTAATCTTTATTCTTCATTCTGCATAAATTTACAGTATAAAATAACTTTTGGAAATTTAGAAATAGTATATTTCCGGTAACGCACAAGAGTACGGATTGGTTGTTTTATGCACAACTGCAATCAATTGGTAAGCCATATTATGCAAAGATCTAAAAAATGGTAATCTGCTAAGTTACTAACGTGTTTAGAGCTAAGAATCCATAAACTTATTTCAAACAGATAACAAATATCGCTCGCATTTCGAATGCTTAGAGCTAAAATATTGTAGCTCCATAAATCATAATAATATGTATATATATATGTATACCATAAACCGATTTTGAATGTTTGAAAGCTAGATTATGTGATGTAAAAATGATTTTTTAGATTTACATTAAAGTTGATTTATTTAACATTCATATTTATTGAAAAATAGTTTTTTCACACTGCATAGTGAACTTTCTGACCTGGAATGATTTTTTTTATTTAGTTTAAGGAAATAAAATATCTGTGCTCATAAAAATACTGCATTGAGGATTTACAATATTATATTTTAAAATGTATATTATCCTTGGAATAGTAGTTTTGGAGATGCAATATTTAAACGCATACAAATATAGACTATTTGTGGAAAATATTAGTCCAAAACTAATTTTTGACGAAAATTTGATAAACAATATTTTAGTTCTAATCAATCGATTTGATATTTAAAAAAATGAAACTTTTATGTTCAATATTTGTTTATATGTTTTTATTCTAAGATAAATCTGTAAGTATCCGCGAAACCCAAAATTGTGGGTTAAATGATTCATGGGGGGGGGGGTCCGAAAGGTTGGCAGCCGCTGATATAGACTTCCATTTTGCGATCAGGAATTTGGAATTGGGAACGAGGATAGAAATTGGCTTACAATCAGTCAATTAGGTCAATGGTGGTTTAGCCTTAAATATTTCTCTGTCAATACGATATATGGTTACAATATTGTGAAATACAGTAAGATTTTGTTGGCATTGCTGTTCGCAGATGAGAAACTGAGCTGGCGAAAAATTTGCAGTGAGACAAGGGGATATAATATGAGTTGTTCGGGAGGGCTAAACAGCAAACTTTTAATATTTTATTAACACATTATCTATTGATTTAAGCTTATGAAGCAAAGCGGTAAGTGTACACACAATTAAAACGACAGAGGATCCACTCAATTGTAGAAAATGAATTAGGCTAGTAATGAGTAGCTTCATATTATAATGATTTCGGTTTTACGGATTTCAGAGTATCTGGAATGATCTAGCTATCACTGTATCGCCTACCTAGATCATGTAACACTAATGCAGTTTCGATGTATTGACATGTATTATATAATATACTATCCAGGCATATTTAGTATACAACTTATATATATGTTTATAACACTTATGATACCATTGGCGGATCTAAGGGGGGGAGCGTCGGGGCCAAACCCCACCCCTTAAGGAGAATATATTTAATAAGAAATATTGTGAAATGGGCTCTTTAATTGTTTAGTTTACTGTGTTTTATAGAATACATACTTAATGATGTATGGACTATTTTTATATAGATATATTATTTTAAGATCATCTATTTTTTTAATGTATTATTAATCATGTTAATTTTCAAATCTAATGGCCCCCTCCTGGGACAGTTTTTGGATTCGCTACTGTATGATACTAGGACTGAAGGGCTTTAGATGCAAGATCTGCGATTTTATGGGTCGTCGATAGGCTGTCAGTGAGTTTTTGACGAGAATGGAACCTAATGATTATTTGGCATATGAAACGTACTAAAATGAAATTTAGACAACTAAGCGAATTTATAAGGATCACACCCGGTTTTCCCGAGGATGAAGGGGGGGGGGGGTGTTGAGTGGAATTCTGGGAAAATGAGGTGACGGTTCTGGGAAGGGGAGGTTTTCGCATCTCCCTTACGACCCACCTTTTACCACCCGACCGACCCCCCCGGCGCGTCTACCGTGGGAGAGGAAATCAATACGCGGGGCAAATGTGGCCGACCGTATGTACACACATTCCGGCGGAAAGGATAAGGGGGTTGGCAATGGGGTGAATGATAGGGTTGAGTGAAGTATCTTTTTTTGAGCTATATTTGTATCTTGCAAGTGCGGCTAAATTATAGTATGTAATATGTTTAAATAAATCAAGATTTTTATTTAATAAATCATCGTACAATCCGTCCATGTACATAGAAAGTTCCCCCAATTCAAGAAATTGTGGCAAGCAGGTTCGTAACGGTATCATACAGCTGATTTTATCGATATTTACAAATTTGTTTTATTTGCAATTAAACAAAAATAACAATAAAGAATAGGTGTCCAAAATTAATGTTCTTAAAGTACACTTATTATATAGCTGCGAAGTTTGGCAGTTATGGTGATTGGTGGCAGAAGACACCATTTTGACCAGTAACAATAAAAAATCGTGTTTCAATGTTGCCGAGAGTCTAAAAACAACACTCCCCATTCCGCAAGCACATTACTACTATGAACTTCCGTTGTAATATGTCTGAATCTGTTTTCAGTTTCTTAGTAACTACTGATTGCGAATTTTCGTCGAATCACAGTTTACCAGTTTACCGGCAATGCAAGGCCCAGTCACACACTAAGCGAAAACGTGTAAACGATTTTTCGTTAAGTGCGCGCTCTTTCTATTATTAATATCAAACAAACACAAAACCATTATTAGTTAGATACTCAAATACAATAAACCTATCGCACAAAACAGTAAATCATAAAATGTAAAACTACCAATCCCTACGAGTAAAATTAACAATAATAAACACTGAATCCAATAAAAATATAATCAACACCAAAACGAAGATTAGGAGGAGAATATGTGGAAAATGAGTTCCCCACTGTATTAAAATTATATATAACGTTTGGGCTTTTTACATTGAAAGCTTCCGCGAGTTTGTTGCATGAATGTTTTTGAAACGATTAGTAATTCAAAAATACAAGGATGCGGACACCCCTAACGAACGGCCGCGTAATGGGTGCCTGCATCTCCCGCAAGGGCGAATATCTCAGGGCGGCCGGCGAGAATGGGAGGAGTCGGCGCCCACGCCTCCCCAGGAAAATGACGGTACTGGCCAGGCAAATGAGCACAAAACAGACGGAATCGTGATAATTTTTACAACAAAAAAAATCACATTTCCGTGCTCCATTGGACATGCTGCCGTACTTACACACTCGGCGAAGTTGGTATGTCATTGTATAAATTTTATGTCAAATTAACCACGAAAATAAAAAAAGAGTACTTTTCCTCTGAACATTAATTAATCCTGGAAATTATTTAGAAAGCATTCGCATGTTCGTCAATTTGTCAAAGTAAAATTGTTGAAAGGCCTTAAATGATTTAAATTACACAATCATGTATTATGCCTTTGTATTCTTTTTATTAACTGCAAAATACATACTAATCAATCGACTATAAATTTAATTAATTTAAGAATTATTTAAAGCTGGTAAAGCATTCACGGTTCATGCAATGTGAATATGTTTCTAGCTGACATAGAAAATGACTCAAGGGACGCCATTGTGGCTGTCAAAACATATTGCGTCGCATTTTCTTCGCGAAAATGGCGGATAAAAACGATTTGGTTCGTTTCGTACAGGTTGATTGAATGATTCTAAAATTTAATATCTTAGACAGAACATACCTCGCATAACGTTTATGATTTGTTAATATTAGGGTTTTATGAACACGGTTCTTATGGAAAAATCACTAATATTTAACACCTCGTCAATTTCAATCGCTGGCATAATATTTATGTATTATGTCTATCAAGTGTGCTAAATAGTGTTAATTGTACTTGAGATTTGTCAGGCTGTTAATTATTACTCAAATAATTCATGTAATTGCCAATGTAAAATATTGGTCAAATTTCATTGTGATTGAAAATTTGATTATTACCGTATTCGATATGTATTATTTTTTAATCATATCCACTTCCTACGTGGATCAGATGGACACCGCGAAGCGCTTCCAAGTTTCCCTGTCATCCGCCAACCGCTTTGGTTTCCTCCCATGACATGGCAGCATCTTAGAGTTCTGCCGAGTAGACCCTATATGACTTTATTCTCTCTAATCCCATCGGTCTCGCAAAACGGACCTGACAGTGCGCCGACTAGTCTGTTTGCTGGTCTCTGAGTTCCTCACTAAATCAAACCACCTCACCGACGTTATCGACTATCAACAATATTTTTGTCGACTGTTTGAAAACACCAGTTAGTCTAAAATAGCCATTTGATGCTTAATAATTGAGTGTAAGTTATTTTATAAACTTGTGAAATAACAAATAATTTAATTACACTAATTATTTATCAATGTATACTTACTTCATCAGCATTTGATCATTTTTGCAGTCTGCTATACAATAATAAAAGCAAACAATAATGGTATCGTTATTATGTGAAATATATATTTGAAAGCAATGTTTTTCATCACACATTAGGCTTTCGCTGAAGTAAATGGAATATTTTTATCCGAGACACTTCGTATTGTCTGCCAGCTGTGTCCAAATACGCCGATTAATTAATTACATATCGCGTTCACAGATGCCAGAACTAGTTTTTTTTTTAAATATTATTTTTATAAAATAAGTCAACATATTGTAGTGAAATTATCAGACAATGGTTTTTATTATTTTAGATAATAGTTTGATTTCAGGAGACAACTATTACGGAGGAGTTTGGAAGAACAACTGTAAAATTACCAAAGAACGTAAAAAAAGATTTATGATACGTTCAGATTCCATATTTTAACTAATGAATAAATTTATTAGTATGTAATTTTACCACACTAATGGGAATGTTACTTAAGAGTTCGAACAATGTTGAACATTATTGCATCGAATGTTGGACATATTCCGAGTGGACGTGAATGAGTCAGACGAGTACTTTTTTTAATATACACATTACTAAAGTAGATTTTTCATGTCCAAATATTGAGTAGGTTAGTAAGTTTCAATCAATAATGGTCATTTTTATACAATCTATTCATTGGATCAAAACTAAATATCTGATAATTTGTCTATCTTTATTTTTCAATTAGCTCTTCGCAAGATAGGTTATTCATCAAAATTATAAATTCAAATAACCGGAGAAACAAATATCCTTGGACTGGTAGAAATTTATGAAGCTTCGCCATTTTCGCGAATTACCTTTAAATTTGAAATCCAGTCATATCGTAGTGGCAGTTACGCAACATCAAAGGCAATCGTTAAGTTGAACACCCTTCTCGCTCGCATTCTTAATGAAAACTTTTCAACGGAGACAAAAGACAACGGGGAAATGGAAAATATGGAAAAAGTTGTCGAGGAGCGGCCGCCGCCCAGGGCGAATGGCGCGGTGAGCGGGGGAGGGTGACAGGGCGAGACTCGGGAGCGAAGCCTCTCTCGGCGGGCGGAATCAATGCCGGCTTTACACACCTCAGCTTCCTTTTCAGCCTACCGACAACACTATGTAGTATTTGAATATCTTACGCCAAAACACAAGCCGCGCAATTCAAATACAATAGCGAAAACAATATACAGAAACCCCACCTAAAACATCTATTGAACGCATATAAATAAACTGCACTAAATTCCCAAGTTACCTTAATTATTGAACATTTAGCATTCAAAGAAAAATTGCAGTTAAAAACAAACAAACAATACTATTTGGACAATTGAAGTTATAGAAACCGTTGAAGTCGCTTAAGTGTAAGTAAACGGGAATCACTCGATCGCTTCTACATATACATGATAATTGTAGAATAGTTTTCCCAATAGAAACGGCAGATTAATCTTACATATAATACCGTTTTATACATGATTGGTTTTTGATTGGCTAATTTTAAATATTCATTTTTCAAATATGTAAATTTATTAGGGTTAAAATAACAACAAGATTTGTTTATTGTTGTGTTTAGCAGTAGGACAACTTGATAATCAAAATATAAGAAAAAACCAAATTAAATGTTTGATTAATTGCAATAAAGCTGCAACAACCTGTGTTATGAAGATTTTAATTGGTAGTGGGCATCTTAATATTGGCGAAAATTGTATATCAAAATGACTAAAGAAATGTGCATTTATGACGCCTTTAAAAGTTTATGTAAAATCATGCGGAATTTGAGCCCACTAAAAATCATGGATCCTGTGCGATCCAAGCAACCATTTTAATCGTGTATATATAAGATAATATGATTCGAATACTATTCGGTTATTATTATTATCGTGGTAAATATATGACATTTTAAAACAACCAACCATTATTATTATGATAAGCCATATTATACAATACAGTAGAACCTCTTAATTCGACAACCTAGATATTTGTCATATCCAATATTTGTTTCTTCTTGATGCATTTTTTTCCAAAATTTGTTAGTATTTTTCTTATTTTTTCGTTTTCCGTTTTTTCGTCGGAGAGCGTACTAAAAGACAAGGGAATTTTGGAAAGATCATTTCAATATTCTCTATTATGTGAAGATAATCGATAACAGAACTGTGGAGTCGGGTAAAAAAAGACGACTCCGACTCCAAAGATTTTTTTCAATCATTTAATTTATAACTTATATATATATATTTATATGTATACCATCAGATCACATTCAGTCAGCCTAGCATGGAAAACACTATGGAATATTAATAAAAACACAATATTCCTTTGTATTTTAGTCCACTTTATCTAAAAGGTGAGAACTGTTTCGTTCATTGCGAGGATTGTCATGACTAGGGAATCCAATCCCGGGATCCCGTACAGTTTTCGATACATTTAAATCCCGGGATTAGAAGACATGATCCCGAAACTTTCGGGATTGGTTTTCTTATAAAATAGAATCGTCTTGGCTTTGTAAAATAAAACGCATCTAACTGTTTGTCGAATCCATAAATATAACAAACAATTTTCCATTGTTCAATGTTTCACAGAGCACAATTAAGATAACATATTCGAAAATAAGCTCTGCAAGTTATAAAATGAAATACTAGAAGTCACTTATGGTAATAAATTACACTTTAATGAATCCCAAGATATTTAATTCTAAAGCATATTATAGATTACTGTAAGTGGACACTTTTGGCGAAGAAGTTTTGCTATAAGTATGAAATGTTTCTTGTTTCTTTCTCATATTGCAATGTTGATTGATTTTTTATTTATTTTAATGCCATTTCGGCTTTGCTTTACGTTTTATGCGTTGGTATGGTTATTATTATCTGTCAAATCCAGTGTGTAGATAACTTGAGTGGTGTTTCTATTGTTCTAAATATGTATGTACAGGAGGACCTCGACTTTCGCACCTAATTGGTTCCTGGACTTTGTGCGAAAGTTGAAATGTTCGAAAGCCGAGGGAAGTAAAAAAAAAACACCAAAAATTGTACTAAGTACATACTAAATAAAAATTATATTTTCTTAATGAATTTGTCAAGCGTTAGTTGTGTTTTACTACTTTTTTTTTCTTCGTAGAGAGTTCTGTAACATGCCGTACTCTTATGGATCGCCCTACGCACTTGAGATATGCGTTCTCCATTAGGATCACATTCTTCCATAATATTCAAAAATGTCTCGAGATGCATAAAAGCGTCGTTCATGGTTTTTATTGTTAAGGTCTTGATGATTTCTTGATGGTCTCATCTACATTGAATATTTGACCAGAGGTATATTCTCCATCTTCAATAATTTTAGAAAATGAGGAAATAAAGTCTTTTGCAGCATCTTTATCCGCATCAGCTGATTCTCCAGTGAATTTAACATTGTGTAAAGAATACCTTGTTTTAAAATTTGAAAACCAGCCGTTACTTGCATGAAACACCGTGTGAGAATCATCTTTTAGTCTAGCCTTCCAATCCTTATGCAAATTAAGAGCTTTAGCTTGAATCATCGAAGTACTCAGAGGTACGTCTTTTTGATTTTGGTCACTAATCCAATACGACAAAGATTTCTCCATTTCATCCAACACTATGCCGTGCCTTTTGGAAAGAACTTTTGATAATACATTTCCACAAGATTTTACATATTCCTTGATTTTATCTTTATTTTTTAATATCGAACATATCGTAGACCTGTTCATATCATACGAACGACCAATTGAAGCATAAGACTCTCCATTTTCAGATCGTTTTATTATAGCCATCTTCGTTTCGATTGTATGAAGTTAATGGGTTCTTAATTTGTTTTTTGCCATATCTACTGTTTTTTCGTTTCCCATTCATGTTAAAGTGGGTACGAAATATTTGTGACAAAGCTCGCGGAACAATGCACCTGTACGTGCACTGACGCAAGACTAAACCTTTCAAAATTAGGTGGGAGTGTTCGGATGCGTTCGGACCCGCTCGCGTTCGTGTGTCAATGCATATGTGCGAACAGTACGTAACACTTTTGATAGTACTAACTTAGCTCATATGCGTTTCGTTGTAAGACAGGGAAATTACTGCACGGAATCAAAACATTTTTGCATTATAAAAAAAAAAATTTTTTTTTCAATAATGTGCGAAAGTCAAAGGTGCGAAAGACGAGGTTCTCCTGTATATGACTTTTTTTAAAATAAAATTTTTGGCTGAGGTGGTAAAACAATAATAGAGTAACTCTTTAAAATTAGACCCAACAAAAAATCACTCCTTTTAGCTCCTATATAATACCAGTGTCAAAAAAAATATTTCATTATTTCTACGGTCGCATTTCCAAGATACTATACTAGAGAATATAATATAGAATAATTTGTATTATTAATTTTTGACCAATATTTTAATTTTCATTTGTAAAAATGAAACCTCCAATTTCGGGACTAGTCCTGGGATCCTGGGATCATCAAATTGTAATCCCGAAGTCCCGGGATCGACATTGGATTCCCTAGTCATGACCAATGTTCCCGCTAAGGTGTGCGCGCGCACACCTCCCAAAATGTCCTCGCAAACATTTTTTCATCCCCGCACAAGGCCGCACACAGAAATATTGTAAAAAAATAAGTATGTTTCATCAAAATTTTATGTTTGCGCACATTTTTAATTTTGCTGAAAATTTACTACTCACAGAAGTTGATGGTCCGCACACACAATAGAAAAATTAGAGGGAACGTTGGTCATGACAATATACTTCCTTTCCACAAAGTATTGACAGCGAACACCCAAAAGTGAACTATGGAATATCGTGGCTTGACTACGCATTACTTATTTTTTAAACGGGTCAGAGTCGTAACATTTTTCCGACTACGACTCAAGAGCCCTGATCGTATGGGGAGAAGTGTTTTCCGAGACAATGATCTCAACCTGGATGAAACTATGGCCAGAATGTGTGTCAGAAAGAGACATTCATTGTTTTGCGTCACAACCTGTTATTGGTGAAATTGTGTGACAGAGCAGGTATATGGGTTAGGATGATGATAGTGAATATGTGGAGGAATTAGTTGTGAAGCATGGAAAACTGTTGAAACTTTATAAAGATCATGAAAATAATACGATGTAGGTGATTTCGTCCGTTGAGAAAGGGTCAAAAGTTAAGGATTCATAAATAACGCTAACATTAATAAAATCCCGTCTTATTTGATCAAAGTGCAAATAATTCATTCAACGATAATGCGATTAATTACTTCTGGAAGGTTTTAAGAAGTATAAAAAAAACAAACACTGTTTATTAAATCGAGTGCTACTGAATCATCGGCGAAAAAGACACCATGATAAAAATCGGAATTAACTGATGTTTTAATTAATAGTAACTATTATTTTAAGCAATTGAACCTTTTTTACACTTTCACTTCTACCACTATATCTATTGATTACAATAAACAGTTTGTCATATTTGCACCATTTTTAGCGGCTGGGAACAGATTAATCAATTTCAGTTATTTCTTATGGGAAAAATCGTTTCTATATTTGTAATTATCCATAATCGTTAGGGCCTCAGGAACGGATTAATGACGAATATAGAGGTTTCACTGAATAAGCATTATTAACTATTACCAACATAATAAAAAAAAATGTGATAATATTAATACATATTTAATACAAATAAACTTACCCAGAGTAAATTTACCCAGTTTTCGCAAAAAAAAATGTTCCAGAATATAATTAACATCGGAAGCACTCGTTTGTAAAAAAAATAAATACACCCAACACATTAAGTATTCGAAGGGGATGTGATTAGGGTATCCAATCCCAGAGCCCTTTTGTTATCCCGGGATTTCGGGATTGATTAATTTTCAAGCTACTGATTTGCCCAAAATGTCACCGCGACTCGTTTTTTTAGCTCTTCGAAGAATTTGAAAATCTCAAAACCCAGGAATCTACCGATTTTCCCAATATACCAAAATGATTCGTTTTTTTAGCTCTACTAAATCCAAAATCCTATAAATTTTATGGATTTGCTAAACATTTCTCAATCTCGAAATTCCGGGATCGCGACCATACCAATCCCGGGATTTCGGAATCACGAAATTGGACGGGATTCCAGGATTCAGGATCCCGGGATTGGAAACTTTGATGTCATTTATCGGTCTGACGATCAAAATTAGATTTACAAAATAAACTCTCGTTAATTCGGGACGCACGGATAATCCGAAATATTATTTTTTATTTCGTTTTTAAATAACTTTATACATTTCTAAAGCTAATGTCTTCAATTTTGCCATGCATACTCATTATTTTTTAAGAATATCTGTAGTTATGGATTGTTCAATCTTTAAGTGATATTGTAATATGTACTAATTTTCTTTCGACCTATCATAGTAATTTTCGAGTACCAATTGGTTGATATACTTCGATTAAGTGTTAACAGCAGAAAGTGTCGTGGCGTGACCAATCTTCTTCTTTTGCATCTCCATTATATTTCTCTTCTGGTTTACTGACATTGGATATAATATCCGAATCACTGTTAAAGACCCTGATCATATGAACCGTATTTTTACAACCATTCAGTGTTTTCTTGATTTACATTGTGAAAGCTTTGAAATTTTGCCATTAGTACACATACTTAAACTATTTAACTTGTCTCGGGCACTTAAAAATAAAAAAATCCAATGTCGTAACTTTTCCCGAAATTAATTAAACTAACATCATCGTTACAACGGATTTTATGAAGATCAGTTCGGTCTTAATTAATAATGAAATAAGGCTATCTATCATCCATGGGATGAATGTCCGTTTTAAATAATGAGTGATTTAATAACATGTTTTTTTACCAATATTTTTACTATTAAGCCCGACCTGAAAAATAAGCTGTGTTCCGGTAACATTTTCAGATTTGCGGTGTTCCACTGCACAATAAGTTTGGGAAACCCTGATCTAATACAACACTGCTTTATATAACATACCATTATTTTTTTAAAATCTGACACTGCCCATTTAGTTTTAAACCAAAATATTCTTTACACTTGTTGCGAATTTTATCAGTTAGTTCAACACATTCACTGAGATTTTTCCCTTGCGTTTTGTTTATTTGGGAAGACATGCATTATTATCACTACTAGTAAACTCCTCCATTTTTTTTCATCTTTAATTGTATTGATATCAACTGCATAGTCTTCAGAAAGATCTATTTTTTTAATCATTCGATTAACTTAAAGTATTAGTTAATAACGACTTTCTTGTGATCATTAAGCATTTTTAAGTGTTAATTTCAAAATATAATAAAAATGAATTGTCCACTAAGGGTAATAATGAGACATACGTACAACTGTCTGATGAAGTACAAACTTATTTATGATTAAATAATAAATTCTTTGCGTAAATCACCGAATTTTATATTACACACTAAAAGATGTATTAAATTTAATCACAAATAATCTACTCACACATAATCGGGAGTTTGTGATTAAATTAAAATCTAAGAAAATGATTATATCTCCGGTCTGTTTTTATCAGCTAATCGATCATCCCAAATGCTTGATCAATGTAATGAAATATCGAATACTAAGTCGTGAATTGATTTTGTTTAAATATTTTTAAACGGTACGGTTTTTTGAAAAAACTTTTTTTTTTCGTCATAAAATATATAAATCAAGTCTAAAGTGAGTAATATTGTGACAGAACAGCCACTGACTAATCATGGTGGAATCGAAGGATTTAGTCAGGATCTACCGTCACGTACGTATAATGATATTACTGCTGCAGCAGACAGCCATTTATTTTCTCTTTAATAAGGTTGTGCATAATGCATTATGTCTGTCGTGGGAAGCAAGGGCCAATGACCTTTAAGGAAATTTTTCGAAGTATTGTATACATCGACACAAAAAATTTCAATTGCTAATAGTTACAAAATTTTTTACTCGAGGCGATACAAAACTATCATTATTCACCTATCCGGCATAAGCTAAACGATTTCGAAACAGTTTTTTTCAAAATATGTTTACATGTTTCAGATGTTCGATTAAGTCAGATCATCTTTGCATTGATAATACTATCAAAGTAAGAAGTATCTCATATCTTACTTATTAATGAAAATTTGAGTGTTTATTCGACTGATAAACAATCAGTCTTTAATGAAAATATTGTTTGGTGAAGGAGTGAAGACGATGCAATATTAGATTTAAATAACGAACACACATAAACAATTTGTAGTTGGTAGATTCTAAGATGTAATTTTAACGTTCCTGTCGCTAAGTGGCCAATAAGCTTTGAGTTTTTAATTATTTTTTTAACATTTGTATCCAACATCCACACCACGGGTCGTCAACCTGGTTCGTACCGCCCTCTAGTGGGTGGGCGGTGGGTAATTTTTACTTTTACCCCAAAATCTTTCAAAACTTTGCATCTCAATTTCTGTTTTTCAGCATGGATTCACCCATGGACTAAATACATTGTGATCGGATGAACTTTTTCATTCCTGCGTTTAGAAAGTAACGATAAGCCTTGTAATATCTGATATGTCAAAATCATCCTAACAAAATAAAACTTCTGGGTCGAAATTACAAAGGAATATTGTTTTTATTATTATATAAAATATAGACAAAATCCTAACATCATGGCAATCCACCTCAGTACAACAAGGTCTGTCTCGCTTTGTAGCATTATATGGCACTATGATACAGTTTTTAGAGGAAAATCACGAGGAAGATATCTGTTAATAATTGAAAACAGTGAAGCAAGATGCTTTTTATTTGGCAGATATTTTTAAATATTTTAATGAAATTAACCTGCAGCTTCATGGTGCCCCTAAAACACTTATTGGTTGTAAAAATACTGTGTACTTATTTATCGAAAAACTCGATCTTCTCCATCGTAACCTTCTGAAGAGAGAATTATATCAATTTCTCGAATTATTATCTATAAAAGAAAATATAGCATCAGAAGAAATCGAAAGGTTTAGTTGCCATATCAGCGAACTTAAAATTGATATGAAAATAATATTCAAAGACATTTTAAATTTAAAGATATATAACCGTGAACTTTACCCACGTACGAGTAGGAAAATATCGCAGTGTCGCACAACCCTGACAGGAAGGGACGCGCCGATTTGTTCCATACGTTATTCTGCGTTGCGATCTCTTCATGATCGTCACACTTGGGCTATTTTTAGCGTCACTGCGGCATTCATATTGTAACATTTACTCATTAGGCTCAGCACATCACTATCGATGAAGATTGTATGCGAACCATTCCAAATTCACGATGCTTATTATTGTGAGCACTCGTTCTGAATAAATTTGCAGCTGCTTTTGTGGAACGACTAGTCGAACATATGTATTGTATCCTATTTCAGCAGTTGAATTGCCTAACGATTTGATCAAAGAACACTATTTTAAATATGTAATAACATCAGTCAGGTATTTTTGAGTACATACTAGCAATTCAATATTATTGATAACAGTATGACACTGGCACAGGATAATGGTAGATGTTGGGGTTTATTGTAATAGGCCAGTGATGGCGAACCAGGTACCCGCGTGAGAAATTATCTGACCCGCTTGAACTTTTAGAAATCCGGCAAAAATTATACTAAATCGAGGATTTCAAATTCCTCGGAGTGCTAATCTCAATCCCGGGATCCTATATGTGACCCGTGACATGATTTTTTAAAATAAACTTTGACCCACTTGCGAAAAAGGTCGCATTCATTTTTCTGATTCGACATAAGGCCGCAGTAAACATTGACTTGGGGAATCTTTGGCCGGAAACAATTTCATGACAACTTCTAAAGCCGAGAAATTTGCGGATTTCTCAAAATTACCAGCGTGGAACCTTTTTTTAGGTCTTCCAAGGATTTTGAGATCGAAAATCTCAAGAATTTACGGATTTGCCCAAAAGAGCAGCGTGGCACCTCCAGGAATTTTCAAATTCAAAATCTTAGGAATTTACACAAAATAACAGAATTGGCCAGAAGGCCGCACCAGAGTAGCTAAAAGACCGCATGCGGCTTTAAAGCTGCAGGTTCCCCACACATGGGCTAACCTGAGGCCCACGAAACGTCACGCTCTAAGCTAATTTTTTAAGCGCTGAAAGCTTCATACAAGCTTTGTATGAAAGTTTGCAGCGCCTAACGGATTTAATTAGAGCGGTGTTTTCGAGGCCCTAAGCCTAGGGTATGTATGACGTGATCAGGTATTCTTTTAGCAATTAATCACCGCTTGGTAAGCAAATGGTGAATAATAATTTGGTTACGAGCTAATAGATAATCATATATATATATATAAGAGTGAGCCCACATTTAAAAAAAAACGTAATACTAGAAAATAAATGAATTTTACGATTTTTGTCATTATCCGTGAAATGATATTCTACATCAGTGAAGGAGAACCTGCGGCCTTTTCGCTACTGTGATGCGGCCTTTTGGCTTGATGAAAAAATTATACGCAAGCGTTCAGAAAAAGAGCGTAATCAATACATATGTTTGACAGAAAAAAAGGGGAGGGGTGTGTCAACGTTTTCTTTACTGCGGCCTTATATTGAATCAGATAAATGAATTTGGCCTTTTGAAATGAAAAGGTTTCCCACCCCGGTTATACATACTATAAAACAATAAAACTAACTACGGACGTTCGGTATATCTAATTTAACGATTTCAATTTCATCAGAAAAGAACAGGTATCGCTAGGCAAGTGATCATTTTAACAAACAATTCAAAAGTATAGCAGACAAGGGTATGTATTTATATAAAACAGAATAATGTCAAGAAGGCAAATAATATGAAACTGAAGATAAGAGCGTAATATGAAAATAATGATATACACAAAGTAAACGTCAATCAAATTACAAAGAAAATATGTTTATAATACGCATATAAATAAGATGTTTTAAATAATCTAATGATACCAAAACGAAAGGACTAAGCAATTAAGTTATTACTGATAAGGCAAGGTAACTAATTAGATTAATCATAATATGATCATGCCATCAATATACAATGAATTTACGAAATTTTTATAATAAAATGTATGCAAATCTAAACTTGTAAATGAGTAAAATTGATTGCAATCTAATTTCACTTAAACTGATCACATTTATTATTCATAAAATGGAATTCCTAATTGCTGGAGTGAATATTTGAACAGCTCTGCAATAAATCACTTCTTATTCAAATACCTAATGGATGCAGATCTAATTACTCCCAAATCAAACATGCCTACGTTGCAGAGGACAAAACTAATGTGAAAAATACTGTAAATTTTCAATAATGTAGTTTTTGAGAGATAAAATAGTTGTAAATGCTCCAAACACTGTTGATCGATACTTCAAGCGAATATTCAAAAACATAACACCTTTGATTAAAAAAAAATTGTGCTGCCATTTTTTTGATTTATCTTTAACGAGTATCGTAAAAATTTATCATTACTTATTCTAAAATCTGTATGCAATACAAAATTATGTAGTATGTATATTAATAGAATTTTATCGCTTGTCAACTGAGGGCAAAGGAGATAATTGTACATACTAAGTATTATTGAAAAGCCACAATTAAATGCTACATATTATTACTAAATAATATATGCCGGCATGACAGCAATCACAAGTATAACGATCTGCAAAAAACAATTGATGATACCTTCTACACCTGGTGCGTGTATAATAAATACATAAACAAGCACTGTATTTAAAGCAATAATTAATATTGAAATTCAATGGTTATAAAAAGCGTGAAGGATATTTTGTGTAATATGATATCGTTACAAATGTTTTTGTAATGGTACACTCAATCCTTTTTTTACGCGATTGTTTTGGACGGCACCGTTACGTTTATTCATACATTTTTGATACTTTTTTACGCGGATTTGGAACAGATTAATTACATGAAAATAAGGTTTTTTACGCGCCACTTCCTGGAATCAATGTATCGCGTAAAAAGGATTGAGTGTTCCATTAGTGTATCTCCTTCAATTATTTGTTTGAAAATGAAACAATACAATTCATTTTAAGCTGTAGCTCGAGTCAAGTAACATTAATTAGATGCAAAAATGATCACAAAATTTACTATTTTAGCATGATATTATATACTTTGGGATTCTATGACTAAACATATTATGTCACATTCAGTAACTTAAGAATAAGATTACTTTGGTTGCATGTAATACAAAATTTGTAATAATGCCCCTCGTAGTTTTCCTCAAATAAATCAAACTCCAAAATTATTACAAAAAACTTTTTTGTAATAATTTATTATTAATTTAATTTCAGGACAGATTTTTTCTCATCGCAAGCATTGTCAAGTGAGTTATTCAGTTCTGATATTAAATAAATAACGTTGAACTAGAATAATAAGTGTTTTATTTTTAAATACCCTTCCACTAAGAATTGTCAGTGAACACATTGAAATTGATATTTGCTCGAAATTAATTTACTTTGAAACAAACATATCTATGGAAACTTGAAATAAGTATTTACACAATGTATCCGAGAATTGTAGCTGTTTCTAATCAGAACCAAAATCAATCAACTATTGCGATTAAGAAACAATTCATCAGTCAGATATTTTTCATTAATCGTTGAAAGCTTTATTGACAACGCTTTCAAACCTTCTCGGAGTCCATTATAAACAAAAGCTGGTTTGGCTATAATTAGCTATAACATAATATGAGCCCTGGATATGTGAAGTGAATCAATAATCAAAATGGTAAAACTTTCAAATGCATACCTTATCTGTATTAATATGTATGTCAATCCTGTTTTTATGCGGTAGATGCGTTTCACGAAATATCGCATTAAAAAAATCGCACAAAAAAGACATTACTTCCATACAAAAGGTGGAGATGCGTTCTATGAATTTTAAAATCTGCATAGCTTTGAAACAGCGAGTTAAAATATACACTAAATCGCAAATTATAGGAAAATTAGGGGGAAAACACGGCGTAAAAGTATTTAAAAATATTCAGTCACTGTATGACAATTCTAAGTGTGTTTTAAAGCATGTGGTTCTAAATCACTCTTTTTCGGAAGAAATAGTATGCGCATCAATTTCATAAAACTATGGTTGTTTTCTAACAATGAAATTAGTGATTTGAATTTGATTGAAAATTTGTTCAGATTTTCTTTTTCGATAATTAATTGGTTATGCAGTTTGTTATACCCATAAATATATTTTTTGTTATCGTTGAAACTTGAATGCGCGTTCAGAATTTGAATCATTTAGAATGAAATGATCTTCTAATTTACTGAAAAGTTGGAGGCCTTCTTGAATTATTTTCGCAGTGAAGGAACTGGAATTTCTTCCAGTTCGTCATCGAATTCTGGTCCAAACAGTTCAAAATCGTATTTTTTTCCAAATGTCTGTTGTGTTTATGATTCATTCTCTATTATATCCAAAATACAACGATACATGCTCTCGATGTAATATTTAACATTTTTATACATCGTAAAATATGGTACATTTAAAAAAAAAATGCATTTCTAAAAAACCGCATAAAAAGGGATTGACTATACTTTTTTGCAAAACTGAAGTCGATTTTAACATAGATTTGTATACCCAAATAGTAAAATACAAATCATGATACCATTTTTACTTCGATTTATTGATTATTTGCGATAAAAAATTCGCTTCTTTACTGCGGATTTTTTTATTTTAGGGTGAAATCACTATCAGTGTGAAAATCTCACTTAATTTTTAGAATACTTAAAGACATGTAGAATAATAGAATGCATCACATGTTCACTTTTTCTTATAATACCACTTGGCACACTTCACTTTTCAGGGACTGATATGAAGATGATACAAAACAGTTGTACTAGCTGTCTCGTGATCCTGTAGGGAGGAAAACTGCACAGCCAGTAAAATTATTTTACAAACAGTAGAAAAATAAAGTCATTTTGTCTGTTAGTGCAGTGTTCCCCAACCGGTGGTTCGCAGCCCGGTGCTGGGCCGCAGAGACTTTCCGCCGGGCAGCAAACAGTATGCCAAATTTCAAGAAATTCGCCTAGCAAAAATATTGAATAAATATTTTTTTGTCGCCTGCACGTTTACTTGTATTTTTAATTATTGTTAAATAAGAAGACATCAATAATGCGGTTCCGTATATTGTTTCTTGGCCATTTTTGTGTGGTTACATATTATGTACTCACACTTCTAAAATCCGGCTTCAAATTTGTAAAGTTTAGTTTATTGCGGATACCTATTCTGTTGTATTATTTTTTCTGTGTGACACGATGGTCGCTGGTTTTTTCAGAATCGACAGTCATAAATATCTGCTCTTCGATAGTGAACCCAGATGCAAATCCCTAAATATAGCAATAATTTCATAATACATAATTGTTTTCACTTTAGGGTGTACACTGTGAATACTCGGTGGATAGACATTATATTAATAAAAACACAATATTCCTTGGTACTTTATTCCACTTTATTTAAAAGTTCAGGACCAGTTATGTTCATTGCGAACATTGCCAACTGAAAATAGTCGTATAACTAAGTCCATTTGTAATAATATAAGATTTTAAAAAAAAACATTTTTATTTCATTATTAGTGGTCCGCGATTTTTTCCCCTTTTTTTACCGGTCCGCAGGTATATAAAGGTTGGGTAACACTGTACTAGTGTATAAAAAAAATGCGTTGGGTGCATAAGCTTATAGTACTGAAGAAATGTGACAATAGGGGTCTGCACACTGGGGCGCCGTCGTCCAGGATTAGGTGACGTATGTTCCTTATGCCTAATGTCAAAGCCCCCTATACTTAAGACTGCTATGCTAATGTCCACAAGGAACTGACGTCACTTAAGCATGGACGACTTCATGCCAATGTAAAGTGCCCTAATGTGTAAGATTCACTTTTTATTAGATAGTACAATCCCAATATCTCAATAGCAGCATATTAGATTTTTTAAAAAAATATTTTAGCTGACCGGGTATCTTACATTTTCAAATTTTGATGAGGATCCAAAGGAATACGGATGAACTTGAACTGAGGCATTGTGACGTGAGACGCTGACAAAATTTAAACAATATTTTATCTAATGTAGAAATTCCATCAAGCACCTCCGGTCGAAAACTTAAATGTAATCAAACTAAAAAAAACTAGTTTTTCGAGATTTTTTATATAAAAAAATAATTCTTGAATTGATTCACGATGCATTAGAATTTTTTAACACTAATATGAATCATTGTAGAATGACCATTATATTTTTACTCTTCTCCCAATATTTAAATAGCAAAAATAGTCACTATGTAGTACAAGGGATACACACTATGTTAGTAAAGATTGAGCAAATTCATAATTGTGAAACTTAAATTGGTTATGGCGCAATGTTTCTAAGTTATGGACGTCTAAACTCTATGGTAATATTGTCTTTCGTCAGTCATTTAGATAAATACGATGCCGATTTGCGTAACTTCATGTTCAATTGTCCAAAATCTGAAGCGTGGCGGAATAAGTAGGCAGATAGTGAGAGAGGGAGAGTGAAACACCGTTACGCCAATCTGAACAATTGAATGATATTCTGTACCGTTATTCTAACAAACAAGAGAACAACTGAATTATTTATTAAACATTGTGAGAAATCAAAATGGAAACAAACTCGCGACACTTACGCGTCGCAAACGACTAATCAACTCTGGGGAAGACGCGAAGGCAGTAAAGAAAGTCATCAAAAAATAAACAGGCCTTTAATATAATATGTCGATGGATCTTCAACTTCAGACGTTTTGACACTATCCAGGGATAAAAGTTTCAACCAATCATAATTACACCCAGTGTTGATTTTCACGGTTACACTTAAACGCGGTAAAGTTTTCTTAGTTTCGAGCAAAATCACAAAGCTACCAGTGATGAGGAAAAATATTTCAAAAGAGCTATTAAAAGTTTGGACCGTCTTAAAAAGAATAAAATGTATCGTCTGACGCCAATTTCTACGGGATAAACGAATCAACAGTTTGAACAGAGCATAAAAACGAAAATATCATTTAAAAATGACAACAATTTGTTGTTCGGATCCCTAATAAGTCAAACATTCACTTCATTTACCATAAATACTGCAGTGGAAATTATCGGAATGGGTTCGATGGTATAGATTCAAAATCATACTCAACATGCATTCATTATCTATTGATACCACATTAATAACATCGACAGAGCAGGCTTAGTGTGCATAGTCTAGTAGAGATATACATATATTTGAGCAGTAAGGAATTTTTAACTTAACCTGAGCACAAAAATAAATGCAAAATAACAACGAACGTGAATCTGACAAAAGGTACAAGAGATTTCATAATACTACAATAATTTTTGTTGTATGTTTTACAATACTAAATTGTTCACGAATTGAAGAAAACGCGTAACTTTGGCAACATGTGTTTCTCTGCAGTGCTATTACGGAGGCTCATTTCGTCGGTCCCTCCTCCTTGTTATTCAAAGGCTATCTCGGCTCTCGTGTCTCATTCTCGCAACAATCTTGAACGCATTTAATAATTCACCAAGCAATTTTTCTGCCGAATAAACAAATAACTGACAAAATTGTGGAAACGGTGCTCGCCACCGTGCGCGGATAAATAAAAATACAGGGTAAAAAATATGTATGTAAAAGCAAGGCAACACTGATATCGCAATATTATGCGTTATTTACACGGCATATGTTGTATAAATAATTTATATTATGAGAATATCACCAGATTTCTACATAACTTTCACATTAAACAAAATTAGTTCACTGGAAAATGAAATGAAATTATAATTTTATATTACAAAAATCCGAGACGAATCCTCCTTTCAATGTCCTGGTGGCAGTCAACTCAAATCGATATACATACATATATTTCTTACAGCTAAGGAATGGTTTAACGTGAAAAGGTAGGTTGGACATCGATCATCGGCCCACACATTCAGAGGGTCTGTCAAGATAGTTCGAATGACGTAGGTAAGCGATTGTAACAAAAGCATTCAAATTTAAACAGTAATTTATTAGAGCGATTTCAGTTATTAAATGTCCTCCGTGGTGACTGCACTGTTTGGTGGCAAGAGGATATTAGAATAAATCAAGAACCTTGTTTTTTAAGCTGTGTCTCCACCAATATATAGCACATGGACTCCTAATGAAGCACTTCAGAGCATAAGCTGTTAATTGAGAGCCATTAGCACGTTACGTCGATCGCTCGACCTATCTCGGAGATATTTAGGAAAGATGTCGTCAGGAATATACTAGTATTTAACTAATACCTATATTTCAAGTTCGTTTAGAGTAGTGAATGGGTGAAAAGATCACATAAATCAGTACACGTGAATATAACATTATAAAGAAATGAATATAAGTTTCCCTTAGGGCGTCCAGACTCGAAAAGAAAGACGAAAGCGCAGAAGTATAAGCCACTCAGCTATGGTACCAGATCACTTTTAGGGTGTTCACTGTCAATACTTGGTGGAAAGGCATTATATTAATAAAAACACAATAATCCTTTGTACTTCATTCCACTTTATTTAATATGTCAGGACCGGTTTCGCTCATTACGAGCATCGTCAACTGATAAGAAATATAATTTAACAATAAATATCAATAAATATCATTATTAATGTCATTATTTTAATTGTATCACTTTGTCAAAGAATTCCCAAATTTTAATTATGTTTGTAATTACTTTCAATCCCCATTCTAAATTTATTAATCTGAGATGACTTTTTAATTATATGTAAGATGTGTTAAACATTTTAATTTTGTGCTATTTTAGAATCACTTTTAATGTAATTGGTATTTTCTTTTCAATGCCAATTGTTGTTTATAACTGTTCATTTTTGTATAAATAGCATTGTTAAATTATATTTCTTATCAGTTGACGATGCTCGTAATGAGCGAAACCGGTCCTGACATATTAAATAAAGTGGAATGAAGTACAAAGGATTATTGTGTTTTTATTAATATGGTACCAGAGTTTATTAGTGTTCTATATTTGGCTTCAAATAAGGATGTTGGCATTAACTCACCCATATGCGTATATTATATATCATTTTTCATACGGGTGATTAATAGTTAGATACTCAATAATAATTGATAAAAACGAATACATTTATTATTTTAAGTATTTGATGATGGGTTTTAGGGACATCAATTGGGAATAAAGTAAACGTTGCATTTGAGAACGGATAATTTCACGAACACATACCAAAGTCTTACGGATAAAGGGCATATAAATATATCAATGTATTGTCTAATTAAATCGCCGTGTATTATTTTAAAAATATCAGGATATGGTTTAAATTATTAAACTTACCGCCACCGGAAAATGAGTGCCTCTCCGTCATGCCTTCGGAACTTGCCAGTTCCCCATCGAAACCTAGAACAATAATTACATTATTTTTTTTACACTTTTAAAGAGTTCACTGTCAATACATGGTGGAAAGGTATGAATGTTTATTCAAAATATAAAGCACTAATTTGTATTAATTCCATTTTTATTTTATATAATCAGGACCGGTTTCGCTTATGATGTTCATTATAAACTGATAAGATAATACAATATTACAGTGAATTTAATTAAGCAGAATCGACTAAAAACAGTTACTTTTATCATAAAATCGTCGAATTGTTATGTAAATATCCGGTCCGAGCTAGGGGTTACACCGACACTGGGACCCCAAGTTGAACATAAATTGTTCGTCAAATAGGGAATGGATGTCGCAGCAAATTGCACCACACAAGTGAAAACTGTTTTACTGACGAGGTTCCGGGTATGATATACTTTTTGACGATTCGTAAGATCCAAACAATTACCCCACCCCATCATATGCCAATCATCCAGCTCCAACAAGTTATTGTGAAAATTTAATTACACAACACACCGGAGAAAGCCGACACTAATAATTCAAAGAATGGCTACAAATATCAAGATGATCAATCACAAAAAAATAATTGATATAATTTAAGATTTCGACTGAAGGTGTTCAAGTGGAATTTCAATATAAAATTTGAATCGTTCAAATTATGTACATTCACACAAGTTTTGTCACTAACGACCCGTGTTTCACCTTTCGGCATCTTCGGGCGTTCAAGTTCATCCGTGCACTTTAACGCCCAAATATGCCGATAGTCGAAACTACTACTTTAAAAAATAATTGATCTGACGGTCAGATCAACTGATTCCAATATTTTGATTGATTATACAGGGAAGGTTATTCGTCTTATCAATAATCTCCCGTAATAATATGACATCGTGTAACGTAGCCAAAGTATACAATATGTACGTTATGTCAATGATCCAAGATCCCAACCTCTGGTAGCTGGCGTACAAAAAGAAAACAGTTAACACGGTAATCGTATGACATAGTTACAATCATGTGCTGAACTGGTACTGGTAAAATGATAGGATCAATAATTGGCACCATTTGGATGAGCAATCGAGAATATTCACTTGATGAGTAAAACCTATCGTTAAATTAAAAACGTGACATGTTCGTGGTTGCTCTTATTGAAATTGATATTGATAGACTCGGAAGACTAGTAAAATTTGAAAATAGTCCCCGAATGGGTAAAAGAAACTGTTTTAGTTGTTATTGTCTGAAAATGTAAAGAACCCAAGAAAACCAATTATCCATAATTCAGAGGTAGATTTTGCATCCGTTAGGCGCACACAATATATTGAAATTTGAATTAGTTTTTAAAAACTCCTAACTCGGCAATAGGGCTCTCGTTAGATTATTATTCGTAATTTTGATGTTATTGGGCTCTTGGTACAAGGTATTAAGGCATCAAAATCTTATGCATGCGAGGTTATCCGCCACTGAAAATATCATCCCTCGGTTTGCAGCATAGTTAGTGGAAGGAAACCACAAACTATCTTATGTGTGTACACTCGATAGGATGTTAATATATGTAAATTTTATGTATAAAGGTGTTTTTAGTGGGTTGTTTTTCGAATAAGCACGACTTTTTCCAGCGACAGCCAATTTGACAGTTGACCGTGGTTCGGTTCGGTGTGTAGAAGTGTTAAAGTAGAGTTCGTTGGAGCTTACTCAGTTGACTTCTTTGCCATTTTTTTCTACTGATTTTAATATTAAATTGTACTATTTTTTTTTCTCCATTGTAAAAGTTTTAAATTTATAATTTGTCAACCTTTTACAATGTTAATTAAATAAATAAATAAATATCAAATTTTACAGGAGGCGCTAAAAAAAAAAAGACGCCGTTAAATCTACAAAGTCATTATTCGGTGTGTTTTATGGGCTAATTGGAAACATTGATGCATCGTCTTGATTGATCTTCAAAAAAGATGCCGGTCAGAACAGTACAGTCAATGAAGAGCGCTATATATCAATGATTACCGACATTTTTGTTCCCCAATTGAATGGAATTAATGGGGAAAGTTGTGGTTTCGACAAGACGGCGCGTGTCACAGTCAATTTATTGGAGGAAACATTCGACGAGCGAATAATTTCGCGTAGTGGACCTGAGAATAGGCCTCCAAGATCGCCTGATTTGAAACCTTCGGATTATTTTCTGTGAGGATATGTAAAATCGCTAGTCTACGCCGATAAACCAGGTACGATAGACCGCTTGGAAGCCAACATACACCACGTTATGTTGCTTCCAAGCTGCTTCAAAAAGTGGTCGAAAATTGAACATCCAATTGCGCTTTCTTCGAACCAGTCACGGCGCCCATATTTCCAAAATTTTATTTTAACACAATGGCATACAATTATCTTTCCAATAAAGCCAATATCATGGCCAGTGAGACGATTTTTGTGAGTTTCATTTCATTTCATTTTAATGTTTTAAATCTCTAAAAAAACCTTTTATATAAAATTAGACGGCGAAGGTTAAGAAAAGTAAAAAAAAAAACTATGAAAGAATGTCTTGGATTTTGTAATGGATGGAATTTATGATGGATTTACGAGTTAAAATTGATTGAACTTTTAAGAGTAATGTCGTGTAACTATAACTGAAAAATATTCCAATTATATTTTAGAGTTTTAAGATAATATAACTAGATCAAACCAGAAATTTTAGTGAACATGACAGTATGTATATGTAAAAGATCTTAGAAAGAAAATTCAATCGGGATCTTGGGACAGATGGCAACCCGGGGATCCCAACAAATTGTGACTGTTGACAACCCCAATAATAATTCTTCTTAGATGCTACAAAATCATTCTTGTAAATTTTACATGTTTAACTAAATTGGATATTGGATGAAATTCCTTCAAATGTTTTATTAAAAGATGTTCCTAGAAGAATATTATATTATTATTAAAATATTCAATTAAGCGCATTTAGTGCACTGATAAAGCTGCACTGATATTATGGTAGAATGCGGACATCAGAAATAATATAAAGTTAAAGATTTTGTATATTACATAATACAGCAGGTTGTCTTCAAGTTCGTTTGATTAATAGGCACGTCCACAATACTAGTGTTTTAGCAAGTTTTTGTATAATGACTTGGCATAATCTAGCCACCTAACTTTACTATGGAATTTACATAATTATTATATATTTGGAATTTACAATCAAATTTTATTAATCATTTATATCGTTTACAGTATATGAAAATATAAATGCGTTGAAAGAAAAATATAATTGAATGGCGGAAATTTCACGAAAGTAGTATAGATAAAGTGAAAATAAATTTTCAAATTGACGAAAGAGATAATCCGCCATTAGATAAAACTGTGACGCCCATGAACATGCCGCCTTCAGCCAATAAAAAACGAGTGCATTATTTTGTATGTGTACCTACTTCACATCCGGTAATTCGAAACGACGATTTTTTAGGTTAGGTTATGGAAAATAATTTATGCGTTTTACATTAGTAGAAACCTTTAAAAAAAACATTCAAGACCGACAACCGTATTGTTTTATCGCAGAAACTAATATGTTTACTGCCAACCTAAAATAGTATTCACCGCAGTAAATATTTTTACATGGTAAAGATAATAAAAGAACCCGTAGCCGTATAATTAACAAAATAGATATCGACACTATCTACATACATGTACAATTATATTTGAGAGATAGGCGGATAGATACTAGCATTAAGCATAAGTGGGAATGCAGTTAGATGCATTTCACCAGAAGTAAATAAAGCGAAGGAACAAATAAATATATAAACCATAACCTTCAAATTTCGTATATTCATAATATTTACTGTTAAATTATAGAAATTAAATGATTTCCAGAGGTTATAATAACTGTCCGATCGTACAAAAATGTCACTGCATGTCAACAACTTTTCAATTTTCGACAACAAAATTGTATTGTTATGAAATGCACGGGCATTGAGCTCTCGATTTCAAGCTGTCTTTCTCAATTGTCATTTATATTGTTAACAAATCAAATCGGACATTATGAAAACGATCAACAGGAGCCGAAGTTATATCTAAATATGGTTATCATGCCACATCCTAAGGACAGCTTAAAACAAACCGATAATGAAATAAGTTAGGAAACAACTTGTTTAGATTCCCTTGCCATCGTATGACAGATGCGAAATTTAGTGCACAATCTTCAAGGGTCCCTCACCGCAATGCATACAATTAAATAAAGGAGGTTACTTCCGATAAATCACCGACACACAAGTTAAAGGTAAAATAATATTGAGAACTTTTAAAAGAGTTATGCACAGGATGCAGCGCTAATCAGGTCTCCACAGCTTAACCGTAAATGTCGCAAAAATAAGTGCATTTTTGTGAGAATTACCTCAGTTGGATGCTTCCAGATTATTCCAGGATCACATGCAAAACGAAAATGTAAATTTTTCGAACATTTTTTCTTAGGTCGACAGAATGCCCTGAAAATGGTCTCATTTCTATGACGATTTCTTACCTTGAAGACGCCTTAAAGCCGCCAGTACAGAGTAGATTTATCACAAACAAACATCGCCACTTCACCTAAACTATATTTTGTAATTATTGAGCACTCGAAATAGTTAAAAAGTATTGAGAACTAGAAAAACCCATCTCGAAGATGGCGACCGCCCGCTACTGCAGATTTTAACATTTTCGATCTGTCACTTTGTTCAAACATTCAATTGATGTAAACCTTAAGATTATTTACCACTCACTGTACACTAATAGATAACAAATATAAAATTTATCTCACTGATAATATATGATACAATAAAAAAAAACGTAACAGATTATTTATTGAAATAGTTTATCCATGCTTTTGATATATATATTTTTTTGTTTTGCAAAGGTGAAGAGACTGACGTCAGGCGAAGAAGCAGGCAGCAGGGTTGACAATCTACCGGCAACATGTGGTGTTAATCCATGAACTATGTCTATAAAGTACACAATGATAAGGTTAAGTGTTGAGTTTTATAGAATTAAATTCATACTTTGTTCAGACGTAAACTAATTTACTAATAACTGTTTTTACAACCGGAATGTGTGCTTAGGTATTCAAATGTATTAGTAAACATATAAAAACGTAACAAAACAATAAAAACTGGAAAACTACATAACTGGTTTAAATGTATTCGTCAGTTGGCGGGCTCGGAAATACGGAATGCTTTCAAAGTCTGAAATCAAGATAATACGATTTGACTTGTATGAAGGTGTGCACATATACACCGAAAAGACATGAACTTGGTAAACATTATGACTGGATATGATATTGGGCAGTCTCATTGCTTTTATTATTGTAATAAAGCTTGTAAATCATCTAGCGTTTTAAAGATTCTTATCGACTTTTACTTGTGGCCGGAAAAAATTGTAATATAAAAAAATAACGAAAACTTCAACCATGCTAATATATATTTTTTAATATTAAAAAGATGCAAACAATAATAATGAGTTGGTAGAGTAATTTACCAAGGGTGAGCGATAGATTGACTGAATATAGAAATTGGTTTTCAGTAGACTTCGAAATAAGTTTATGAAGGTATTCTGAGCACCTAAACATTTTATGTATTATGGGTTAATCCTGATATCTATAAAATAGATGTATGTTATCAAACTAGTTTCAATACTTTACAAAAGAATATTCTCAACTTTTCTATCTTGAGATGGAGAAATTGTAATAGAATTTCAGTTTGTTATTTGACATTACCTGAAAGTATTCCCCTAAAATATGTATTGTATACTACAAAATGTAAATTTGATGTATCGCAAGAACCATAAATTATATTTGGAAATAAAATAAAACATCATAAATATTAATTGCTCAGTTTATTTTTTAACATTTACAAATAAAAGTACATAATATTGTCATTATATCTTACAGCATAATAATGTTATATGAATTTTATGTAACTGTAACCCATGATATAAATAAATGACAATTTATTAATTACTAACCAAGTAAACTAATGTTGGAATGAGAAAGTAAAACATAATCCTAGTGACAGTTAATTTCTCCTACAAAGACACTATTGAAGCCAAGATAGTTTGAAAAAGTGTCAAATTGGGATTTTTAAGAGGTCATCAGTTTAGAGATGTATTCCTAATAATACTAATGCCATTTTGACCTTAATGTTGAATTTCGCAAAATTAAGACAAAGAAAAAAGGTTTTGTGAAATCAAAATGTTTTAATTGATTTTAAGTAAAAAATGTATATATAATCACATACATGAAGTTATTACCTGGATTGAAACTGTGTCAATGTGGAATACAGAACAGAGTGAAAAATCAATTATTTTTAGAAAACAATCAAAAATCTATCGTATTTCAAAATAAAAAACGGGAGTATTAAAAATTATTGATCTTGTAGCAAAATAAAAGTAAATACATTGTATCCCTAGTCATGCTATGTAATTTAGGTTTAACACTTTTATTTTGTATACATTAACCGCACGATTTTCATCACTGCATTAAAAAACTTTTTTAGAAATCGTCAATAGGCAGTATCAGTCACATGACAGTATTGAATTGAATATCAGATATAAAGGTTAGCTCTATACTTATATCAAATCGATGTATCTGGGATGGGAAGGACATGTCTATTAGGTCGAGGACCCTAGATGAACATCCAGGATAGAAAATACTTAAAATTTTCAATGTTGTCAGGATCATAGGATTAAGGACAATGAATGAATTATTAGTCTTGCCATAGTTATGTCCAGAAAAGTGGCAAAAGCATACTTAAAAATATAGACTTAAAGCAAAAATAAAATAATTAAAATTATTATGTAAATTAAACAAGGAATTAATTAACAACTTAAATTCAAGGTAATTGTTATACACAAAATGTTATTTGACTAGAATCTAAATTTCAACGGCATTTTTTCAAGAGGCAATAAAACTTGACGTTTTTGATTTCAATAAGAAAATTTTGAGAGCATTACTAATCCAATGAAACAGATTTAATCTAGTCAAAGAGTTTAATATTTTATTTCCATCAAACATTCTTATAAGCAACAGTATAAGTCAACATGTTTATTTTCAAGTAAAACAGTTGACATATTACAATTTTTTTTAGGTAATTTTGAAATTACTATTTTTATAATTATTAATCAACAAAATCAGCTTTAGAGGGTATCATATTTGTGCATTAGTCATTTTACCTAAATTGAAGTTAGTAACACTATGTTTAATATCACATGTTTTTAATGATAAATAATAGGATTGGCAATCTAAATAATATTATGAAAGCTGTGCCATTTAAAAAAACAATTTTTTCACCCTGATTTATTTAATTGTTTGTTACAATATATGTAACAGTATGTCTAATTTATCTTTAGAATAGTTTAATGAAACTACTGAATCATTGAATATCTATCCACTGAGAGACACATTGATAGAGGTTGAAGATAAATTTTATTAGTTGCCAATATTATAATTTAAGCCCATTCGTTTTTTTAAATATGTTATACACCCATCCAACAATTTACATAGCAGATACGTTCTAAGAAAATTGCATAAAAAAGTATGGAGTTCATAAAAATCATGGGATAGATTTAAGTAACCAAATGAAGAGTGTGTGTTTATTTCAGTAAAAGCATTGAATATCTACAACATTATTATAAAGCTATGTAAATAAGTATGAATGTTTCAATTTTTATCATTGATAACTAAAATCTCAAAAAATCACTGAGTGGTTTATGGTTGGGGTGGGAACATGAAATATCATTCTGCTTTGGATCATTACATCTTTGACCAAAACATAATAGTTGTTGGCATTGTACTTTTACCGTTATATCAATATGTCCTTACAGAAAACTGTGCATGAAAATTGAAGTCTTTATTCAACAAACTGGTTATGTCATTGAAATCAAATTTTGCAGGAGCGAGAACAAAAAAATCAATGTGGGATTTAAAAAAAAATAGAAATACACGTTTGAAACCCACTGGAAGGCATGAAAAATGAAGGGGGAGAGTTGGGTCCACCCTGACATTGCCAGTTTTGTTTTTGTAGAACTAAATAAAAATTTGTGCCTCTGTAACGAGACGTGCTCAGTTTTTGTAAATTTAAAATATATAGTTCTGCAGTTTACTCAAATGACCAACAGATAGCATTCTTAACTTATTTCTCGATCTGAACTAACAGACGGTTTTTGAAAAAAAAGGCTTCAATTGGTAGGGACTACATTATGTTGATGGAAAAAAAAATATGAATATCTTGCAACTAATGAGGACGCCGCATTCTGCAGAGATGTTTGTAAACATCACTATAATCTTCCTAAAGCAGATCAGTGGTCAAGCATTGTATGTTTCTCATTGGTAGTAAATAAATGGTTCCACAAAATTTTCAAACAAATGAATTACATTACTTACTTACTTTTTCACAAATAAAAAAATTATCTTCAACACAATCAAGCTACATCAGTCGGTAGTAATAATTTTAATTGAGTACAAGAGCTTTTATATTAATAAATAGTCTATATTCTAGTAACAACATTCTCTTTCATGTATGATGTCTGCTTGTGCATGTGCAGACCTACATCGTTCACAAAAACTATTGGCGTTTTCTTTTCTTTCTATTGTTGGTTAAAATTGTGGTATGGGAAGAAACCGTTTATATCAATTAAATTAGATAAACAATCTAAAAGGTACCCACAAAAAATATGTAGATATGTGAATAAAATATTTCACTAGTTTGGCCATAAAAAATATCTCACAATTCAATACTGATTTGAAGTCTTGCACAACAGATTTTGTTATGTACCTACATGAAATACAAAAATTAGAGTGAACATTATCTAGGAACATGTCCTTAAATTTATTTTGGTCAAAATTTCAATTCATTGATTTTTAGTATTTGCATTGAACTAGTTAGTACAATATTGTTCTTCTACTGGCATAGAATATTATTTAGATTCAGGATACCACTAAATTACTTCTTAACATTATATACATACATAGTTTTAACATATTGTGTAGTATAAAAACTACTCATCTTTTAATCATCACAATGTGGGAATAAATAATATCTCTATAAAATAAACATTAAATAAATATTTCATAAAAAAAATATTACATAACTATAATATCTAAAATAAAGGAAATTATTTCTGAGTAATTTGAAGAAAATATATTAAAATAGAGTCAAGAAAACAATTTTTTAGCAAGTCTCGGCATTTTTTTTTTTTACTTATTAGGTGATCGATCATTTTCTACTGTAAGAAATAGAAAATAAATGTGATACCTAAAACAGAATGAGTGAAACTTATAAATTATATTTTCGTCAAAGATTATTTTCTTTAAACAATATATGACAATTCTATTATTAAGGTTTGTTTTTAATTTAAAGAAAGGCTTTCATCAATAGTAATTTTTCCAAGATCATTTTTCGAGGCCAAGTCTAAATCTTTAATTTTACATTTACCAATGCATTCATCAGCTTCTTCAGCGTCAGAATTGCGTTCGATATTTGAATCACAATGAATAGATATTTTATCAAAATTATCATGGTTTGCTATGTTTGTTTGGTTTTTGCTATTTTCAATATTTGCTGAGTAACTGAAGCCGTTGTCGTCATCAGTGGATTCCGCTTCGTTGGGTATCGCTTCTAAGACATCATAATCAGATTCAGGATTGGAAGTTTCTCCTGGTGGGGCAGGGGCTGTGAATGTGGTCCACCAAACAGAAAGTGCTCCTTTGGCTTGGGACAGTGCACCACCCACCGCTCGTGAAGTAGAGGCTACAGCACGTCCGGTGCTAACTACGGCTTGTGTTACTTTTCTTCCACTTTCTGTACTTGACATGGTGCTGAAATTAAAAAAAAAATTAATGTACATTTTATCTAAAACATATCATGTTAACCCTTTGCTTACCAAGCGGTGATTAATCGCCAATCAGATTTTTTGCGAAAAAGACTGCAATGATTTATCTCCGCTGATTTATGTTTCAAGTTGATGCGATATAAAACTGCCTACGGAAATATACCGAACTAGTAATTGTTCTAATATGACATGTAACAACACTCTTATCTGTCCTATGTTATTTAAGGCGTTCATTTTTACGAACCCAACCCTCATTAAATATAATGGTTTCTGAAAAGAAATCTGCATTTCACAGTCGCCGTAATAAAAATTATCAATCTTTAGTACTTCTTTTAATCCTATAGTAGTGTTTCTCAAACTTTTTGGGCCCGTGGCCCCTTTTGAGCGTCTCTATTTTTCTGTGCCCCCCACCTGTTTTGTCTTTCTATAAAAATTCAATTTTCAAAAACCCAGGAACTTCGGATACAAAATCTCAGGAATTTGCAGATTTCCCAAAATGAACAACCTGAAACGTTTTTTTTAGCTCTTCCAAGAATTTCGAATCCAAAATCCCAAGAATTTGCGAATTTCCCAAAATAAACACTGTGACTTTTTTTTAGCTCTTCTCAGACATTCCAATTTCTAAAACACAACAATTTATGGATTTCTGAAAATTTGCCCGTGGTCCCCTTAAGCTGTACTGTGGCTCCCCTAAAAATAAAATCTATGTGGCCCCCCGCTGAGAAACCCTGCGATAATACGGCGGTCTGTAAACTTTTACACTCTCAAAGTTAAATTTCATTCATCCTTTCTATAAAAAGTGAATACTCTTTGCTTAGTAAAATTTGATGAAAATTCTGATTCAATTCTCCACAACATATTTATGCAAAAAGACCTTATCATCTGTCACAGCAATCAAAACACGTTATCAATCTCGGCTTGAAATACATTCAGGTCTCTGTCTTGCAGTGATATCATTGGAGCCAAATATAAATTTTATCATTTTAAATATCCAGGAACATCCATCACATTAAAAAATAATAAAGCTTTTATAATTTACTTATAATCAATAATTTTATTTTATAAACTACGATCACTTTTGTTTTAATATATCATATAATATTTAACACAAAAGTCCAGTTAGTGGTCCCCTGGTATATATAATATTTATTATACATCAAGAAAATTTCTCATTGCACTGGGCATGATTTGTAAAGCCACTGCGCTTCATTAGACAATTATGTTAATCATAAGAAAAATTATTTCTACATTTGTTAGCAATATCAAAATATAAAATAATCAGTAAGCTATACAGTTCATGACTCAATATTTGGGATAGCGGGACATATGATAATGTAGAACAGTGGTCGGTAACCTTTTAGAGAGTGGGTAAAAAAAATTTTTTTGAAAAATAAATTTGGTTAGTGGGTAAAAGATAAAAATATTTTAGTATTACTGAATAAGTAATTTGATAAAAAAAAATATTATCATGATATCTTGTCGGGAAACTCAAAATGTCGAAGTGGGTAATTCAATTACCTGCGGGTAGTAGGTTGCCGACCACTGATGTAGAATGTACTATTATTTTGAATACATACTGTGCTAATCTGAGCTTCATATCAGTGACTGACAGCTGACCAGCGAACGGATGTCCCGGGGGCATATTGGTGAATACATCGGCTACTCCTCTTTTTCCATCGTCGAGCCAATTGTTGAACGCTTCGGTGGCTTTGAAAGCGCTCACGAATGATGCGTTGAAGTTGTCCAATTCCCGACTACCTTCTAAAATAATAACAAATATACTGTTTAGCATAAAATTGAAAGCAAAAAATTATTGTTAACTATGGTATAATATAATAATTGCCGGGTTCATAGTAGAATCGCCAATAATGTTGGCTTCAGTTGCAGTGCTCAAAGCTTCAAATCCTATTATGTACAGTTTCATAAAAAAAATATATATTTTAGTTCTTTAGTTCTGTTCTTAATATTCCATTTTATTTCAATGCATCCAACAGGGCAACATTTTAGACTCAACTATGTAGCTTTAAATTAATGACAGGCCAAGTTAAATACTGTTTTATGATCCACATGATTTATTTACGAAATTCAGCAAAAAAATGTCCGAGCATAAGTCGAATACTCGATACTCGAAAATACTCGTCAATTTTTTAAGTACTCGATACTCGAGTATTTTTTTTGAAAAATACCCGAATAATACTCATAATTTATAAATGAAAATTTATTTCCAAATTTTATTTACTTATTTAACTGTTGCAGTTAACTGAGTCTTGCACGTGGATTTTACTGTTAGGTAATATTTGTTTTCCACATTCACAGCAACAGTTGTTTCTACTGCAGGAATTATAAAAACAAATCTTCGAACCAATTTAAAATTTGAGACTTTTAATTCTCTATTATTTTTGAAATATATGTTCTATAAATTGAAATAAATGTATTAAATAAGCTTATTTATTTATCATTTATTTATATACACAAATTTTAATTAATAATATATATTTTGGTACATCTGAAACTACTCGAGGATACTCGAGTATTTAAAAATTTTACTACTCGATACTCGAGTAGTTAAGATGTCGAATAATTGGAGTCTCTACTCTTAATGGAGGTATCTAAACAAAAGTTTTTCTACAAAAACTGTGTGACTCAGTCGCTCAACATCTTTTTTAAGAGTAGTAGGGATAAAAAGGATAGGGCAGGACAGTACTAGTTGTTGGCTAATTACTTTCGCTACACCCCTGATGTTTAGGATTTGAATGGAACGGAATTCGAGCCCGTGAAGTCCGGCATGGAAGCCAACGACGTTGACCACTGTGCCATAGACCTGACAGATAATAAAAAGGAATTCATTTGAAATATTTTTTTTTGATATCTGTAGTTAATTTATTACTTAAAATTCTTCACATTGATTGTAATTTTTTATTGGTAATGCACGTTGATCATAAGGTTATATTCCAATCTAGTATAATGGAATTAATTTAGCATATAATTCAGGTTTTATAATAGAGAAATAGGAGGGGAAATGTTTTGAACGAAAGTTCATAAATCTGAGCAACATTTTTAATTTACATAATATAACAAGACAGGTTTAATTTTATGCAAATCTAACAGATTAATAACATACTTAATACTTTATCATACCCATGACAAAAAAATAAAATGCTAAGTGGCTATCAATTATGAGTAGAATTTACATCCAATAGAAAAAGTAAACAAAAAACTATATTTCTATGACAAAAAAAAAATTAAGATCATAGGTACCTGGTAATAGAGATGTCCTAAGTAAGCATAGCAGGTATCCAGCAAATTGGTCTCTAATCCATACGTCTCCTTGCAAGGATCCATGCCTCACTAAGTGATCCGCAAATCGTAAATCTTCTGTACTTAACTGCAGTTGCCGCCTGAGGGCGAAATCTGCCGTTTCTATCCTTAAATCACTAGTCTCAACTAAAACATCAAACAGCTGTCGTTTTTGTTTGAATAAAACATTAGATGCACCTATGAGAAACCCTTTTACGGCCGGATCAGAGAGCAAATCCATATACTGCAGTGACAAGTACGGCAAGCAGAGGTATCCTTCGGGGAACAATCTTAGCGGCAGACCGCAATCTGAAAATTCTGCATCCCCAGCGAGATGCACTAGACCGTTGATACTCATATCTCTGACCATCGAAGGGGAAGAGTGTGATTCAGATAAAGTCTTTGCACTTTTGTACTTTTCGCCAACACTGTGGCATTTTTCTCTTTCACCGATTATGTTTGATTTACCATCGTTGAACTCGTCATCGCGGTCGCTCAGTAGAATAAAATTATCACATAAGTCTTTTCCTATATCCGATTGGAACTCAGTATTGTTTTCTTCTTCGAGTATTTTATCAACGTTAAATATTTTGCCATTAGGAAGGTCTCCAATTCCATTGATATCAATGGTTTTTACACCTTCTACTGTTTTATTTATGTTAGCAACCGGTATTGGTGACATGGGTCTAGATAATCTGAAAGATATATGTGTATTACATTAACTGCAATGCTTTTCTGTTATATGAATAAAAAATGAAATATCAGAATTTTACTGAAAAATGTATTTTAGGCTTATTTCTATACAATTGAAAAGATTTATAATGAAACACTGCGAACTTGTTTGCCAAGTACATGGACCTACGGATGGTCATCAACAGCTCTTCAGGGTTGCTTAATTAATACAATAGAAATAAGGCATTTTTTACATTTTTATGGGAGGAAGAGAAAGGTAGACCTCAGATAGGGTTTGAAGCTTCAGAGTGTACGTATAAGAAACTGATAAAAAATATTGTAGCAAAAAATTATTTATGTAAAAATTTGATAAATATTCACACAAAATTTATTTTGAATGCATGATAGAAATTATTATGTGAAAGTTTTTGCTTTCTAAATAACATTGTGATGTGAAATGTATACTTTTTGCAATCGTTTTAGTATGATGAAGAGAGGTTGAAAAATGTATTTCAATTGAATAGGATCTGGAATGAATGTGTGTCTTAGAGCTGAAGGAAAAGAAATTTTAATATCTGGTGAAGTTTTGAGAATTCATGCAAATTTCAGATTAAATACTTACATAATATTGGCTGATGTTCGAAGACCCTTGTGAATGCAATCAGGATGTAAAGATAAAAGACTAAGTAAACAATTACTAACAGGTCCTGCCGGAGATCCGTGCATCACCACTTTTCTTTGCAATAGTAACAATTTAAATAGAAGAACAGCTTTGTGCCTCCATGACTCAATGAGAGATGTTACAGACAAACCTAAAATTGAAAAACCAGTGATTAAAATGATATATCACATAGATATACTCAGCGCCTTCCAGTGAAATTCCAGGCCTGGGGCTAATGATATTTTTGAGGACTCCCCCAAACTTTAAAATTTAAAACTATGAGAATCATATTATTCACTGTTTAGTGGTTTTTCATTTTTTAAAATAGTATAGAAATGCTTTATTTTTTGCGTCCTTAATATTTTGAAATTTAAAAGCACATATTGAGTTAAACCAAAATTGGGACTCCTGATATTGCAAGACTGAGTCAACCCCCCTCCAGCCTGTTTACATTTGAAATATGGTACAAGCATTTTAAAACTATAGTTTAAGAATTATTTATTATTTTTTTCAAGAGTTTACAAGTACTACTAGTGCTTATGCTTTCGTCGGTTACTGACTTCACGATATAAAGAATAATTATGGATACATCATCTAACCTTCTAAAACTTGCTCGACAAGAGTCGGGCAGCTATTGAGATGTCTGTAAGCATCTTCTAAAAGCTGCGTGTTGCCAAAGTCCCCACGTCTGAACCAGGCTCTAGCGACCAGCTCCAATTTAACAGCGAGACGGCCAAATAGAGGCTCCCGAGATATGACACAAATACTTTTTTGTACTGAGCTGCGTGTCATGTCGGATGTTCGTTGGGATACTTGCTAAAAAAATAATAACAGTGGTTAAAACTTTGAAAACGGTTGGAATGACTTCATTTATTTATTTGTGGAAAAAATAATATAAGATTTTCCTGTTTTATTGCCTTCTACATTTTGTATTTTATATTTATCTTGTTTGAGTTAATGACATAGATATTGGTTATCCAAAACTACTGAGAATACTATGTGAGAATGTTGAATTGTGTATGTGTACTTATATATTTAATTGACATGTAATACATGTACAAAACCAATTTGTGAGTGATTTTTAAAATATTATTCCCAACTAACTTTATTTTGTTCTGTCAATCCCTTTGAAAACAATAAATAAAGGTTACATTGTATTAATAGTATGTTAACCTCTATCTGCCCTGTGGTCCCGAACGCGGATTTACCGTGTTCAATGCTCAGCGGTCCCATACGGGACCAGTGATTATGATACATTTTGAGATTTACAATAATTACTCTTATTTGTGATGTGAATATGAGCTTACATAAATAATAGCTTTGAGATATCGAATCATAATTTTATTTTCGTTTTCGATAAATATTTTTGTCATAATGAGTAATGCAAACATTTGCGCTACAAGGATATGCGTTGTTATATTAGGCGGACTGTAATAAATCACGTTTTTTCCACACCATACAATATATTTCAATTGGGGATAGGATATAAATTTTATTTCCACACCCAGAAATTTATCCTTTGGGGTTTTAAATTCGTTAAGTTTTGTGTAATTTTTATAATTTTAATTCTTTTACTTTAATGTACAATTACATAAATTGTGAAAAATTGTAAATAAAGCTTTTGTACATTATAAACAATCTTTTCTTTTATAATGCTTCTTACTTAACCCAAATAAGTTGACTAGTTTTAGAGATATAGTTATTTTTAAGCAAACTAAGGGTTCTGCAAAAATTGTGCGAAAAAATGCTTGGGCAGTGGGCTAGTTCTACTGCGCACGGTGCCCGGCCGTTTAAAGGTTAATATAAAATTAAATTTGATAACTTTGTTATTCCACTTGTTGTGTTAGAAAATTTTATATGTGTTTCGCCTCTTTGAGAAGAATCTTCAATTTATTCGTAAACCGTACGATGGACTGATGATGCTTTTCAAAGAAGCAAAACACGTGCACATAATGTAACACAAGTATAATAACAAAGTCGAATATAATATTATGTTACTATTCCCACGATTTACATTATGAAATCATTCAAAATTTTCGATGGTTTGGCGGTAACTTTGTGGAAGTTCATTTTAATATAGAATAAAAATAACTTTGATTATTCCACGTATTGTGTTACAAAATGTGACACATGTTTCGCCTCTCAGAGGCATCCTCAGACAACTAATTTCGCAAATGTTTGCTTCTGAGGATACCTCTGAAAGAGGCGAAACACGTGTCACATTTTGTAACACAATACGTGGAATAATCAGTTATTTTTATTTTATATCATTCAAAATTATAAAAGTAGAATATGGAAGTCTGTGCATTAGAGGTCTGCACAGGCCGAAATAACCCAGTCAAGGTACAATCAATTCAGGCCCGTAGGCCTAGCCCTGGCTCGTACATATCTTTAGTTTGCATCTTTGAGGGCTTAACCCTCTTAGGTTTTTTTTTGTATATTTTGAATATGTTTACTACACATAAAAATATAAATAAAAGAAGATTTTTTCCATGTTATGGGATAATCTGGGAAGAATATTTCTTATTATTTCCAGTAAATACATTTTTAGAATTTTAAAACCCATGGTTAAAAGTGTAAATGAACTAATTCATTATTACTTTAAAGTTATAATCTAGAAGCTTTTACTTCCAATTTGGGTCTTGAGATCATTGGCGGATCCAAGGGGGGGGGCATGGGGGCCATGGCCCCCCCCTGAGGAGATTTTTTCCCTTCATTTTTCTACTTTATTAAAACTTTATTGTGAAATGGGATCATTAATTGTTTAGTTTACGATGTTTTATAGAAAACATACTTGATTATGTATTGACTACTTTTATATAGATATATTATTTTTAAATCATCTATTTTTTAATGTATTATCTTTTTATGATGTTTATTTTTCGAATTGAATGGCCCCCTCCTTGGACAATTTCTGGATCCGCCAATGCTTGAGATTGATGATGAGATGTGAGCTCAATAAAGAAAGCTCTTGACTGATGTTGATTCCAGAAATGGAATTGAGGCAAAATGGAATATCACACTCAATATGAAATGGCTGCTAATTTCTTCAAAAATAAAAACCTAATTAAAAATATAAGCAATTAGCTAACTATTAGTCCTGTCTTAGCCTCATCATTTTACCTTTACTCTTTCTGAAAATAGAGGTTGAGTAACTAAAATACCGGTTCTTGTGGAACAACTTCTGTTGAAAATACGAGATACCGAAATTTTGGCACAAAATCTACCCCTTGTCCTAGACCCCAAAGGGTAGCATTAGTTTTTCAGTATGATAATTTGGCATTTTCTTATTAATTATTAAATTTCTTACACAATTGCATTGTTATTAATGGCATTTAGTAAATTTTCGGGTAGAAAAAGAGTAGCGGGTCGTAAATACATATTTACCGCTAGAGATTTTATATTTCACTTATTACACATTTCAATTCATTCGTTTTCGATAACATGACATATTGATTCTATTTTTTTATTTTACGCACCTCTGTGGGAATCTGTCTAAAACAAGATACCGCAAATACAGTATGGGCTGGTTCTGTAAGTCCTGGTAGGTGAAAGAACACGGTGTCATTATGATAATTGTGAGATCCATCTGGTAAAGCTAGAGCAGGAAGGTGTCTCCAAGCAGACGGTAGATCATGAGGACTACCAGGTGTCAGTTCTGGATAAGAATATTCGATCTGAAACAAGTTATTGATATTAAATGAATATATGAAATGTCGACGTATAAAAACTATCATATTCTAATGTATTGATTGTCAAACTGAAGAATGAACATTACCTGGCATCCCTTTTTGTGATGGAATCCAACTACTATAATATGTAGAATGGGTTCCGATATTGTCGTCATTTTTTATAATATATTACAATCATACAATCCTAGATTTGTTGTGAATCATCTCAAAATATCTCCCACATAGATTTTTGACAGATCGGATGACGGCCTTTCAGTATTTTGTAAATTTGCTTTGACTTTAGCCAACAAAAGAAACAAAAATATTGATTTTTCTTTTTTTTTTGCTACAGGGTAAAGAGTGATGTTTTTAACAGCCACGCAGAATGGATTCATATTTTTTATAGGTAGGTATAATTAAGTATTTTTTATACCATCATAAAAGCGGTGTACAAAACTCTCACACTTTATAATTTTTTTATGACTTTGCGCAAATATTAATGATAACAGATATTTTACGTGCTTTTAAGTAACCTGTGTTTTCGTCCATGTGCCATGAATTGCAACCGTAAAGCAGAACTGCCAAGAAGCATGATTTGAATAGGTGGCGGTTGGTTCAGTCATGAGTTCCTAAATATTCCGCATTGAATTGAAGGTTGCTTTGGCAATCCTTATTCGGATTATGACCTTTTTCCACAAACTGTCATCTCTTCTTATGTGTACCTGCCATTTGTCTCCTAAATACCTTTGACAAAAGTATTAAACATTATGGCGTACAATGGCGGTTTTACGTATTGGCCTTGGTGAGATCATGTGTGAAAATAGTCTAAAGGTGACTTATTAAAAAAATAAACAGCAGTTTGGCCGGTGTGTGAATGAATAAAATAAAATTATTAATGTAACTAAACTATCACAAATTGATACAATATCTTTCTTTTGATTCTCTTCTATCAATATATGGTAAGGCTATAGCTATTCAAAAATCAGCAAACAAAATAATCAACAATAATTCTCTTATGCAAGCATATTAAGAATAAAAAGTTCGACTGGGCTAGTTTGAAATAAATCCCCAGTAAAACAAGTGCATCTATACAACTTTCTCAAATTAATGCGCTTACAAGTATTTTTTAAAATTTCTTAACATTGAAACCGAGCAGGGCTTAAATAAAGCAGCTCGTATTTGAAAACACCATCAAAGAATATTTTTTAAAATGATCTTTTCACTATAAGCTCTAAATGCTTGATGTTTTTGTTTATTAAATATTATCATAGGACATTTACTTACTTAAAACTCTATATTATATTACCTATATGTGAAAAGAAATCTTTTTTTCAATAGAATCAATTCTTGTGGGAAAAACATTCGATGTGATGTATGTTTTAAGCAGTGGCAGATTAAGTACATAGAAAGTCTGAGGTGCAATCAAGTTTGGACACCCTGTTTTATGGATAACATAAAAATGTCAGAAAATTCCAAGTAAATAGTAAAAATATATAAAATCTGAACAAAAAGTATACAGATTATGTTACATAAGCTATTTTTGACGCCCCTATGATTCGGAGGCTCCAAGCGCGGGCCTTATTTGCTTTCGAATAATCCGCCACTGGTTGTAGGTTATATCACTATGTGATTTTATCTTTGATCACCCTTTCTATAAACTCATTTTTAAGGAACAGAGGACTTTTTTCCGATAATTGTAACAAGAAAGAAAATATGTTAAGTTCATTACAAAACGGCATTAATAGTTTATTTTATACAAAAATGAGTGATATTTGCATGTGGTTTTCAAATGTTTTTACACAGCATTCCCTCAAAATGTGCTTAAAAGTATTTATTTAAATTTTCTTAACATTAAAACCGAGCAGGGATAAAATAAAATAGTCCATACATCAACTGGATTTTCTTTTTCTCTTCCTACAGAAGAACAACCAAAACAAAACTGCGTTAAAATACTCTTGATTTTGTTTTGTATTAAAATTGAAACCGTGCTGGGCTTAAATAATATAGCTACTCCATACACGAAAACGTCAAAAAAGTTTAAGAATGCACATCTTCTCAAACTTTTATGATATGATGACATAAATAATGTATTGTTTCCTCCTTTTTATACATTTCATTTCAAATTTAAAAGTTTAAATTTATTACTTAACCGCTTTATCAAACGAGAAAGAATTTATAAGAAGAACGTACCAAATTTTAGTGAAAATGGAATTGCCAACTTCATTTCTCAGAAAAATTGTCAGGCTTTCTTTTAGTGCATAATTTTCAATATTTTTTAGGTTAAATTTTATTTTGGGTAAAGATTTTTTTAAGCCATGACTGAATTTCGTGATATCTTATTTTTGAATGATTTTTTTACATTTTTGTTTTTATAAATATATTTATTTTATTGTTTTATTTTGCTGAAAAGCGTTTTTTTGTTATGATATTTACGTATACTATAGACAAGCATGACTTTTAATCTGATTAATATGGCCGTGCATGGAGAGCTGTGATTTTCTTTCAAAAAATAAAAATGTACTTTTTGGACATATAATAATAGTACATCACAAACACTTACCATATAAATACAGGAAGGGTCATTTCTGCCATCATTTATCGAAAAACGGAAATTACCGCCATAGCCCTGCTAGCAACAAATTTGAACACAACAAAAAAGATTTTTTTTTAAATCGATGTATTATAGATTACAAGACAATATTTTTAAAGTTTAATTATCACACTATGCTTCCAAGAGATGTCACTATATGCATATTTTTAAATTATTAAATATGTTTCTTGTGGCCTTTCAACTGCGCCAAGTACTGCGTGTAAACACGCGCATTTTGTATGGCCAGCCCTACGAGCACGAAATTGTATGGCGTGTTAACACGTCCGTGGCAGAGAATCAGTTAACATAGGTTGCATATAGGCCTTTCAGGGATCACTATCACTAAAATCCAGTTAAAAATATAATGTTTGTTTCATCGATTATTCGAAGCGACTTTATTTATCCTCGCTTCTACTTTAATAATGAAATGTATCACCTAACTTTTTCTTGTTGATCTTCGATTGAAAATACTTTAATTTGTAATGCATCATATTAGGTCCAGGTGTCTTCCAACAGTGAACAAGAATGAAAATTTTATTAATTCTTGCACGTCGAAACATTAATTAACTGGTTTTTTGGCAAAGTAACTGTCAGGTTTAGGTGTCACAAAATTTATTTATGAACTGATTTAAATCTTGTTTCAGTCCATCAATAATTGAGTTGACATGCAGGTGGTGTTAAAATTTCATTAAAAAAAGGAATTGAAATATCAAAGAGTGAGGTGTCATGACATCATTTTTTTGCAACATATTATTGTAAAAAAACTATGCCAAATAAAGACACCCCCTTTTTTGATAAATATTTCGGGTTGCATAACGCTTGGTAACTAAGCTTCTATGTATATTCACTATAAACTCAATTGATTGCATCCATGTATTTTTTTTATATTCGTTTTTTCATTACTTATCAGACACAGAAATTATTTTAAGAATTCAATATATTCTTTAATAGAAGAAAAAGTTTCAACATTGCCGACGTAGATTACCATAGCATCATGTCGATGTATACTAAATAGAAAGACAATGCTTACCAAAACCATGTGTATCATTATCAGTTTTAAAAATTCCATTAGTATTTATTAGTTAATAATGACACCTCAAATGGATGCACCTTTTCTTAATTCTGATCTTAAGAATTACACCTTTAGTCAAGTTATAATTAAGTACATTTTGTCGATTTGGTAATAATTACTATAATATTTTGGGTGCAAATAATGTAACCCATACCTTTTAGAGTGGCAGTTGGAAGCCATTATCTGATTTTAACATAACTATCATTAAATCAAGATTGCACAATACTGTTTGGCTGGCCTCTCATATTTATCAGGCGCAACAGTCACAATGCTTATTGAGATAGATGGAGTATTTTAATGAAAAATTTCCAATTTATAATCTTCAATTCTTTCCCCATTTTTTTTTATATAATCTGAGCAGATGCACTGAAGTTTTCATGACACTTGTAGACCTCGATGCTTTACGTAGATATTGGTTGACTGCTTGTTTCAAAATGAATGAAAGCCTGTTTAACAAAAATAAGCATAGCAATAAATTGTTGAATTCTTTTATTAACAATGACAATTTAAAAAAATATCACATTTAAATGCAATAAAATACTGAACTCTTCTAATCATAAGATCTAACTTACAATAATATATACAACAAATATTGCGGCTCAAAATTAAGCTGGTACATATATTTTCACCTTGTGAAAGTGTGACCACCATTAAAAATAAAATTCGCAGTTAAGTAATAACTCATTTATTTAATGAAAAGAAGTGTTTTGGTGAATATTGCTATCAAACTTTTAATTAGTTAAACAGAAGATTCGGGATTTTTCCAATCTTCTAGATTGTCAACTGCATCCTGACGCCACAGGTTACTTCTTATACTGGTATCAGATATAGCGTGTGGAAGAATGTCTACATTGTGATGTGCGTCTAACAGGTATGTCAAAGATTGAACACTGGGGGAACGAGAGCTGATACTCGACTTATTATCAATAGGAGTTTCAGGTGTATTTGAATGACTGTATTCCTGTATGGCTAAAACATCATCACCGACGGGTAAAGTATCATAATACATTATCTCGCATCTACCGTCATTATTAGTATTAAAATTGTGCGATTCACTGGAACTGCGGTCAGAGTTTGGACTAAATTCAACACTTATAGTGGCATCTGATGTGATGCATTCAACTTTTTCAGGACAGAATTTGTGTCCATTTCTGGTATCATTTTTGCTGTGCCGTCTTCTTTTATTTGTTTGGATAGGTGAGTGATACTTCGAACTCGAAGGAGAACTGTGATGCGAGGAACTGTCACTGCTACCGGCGGAGTTGTGCATTGAAATATTTGGTTTGCTGCCGTCCTTAGACGCATTTCTATGAATTTTAATGGATATAGAAGGAGATGATCTCTCAGAAGATACTAACGGAGTGGATTCATCGTCGCTCTCAAAATCTCCAGTCTTGAATATTTTATCGGAAGAAGTATTTTTACTAAATATTTTTTCTTTTAACCTCGTTAAAAGTTCAGTATTTGACGATTGTTCTAGGTTATCACTTAAAGTCGGCTGATTTTTAGGAGCTACAATATTTGGTTGCGAACCCTGGTCTTCAGTCTGAGAAGAGCCGTCGGCCGATTTTGATCTAGCAGCAAACGACTGCTTGTCAGGGTCAATGCAGAGGTCCTCTTTCATGAGCAATAATGAAGACGGCCTCTGTTTGGACGTCTTAGAATTCCTTCTTATCGCGACTTCACTTCGGTCGGAGGTATTTTTACCGTCCATTAAATTAGATGGATTATCTGTTGATAAAACTATGCAGTCAACATTGCAATGTTCTTGCGTTTGTTGAGTTACAGCAGCCGACTTATCAAGGTCAGTTTGATTTTGCAGGTTTTGCCAAACGACTTCATTATTTTTGGAAATTTGGTTGGAAACTCTTCGTTTGCTGTCCGGATTAGCATTATAATCGGGATCATATCTATTTACATGAGATGTTGACTGAGGATAATAGGGTTTTTCTGTTTCGTTTTCAAATTTGACTATTATCGGAGTGATTTCCATATTTTTTAAACTGGAATCAGATCCAAAACTGAAACCCTTTTCATTGATCGAGACATGTTTTTTAGATGCTATCTTAATGCTTCCTTTAGGCTTAAGAATAGACGGATCCGCTTTGCGAGGCAGTTGGGGTGAAGCGGAAACAGAAGCCGGGGGAGTGGTCGCTTGCCATCCGCCACCCGGTGCCAACAAAACCAACTGAATTGATTCACTTTCATCTGAAACTAAATAGATTGAAGGTTAATATTTAGTCGAAGGTTAACAAAAATCTGCAATTTTTTAAAATAATCGATTATTTTTGGATGAAAATTGCTCGGGGTCCGTGTGAATTGTCTAAATATAACTTATATATTTAATTTTTCACCAATTCTTACATGTTATATACTGTTTTTTTTATATTATTATTTAATCATAATTTATAAGCACTCATGCATGTAAAACAAACATTAATCAAAACATCAAGACTACAAAATAAAACCATGCAAATAAAAATAAAACCCGATGTAGCATTGGGCAATGTTTTATTTAATTTATTAAAAAAATATTAATATACATTTAAAAAAAAACAAGAATAATCATAAAATTACAATATATGTAATAAAAAATAAAATGGCATTTGCAAAAAAAAACAAACCATGCAATATAAATGTGAATCTATAACACATTTAACTAAAAATATCATTGCCAGATTTTTAAGAATTCCTAAATGCATCTAATAAAACAAAGTGTCATGTAATGAAATTATCAAAAGAAAGAAAAAGCTGTATTATACGAAAATATTTATGTCAAGAAATTTATTATTTGAAAGAAATCTTATGTAATATTTTGTTTTCTCAATTTAAGATATGGAATTATTGAAAGCCTATTTATTATCTAAGTAAATAAATATTGACAAGAACATATAATAATTATTAAAATGGCTGTAATATTATTTTATTCACTAGTCAAGGTGTAACTTTTATTAATAAAAAAATAATTTAAAAATTGTTTAATCTAATTAAAATAATATGGCTGGCCACAATCATGATATTGTATAAATAATAAAAGAAATACAAAATAGTAATTAATACTGCAATGGAAGATTTACAAAAATCACAATGGTTCCTTATACGAATAAATCACAGCTTGCTGTTGCATCGTTGTACAAAGGAAAAACAATATGTTATAACTAATAAACTAAAGCACACCTTTAATAAAACATCGAGTGGCATTTACTGGATACAATATAACAACTTCATGCATGAATAACACATAAAATGCAAAGCTCTGAGCTCCAATTCAACTGAGATTGCTGGATACATAATTTTTTTGTAAATTATTCTTATTAGTATTGCACAAAATAAAATTACTCTACTAAATTTCAAACTGATATCGTTAAATTGCTGATTTGAAAAGCAATTTTGTTCTAATTTTATGAAAAAATTATCTCGGTTGGACAGAAATAAAATTTATTATTGATGGTAGTTATGATATGTCTATTTATGAATAATTTATGTGTAGTTGTGGAGTAACATCAGATTGAATTCAAACGACTATCTCTAGCATGGATATATCTAATATTGGAAGTATTACAACAAAAATTGCTAGTAAAACAAGAATACAAGAATAAATCTTATTTAAATAATGATTGCTAAAACAATTATAAGTAAACGAAATAATGAATTCGTTGGAAATAAGTACTATTAAATGGTAATGAAATTTTTCTGATGATATGTCATTTGGCTCATTTTAATCATTCAAAGTTATTGTGATTTAAGAATGATTAAATGATAATAATTTAGCATATTTAGGTATATTTTTAATGTTGTCTTTTTTTAAGGAATGTATTGCTTTAATTATTGAAGCAATGACTAAAATTTTTTAGTACTGCATACACAGGTGTTCAAGGATGATGATATTCACTTATACCCTAGTTTATTTCATGTATAAATAAAATAATTACACTGAGTTAAAGCATGTAGATATATAAGTAACAATTTACAACACAATGTAATAAATTTCATTTTATCAACTCCACTGGCTTAAATGAAATATAAACTGACTCAGTGGTGAACAATAAGAGTTAACTTTATAATGTATCTTGTTTTGATATCATTAATGAATTTAAGCCTCTTCTTGTATATCCTCGCAAGGCATATTGACTATTGTGCGGTCAGAATGATGTTTAGAATAGCTACCCGGCATTATAATAACGGTGGGTTCCAAATTCTTGTTTTCTCTATTGCCGACATTGTTAAAAGCGGATGATTTGGAAATATTTTCAAATTTTACTTTCGGGGGTTCTTTATTATTCACGTGCGTCAGGGTTATTTCATCTAGTTCACCATCGGCGGATCTGTCACTAATGTGTTTCTGTGCAACGGAGGTGCTTTGAGTTTCCTCCGAAAGTTCGTTGTGATTGAGGAGGATGGTTGGAATGGATTTGAGGTTTGGGCTGCCAGGGAGGTGCTCACTGATTGTGGGAAGCGGAACCGGTGGCTCACCTGTGGCGACAGGAGGCTCTCCGAGCAAAACGTCTTCTAGTGCTTCTTCGTTAAGCGTCTGCAGCGCCCCGCAGATCATCTGTTCTTCTAAGGTCACCTGTAATAAAAACATACAACCGTTACACAGAAGAATCTGAGGTTATTAAAATTCTTATATCTTGAAAGTTAATTTTTAGGTTACTTAAACGAAGTCGCTGAAAATAATGCATTCAAAAATATTATAAAGAAAAAGTAACCAAAGATCTGGTTAATGTTTAACAAATAATAATCGATCACTCATTACAGTTAAGTTCTAGTATAAAGAGAACAAATTACTGTTGAAAAACTATCCAGTTATTTCAAATTATTTACCTGGTATTCTTGACCATACGTCTATCCAATAAGTATGCACAAAATAGAAAACAAGTGTTTATAAGTTGAAACATAATATGTAAGAATTATCATTTAACAGTGGGAATCTTATGATGGATCCATTGAACCTATTATAATAATGAATGGAAAGGAAAGTCGATTCGATGAACTAAAAGACAATAACACCGAAGCATAAAATGAATGCAGTGAGTATTAACTATTTGATTTACCTGTTTCTCCATGTTAGATGGTTTACTTTTTTGAGAATCGTGAGAAACCCTCGATTTAGTTTCTTTGTCGGGTCGTTCCTTTTCTGAAAATACACATTTAGTTATTAATTTAAAAAGAACTTTGTAGAAATTACCAGACGATCAGTTTAACACTCGAGTATCGAAATGTCAAAAATCGAGGACCAGTGGGGTACGATTGAGCCCAGACAAATTTGCGTAATATTTGCATTGCATTGATTGAGGTATCTTTGTTAATTACAATAAATATCAACTAGATATTACTGATATTTAGCGAATGGTTGAAATAAAAATAACTTTGCAATGCGAATGACCCCGTAAGTAACCGAAGGTTAATATCAAGTGTAAGCCAAACCTTGAATAATGGAGCTACTGTTGGGCGGCATTCCTGATTCCAGTTCGCGAAGTGTGAGAATAAGTAATTTGAAAAGTTCCCAATCGCCAAAATTTAGGCCAAGTACCTGAAAGGCAAAAGAAAATAGACATTATAAGAAAAATTATTGTCTTTTTATCACCCAATATTAATATTGTACACTGGAATCGATAGAAACCGACTCTCTCTAGGTGATTACCTCTTTGAGATCAGGAAGATCACAGTGTCTGAGAACACGTCCTGATATATTGTGACGTCTTAATTGCGGAGTTAGAGATGAAGCCGCACTTGGTAGTTCACGCTCGACCATTGAGCAAATCGCACTGAGACCCAGTCGCGAGAGACGAACATCATTCAGTTCTCCCTAGAGATATCGAAAGGTTTCAATAGGATTATGTCATATAATGAATTTTTAAATCAAAGATTGCAATCTTATGAATTGTAACATACGTGAGGATGAGGGAAGGAATAAAAGGCTGGAGATTGAGCGTTAGGCTGCGGTGCAATTTGCGTAGGCCCGTCAGTCCAATTAGGCCAACCTCCAGGAGTTCCTCCACCGTAAATAGGAGGAAGAGTCGGGGCGGCTCTCTGCTGTAAAGCGAATGGTAATTAAATTATTATATCTGGAAAATTATCTGGTACTTCATTAGTATTGTTTCAAGGATAAGAAAGACCACCTGCTTGCGATTGTTGTAAAATTTATTGTAGGGTTTTTGAGACAAAGCTGGATTAATCATAGATACATCCGAGTCCAAAGTGAATTGCTGTTGTTCATCTGGAAATAATGAATTTTTGTATAAATCAACAATAAGATCAGGTATATAATTTATGTTTTTGAATGGTGAGTAACAACTTTTGGAGTATAATAAAAACACTACTGTAAATAAATATGACAAAATAAAAACCCAGGTATGTCGAGAAACTAACTCTTCAGCTTAATTAGGAAAAGCTTTAGACTAAATCTATATCAATTAAAAAATGTCTATAATTGTATTGTAATTTCTTCCATTCTAACTAAAGCAAGTGACCAAATAATTTCAGGTTTTTGCTTTGATAAACATAATTAAGATTAATTTATATTTAAAAAATACGGAATAAAGAATTTGTAAATAAATAAAAAAGATAGACAGAAAGATTACCTTTAATAACTTTCTTTATGTATGGATCTAAATTGATGGTGAATGGTAAGAAAATTTTAAGATCAGCAGCAAGAAGGCTTGTTCGATGGAACCCTAGAAAGACGTCAAGTTTTCTTTCGTCTCTATCGAGCTCCATCAATGGTTCAGCTTCTCTTAAAATTGGTATATTTGGACGAACTCTGTAACAATAAAAATGAATTATTTAACAATGCTAATATTTAGACATGAGTAATGCGAGTTAAATAAATGATATAATGAAGAAAAATTACTTACTTGTCATATATTTGTTTTAATGATGTCCCGTCATCTATATGCTCTTCAAACATCTCATGATGTAAGATGATCCATGATGTTCTGAAAGGCCATTGCTCTGTTAAGTTTACCCAAGAGGCAAGATGATACCAATTGAACTCTATTTGGAAAGCTTTTAATAATCGCCCTGAAAGCCAAAAAAAAACACTTATATACTGTGTAAGAAGATTCCTGGGTAACGAATAACATATTATTGGCAGTGACATATGTCAAGATATGTTCACTTTCTCTCTCCATAGGTGAATTGTGTGCAAAGGTATGTGTTTGGTTGAGCGTTATGGACAGATAAACCGAGACAATTTTATAATATGTATTTATTATAAAATATTTATGTTGACTGTTGGAAATTAAGTTGAGTTGAATGAATTGAAATATTTTCAACATTTTTTAAGACTATATTGCGATAAAAAATATTTTGAACCGCATTAAAAAAATAGTTTTTGGCCAAATAAAAAAAACAGAAATAGGAAACATTATCGTTGTATTATTACCTGTAATATAGAGAACATTCATCAGTCGACGCATACTGCGAGGGTTCACATCACTGAAGTAGTCATCTGTGAGTAGAACTCTAAAAATAATAAGAATATTTTAATGATCTGGCAAACAGCTGTGCACAGATTATAACATAATGTTTGAACAAAATTTTTGTACAAATATGATTTTAATCTAATTATTCAGTTGTATTTGTACTTCTGTCTGGCAGTTAGTTTGCTACACGCCACAACCACATCATGAGTCAATTATTAAATGAGAAAAAAAAAACTTCCTCTCGTTTTGTCATTCTAACTTAGTTAACCTTTTGGCAGTCGTAGAAGAAAGTACTTCTGTATCTACCACGCCGGCTATAATTTGCAATTATTAATTTAATTATTTATTGACGAGATAACTCGACTCTGGCGTGTTGAGCAAGGAAAATTTGATGAGATATCTCGTCTGTGGCAGTCATCCAGTTAAAAATCTTCGTATATAGTGATAAACATATTTTATGTGTATAAGAATTTTGTTATTGTAATGGTGAACCTGTTTAAATCTGCCGGTCCACTCGCAAGTCCAACTTTGTGGAGGTTAGATTGCATGGACGATGCAACCGATTCTGATATTTTAAGTTTTCTTGCGCCTCTAGAACTACTGGGACCAGTTCCGAGCCCTTTTAATTTCTCTTGACTCGACATAAGTTCAGATGCTGATGAAAGCCTTCTCGCTGATACCTGTGAAAAAAATATTGAGATTCAAATTAATTATTCGGCAAAGTAAATAAGACGATTATTAACATCGTTGAATGTTTCAATGAAAGATATACAAATGTATTTCGGTTACTCACCGACCGCTGCAATGATGCTGATATGTCATCGTTTCCAGTCAGCGTTTGTTTTCTTTGTGAAGTTTGTTGAGCAATCTTCACTCGTCGCAGGGCAGAGTTTTGAAGATAAAATGGAAGTTGAACCATGTTTCGCAGATAGTCCCAACCGCCAATATTACTTTCGGAAAATGCACGCCTACTATTTACTTCTACAGCCTGTGACAAAAAAGTATATATATGTTGAATCAATTTCTTATTAACCTTTCTGCTATCAACAAATGTGAAATTATTTAATACTAATTAATGATTCAATCTCCCTGGGGCAGACTATTCATCAATAATTTTTAACTATTTAAGTAATTTTGTAACTACCCCTACACTCATTGTGACATTTCCTCACAAAATATTTGAACCCTGTCTAAATGATGTTAAATTTTTGAAACCTTACGTATAAAAAAAAATTGGACTTGAAAATTAGTCACAATCAGTTTCGCTACAAATCATCACCCTTTGGTTGACCCCCCCCTTTACTCCTAGAGTGTGACGTCATATAACGGCAGCCCTTACTAAAAACATTTAAGGAAAGATTCCTGTTTATACCTTGCTAATGATGTGAGGATCTATCGCAAGTATGATGATGAAAGGACTATGTTGGTCAGAGCAGAGTGTATGAATAGCATTCAACACTATTAAGACTCTGTCTTGTTCACAGCTGTCCAAAGCATCCACGACCACAACCAGTCTTGTCTGTTGACCAGTGAAGGCGTCTAAGCATTTTACCTGTGTAAATGAATAAACCTACTCATAAGTATGACACAAATATGTACAGAAATGATAACTTATCATAATCATAATTAGGAAAATATTAAATATAATAAATATCGTCGGTATACTGGCAGAAGGCGATAAGTCAAAAACCAGCCGTTTTGAGTTATGAATGCAGATAGATAGATTTAACAAACTGTATCTTTTAAAAAAATAAGTTTAGCCATATTTTGAACATAACGTCAAGTCAATTCCGATTAAAGCTACTTTGGCAAAAAAAAATTTAACCCTTTGAACTCATTAATTTTTTTCAAAAGTGTTCCAGCAACTCCAAGCCTTTTTAGCGATTTTTTTTATTAAATGTGTTATAGCTAAAAATATACATATAATAATTAAATAAAAAATGGTTTTAAGAATTTGTTTATGTTTATTATATATTTAGGCTACAAATTAATCTTTAAATTTTGATAAAGTATGGTATTTTTTGAAACAATCTCCCGGGTGAAGGCCAGGTTTTCTTTCACACGTATCACAAAAGTAAGTGGTTTCATGCCTTCCTCCGGGAATTTTACGGTTAGAACATACCGTGCAGTCTTTATGCTTGTTGGGATTATTATATATAAAATGGCCAGTACCATATAAGTTTCTTAAAAATTGATAAAACACACGCAATGTTGACCGGAACAATGCGAAACGCAAACTATTGTATTCAGCGGTGTTTTATACCTGCACCCACCAAACATGTGACCCTTGGCAAGTGTTTTATTACGTAATTCTGAGTTGCAAATAAATTGCATTAGTCATAAAATGAGAAATGTATGTTTCCTCTCTCAAACCGGTTCCTGCGGCGACCCACCGCCAACAATTCGCCGGAATAACGGCAAGCGTAAAAAATGTCGATGTAGCCTCGACGCGGGAGTTGCCGGTAAAAAACCAATGTCGATGTTACCTCGACATATGAGTTCAAAGGGTTAAATAACTAAACTTTTTTGAATATATGAATGGAATTCGTTAATCATTATCAAATTTCATGACGTGTTTAGAACGATGAGTAATAATTACAGTGCATAAATAGAGATGTCAAAATTTCATGATTATCGAAAATGTCGATTATGTCAAAATAAGGTTTTTTGACTTACTGCCTTCTCCCAGTATACCGACGATATAAGAATGTTCAATTTTTTTTGTTACATGAGTGAAATTTGCAATGCGAAGGAAACCATGAAGTGGTATGAGCAGGTGCATGTGACATAACACAAATCATTCAACATACAAGTAAAATGAGGATATTTGTTGCAACTATGTTTTAAACAATATATTAGGATGGCCTGAGACAAAATTTTCCCAATAATTGATAAGCTGAAATGCAATTTAATTATAATATCTAAAGAAGTGTAGAGATATCTTATGATATTTCATGAGTGCGTCATGCCATTCCGTTCAGGTACATTTCAAGCCAAGCATAATGAATGATTTCTATCATGAGTTAATTCAACGTGGATGTGAATTAGATATCTTTAGTCTGGTGTAATTTTTCTCAGATGACGATTGAAGAGATAAAATAAAATTGACAAATTTTAGATGGATTTAGTAATATAATTGAATAACAATACTTTTATATAAAACGAGTAAAGAGAGATTTTTACCATGTCTGTAAGAAGTGTCACTTCAGGTCTGAGGGCTTGCAAAAAGCCTTCCGGCTGTCTGTCAACACTCCGTTTAATGTGAGCTCGAGGAGACAATAGAAGTGCAGCACCTATTCGCCCCCAAGTGTAGAGGTTGGCCACCGTAGCGACCGATATCAAAGCACCCACTCCCATCAAAATACCTTCTTGTATTTGAGTTTTTCTATAATGACAAAAAGACATATGTTAAACATATAAATCTAGAATTGAAAAGCATCAGGGAGAAATAACTTGACTGTCACTTACTGAGTATCTGTCTTTTCATCTCTTAAATAAAGTATTAGCACACAAATTCCGAATACAATGGATATAAAGCATAGCTCGAAAGCTATTATATGAGGAATGCAACATATTCGACGCCATCTGAAATAATAGAAAAAATAAGAAATTAATTACAATTTCACAAAAACATAACATCTGTTTAATATAGTTAACGGTACTCTTTTATTTAACAGATTGAAATTAATGGAGATAAAATTACCTCCAATCGGCGGTAGCTCGAATCGGTTTAGGTCTAAAAGCTCTATAAAGTCTTGTACACATTCGCCCATACTGATTTTCTAAAGCTTCTGATAGGCTGACAACCATTTGAATGACAGACGCCTCACCTTCCTGCGTGCTGCTTTTTGCTTGGTCAGTGAAATGAAATCTAAAAAACAATAAATGATGCATGATTTTTATAATGGTTTTATTACAGGTAATCTATTGTCATAAAGGCAACCAACAAATAAATTCTTTACCCACAAATGATATATTTTGGAGTGTAATCTAAGTAATGCAATACTGTATAATCTAAAGTACATTTATGTATTCTATCTTTTTTAAGGAGTTAATCTTCAATTTGTGATACGATTTATTCCTTGGTATTTTTTAAAATGAATTAGATATATAAGAGTTTGCGGGAAGCTGTCGGATATAAATAATCTTTTTTTACCTTATAGGTTGCGAGGGTAAAGTGTGAGAGCATTGCGGTCCAGGGGGATGACAAAAGACAACCTGAAGAACTAATTTGAGCGAATTAAATTTTCGACTTAAAGCTAACATCACGGTATAAGGCCACGACCATTCGTACCTGAAAAAAATTATCAGATAAGAATTAAAAATATATTCATAGTATAAATAAACACATTTGATGTCGTCGCCCAGGTTTTTATCATATAAATATAATGTAACTATAATGTAAATCAAATAATTTTCAAAGAAAAAGAATTAGATAAGCAAATACATGAAATACTTACTTGTGGCTGGCAAACCACATAATCGATAACACAACATAAAGTAACACATGAATAAGAACAGTTAACGATAATGAGAGTATCCAAGAAGCTCCGGCTAGCATTGCAATAGCGCCCCCGATCACGCCCGCATGCCATACTCCCCAGGTCACCACCCAACCCCAACGCCAACCGATCTCTTCCCACTGGCGAGCAAAATTTTTCATCTCGTCTGAAAAATTAATTCATTATTCAATAATCCATTGGAGAAAAGATTAATTTAAGTATTTAAGATGAATTATAAAAGCCAAGATTACACTGCTTAGTTAGTCAAATAATGTTATAAACACCATAATAATTTTAATAACAATGTAAAATAATTCTGAACAATTAATTAACTAAAGATAAAATGGAGTCATGCTATTTTAATAGATATTTAAGTGTATATGTTGAAGTTAATGTTTAAACTTAGTCTATATTCATTGGAATAGGGTAAAAATATCAAAGTATTTCAGTTCTACAGTTTTAGACTAACTGTAGAACTGAAATACTTTGATATTTTTACCCTATTAAAATGGAGTTCTACCAAGTAAATGCCAAATCAATAAATAAATATATTCATTGGTTTGTGTTTATATAAGGGCTGTGGAGTCGGGTAAAAAAGACGACTCCGGCTTTAAATAAAAAAACTTTTTAAATACACATAAAAAAAAGATTTTTTTAAATATTTAAATTTAATTAACATATTTGTATACCATCTGATCATTCTAGTATCTAGAATAATTCTAGTAGATTTCGGCAGTCAATATTATGATAAGACTAATAGTTTTTCAATATCTTTAAGCTTATAGTTAATGTATTCGCTAACTAGTAAATATGTATGTTGACTAGATTTCATATTTTGACTCTAACACATACAAAAAACGATAATTGATTTTACTAGCAATCAAAATTGAAATATAGAATCTATAAAAGAAAAAATTACATGATAGGGATTATTCTGGTAAAATTTTGGCTTTCCGTATAATTGAACAATTCATTGTCCTTTGACTTTTTAAAAAAAAAAAACATGGTTAAAATATCGTCGGTATACTGGCAGAAGGCGATAAGTCAAAAACCAATGCAGATAGATAGATTTTAACACGCTGTATCTTCTGAAAAAAGAAGTTCAGTCATATTTCGTGTATTTTAACATAATTTGAACATAATAACCATCAAGTCAATTCCGATTAAGGTAATTTTTGGCAACAAAAAAAACTATAAATAACTCAATGCTTTTGAATATGTAAATCGAATTCGCTAATCATTATCGAATTTCATGAAGTATTTGGAACGATAAGTAATAGTTATAGTGCATAAATAGAGATATTTAAATTTCATGATTATCTCAAAACTAGGTTTTTTGACTTATCGACTTCTGCCAGTATACTAACGATATTGAAATACCAAAAATTGTTTAGTTATGTATACCTCTAAGCTTATTTAAAAGAAAAGATTTTCCGGATCCCCAACGTGCGTAGAGCCCAACGGTAATAGGCATGGAAAGACTGGGTTCCGAGAGCATATCAGCAAGAGCACTACTATAAAGCTCATATCCTAGAAGGCTTTCATTGTCCTCATTTGTGTTTAAGCGACCTGAAAATATTTTTAAATAATGAACATTAGTAACTAAGCAATGTTTGCATTTGAATGTCTTCATGGCACGTTTAGGGTGTACACTGTCAATACTTGGTAGAAAGACATTATATTAAACTAATAAAATACTCATTTGTACTAATTACACTTTTATTTTAAATGATGAACAAGCTACTGGTAATGAACGGAATTTACAGATAAATATACAAAATATGAATAAGTCCCGTTCAATTGAATATATTAATAAAAATAGAATATTCTTTTGTACTTTATTCCACTTTATTTAAAAAGGTCGAAACCGGTCATGACGTTTTTAAATAAAGTGAAATAAAGAACAAAAGAATATTGAGTTTTTGTTAATATAATGCCTTTCCACAAAGTATTGACAGTGAACCCCCTAAAAGTGATCATTTAAATATAATTAAAATGTTTATTACATCTTAAAAATAGTTTAAGAACTTAAAAAAAAATGGTGACTAACAATAAATTTTAATGTTATTATAACCTCGGAAATTTTTATAAAATAATTTATAATGTTACATTAGTAAAATTAATAAGTAAACGATGATTAAAATCTTCACAGCAGCGATAGCAAAATTTTTCAAGTTATAATTAATATGTTTAGATATACTTATCATATTGATTAAATAAAAGTTATAATGTAGTGAAAAAATATCACACTGTATTGATTGAGTGGAAAGGGTAAAGTAATTTATTGATTCTGGACACAAAAATATGATAACTTACGCGCACCAAAAATTTGTCCTAAAATTGTCTTTGGATAATTCATATCTATGTTATATGGAGTTTCTTGAGATCTATTTGGCCTATAGAGAAGTTGGCTGTTTTTAGGGTTCCTTAATAGAATTTCTACAATAGCCTGAAATAAAAAAAAACATAGATATAATTTCTTTTCAAGCAGCGGTATGGAATCTCATTGATATTGTTTATAAATAAAAATAATTATGTATATATTTTAGAGCTAACTAAAATACCTTTGAGCGAGCCCTCATGGCTATATGAAGACAGGTATCACCTCGTTTATCTGCTGCATTCACTTTTGCCTTTTTATCTAATAATAATTGTACCATATCGGCATTTCGAGATCTGACCGCTCGCAAAAGTGCAGTGTCTCCGTCCTGTAAAAGTAAATAATTATTCATGCAATCATCGAAGCTTTCACAAAAAATACATTGCATATATCAATTTCGTACAAGAGAAATTATTAATAAGACCATATGTAAAGTAGTAAAATGTTCAAGAGAAACGCATGAACACTTGTCCCTAATCAATCTAAAAAACCTTTAGATTGCATTCAAATTTCTGTAGTACTATTGCCGCGTGAACAGCACTTTTTTTGTACACATATAAGCAGTTTATTGTCATTTTTCCACTTTATTTCATTGACACCATTTATATTTCTAAGAATTATCAAGTTTAGTTAGCACTACACCACTGGAAAAAATAAAGAATCAAAACGATAACCTTTGAATTATAGTACAAACTCCCTTGTTTAGAAGTCTCTGCTTTACTCTCTTAAATTGGTATTTTCAAACTTATTTATTTTAGTATTTTTGTTTCAATGTTTTTAAATGACACTCATTTTTTCAATTAAGAGTTTTTTAAAAATGTCATCAGTGTTCTACTTATGGAGCAGTTTTGTTATGTGAATGACTACTTACTTTGGTGGACAATTCAAGATCGGGGTTAGAATGTAGCAAAAGTTTCAAAATGGCTGTGTGACCCTTTTCCACTGCCGTATAAACAGCTGTCTTTCTGTCTTTACCTAAAACATCTACATCGGCATACTTTTTTAATAAAGCTTCAACTACAGACCTATGGCCCCCTTTTACAGCGTGAATCAGGCACGTGTCGCCACCACGATCCTGTGAAAACACAACAAAACATACCTTTATGTTACATGGCTGCAGAACAAAGAATATAAAATTGCAATAGAAAAATTATTTCCCTTCAGGAGTAAGTTACTCAAAATAACGAAAAGATTATTACAATTAGCGACCTCAATGTAACAGATCAATTTGCATATGAAAATACATATATTATATTGATATAATATTTATAAGAATAAAAAACAATATTTCGTACCGATTCCAAAATTTTATGAAATGATCAAGAACAGTTTCGCTTATCAAGAAATTGTATTATTTTTCAACTAATCAATTGATAATATTATGGAATTATTACAACAAAATGTGTTTCCAACAAGAATTGACAGTGGTACCATAGATAGTGTACATACCATAAAAGTAGTTGATACAACAATTCGACTGAATGGCATTGTGAAGATGGTAAATTCAATATATACAAAAAAATTCAAACCTGAATGTTTATATAAGCTCCACTGTTTAGGAGAGCCGCAGCGATTTCATAAAACCCTTCTTTACAGGCAAGAGTAAGCGCATTACATCCATCCTTATCTAATGCATTAACATTTGGTTTGTGCTCTAATAACATTTGTACTATATCTATATGATTCCCTGAAACAATAATATAAATAAATTAATTATGTAATGCTTAGGAAACTGAACCATTGACACGAGTCCCGGAGCCATGTTTTCACTTAACAAGCTAGCCAAGCATTGAGTCCCGGAACTATGTTTTCACATGATGTGCTATCCTTTCAAACAGAGGCATAATTGTGGTATATTTTAAACATTGTGATCTGCTCTGAAGACAGTTAAGGAAAGGATAATATTTTTGTTTATTCCTGACAGGAAACCAAACCAGAAAGAGGACCAAACGAAGGACCGAATCGAAATCGATCGGACATGTGCGGAAATGAGATTTGTTTTTCGGCTTACTTGAGAAATTTGACAGCCGTATTCGCCATTCGTATTGATCATACATATTTCTGCGAACGTTCAGGGATGACTTGTAATTGAATGTTCAGGAATGAATTGCAATTGATTTGTGAATTCTTCAATGAAACTAGATGTTTACCCAATTATAACTCATGCAGCTAGAGCTGAGGCGAAAACAATACTTACACAAAGGCATTGGTTGCACATCGTCTCTGTACTTATGATAAAATAATATTATTTTTCTTATTTTGTTAAAAAATAATTTATTTTTTAATTTATTTAACATGTTTCCCTAAATTATTTTTTTTTATATTGATTGAAAATAAGTTTATTTTCTGTACACATAGTTCCAGGAAATAGTGCGTTTTGAAAAAAAAAAACATTAAAATGACGAATTTAAAATACTTTTTACCATATGCCAAGTTTATGAAGCAGGTCAATGATTTAAAAATAATTTATTGTATGATTTGATCATAATATTATGCTTGTGTTGTTCACTATAGTTTTTTGCCTCTACTGAAAAGTTTTATTTTCGGAAATAGTGCGTCTTGCATTATAACCCCACAATTCCGTTTATAACAATGTTGAATAATTTGCCGTTATCGAATAGATCTATTTATTTTGATAATAAAAAAAATAATATATTATAATAATTACTACACATTGATCTACTTGTCTAACCATAAAAATTATATAGATTATGTTCATTACTCAAGTGGAACGCACTTGATGTTTAAACATGATGTGATATCATCGTTTATTGATAAATGTGCAGAAAACGGATATAACGACATATGATTTAGTATTTTAATTCATTTAAGCCCCAAAGCCTCAATCTATCAGGCCAAACTTTTATGTACAATATAAATTGTTAACTATTCATTAGGCATAGAATATTTATTTTTTATTTTTAAATCCGATACATTAAAGTTTGCGAACATAAATCTAGTTGGCTAGCTTTTTTGTACAGCTTCAACGGGCATAAAATCGATAAATAAAATGACATTTATTATATTATAGATAGTGAAGAAAGAAAATTTGATTTACCTTGTGTGGCTTGAAGTAGTGCAGTCCAAGAGTACATGCCGGCTTGGTCAGGCAACGCACCGGCGGCTAGCAGAGATCTAACGGAAGCGGTGTCCCCTCGTCTCGCTGCCCAAACGAGAGCCGTCGTACCGTACTTGTCTCCAATGTTTGGTCGAGCTCCGGCCGATAAGAGACGGTCGACAATTGAAGAGTGACCGCGGCCTGCAGCCCACACGAGTGAACTAGGGAAGTCAATAGATGATGTATGTTAATTAATGCATAAATTAAAAAGTACACAATATTAACATAAAGAAAATCATTGTAAATACCTAATATGAAAGTTTCCATGAGCATTGACGTCGGCGCCCCTATCTAAGAGAAGGCTAACGACATCTTCGTGCCCTTTGTAGGATGCCCACATTAAGGGGGACCAGCCTCCCTAGATGTCAAAAAAAAAAAAAATAGTTATTACTAATTTAAAACATTGATTCATTGCATGAATCTCAGTGTTTGAATCTGAAGTGTTTGAATCTGAAGTGTTTGAATCTCAGTACTGACAGTTTTTATAAAATGATTTCCAATTGATTAATGAATTTCTGTTCAAAAGCATGCATGTATGTGATATCCTGAATTCCCTTCTACCCATCCTATCCTAAAAACTGGCACAGCATGAGCGATTAGCTAAGCATTAGTCGTGTCCTAACCTTCTATCCCTACTCTCTTTGAAAAAAGAGAGGTTGAGCAACTGAGTAACAAGGAGTTCTTGTAGAAACATTCCTGTTGAGTCTATGTGCTCCACATTGGCAGCGGAAATGGTAAAAAAATGAGATTTTTGTGAGGGATATTATTATATAAGTATGCGGGGCCTGTAGTCAAGTGCCCAATGCCGTTGGGTTCGGTAAAGTTTTGTAATTTGATAAAATAATTTCTCAATTGATTTATGGAATTTATTTTTTATGGATATCTGTAACGTTAAAATTCCTTCCTACTTATCATTAGTCATGTTTTAGCCCAATTTGTCTATTCTCACTAAGTGACTGAATAACAAACTGTTCTCATAAAACATATTCTTTCGAGATAAGCTTCTTTAGAAGTCCATAAGCTCAGCGTCACAACAAGGAACATCATCTGGGGTCGGCATTTGCCCCCTGTATTTAAAGAAACATACATTGAGGAGTGTATTTCAAAAGTGAACTTATCCCACTTTGAAAACATTTTTGGTAAATTTTGTTATCTCTGTTGCAAATTGTACTTAAAAAACTAAATAGCTATTTTAAACTGAATTGACTGCTAACTAATAGAAATCCATTATAATACACTTCTCTCATTGGTCGATTTGGAATAAAAAAAAAATGTACCGACACCAATTTTGAAATTGATTTTCCTACCGGTTTGATTGCTTTAAGCTTCTGGTACATAAAAATGTTGGTTCAAAATTTGCCATTCATGACTCATTTTCGTCAAGTAGTGGAATTAGTTCACTTTGGAAATATTTATCTCCCTCATTTATCCTTTCCTGCACAGGCTTGCACATAGATGAAATAAAAGATAACATGTTGACAAATTTTGCCCCACATGAAAAAACTTAAAAAGTCATCCCGCATCTTAATGCAAATGCATTTTTTTTTAAAAATATACTAACATTGCTTATTTATATCATTGTTTTTTTTGTTCAAATGAATTCAATTTGCTCAAAATGTGTCGTGTATCACTTGTTATGCAACACATTAAATTCTCTTACTATAGTACAGTTTTATAAGTCTAATGTAATAATACATTGGTCAATTTTACCATTTCTCTTTGGTGAATGTTAGCCCCATGGTCCAAAAGGTCAGTGCAAATGTTAGTGCGACCTTGTTTCGCAGCGTGCATTAACCCTGTCCAGCCATCGTTGTCTTCGGCATTGGGGTCAGCTCCGTGAGCGAGGAGCTCTGACACCATTGACGGTCGGCCGCGTTGGCACGCCACCATGAGTGCTGTGGTACCATTCTGAGAGAGTAACAGATCAGACATTATTGGAATACTGACGGATTATAATATGCATCGTTTAAATTGAGACCAATTCAATTTTTCAAAAACACAAAATTTTATAAATAATCAAAACTTATTTTATTTAAAAATAGAATTTTGTAAAATATTTCAATAAGAAAACATCTATATATACAAAAATAGCTTCCGTAAAAATATATTATCAAAACGTAAACAATGTCTATCGAAGTAAATATTTATTGATTGAAAATTCACTAAACGTGAGTGAAAAAATCTACAGCGACATCTATAATTAAGAAAAAATATCAAGTTACTTATTTACAATAATATATGTATAATTGATAAAATATAGCTAAATGAAATTTAAAAAAAACATCAAAGTTGATTAAAGGATTCATTTTTATTCTTTTCCAGCAACAGTTTACTGGATAAAATGAGCAGGGAGCCTGTGGCGTGCTTAGGCAGTGATCTCCTATTTTTATTAATAAATTAATTCATCTCAACCAAAATGCACTATTTATTATTTTCAAATATAGTAAGCTCTAACGTAAATAATAAATTGATATGATCAGTTCTTTTTTGATACTTAACAATTCTTCATTTGACAGTTACTATTTCAACATTTAACTAACCACGAATGTCTAATGAAAGCTGAAAAAATATTAAAAAGCCAGTGTTGGTATAAAGATATTTTATTTGTTAATGTTTAAAAATAAATACGGTGTTTTGATCAAGATGAATCAATTTATTGGAAGAAATTAAGAAATAGTTGTTTAATGACGCCACTGGCTCCCAGATTCTATTTTTCAATTATATACCACAATATATTTTATATTAATATAATTCCACTATATTTTATCAATTACACAAATATTTGTAAATAACGGTCAATTAACGATTTTTATTATGAATAGATGTCACTGCAGACTGTTTCACTCACCATTAATAAAATTCTTTTTGATAATATTGCAACATATGATTACTCACAAATTTTGATAAATTTGGAATACTGTGGCCGAAAAAGATTACTCACTTCATCTCTGTCGTCAATTTGGATTTGCTTGTTAGCGAGGAATGCTTGCAGTGCAGCGAGGTTGTCATCAGTAATTATATTGGACAACGAGCGAAAGCAGAGTGAAACCATCGATTCGGTACGGTGAAGACTCTGAAAAATGTGATGAAAGCATATAATTAATATTGAGAATTAATAATAAAATTTTAAATAGATTTCATGTTCAGTTTCCCTAATTATATTTAGTCCAAGGGTTCTCAACCGGTGGGGAATTCAGAGTTCCAGGGCGAGAATCGTTGGATTGCTAGATTGTTGTTTTTGAACTGGAAATTGATTGAAAATTCTACTGAAATTTTTGTTCATTAAAATGTGCTTCAGTTATTTTAGTATGTTAGTAATATAATATGTCAGTAAACAAGGTGTTAACAAATTTACATTTCTTTGTGAAAAGAAATTATATAAAAAAAACCTAAACCCTTTATTGCACTAATTCGACATTATTTATTAAAAATCAGGACAATTTTATAGCCCATCATATGCATTATCAACTGATGAAAATATAAGTCAAAACAGGGTCTCGCATATGTATATACGTTGATAATACTCGCGACGAGCGGAAATAGTTCATTGTTGTATAAAAAATAAATCTAGGTTATTTAAATTGAATTTTTGAAAAATATTTTGTTGATTAGTTATAGTTAGTATTTCGAAAGACTAATAGCAGAATAGCCATTTTTTTGAATTTTATTGATATGGAATTTGATACTTTGCATTTGAGATTAGTATTCAAGTAGACTATAATTTAACATATTTCAACATGTGTGATCATGCAAAAAGGTAAAGTAGAAGAATGAACAAAATGCAACATTAAATATTTCGCTGCTGATTTACACATAATAAATCATATTTTACAAACCAAAATCAATATAATATTTATGTAGAAGAAGTTGATTGTGCATTTATTTAAAATGACAGGCAAAGCTATTAAATATACAAAAAGCTCTTTGATAAAACATTTTGTGGCAAAAGCAGGGCAGGGCCATGGAGTCGTGAAAAAAACCGCAACTAGGACTACGGCATTTACAAAAGGTACGACTCCGACTCAAATTAAAAAGTTGCAAAATTTTAAATAGTCTGCGTATTTTATAATATTTACTAAAATGTTTAACTTTTTTTATTATTTTAATTTAATTTAAAAAAAGGAAACGGAGTCTCCCGTTTTTTACCACTCCGATTCCACCCAATGCACCACAACTACAGTACTGCCAAAATGGTGAAAAAAAATCCTTAAATACTCTCGAAAACGGTAAAAATTAAACTTCAAATAATAACCAGGAACCAGTCGTTAAAAATTACCATTAATCAATATAATTAATCAAACGCGTTAAAAATAGCCTATTCTCCACAGTGGCGTGTTAAATTAATACTGTCATGTGTAATATGTGGAAATGAGATTTAAGAATGAGGGGACATTTTAACGGCTAAAATCAGTAGATTTTTAAACGACATAGCCACAGTAAAAAAAATGATATTTGGCTTCCAGTTATGACATGAATTATTTGATAAAAAATGATAAAAATAATTCAAGTTCACTGCTCAATAAATAAAGTAGTATTTTTATCATATTTTTCAAGATCTTTAATGAACCTGTACATATTGTAATTGGAGTTATTTTTATGATCTTAATAAAAAAATCTTTCATTCAGACAATTCGTAATCTTTTTTCATATATATTACAATGCTTTGATTTTGTTTATGTTAAGTAGGATAAGGGGAATTTTAATAAAATTTCCAATTGATCAAAAAAAATGCATTCTAAAAAAGAAAAATCTTTTAAAGATTCCCTATGATAGAACGTCGCAAACACGTTGCGAAGTCCAAATTCATAAGAAAATATTGAGGTGGTGTATTTTAAAAATCGAAATGTCAAATGTCAAACTGTCAGTTGTTTTAAGTGTTGCCAGATCGACTAGAAAACTATAAACTAAATTGAAAAAATAATAAAATCATATACAAATATTCATTAATTGCTTCATATTAACCGATCGCTGTATCACAAAAAGTATTAAATTACGCTATTTCTGTCATTTCTTTCCAATGAAAAAATTAAAAAAATTGCTATACTAGTATTAAAAAAAAAAGTGTAATTCACTGGTTCGCTTATTCGTTTTTTACCCAGTTGCGTTAATCCCCTGTTTTAAACGCACGCGATTCCCAATCCTAAACGCAATACGAAGAGGGGAAGGAGCGCTCGGAGTATTTGACATACGAATAAAGGTTTACTTACCAATATATAATACGTAATATGACTAACATATACAATGTAATAAAATAATATTTTAAAAATCGTGTTATTAAAGACGATTTGACCCAGTTTTGTCCAAATTCGACAAATAAAATGTCCTGTTGATCGTAAAAAATGCTGATAAAAAACGTTAAACACTACATTTAAACCTAAAAGTATGCTGCATCATACACTTCCGTCGTTTGATAGCTGTTGTCTGATGTAATATCAGTTTATAACAAATAATGCATATAAAAACTAAATGTTCCAATACTGGAACACCAGGAAAAACGGGTTGAATAAAGATACAGCCTAGCATCATTTGTGGATCTTCCGTATAAAGGGAGAGAAAGGATAGTTTTTACGACAAAAAAAAACATCAATCTCTGTTTTCTGGCAGTATTCCGCGAGTCGTTTCACGTTCACGTTAGGTGAGGTAAGTAACGTGCTTATGAATAATCATTCGAAATAAATTTTTAGACACGTATAAACGCATGTGAGAATTATTTACATCTGCGATGACCATAAGGTGTGTGACGAATAATAATTGGACGAACAAATATTTACTACGCTCCCAGCAAGCGTGTTCGTTGGACAATTATTCTTAAACAGCTGCAACATTGACAAGAGTATTATTTTCGTGTTATTTGGCATCAAAGTAATAAACAGGAGGATCGGCGAAGACAGAATTGCTTGTGTCAAAACACTCCACCCACATTTGCACTCGCCGATGCGAGAGGAAAAGCACGGCGATAATTAATTGATTATCTTATCAACTTATTAGTATCGACTACTTATTATTATTACGATCAATTAGGTATTTTATAATACTATGAAGAAATATACCACTATTCTCAAATCAAAAATGTTTTCTAAGCGTAATGATAGTTATGACACGTATTATTTGTTTGTTATCTATTTTATATCTCAATGTAATCTCGAGTCACGTAAATGTTTTGTTGATAGTCTGATAAAAGTGTGTTAGCAATAGAAAGGTAAACATAATGATATTAAAGATGTACTCTTGAAATGACAAGAAATTTAAAAAGCCAACGGAGTTAATCATAACACAGCAATTGAACAATAAACACAATTCACAAATAGATCATAGAAAGTTAAAAGATGCATGCTCATGTTAAAACAGTGTTAAAAGCGACGGTAAATTAAGCGAATTGCCAAGATTAACTATATTCTAGAAGGGAATTGTTTTGTTCCTTTTATTATAATTTACTAAATATACAAGGGTTCTTAAAATTTAAAAAAAATTAGACTCGATTTATGATTACATTGATTAAAATATAGAAAGGTAATTTTTCTCATAAGACAAGAAACAAACAAAATTAATTAGTAATCATTATTGTCGAGTACTGCTGCTGACATATTTGTCAGCTTCAAAACGGATTGTGAAATACGAATTGAAACAAATAACAATTATTCATGTTGTAGCGTGAAAAATACACTCTATCGCAAGGAAATCATCGTAAGCGATTTATTAGTATACAACATCAAAATGTTCTAAAAATATTATTACACCTAAGGTGAGGAAGAATAAGGCACAGCCATCGATGCGTCACGCAAAGCGGAGCGGGTCAGCCTACGACTTCCGTCGTTCTACGCGAGCTAAAGGGGTTGTTCTGCAAGTTAGACACATCGGCACACGGAGACTCTTCACTGACCGCGTTAGAGTGTCGCCGTAGCGCGAACGCTCCAAATCCGTGGAAGGCGGTGCTCAGCTTCCGACCGGTGGACTCAGCCGGGGCGGTGATCGTGAACTTGGGGATGTGAAAAGCCGGAGCCGCAGATTGAGAGCCAGACGGACCACCTCCGCCACCGCCGAAGTTATCAGAGAGATGCAGATGCAAGAAAGAAGCCCCTCTGCGTCGGGCCGCCGCCATTCGGCCCGCTTCTGACGGTGAAACACATATGCTGTTGCTTTTCGTCCTTTTCGGGCTAGAGTCTCTCGAGCTGTCGCCATCCTCGCCGACGAATTCAGCTGAAAGATACGAGACACCCTCTACGGCGTCGTGACTGGCTCTTCGTTGGTGGCCAGAGAACGGAACTGCCCTCCTAGATTTATGAGAAGTCGCCTCAAAATTAGCACTTCTTAGACCACGTTCCGATTCAATAGGGGTGAACGTAGATAGCGGTATGTCACTCGTGCTTGACAGTGAGACAGCACTCCCGCAAAAAGACTCTTCTCGGAGTACGGGAAGCCTATGTACGTCTTTGTCGTCGCAGGGAAAACCTGAAGTCTTCGCGGCGGAATCGTCTTCCGCGGTTGTCGAGGTTGTTTCTGACGTCGCCGATTCCGCATCCCATGCATCACTCGGAGGACGGGCGACATTTTTTGGGGCATGGATACTTGCGACGAGCGACCGCACGTGGGTGTATTTGTTATCTTTATTGTCTGACATCGGATCCTCGCGGAGTCATCCCTCTGCGGTCCGACGCCGTGACACCTTGTAGAGATTCAAAAATCCTCTTTTATTGGATATTCTATAAGTGTATTCATCTAAAAAAAAAACATTTTTTCTATTCCTGGATGGATAAGTGAACGAACTAGTGCCTGTTTTTTTTTTACAAAACCACGTAACACTTTATAAAACACAATGCAAGTTTACTACCGATACATTTGGCATTGTGGAAACAATTTAAAGCACTGGTGATTTATATTCAATCTCGACTCGCTCGAGTAAAACTTTAAATAAACACTGTGATGAAAACACAATTAAAACGATTTACGCGACACGCGGCCGTTATCGATTTAGAAAGACAACAGTCTAAGAGTAACGGCGAGGAAGAATGATGCGGCCGCGGCGGCAGAGCGAGTCTGCCGAAAAAGAATCGCTTGAATGTCGAAACACCTACGGCGCGCTTTTCTTAGCCCATTGACATGAATGATTTTCATTTTGCGCGGGAGTGTCGCGCGTCGGGTGAAGATCAACGGTCAGCGCCAACGGAACTAATAATAAGAATAATACGAACGGTCGGTGGAGAGTTACACAATTATCAGTGGAAATTAAATCAAATGTGACCGTCGCCCCGACCCGTCCCGTGCTCTACTAATTGCGGCGACGTCGTTTAAAATTGAAAATGTCCGATCAGCTGACTCATTTGCTCCGAGTGCGGGCAGAGGTTTAATTTGAGAAATCGGCCGTAAACGAGACGCTGCGCTTCAGGGTTAGTGGGCTCTAACGATCACCGACCGCTTTCCCGATAAACAAATCAAGGTAATCTATTTAATATATTTTTTATATGGATCAAATCAAGTAATAAGTGCATTATACCGAGCCAGTCTATAAAATGTAGATACTAACATTAAACAAGACCAAGTTATAACGCATATTCAATTTTTCGAGAATATATTATAGTAAGTAGAAATATTGAAAATCAACCCCCCACACACTTAGCTAATACTTTGAATATATCCTTAGTTAATTATGGAAACTTTGACGTAATCAACAAATAATTTAATATTGTCATTCTCACATTAAAAATATCTGAAATCCATTATAAAATTACATTGTTTTTTGCTGATGTAAATACTTACCATTAGTATAAGTTTTGCAATCTGAATTTTATATGGCATTCTACAGACCCTGTCTTGTCGGTTAAATGAAAATTAATAACTCACTTCACAAACGACGATTTGACAAATATATACCTATACGGCAGACATCATTAAGATAAGTACGCATTCGTAATTATACTGGTCGTTGATTCATATTTAATGCTATTTCTCGGATAAATTTTTACTGATTAAAAATTACAGATGTCTCATCAAAAATAATTAACATTAACGAGTTAAATATAGAAGAATATTGGGCAAACCTTTATATTAAAGAAATCGGAAAATTTACTCTTTTTGTACTCGCATCGACGAAGTAATCCAATATTTATTATCTAATCTCTTTGTTCGTGGAAGTATCAAAACTTCATTAAATGGTAAGTTTGTTAAAACCCCACAAAACAGGGATTTTCCGAACAGACGTTTGAATTTAGAATATTAAATTGATTGGAAAGCAGTTTGCATAACAGTATTTGAATTCACATCGGTAAATCATATTAGTTTTACACAGATGTTGTACCAGAGTGTAACTCGTGCGGCTGAGAAGAGACACCCGTTTCGTTACAGTTCGCACAGAAACGTCACTCGAAAACATGACGGAGGAGTATGTTTCCACGAAAAGACGCAATTTAAGCAGTTATATTAATGTTGTATTCGGTGATTATTGTTCACTGTTTGAATGACGTTTCGAAACTGCAGCAACGAGATTTGCCTTCGGACCGACAACGACGAGCTAAAAACTAGGAAACTGATGTACTACTGATAAACAAACAGCGAAGTGCATGACCCGAGCGAGGAACGCGTCGACAGTTAAAAGGGAAATTAAATTATCTTTCACGAAAACCACTTCTCAGTGTCCGGGTAAACAAAACGAGATCTGTAACTCTTCGCTGCCGTAATTTATTTGTTCGATAAAATCTAATATTAAATGGGATCGCGTGTGCGGTCCCATTTAACATTACTTTGCAGTCAATAAAGAATATTTTTTTTGCTACCGTGGCGAAACGTGTGAATCGCTGGAAGGGAGCAATAATTATTTCTGTCAACTTGACCATTATGTTGCTAATTTAATTCTAGAGCAGGAAATGTTTTACGTATATAATAATAAATAATAAATTGGATCGTAAAACAAGCCTCAAACGTGGAATATTAGGTTAAATCAATCAAAACGATCATCAAAATCTACTGGCAACATTCCAATTCAATCTATTACACTTAGTTCACAGCATGAAACCAGTGATATTCCGGACCGTTTTTTTTATTACAAGATTTCAGTCATTTTGGAAGATTTTTTACACTGTAGATACAAGTGATAGAATTCAAAGTGTTTATTCAAAAACTATGTTAACAAAAGCTGAAAGAAGACTGCTTCTGGAAGAAAATGTTTTTACGAGTTTAAAAAATAATAAAAAAGATTTTTTAGTTATATAATCAAATCGATAAAAAGTGACTTTATTTCATTAAAATTATGACTACATTTAACAAAATTATCAATACAAAAATATGATAATACGTACTATAATTAGTTGTATTGCGGTTGAATGCAATCGTAAACAAAAACACCGTTTTCTTTGTATGATATACGGAAAAAAACTTGATAGAAATTTCATGTAAAATAATTACGATTAAAGTATGGTTCTCGATCGAAAGGTTCCATGTTCAAATCATCACAGTGTCAAATACATCGTCAGTTTCTCTCATTTTCTTTCGAGTTAATTTTATTATAAATTCAAACTATCAGACGCAATAGAACTATGCTAATGTAAACTATTTTTTAATTTAATACATAAGTTTAAAAACATAATAGAAAGGCAATGTGTTAGTTTAATTAATTAAATTGACATTTATAATAATGTGAAAAATTATCAAAGTATTTAGTTCCACATGAATTAAAGTTAATATTTTGGCATTATGCCATCATCTGAACTAAGCTTAAGCGGGGTTTGTTCACCGGTATGTTATATTTTTAATTTTGGTTTCAGTTTTCAGTTGTTTTTTCAATGTGTGGGCAAACCAATGAATAACTAGAAAATAAATATTTAGCATGAATCAACACAGTGACCCTCGTGAAAAGCAAACCGCCGTTCCTCTGTTTACACGTTTTATTATCGAGATTATAAAAAACGATAGTGCGGAAACTCGATATTACTAAACTTCTAATTTTATATAAAACAGGCATATTAATGCTTTGAATATGTCAAAAGTGTGAGCGAAACAACTAATTATACTGATTATAGTAAGTTGACAAGTTAAAGGGCCGCTTAATAAAATTAGCAAATTTACTAGAACTTATTAAGAGAGTTCACTAATATTCAACATGAGTTTTGTATTTATTTTTTTACGGTTGATATAGATTAAATGTAATAATTGCGGGTATGTTCATTCCTTTCTGCTGAAATTGATATTTTAAGCGGCAACGAGTAAGAGAGTTTTTTATTGATTATTTATGTCGATTCGTTATTCGTGTAAGAGTGATTGTAATGAGGTAAATATGCTTTACAGTTTGATGCTTGACAAGCCTGCGTTTATTTCAAAATAACCTCTTTCTAACGCGCTCTTTTGATTGGTCGAATAAATAATAAAATATCAATTATAACAACAGTGAACATAGCCGCAATGATTTAGTTATACCAACCGTAAAAAACTAAATAAAAAAATCATGTCGAGTATTAGATACCCCCTTAATTACTGTGTAGGTCGCAATAAATTTGAGAATATCCCGGATGGTTGCCAATATGATGGTATGTTATCTACTGTATTCTTGGAGGTCGATATTATTCGTTTCCCACTGCAATATTGAAATAATTACTCTTTGTAATAATTTATATTAAGGATATTATTTTTTGTAACTTTTATGCTTTAGGTCCTCTTTTCAAATCTAGCAGTATGAGTTTTTTTAGTAAATAGTCGTCCGAATTAAAGTCCCTATGTAATTAATTGACAGAGCAGTATTTTAAGTCCCGTACATAGAAAACTAAAATTTTAAGCAATGGTTTATAATAAAACAAATAAGTTTTAATACTGTGTGACACGCTTCACCTAGGAGGCGGATATGAACAAAATAAATACTTTGCAAAAAGCAGGTACAACTGATAAAAGGAAGCGGAAGATATTTTATTGTACAACCGTGTTTCAGATGTAGCCAGACCACGGCCCGCTAGAAACTAGTAAACAGTAAAAATAATATTGTAAAATTGACACGTCTTGAATACTAGTAAAATAATTACCAAAAAGTGTGTTTTTCTTTAGATGAATTGAACACATTTCTGTTATTGAATTGAACTGTTTATAAGAATACAGTTATTTGGAAACAATTCACAAGGAAATTTAAAAACAAGCGATTGTGTTTTTTGTTTTGTTTTTGAATCGGGTTTATGTAACTATACTATATCCAGTGGCGTAGCAAGAGGGTGCGGTAGGGGAGGACCGCCCGGGTGGCACATTTTTAGGGGTTGTATTTTCAAAAATAATTACAATATTTTTCGAGAAATTATATTTATATATTAAAAAATTATGCCACCTGTAGTAAAAACACCTAGTTCATATATACAAATAGTATTAGTGATTTAAAAACAAAATTGGAGGAATTATTGGGGACGGCAAATTCAAGTACCTCTTCCTACACCACTGACTGTATGATTTGAAATGTCTCCTAAATTTTCAATTTGGCCCTCGACTTTCAAAAGATTCTATACTTTTTGTATAAATATATGTATATGAAAAATGACTGCCAATGAATCCACATGGTTTATTAAAGTGAGTCATACGACTTTTTACTATTGAAATGTTTATGTATGTTAAATAATACAGAATTTTACTATTCATTACACAACTTTAACACGCTTGTTTGTGGACAAGAATAATCGATTCCACAGAAATTTTCTTTGCCTAACATCGACTCCGTCCTTTGGCATTTACGGTATGTGACATTGAAGTATTTACGTACAACGTGAAAATGATGCACTGTGACATCGGAAACATAAAACCGCATGGGCGAGCATCGTAAATGTACAAATAAACATTCGCGTGCTTTTCATGTTGTATTTATTTTTCGGTAGGATAGCGCAGTAGGTATTTTTAAACAAGAATTGGTTTGTGAACAGCTGTCGGATCAATATGGAAAACACGTCATTAAATATGCACATATTATGTTTATACGAGTTCAATGTTGTCAGTTACGTCATAGCTACTTAGATACTTTGTGCAGAATATATAAAATACGATAATGACCTACTAAACGATAGCCTTAAAGATTTATAAAGGTCTTGTTCTTCAATAAAAAAATAAATCATGAATTATTCGTATCGTTGATAACTAAAATACGACATATGTTTTGTTTGTATTAAATCATTTTGATGTACGTATTACTCTGAACCGAAAAGATGCACGTTGGAAGTAGCGCGCAAGAACTGAAAAATAAATCAATAGGTATGGAAACATACACTAGTACGTAACGTAACAAAATCTGCGATATGAGGTGTAGATATGGCGGATTTGTGAAATAATCAAGATAACTCAGAAATATTCCACAGCTGGGAGGTTAAATATATGTTATAATGTTCACATCTGTTCTTTAGATATTACTGCCGATGGTAGTGCCGATTTTCACACACTTCACCTAGACCGGAAATGTTCCTGCGATACAAAATTGACTATCAATTTATAAAATATTTTACGATCATATATATATTAACACACATGTATAAAATTAATCTTGGCATGAATTATACATATAATAAATATTGCATGACATAATAAATATACGTTCAATAAAGCCAAATGGCATTGATTCTCTTACCTAACATTTCCTGATGCTCCAAACTACATAAATATGTCAAACATTTATTTTAGTAACTTTAAGACAGCTAAACATTTTACAAAAGATTACAATTGTGCCCATTGGCTTTTGGCAGGCATTGTAATCTAAAATAATCACTAATGGCTAACTAAATGTAAAGGTTTTGAGACATTGTGGTAAGTTTGTAATGATACAATCATAAATAAACTATTATAACTAATGCCTCATTTAAAAAAGAAAGAAAAAGATTTCGCAATTGTCGAGCAAAGTTTTCATTTAGGGTTATCGAAATTCATATTGTAATAAACATCGAATTTGAATGATTTTTTTTATTCCAATTCAAATCAGATATAAATTAAGCAAAAAAATTAAATCCACCATAAACAAGATAACTATAGGGTTTGAAATAAAAAATGGATAATAAACTGAAATAGTCTTATATTATATTGTTTAGTCACTATTCAACGACAAAGTTATTAATTCATGAATATTATAATGCGTACAATACATTTAATTTGTATAGGTCGCTCTGTATTGGTGCCAAGTAATACTTAAATCTGCGGTACCGACATGTTTTATTATACTCTCCTCATAACATTTTTACAAAATTGAGCTTTAGATAAAATAAATTAAGAAACTTTACTTTTAATTCAATTGACTTCGGATTGTAATTTTTAAAAAAATATGTCGAACCAATTTCAGGGGATTTTTTTGTAAATAAATTAACTTATAAATTGACAAAAATAAAGTAAGTTTGACTGAGGGAGAAACAGGGTTAACAAATAAAAACACGATGAATTTTGTACACAGGTAAATGGTACCTGTGTTTTGTTATGGTAAATGCTTAAAAAATACAGCCCCAATGGTCGTGTGAGAATTTTGTTGTTGTAAAAGCATACCTGGCTTTGAAAGCTTCGCGAAAAGGAAGCGTGTTTAAACATTTTCGATGCTGTTTATAAGCAGCCGTCTTTCGGGGTATCCAGATCACTCGAAGGCAGCACCCGAGGAAGTTACATTCCCACAGGACAGTTGAACGGAGACTAAACCCACCTCCACCACTTTTTTTTAATCTGATGCAAACAATTAAGTTTGCAGAGCTTGTGCAGGTAGCAAAAAATAGATAGTTAGTTTGTTCGCAATAATAAAGCGTGTGTATAATATGCAGGCAATACGATACGATGTTGACTGAATAAATTCAATATTACTTTTAGATAGGGAGCTATTCGAGTTTTGCAGTGATGGCGCGCGATAAGCTGAATAAGTTTTATTTTTCACTCACGTGTCAAATATGCAACGCGGTTGACGTCGCGTTTTGAAGCCAGCCGAAAGCAAAATGTCTATTTTTTAAAATGACTAAAAGCGTTGCCGTTTTATCCATATTTAACAATGGAAATAATGGCCATGACTTTTAAAATAGAAAACAATGTACACGAGTTGAAACTATGAGTAAATTGAATAGAATTTTCAAATGTGTCCGTGTCGGATCTCACGGGTTCGTATCCCAGTACGAACAGCATTTTTTCAATCGATTTATGTTCGAAGGCACGAGTGTTTCTGACGTCTAAAAATCCCCTCTCACACTTGCGATCCTTCAATAATTGGGCGTAGCGAGAGCGATTAGTTAACCACTAGTCCTGTCTTAGCCTTATCCTTCTATCCCTACTACTCTCTTTGATAAAAAGAGGTTGAGAACGATTGAGCAACAAACAGTTCTCGTAGAAAAACTTCCGTTGAGATACCTCCATTAGGAGGCCATATGCTCCACACTGGGAGCGGACATGGATTTTTTTTTTTTTTTCAAATTTACTAATTTTCGCACAATTTTTAAAACGAAGTACTTACGCCGTTTTTTTGAAAAAAAAGTTTCATCGATTCATAGTTTCATAGATTATGGTAACATATAATATATTATATTGGGTTACAACTTAAATCATATCGGTACATGTAAGTTAATTCGAAAATAATAATTTATTGAACTTAGCACAGTTAAACTTTTATTAATCATTTCATTAACAATATTACTAGAGGCGGAGCGACAAGGGTTAGGGTTAGCACAGTCGCCGGAATTCAGACTGCAGCTTTAAATTTCCACATGGACCACACATTATTCGTTGACCAAATTTATATAACTCGATCCGTCTATTGATCAAATTTAAAAGAAATACTGAGCATTTTATTTTTATACTGACGAAAAAATATTTATAGTGACTTAATATTAGATTTCTGCTGACCAAAGTCATATATTATTAAGTATACATTTTCAATTTTGGCCTAATACATAGATTTTGATTTCTGGCTAGACAAGTTTACGACGATCCTGAATATCTATATTTTTTTTTTGTGAATTACGAAGATTTATTTATGTATCATATAACATCGCCAGTCCACTAAATGAAGTACCGAAAAATAACTGCAGAAAATATTACGTAAAGAGTTGAAAATTCAATTTAATTGACGGTAAATTCTGCTTTACATTTCAGTATTACAAGAATTTTTAATTTAATATTTTCTACAGAAAGGTTTATTGTAACTGTAATTGAATCAAGAGGAAATAATTTATTTACTTTTCATATTAAATCACATATTGCCGTGATTAATATTATGTTGTATTGTAGTTATCGCTCCGTATATCAAGATGACGATAATAAAAAGTGAATTACCACAGTGTTCGCGACAAACGTTATTTTACTGCGGAACTCGTGCACTTTTAAGATTATGCTCAGCTCGTTCAAGAACTTACTTTTTCATATTGTGTCGTCAGATTTAAAAAAAGAACGACTTGCAAATACTGGTATGGCAATTCTATTGTTTGATATCTGACAGATGTCAAATTTTGTATAAAATGAATCTTTTACACATGAAGCTCGAAAGCAGTTTCAGTTTCGTTGTATGGGTATGTGAAATTTATTGTAGCTATGTAGCTAATGAAACTACTACGCAGGGGTGATTATTGAAAAGCGCACTTGTATGACATAAAGTTTAGCCCATCAAACTCCATTTAGCGATCAATCAATTTTACAATTGCATCTGACATCCAGAGCATGGATCTTTATTAAACTCAACCTGTTGACGTGAGAACTTTGGGAAATAATAACTCTGATGAATAGGTAAAATGTTTTAACATATTACTAGGTATTATATTTGAAAAGCATGTTGAATTCGAAAATACTTTGGTGTTTTTTACTTACACTAAACAGATTGTTGCAAAAGATGTATCACTTTTATTGATATTTGATGACATGCACTAAATATATAACTTTTAAGTATAAATCATAAACAAACGAGAAAGCGCTTAGTCCAATGAATTTATGATACGGTCGTTGCTGAATAACTTCAAAATATTGGTTAAAAATACTTCCATTATTTAAATTTATTGAAATAATTTTTGAAAACTTTCAGATATACGACATACTAAAACGGCCCTGTTTATTTAATTATAGCGTGCTTTATTTTGAGAATTAGCACTTATCAGCAAATATTTTCACGTACAATCCCTGATATTAAAATAAACCAATTATGTAATAAAGTGGATCTTTATAGCTATACAAGGAATACGGGTAGGTATTTGATCAGAAGTGTACATATTGGATGCTAAAACCGCAACTGTTTGTTTTTTTGTTCAAATATAATGCGGTGATCACATCCATTTGATATTGTTTCACAATGGTTAGCGAATTAATATTGTTCAAACTTAAACACGGCATAAATTAATTACAGCGAATAATTAAATATTGTTCTAACATGGCGCACGATTTTAACTCATAAAACTTTCCAGTCAAAAAAGTATTTTAATCCTTCAGAGAAATAAGATTGTAAATCGCATCAGATATTTTTGGGATATTAATGAAAACTTTTTCAGAATTAGTATCAATACTAGGGTATACAATCCCGGAGCCATTTTTCAATCCCAATCCCGGGATCCCGGGATTGGGATTAGCTCACCGAGGAATTTGAAATCCTCAATTTGGTATACTTTTTCCCCAGATTGTCACAGAAGCTCGTTTTTTTTTTAGCTCACCGAGGAATTTGAAATTCTCAATTTGCTACTTTTTCCCAAGATTGTCACAGAAACTTGTTTTTTTTTTAGCTCACCGACGAATTTGAAATCCACAATTTGCCAATTTCGTGTCAATTTTCGGGATTTTCTAAAAAAATTTCAATCAGAATCGGGATCAGAAAATTGAACGGGATCCCGGGATTGGATGTCCTAATCAATACGTCTAAATAAATATCAAATGAAACTCCATAACCAAAGTCACTTCTGTATAATGTTTTGTAAAAAAATATCGTAGAATTTTAAAGTCACCATACGTTACTTAATTAATATGTTCGAAGGTGACTATCACAACAGTGACAATCAATTCTCAATAAAATATAGATATTTTACTAAGCAATTTTTATACATATTTTTTGTGGAATTAAATATTTTAGTATTGTTAACCTTAATTATATCGAAGTTATAAAAAAATTAACGTCAATTCAATTTGAGAAAAAATCCCTTCACATCGTTGCTTCAAAGAAAGAAAAAAAATATAATAACTACTTAAGATTATAATGAAAGGTGTTTTAGCTCATTGGCGGTTTTGCTTATCGAGAAAGCATTATTCCTTTTTTTCTGTAGTTTCGTAATTTTATACAAATTTTTGAACTTCAATCGGTGTTTTCTTAAAGCCACGTCATGCACATTACCTTGCAACTAATAGCAGATGGTGACTTAATCAATAATTAATAGCATATTTTATTTTCTTTTGAGATATAAAATATTGTTTTATCCACTTCCAAGGCATAATAACAATATTAAAAGATATCAAAACAAAATTAAATTTTATCAGGACAAATGCAACACAAATGTTTCGAATGTTGCAAGTGTTTAAAAAAAAGCTCAAAATAATGTTTTTTATAGTTATTATTATACCACTTTATTGAAGCGAGGATCTTCAATAAAGGTATATATTTATGTAGACAAAATATAATATATATAATTAAACTCATTTGAGTTCGAGTTTACTATCTATTATACAATATTATAATATATTTTAATAAATTAAAAGTACTACGGTGTCATTAAAATGTAGTTAAAAAGATATAACTTTTAATTATTTAATATATATATAAATTAAATACTTATTGTTGACCGCCATTCCTTAGTGAAAAGACATTAAATATTATAATGAAACAATAAAAAAAACACGTATATTTTGTATTCTATATATATAAACAAATGAATAAATACTTTTTGTTAGAACAATAATAAATGAAAAACAAATTGTATCGAACAGTTTTAATCACAAAAAAATTGTTCGTAGGCTGTGCAAAGCCCTATGAAAAGAAGAAAACATTGATATGAATCAAGGACGTAAAAGTAAGACTGACGTGTAGGCTACGTGAATCTATCGGATACGAAACGCTCTACCGGTAAGGCACAACTAATTCAACTTTTATTTATTGACCGGTTTGTTTCATGACGAGCATTATCAACTGATCAGTTGATAATGCTCGTGCTCATATAAAATTTCCCTGGAGGATTAACAGTACTGTATTTTAATTCGTATATAATCGTAGGAACAGTAGATTTGGAGGTGCAAAATAATTACACACAGGAGTATAGGCTATTTTTGATACATTTCAGTAGATAACTAATTTTCGACCACCATCGGATATACAACATTCTATCTTAAAGCCATCGACGTATTCAATCAACTTAATGATTCCGAGCTAACAAATGCTAAGTGGCAGGTCGGTGTTTCGCATGTGACAATTTATTTAATATAAATAGTATCGTAGCCTCCCTAGCCATCGTAGAGGGTCTACGAGGATTTACCGAGTACAAGAAAAAACACTTCGTTGTGATGAAATTTCTATGGAATTAGCTTAACCGCAAAATATTTTTTTCGTAAACACTTTTTTTAGTAATATGAGTGGAAAGTGTATGATACACAAAATAAACAAGACCATTATTTTGTTATGAACACTAAAGAAATTCGAGGATCGTGATTAAAACTAAGGAAATAAAATATTCAGTAAGTCATCTTTTTCAGACAGATTTTTAGAAAGAAATAGTATTGTTTCTTTTTAATAATCGATTTTAATCATGTTAATAGTCACAAAAACTGAAACTTCTAAGAACGGTGACGTTAGTACTGTCGTCGCTTAAGGATTGGTTTTTAACCAACCGTATTATCTAGTTTTAGCCTTTTAGGTGCCGTAGATAATTAATAGTAATTATCTAGCATATCATATTATCAGTATCGAGGCATAACTCTTCTCAGTATACCTGGGAAGGTAATGGCACACATTCTATTGGCGAGAATAAGAGGTCCCATTATGAAATTACTAAGAAAAAATCAAGCGGGCTTCCTCCCTGGAAGGTCGTGTGCGGACCAAATACACAATCTTCGATGTCTCCTCCAGCAGAGCAATGAATTTAACAGTGCTCTTGCTTGTTGTTTCGTCGACTATGAGAAGGCATTTGATAGTCCGCACAGACCCTCTTTGTGGAGGATACTAGACGCCTACGGGATCCCGCCAAAGATTGTGGCCATTATCAAATCCCTACATGAGAATAGTGCATGTTGTGTGAGAATCGGTGACTCAAATACCGAATGGTTCGGGGTCACAACCGGAGTGAGACAGGGGTGCGTTCTTGCACCGTTCCTATTTATCATTATTTTTGACTTCATACTTCGCAGGTCAATTCCGCCTGATCGAGGTATAGCTGTTGGTCCCGGTCTGAAGCTGTGTGACCTTGAATATGCCGATGATGCTGTCATATTCGATAAGTCAATAAAGGGCATCCAGGAGACAATTGATGGGTTAGGAACTAACTCAGGTCGCATTGGTCTGAAAATTAACACTAGTAAGACCAATGTGATGTGTAACCAAACCTGTCATGACTCTGATAGGACCCTTACTAGCGCGGGACAGATCATCGAGAGGGTTGACAGCTTCAGATATCTCGGCGTACTTATCCCCGAAGACGGTAGTACAAAAAAGGAGCTCGCCATTCGTTTAGGAATGGCTGGAGCAACATTCAACTCAATGCGGACTGTCTGGGACACACAGCTGTACTCGATTAAAACCAAATGCCACTTGTTCAACGCTTGCATTCTGCCGGTACTGCTTTACGGTTGCGAATCATGGCACCTGACGAAGACTCAGAAAAACCGTATACTGAGCTTCGAGAACAGATGCTTGCGTCGGATAATGGGGGTGAGGTGGTTTGATTTTGTGAGGAATTCAGAGATAAGGGAGCGTACAAGACAGCGTCCTGTCACGTCAGTGGTTATGGAGAGACGTTGGAACTGGCTGGGTCACGTGCTGCGGATGCCTCCGGAAAGCCTCAATCCTGCCTGCCTTTTCTTTCGACCGGTGGGATTCCGGCGTCCCGGACGTCCGTCGGGTACTATCCATAGGATGTACTCGGCGGAACTGAGGGATGCTGGCATGTCATGGGAGGATGCAAAGCAATTGGCAGGAGACAGGGAAACATGGAGGTGCCGCGTGGCGGCCATATGCTCCACATAGGGAGCGAACATGGCCAAAGAAGAAAGAAGAAGAATTATCTAGCAAGCCGGCTATAATTTTCAACTATTAATTTTATTAGTTTTCGACAAGATAACTCGTCTCTGGCGTGTTGACCACGAAAATTTTTACGAGATATCTCGTCTGTGGCAGCCATCGAGTAAGGATAGCGACTACGTCTAGGTACAACAAAATTTGAAAAAAAATATGAACGAAATACGTTTTTTAAAAGTTTGCTTCCAAGCAATCTTCAAGATTTAAAAATTAAAAAAATAATAATATACGCGAAGCATGCAAAAAAAAAAAACTAAAATGATGTGGTAGAATATTTTTTTAGTTAAATGACGAATCGTTCTCGAATTCGATGTTAAAATTGACATTTCTACCACCTTATTATTTTTTCACAGACTACATTTTAGGTACAGACATATATAAAAAAAAAAATACGGTATTCATATGTGAAAGGGGAAAATATGCATAAATAAATATTTGTAAGTAGTTATACTGGTACATTTCGTGCCCCCCTCCCTAACGTCTCACAAAAGATCTACGATCCCCCAAAGGTTGCAATTTATAGTTTGAGAAGTATTCGTTTAGACCAGGCATGGCAAACCCGCGTCCACGGGCCGCATGCGCCCCAATTCAGCCTTTTATGTTTTGCATTTTAATGCATTATAATGTTAATCATTTATTTCTATCTGATAATTTAATCATCATGACTGGAAGACTTATGAAAAAAAGCATGGCGAAATTGATAAATATACTATTGGCAAACGGAAAGCTAACGGATCAATCTGATAACGCAACAAAACATATTTCTAGTAAAAACGAAAATATGAAATATATATTGAACAATTTAAAAAAAAACAAGTGACACATTATAAGGTAATTTAATATTTTGAAGTTGTTTGTTTTATTTTTAGTATCTGTGGCTCAACTAGGATCAGTAATATTTATTTTAACCCACCAAATGTTTTGGGTTGGGAACCCCTGGTTTAGACGAATGACATTCATAATGTATCCCATACTATAGAAGACATTTAACTTGAATCTTAAATACAGTGCATATTTCCGTGACAATGTGTTCATACATTCAAACTGATAAAATACATTGCAATCACACACACACACACACACACACACCTTACTTCAATCACATTCACCGATCACACAACACACACATTTCTCAGAGTGATTGTGGGAAGTGGATGTGTTCTAAGATGGGGAGGGGAGGGGGGGGCGAATACACAAACACACACACACACACACATCACGGCGGAGAGAGAGTGCGATAGACACACACACACACACTTACACAATGCACACACACACACACACACAATCCACATTAACAGATCTATCAGGGAAGGTGACTAGACGCTCGTGCGAGCAACACACACACAACACACACATGAAGAACCTGGTGTAAAAAACGCGGAAATCTTCTATATCTCTCTCTCTATCTATGGTGATATTAAACACACACTATCTAATAACATTCCTCTCTCTCTCTCTCATACCTATATCTTTTAGCACAGTCATGTCTCTATTTTTACAAACACACATCTATATTACACTAACCGATATAATACATAGAGTCTTTACGCGAGCGTAGAGCGTGCGAAACACAACACACACTCTCACACAATCTATATACACATCTTCTCTATCAAAGTATAGTATACACTCACAATATATCTACTCTACTACTTACGCGAAACTCCACACTATACAGTCATTCTGCGAGCGCATCTCTTTATCTATGGACACATTTCACTAATAAAAATATATACTTCTCTACTCCAGAGAATTATCTTGAGTAACATACAAACACAGTGCACACAAACGAGCGAGACAAATTTTGTTTAACAATGAGAACTTTTGTGGAGAGAAATGTTGAGCACAGACCGTGACACACATTTGCGTGAGGGGGGGGGGAGGGGGGTACAGGATTTCGTTACACAATTATTATATCTCTTTATCTCTCATGGAATCTCTTTCTCTGGGCGAGAGATCTCACTACACAATAACATATTAGAGACTTACAATCCTATACAACTACTTAATATTCATCTATTAGGAGGAGAGCAGCGAGAGCGAGATGATTACTGGGAGAGAGAGAGAGCGCATATACACCACACACAACGTGAGGGGGGACTGGGATACTACATCACATTGTACATTTACTAAGAGCGAGAGATCGAGTATAAGAAGTCTACAGGACTATACACCATACTCTACAAGACAGATTAGAGAGCGATACACATACTATATACATACAGCACACACGGAGAGGGAGTGGAAGTTTTATTTCTATACAATCCCCCTTAATTATTAACATCACACACACATTCACGTCACACACACACATTTGACACATATACACACAAACACAAGTTTGCTACAAACTATATATACACACACACACTACACATACACAACAAGTCGCGTGTGAGTGATCTCTCTATTCTATACACACACACACACCACATATAGGGGAGTGTGAGAGCAGAGAGTTGAGAGAGTAGCTTTTAACACATACTACTTATCAAACTTACCACTTTATATTAAAAGGTGTATTAGAAAGTAGGTATAGGGTGAGAGTTGTCTGCATACTAAATGTAGTTGTTTGGAATGATAATTTTTGGGTGTAGTTAAAATAACAAATGATAAAAATTTGTATGTAAAGAAATTCTTATTAAGATCTTTATGATCATAAATGGATTGTATATATATAAGATTTCTGATTGATGTAGCGATATTTATCACGTAAAATTTATTTATAATATGTACAATATATACCTTAAGGGCTGTAATTGTGTACCTTATTTTGCGAAGCGATAGTATACGGACTTATCTTACATACACAGGAGCACACACAGGGTTTCTCTATCACTGTCAAGTCTTCTCTCTCTCACGAATATATTGTCTAAAGACAACAGAATATCATCATATCACGGGAGTGAATAACTGACGCCAACTAAATCAGCAAATACTGAAAAATTATATATAGACTACTCTCTACATATCACAACCAATGCACTTCTCTACGTACAACGTTGATATTATGTAAGAATGGTGGGTGTTGGGTATATGGACTGTTATATCTATCTCTCTTAACACACAGAGATTACACTACTACACACTCTATCTACTACACACACAGTTTAGTTTTACACACACACAGTAATGTATCTATAAGTGTGAGTTTGGGGCACACGTGTTACACGAGAAGATTATTATGCGACACACAACCATGCTCTTAGGTATTAGGACTTGACACTATTGGCGTTGAGATACAGTACACCACACACGAGAGAGGGGACTACACACAATACAATAGAGGTGAGAGCGATGAGGTGATCGAGTTACTATTATCACATCACACATCATCAAGGAGCACACAGGGGTACACATTTACAAATGTGATGGAGTTTAACGGATATCTGATGAGAATAGGAGCGAGAAGTGCACTCACACTATAGTACTTAACGTCTATCTATCTATATACATGATATCTGTACGGTAGGACACGTTCGATGTGAGATTACTTCATAGATTTCATTACAGATCTGCATATCTCTCTGTCTGTACAAATCTCAATCCACACGACGAGATAGCGTTATACTAGTTGGAGAAGTTCCACTATCTACATATATACTACTATTAGTAGTACACACACACATTTAACAGTCTCTAATCTCTATTATTTGGTAACAATGTACACACACTGTGTGTTCAACGGTATCACATAGAGGTTGATGTGAGGTTGGCATTCGTAGCGACATGCGTGCGAATTACACATCTGCTTTACGTAGATTATATCTCTCTCTCCTTAGAGGAGCGCAGAGAGAGATGTAGTATCTAGGTCTACTTACAAGGGACAGCGTGGAGGGAGGAGGGGGGAGAGTAGCAGAGTGTGAGAGATTTTATCTCATGTTATATACGAACAACTGACGTACAATTACACACTATAGTACATGATACTCGTATCTCATCTCGCTAGATATTGCACACACACACACACAGGTCCTATATCTCTCTAGTTTACAGAGGGGGAGGTTGGTGGTTGGTGGGGTGTGGTATGGATATATTGGTGTGTGTATTTCGAGAACACATATTAGATCGCCGTGATTTGGGACATTTGGATTAGGGGACGTTTAGTGAGTTACATAACTTCTATTTGTTACTGTTTTTTGTAACAGTATACACACACACATCTTTATCTAAGTTAGTAGGTGGGGGAGGGTTTATGAAAGTGGAGTTGAACTAGCTGGAGTAGTAGTGTTAGTAGTACACACACACTACACAACACAGGAGTGAGTTAGAGATAGATACTTTGGGCTTTGTTTTCTTGTATGTTTGCTGGGTGTGGGTGATATTTTTGGGGAGAGTGAGAGTCATTTACTTATTTAGTGTGATTATCACACTGGTTATAACATATATGTAATTACTAGATATGATTTGTTGTTGGTAACACACACTGGTATGATGAGTTATAGATATTACTATGGGATGTTGAGCGAGGTACTCTACACTGTCAGGGGATCATTAGATGGACGACTTACAGGGATTGTGTATACACGTTGGTTATTAATTTGGAGAGGCGAACTATGGTAGACACACAGTCTCTAATCTATACTTTTTATCGTATATCACAGGGTGGTTACTGTATGAGTTTATTGTCTTATATGATCTCGGGATATGTGTGTGAGCAGATGTCTTTTTTGGTTTGTGTTGTGGTGTTGGTGGTGGTATGGGGATGGGGGGTTGATGGGGATGGGGGGGAGGGGACATCTGATCTCTATCTCTGGATATGCATATATCTATCTATGGTGGATGTCATATGGGTTGTTTGGTTGGTGGTTGGGGTGTTTATATATGTATGAGAGTGTGTGGGGTTTGTATGGTTGTTATGAGGTGGTGTGGGGTGGGTTGTGTTTGTGGTGTGTTGGTTATTATTGTAGTGTTTTTGTTTTTGGTTTGGGTTTTGTGTATTGGTTGGTTTTATAATTAGGAGAGAATATTTGGTGTGGGTGTGTTGAGATTAAGGTGGTGGATTAAAGGGGGGTGGGGGAGGGTGGGGGGTTGTGGGGGGGGTGTGGAGGGGGGGGTACTCGGGAATTCGTGTTCTCTCTTTACTATCACTTTATACACACAGTAGATTGGGTGTGGTTCTATCACACAGTCGTAGGGGGTGTGGCACACAGGGGTATCTCAGAGGGACTTATTTGGGAGAGTCTAGTGGACACTATACTTTTGGGGGATGTATGTTTTTTGGTTTTTTGGTTATTTGGGGTGTGAAGGTGGGTTAGTTTTAATGAGTAATTTGTGGTTAATAAGTATGTTGTTTAGTTTAGGTATTTTTTGTTTGTTTTTTTGTGTGTGGGTATAATGATTTGTGATGTTTTTATTATGTGGAAGTGTGAGGACAATTAATTAAGGTCTGTGGGACACTTCTGGGGTATTCACACATACATTAGTGTTGGGGATTGCACACCTATGTGGTAGGAGTGTGTGTATATAGGGAGTGCACATACTGTTACAGTGATGAGAAGTCCTAACACGGGGGGGCGTGTGGAGTGCGTGTGTGGTGGTATATATATGCGTACACAGAGCGGAGTCAGAGAGGTGTTGACACACGGTATGAGAGTATTGTACACTCATATCTATTGAAGTCTATGTGAGATTGTATCTGATATAGAGAGAGAGTAATTAGGTTTGTTGCCGTAGGGGGTATCTATACTACACTTACACATCACACAGGGAGTCTCATGTAGTTGTATATTATGGGAGATTAGAGTGTAGTGATATCATCCTCTCTACTATCTTATACACAGTGTTACATATGTATGTGGGTTTAGTTTTTAATATTGTATATGTAGGATCATGAAGAATCATATAGGGTCGGGTGTGAGATATACACTTTCACTATGGGATGGGTATACCACCACTGGATATTATATCTATCTCATAGTATTATATATATGGGGGTGAGAGATATCTCATTTAGTATTGGGTATCATGAAAGGAGTGGAGTGTATGGGTTACACACACACTTATCACACTTTATTAGGATGTGTACACACACGTGTATATCTTCTATAAAGGTGGAGTGACAAGTGTATATCTTTTGTTACGTCACTTGTATCTTTGAGTTTTATATCTCTTGTTCTCACTTATATGTGCGAGAGAGAGGGAGCATAGGGTGAGATGGGAGGGTTAGGGGGTGGTTGGTGGGGTGTGGGTGGGGGGGGGAGAGAGGTGGAGTGCATTTATATGATTATCACGACACACACACACACACACACAAGAGTGTGAAGGATCTTTTATGTTGTGTAGAGTGGGGAGATGTTATCTACTTGATCTATATCTATATTCTTACATTTGGTGACTATCTCTCTTTAGGAGTGAGTGAGTGTGACAGGGTATTGGTAGTGCGGTGTGGGTGTGATAGTCTCTATGTAATCTATAGGAATGTCACGTGTGTGTGGACACACTAGCTTAGAGTACTTTCTCTATATACTACATCATTCTATGAGGGGAGATGGTCTGCTCTCTATCATATATCTACTCTATATCACAAATGTGTTGGTGGGGTGGTGGGGGGAGGGGAGGGTGGGGGGGGTGGGTTGGTTAGTTGGGAGGGGGGGAAGTATCTAGGGTAGTGTGAGGTGTGTTGTGGGTGTGTGAAGTTGTGTGGGGTGTTTGGTCTCTACTTCTAGTGAGAGAGGGGGGGGGGAGGTTCATTATGGAGGGGAGATATAGACGTCAAGGGGGAACAGTGTACACACACACAACACACACAGAGAGAGTGGAGTGAGGGGTATATGTGGAGATAGGACAGTCTCTAGTGAGATAGATTCTCTCTCATGAGTACACACAAGAGGTTTTTTGGGGAGTGGCACATCTATATCTATTAGCTTTTTATAAGGTGGGTGGGGGGGGAGTGTGGTGGGTGTGTTGTTGTTGGGGGTAGTGGGGGGATTAGTGGAGGGGGGAGGGGATTAGGTGGTTTATGGTCTTGTGAGGAGTTGAGGGTGTAGTGTGATCTTATATATATGGTGTCTGAGGGGGGGATAGATTGTGTCTATTATTGAGGGGAGGTCTTGGCTATATGGGGTGTGAGGGGGATTTGGTATGTGGGTTTATTGAGGGGTGTGGGTGTGAGGCAGTGTGTAGGTGTGTGTGGATCTGGTTTATTTTGTTATATTATATCTATGCTTATTATGGGTGATATATAGCTGACAGTGGTTAGAGTGGGAGTATCTAACACATGAGTGGAGGGTGGGGTGGGCGTATTAATTTGGTAGAGCGTGTTCTTATCAGGGGGTGGGAGGTAGGTTGTCTGTAGAGTATGTGAGTGAGTTGTATATCATATATATGCGAGCGAGTTGTGTAGAAGTGGTGTATAGGGGAGTAGACATGGGTTGTTGGAGGTGATATGGTGGTGGAGTGAGTATATGGTGTGACATAGATGGGTGAGTGACACTGTGAGATATTCTCATCATATGGGGGGTGGTCTATTGAGGGTTGTATTAGGTATATTGGGTGTGACATCGTGTTTCTAGTTCTATTCTCTCTACTTCTATGAGGGGTATCTAGGAGGGTATCTCCCTCTCTATCTATCTATTATAGTACTACATGTAGGGGATTTGAAGGTGGGCTTCACAATATATATACATATAGGCGTGATGTGGGATGTGCTATTTGTTTCACTTTTCTGTTGGTGTGCGCGGTAGTGATGTGTATAGAGTGGTCGAGGTCTCTCTATCTATATGGGGGGGGAGAGAGAGGAGTGTGATGAGAGAGGCTATGTATAATGTACGTGTACATGCTTAGTGTGTAGTACACATGTTGTTGTCTACATGGAGACGAGATTTACTGTTCTGAGTACAACACACACACACACAGTACAACATTGAGGAGAGTCTATTTCATAGTTTTGTCATAAAAGAGTATCTCTGGGTGTTTGAGGGGGGGTTATCTACTACTGACACTGGTGTGGTATATACACACACAACACAAATGCTAGGGGTAGATGGGGACTATATGTGGTTAGTGCGACACACAGTTGTACACACGGTAACACACAGATCACATTATAATTGTAGATCTGTAGATCTGAGAGGTTCTCTAGTTACACAAGGGTATGCACATTAACGTTTTTAGAGATAAGTTAGCTTAAGAGAGTGAGAGTGTGTATATCTATATCATCTCTGGGGGAGAGGTGTGTGGGGGGAGTATGTGAGTGATGGGGACACACACTTTAGGGTGGACGGGAGAGAGATTATATCTCTATATGATATATATCTACTCTATGTGTTCTCTTAGTCTGGCGAGATATAGGGTCGTAGTCGGGGAGAGAGAGACATGGAGACACACACAGTCTCAGGGAAGTGATCTGGGGGAGTTCTATATGAATTCTCTACTAAAAAAATCTGACTATATATATAGTGTATTGCTAAGTCGTGTAGGGGAGTTGTCTATCACATCTTTTTATGGAGTATCCTGTGAGTGGTGGGTGACACAGTGAAGAGTGAGAGAGGGAGTTCGATACATGCTGGGGGGGGAGGGAGGTGGAAACAATCTCTCATTATATATCTCATAGGAGGGAGTGCTATTGATTGATGAGAGGGAGTGTGGATATACACACACAGGGTGCTACAGTTATAGTCTGGGTTACACTGTGGGATGTGGTATATAGTATATTGGGATATCTGGTTCTAGCGAGAGAGAGTGGGTGTGGGGTCTCATATCACACTATAGACATATATCTGGGGGTTAGATTAGGTACAAGGTAGTTGCCGTTGTGTAGTCCATTTAGTAAGGAACAAGGGGGTGGAGGTGGTAGCTCTCGTGCGAGTGAGATGGGTATAAGTTATTTTACGTACACATGGAAGGTGATATATAAAGGTGAGTATTTTATTTATTTAGATTTTCTGAGGGTTAGGAGGAGGGGTGGGGGGGGGTAGTAGGGGGATATCTCTTGCTAGTGCGAGGGGGTATATACATGTGACGGGAGGGTGACACAAAGTTATCTATTGCGCGAATCTGGCGTAGATGGGAGGTGGCATGACATCGATAGTGACAGGTCTATGGGGGTGGGTTTTAATTTATTGGGAGAGGTTTGCGACTGTTGAGGTTGAATTGTGTGGTGTGGGGGGGGGGTGGGGGTAGGAGAAGAGGTGAAGGGGGAGAGATGTGAGGTAATCACACAGTGGGGACACACACACAGAGGTTAGCGGATAAGTTAGACGGAGTTTCTGTTATTTTAATCATCTGAATATAAGTAGGATACATAAGAAATTAGCATTTAAAGAGGTTACTATGTATATTTAGTGCGGTATGGGTGACTTAAGTGCTTTTTTACAGAGCGACAGCGGATATGACACAAATCATAGCATAAGGAGTGTATTTCTAGGTGGGAGTAAGTAGCAGGGGATGATATATATACTCCATCTGGGGTGGGTGACTCTGTAGCAGGGGGAGTGATTATGACACATAGGTGGGGTTGGTTGGGATGGTTTATAAGGGTAGCGCGACGAGCGAGTAGGGTCAAGGGGGGATGTGGGGAGTGTGGAGAGAAGAGGAGTGAGAGGGAGTATGCACACACACACACAATTGACACACTCGATCTACGGGACACAAACACACTTTTCAAGGTGGCGCGAGCGATGGGGGTCTACAATTGTATATGTATATATATAGTGCTCTATATGACACATTATGAGAAGAGAGAGTGAGATCCTATAGAGCGAGTGTGTGTGATATATGATTAGGTCACTCTCTCCTTGGGGATTTATATATAGTAGAGAGACATCACTCTCACACACTTAAGTATATATATCTATGTTTGTCAGAGTACACACAGGGTGAATCATAAAAGATTAGTTTGCGACTGTGAACTGACACTAAGCTAAACTAATGATTGGAGATTGTCTTATAACTCATTATATCTGTATGAGTCTTATAGTATCTTGAGTAATTACACTTTTTTTGAGAGTGTACAGTCTATCTATATATATGTAGGGATAGATATCTAGAGAGAGGTGAGAGAGAGCGCGAGAGAGAGAGGAGTGAGCAAGCGTATTCGTGCGGGTTCACTTGATATTGGGGGAATCTTTAGTTGTTATAGTCTGTGATTTGGGGAGAGTTGTACACACACACAGATTACATTATGTACACACATTCATGGTATTTATTGTGCACGTAGCAGGGTCGGTTTCTCTAATGTGATCTCTAGGTCTATCAGGGAGCTCAGTGGGAGGTTCATTACAATTGCTTCTAAGGGACACAGTGGCGAGGGGGTGAGGGAGGGGGTTAGTCTCTACAGTACTCTCTCACACATCACTTCATTCTTTAGATCATTAGAGATGTACATTTTGGTTTTTGGAAGGGCACACACACATTATCTTACATCTCTATATCTCTCGGTGTGTGTGTGGAGTGTGACAGTAGGGCTTATGGGGTGGGGGGGGGGGTGTGTATTTAGGGAGGGTGGGGTGTGTATGATGTAGAGTGAGAGAGTAGAGGTCACACACATTTATATGTGGTTGTGTATTGTTTAGGTGTTAGTGAGAGACAAGTTGTAGGAGGTTTGCGTAGAGATGAGTGATATAGTTTTTTTAGTAGGTCATTTACACACACACACATTGGGGGGTGAGTACTAGTCTTACGGTGATTTTCTCATCTTTTGCTTGTATGATAGACGTATATGTCTGATCTTGGTTGGCTATGATGCGAAGCTTCATAGGAGGGTTGTTATCTCTGGTAGAGATGGTGGGTTACACAGTAGCAGTTTCATCATGGTTGATATATTCGTAGATTAGGGTATATGGAGTTGGGAGATGTTGGAGGGTGAGCAGGTATTATATCTGGGGGGGGGGGGGGGAAGGAGGTGATGGAGTATATTGGTTTGACATAGGAAAGTGAGTCGTTGTAGAGGGGTAGGTTGGGGGGAGGGTGCGTTTCAGGTTCATTGTGATAGTGGTAGTGATTTACTATATTTGATTGGTTTTTGATAGCATGAGACACATTTCATATTTTTCTGTTAGGGATCTAAGTGTGTGTTATTTTTTTGTATGCACATACAAATTAGGCACACTAGCTGGTACACACATGTGGGGTATTGTGGTTTTATTATTTTTTCATCTCTCTTTGTCATATCTATAGTTTCTTATGTATATTTCAGTGAACACTATATGTGGGTGTCCTAGTATATTAACATCTGTTTTCTATAGTGTATAGTGGGGTGTTGTACTCTCTCTCTCTCATCTCTTATATATTTTTTTCACACACTACATGGAGAGCGTTTGTGAGAGGTTTTTTAGTATTTGCGAGTGTATCTCTTATCTGTTTGGCTATGCTCTAGTAGAGTTTATTGAGAGAGTATGATCATTTGTACTGTTTGAGTTGGGGGGGGTGTGTAGGTTGGTTTAGTATCTCTATCATCTTATTTAGTTACGGGGTGATATTCTATCTTACACATGGGTAGGGGGGTGCGACGGTGTGGGTAGTGAGGAGGGGGAGGTGGTGGATAGTGAGAGAAGATAAGACACAACATAGTGGGGGGGGGTGCATGAGCATTCGTATATTTAATTGCTGGGGTTATAATATTTAGTATATATTTGAGAGGGGGGGCTATGTTGTCGGTGTGTTTTATTTGTTTATTGTAATTATTAATATTTGTATTGTTGTTTTATTTTATTTTTTTATGTTTTTAGTATATAGGAGTTAGATTTATTTGCGATAGAATTATAGTGTGGGTATAATTTATTATTTTATGATGATTTTAATTTTATTAATTTTATTTTTTTGTTGGGGTTTAGATTTATTTTTGGTGATGGTTTCATTAAGATGGTTTTGAGATTTATGATATGATTGTTTTTATTTTTTTAGTTAGGTTTTATGTATTATGTATTTATATATGTTGTGTTGGTGTGAGGTATGTTGGTTTGTTTGGGGGGTTTTGAGGAAATTTTGTTGTATGGTGGTAGGTGGGGTGTTTTTTTTTTTGTGATATAATTTGTTTTTTTGTTGTTTTTATGGGTATGTTGATGATTAGTTAATAATGGGTTGTTTTTAAAATTTGTAATATGTTTTTTTTTTGTATTTGTTTTGGTTGTATATGTAAGATGGAATTCTGTCAGGCTAGGCTTTTAATAAAATTTGTACAAATAGTGGTCTTCTCTGTTTTTTTTTTTTAAAACACGTAGATAATTTGGTAATTATGTGCGTTCACGAAATATATTTATATTTGTTTTAATCTAAAAAAGGAACGACCGGTCAAATAATGTTTATATAGGACTTTTTGGTAAATATTTGTAATACATAAATGTCAATCCTTTCAAATAGAATAGTAATATTTTCCAATATTGTTAAGAGTCCGCTAAATAAGGTAGACATTTTCCAAGTCATAGTTGAGAGTTATTCTACATGAAAAGGAAGCATTTCAATTGGTTCAAGTATCGTCTGCACGGAGATGCGCTGAAAGCGACAGAAGCGTGATGCGACTTACGAATGGTGACACCAAAACTGGCACGCGATCTAATAATTTTAAATGTCTGAATTACAATCTGTCGACCGAGTTACAAATATGAGCTCCAACTAAGAGGGTCGACGTGTCGCATTCAGAATACAATTCATTTCAGTGATTTATCTCACACTCTATAATATATATCTCTAATCTCTCTCTCTCTAGAGTGGACACACTACAGCTGTCGTCAAGACATAAACTGACAGATAAAGAGAACCGCCGTGATTAATCACATAAATAAGCGGCAGATTAATTAGAATTGTTACCATCTCTAGAATGGAGACATTGAGCGAGGCAGTAACATGATAGAAACATCCGAGGGCGGGGGGAGGGGGTGCGGGGATATATGCTTCCAAGACTGATTCACGTGATAGAAAAGAGTAAATCGCAATAATGAGACGCGAGAGTGAAATGACTTAATTTTATAATAGCAACATAATACATTAATATAGAGTAAAATTCTTCTTTTATATTAACGATGTAGTAAAACAAGAATAAATTTAGACAAAATATTATTTATCGCAGTGAATTTAAAACGCGTAATTAATCCATTAAAATGAAACTATGGATAGCCAAAAAAATAAATTAAAAAGCACTCTTATTTTCATTAAATTATATTTGTTCAAGTAAATATTCCGCAGGTATGTGAAAATAACCTTTGCTAAAATACTGAAATAATTATGTAAATCATGACAATTAATAACAACGAAGGAACATTTTATTTATTAACACATCGTTTAAATATAATAATAAAAATCCTGAAATACAACTTTGTATATAGGCTGTAGAAAGGAAAAAATACAGTTTTTTCAAAACAGCATTTTTTAGATAATCACAATGTATACAACTTATCACGCGTTCTACCAAAACGATGTCTGCTGCAAATGTTGAATTCGTATATAAATTTACTTTTTAAGTTTGAAAAAAGGAGGGTTTGTGAAAATTGCGACCAGGAAAAAATACTTAAATGTGTTTCTTAATCAATTTATTAAATTATATTAGATAAATTCAATTAAACAACAGTTTGATAGTTTCCGTGCACTTCTAGGATGTGTATGTTAAATAATTTGCCTTTGGCCCAAAATCATCAAAAAACGTTTTTTGTTCCGCCTGTAAAAAAATGTTATGTGTAGGTTACGTCCTTTTGACTTTCCAATTTCTATATACATTATAATTATATTATATATATAATAGCGATTTCCACCACTAGATAAATAGATACACCACGTAACAAAACTAACAAGGAAACTCTAACGGGAAAATCATACACCTATTCATTTGGGGTAGGTACGTGTCTCTTGTGAAATATTACGGTGATGAGAGAACTGTGTACTGCGACGATTAAGGCTAATTTATTAATTATCTTGTCAGTTAAAGGGATAAAATATGATTAAAGGTGAACGCGAGTGGATCATAAATAAACATACGAATAGCAATTTATTTTGACTGAATAAATAACATGATAATTGCATTTCATTTGAGGAAAAGTCACCAGATATTTGGATTGTGGCCAACCTGGGATATCTCAATATAATTATATAACTTATAGCAGGGATGGCGAACCTATGGCACGTGTGCCCAAAGTGGCACGTTTGAGAATTTGGATGGCACGCGAACGATTTCCAAGTTTCAAAAAAAATGATTAAACAATCTTATCTTAAAATTATTAATTTATTCCGTTTTATTCATTTTTAAATGTTGTTGCTGTAATTGTAATTTTTAAGCTCGTAAATAAAATTCAGAAAAAAAAGATTTTTTTATTTTTTCTATTGTGTTATTTTTTTACTGCTTGGGCGCACGCCACGTCAATCAAGAAATCCTCAAATAATATTTGAGGATTTTTGGCACACGGATCCAAAAAGGTTCGCCATCCCTGGCTTATAGAGTAGAATTATAAAAGATATGGTATGTAATATAACGATTTATTGATAGGTAAACGTATTTAATTTTCATAAACATTGCCTGAAGGTGTTAAATAGAGAAAACAATAACGAATACTGATCGCGAGTGTTCGGTGAATCGTTATTATTTTGTATATTTTTACTAAGTAGGGTTATGTATATAATTTGACGAAATATAATAAACGATATTTAAAGGTGTGAAATAATGGTATAATGGTCAATTGAATGTAATATTATCAAGATGACGACTTCGTAGAGTAACTACGTTATTCAATCCACAAGGACGCAATTGTCACTGCTATAAGTGACAGGTAAATTTAATCATTCAGAGTGGTCTGAGAAGTAACGAAATGTTCTTTATATTCATAAGCAATTATCATAGATAAGATAATTAATATATATATATGATATTCATAAAACACTCACAAGAACTCTTAACTATTATTGATTAAATGTACGATAGCAGTCATAAAACTCAATCGGATATATTAAAAAGATTTTAAATAGATATATAGATTGGAAATTTAGATAAGTTTTTTTTTCATTAAAATCAAGATTATACGTAACGTAAAAATTAAAAAAATGCAACTTGTCAGCCGTATAATGCAGTTTATATAAAGAATTTACAAGTTTTTGTATTTTGAATGAATAATATTGACGTAGGAAAATTCGATAATAGTAACTTTTGTAAGAACCAACGCGTGACTATTATACACCAAGCATACAAATTACGCATAAGTATGAAATGAGGTGTGTTTCAATCCACGTATCTTCAAGTATCATATGTCAACTCGTGTCGTACATTGACAGAGAAGGTGAAATTAATTCAATGTCGAATATTGTATATTTATATAATTTGTCAATTTTTGATTAATCAGATGAGTAATTACGCCGTTGTCAACTAATACACAATATTGATTTTTTATTAAAAATTAACAAAAAAAACATATCTGTAAGTATACTAAATAAAATGGAGACTTTAGAAACAATATCTAAACACAATATATATTTTTGACCACACGTCTTAAAGGAGTGAAACCAGAATCGCACTTAATTAATTAACAAGTCGGATAAAACATTTATCAATTTTATATTGAAAATAAATTTGAAAGTGATGATTTTTGTCTTTCTATTTTTTCATACAGATTTTGGGTCTCTTTTTATAAATAAGTATAATATTTATTACAAGTAACTTTAATATTAACATTTCTAATTAAATTATTTTTTGTGAATATGAAGAATAAGGTTGTTACGAGTATCTATGTAAGTGTAGCATAGCCTATATGTAGTGTTTGCTTATGGGATAATATTATAGCGGTCATCGGGTAAAATTGTGTACACAAAGAATTTATCTATAATATAATAAAGATAATGAAAATATACAGCTGACACAATTTTCTTTGCTTGCTTAAGCCGTTTCCAACCATTTTGTAAGCCAACATAACCACAATACATGGTAATTTTCTTAGAGCATGAACGTATATTTACAAGGTGTGGTTTTACGTATTGCAAACATTTGAATGCACAATTTTCTAGATTAATCATTAAGGCTTGCCAGTCAGATTGAAGAAAAACTGAACGCGGGCTTTGTTGTTCAATATTGAGCTTTAGAAAATTCAAAGCTTTGTCTGTAATAACTTTACAAAACGCTGTTATTATTTAACGTTTAAAAACAAATTGATATTTAGCTCAGTTTGAATTTATAGCACTAAATAAAACATCTCAAAACAATTTGTTCAACGAAAACTGGTTTTTAAGACATTCGTTCAACATTACTCATAATAAAGGATTAGGAAATAAGAATGGATTCAGGAAACGATTTGTAATTAGACTAATTATCTTATCGCTCACTCGGAGCATTGTTTACAGCAGGGTTTCTCAACGGTGGGCCATGTGGCCCCCCAGGGGGCCACAGCGTGTTCTAAGGGGGCCACAGAGATTTATTTTTGTTTTGGGGAGCCACAACACAGTTTAGGGGGGCCACGGGTGTTGATAAAACGATACAGGGAAGAGCATAATGGTGGACGTCGCGCAGCTATTTTTTGTAAATCCGTAAATAAAATAAATTACTGACATTCTAGATTCGAAAATCTCGGAAGAGCTATAAAAAAAGATGGGTTTTTGAAATTATAATTTTTATGGGAAGACAAAACAATGGTATAGGGGCCACAGAAAAATAAAGACACTCAAAAGGGGCCACGCTCCCAAAAAGGTTGAGAAACACTGGTTTACAGGATCGATGATAGTCACAGACGACATTTTCAAATTTGACCGCAAAAAGCTTTGTAAAAATACATTGGAATGATTGATTTTTCTTTAGTTCATCGACAGCAATAAGATATCTTACACGGTACAAAGTAACGAATAAAAATATTTTTCATACCTTGCCTACCTACATATAACGTTACATACATGATAATGTTGGTTATTGATTATCTCACCACCACCCGTTATGTGTATGCAGCCGCTGTTTCACAGCCGCCTTCTGTAACTACATAACAATAACGATCAGGAAAAGAAACGAATTTACTCCTAATATTATTGACCCGATACTGAGCTGTACTTGACCAATCTTTTAACCATTGCTTTAAAAAAGATAGGTATTGAAGGAAAAATAAAAATCTGATACCTAATTATGTGTATGAAAATTTCCATTCAGAAATTTTAACTAAAGGCCGTACAACACAGTAGGACGACGGCATAATAAATAGCATTAGAAATTGGCTTAAACTTTGAAAAAAAATATTAAGCCATTGACTTGATAAAAAAATCACATGATTCAATCGTTCCGTGTTATGCATGCAAAATGATATGATTAAATGTAGATTCCGTATGTACAACAGCGAAGGGCAGCATTATCGCGTTGCGAGAAAAAATATTTGAAGGCAACTTTCAAGGTCGTAGGAAAATAATATTTTACTGTCGCGTGTTCGAAATCAGCCGAGGAAAATCGATCGGTCTATATTGTCGTAACTAATCTAGACCCAATAAATGTAATTATCAGAAACAAATATTAACCGTTTTATTTTGACATATATGACAGAAAAAATATAAATATTATGGGATTTAAATACCTATTTATAAAAGCTTTACGGCGATTTTGGTGAACCAGGAATGCAAGGCAGGAATAAATTCTAGGGTTCTATTAATTAAATTAAATTAGGTATATGTCGTAACCGTTGTGAAATTTGCTTCCGTACATCGTTATAATGGTAGATTAATTAACATACAGAATTATATAAAATTCAATAAAAGAAACGAAAATGTCTTTATATAAATATCCAAGAGAGTAACAGAGAAAAATTATCGGATTTTGGAAATAATGACGCCAATTTACAATTTATTCAAGTAAATATTTCTATAAGCGTTGATTCTGAATCACTTGTAGGATTCTTTCATATCCGGTAATATGAAATAAAGACGCCATAGGAGATGCTCCATTAACTGTCGCCATTCTGTCTAGCCTTTTCCGGATTAGGTCATGTAAAATGGCGGAAAACGTCATCGATATTCATGCTTTTCGATTTGAAATTACATTTAAATTCGGTAATGTAAAAAAATCCATTACATTTTGAGTCTGTTTAAAATCGATGGTAAATAAATAATTTGTAAACATCAGCGATTATTTGTGTCAAATGTTCGTTTTAAGGGCGATTAGATTAGATAAAAATATTTCAAACAGTAATGGCGGTTATCACGGATAATCATATTTACTTTCAATGTGTCCACTGCCAATATTTGACGGAGAGGTATTATACTAAAAAATATAACATATATAGATACAAATTTATAGTTTATTAATATAGATCTTATTTTTAATATGTGCAATTGATTTTAAATCGAGATACTCATATTGATTAACATTTCAAACCTGCTGATAAATTTTAAAATACATTAAAAATATATATGTGTTTAATTGAAGATTATAATGAAAATTAATACTACAAAGTTAGTGGCGACTCTTTCATTATAGACAAAGCTTTTAGTCCATCTAATTACGATTTTTTACTGCTTTAACCGAAGCTTTTATGACGAAAACTTGAGCAAAGGCATATTTTTTTTATTAAGACAATTAATTGAGATGCGCGATTAAAAAAGGAACTAACGGCAAAAATAAGTCAGAAACGGTGAAATAAAACATTATTTTATAACGTCTATAGATTGCTTAAAGTTTATTTAATAAAACAAAAAAATATTGTGTGTAAAATATACCTTGTAGTTGTTAGTTTAAGAAGGTAAAAGAAGATAGTGTTAATAATTTTCCATTAATTATGTATAAGGCATTTGGATTTTTTTTTAAATATTTTATAATACAAAGAATAATTGGGTTATGGTAAACAAATACTGTCATTATTCCCGTAATGTAAAGCGCGACATTTAAAAAATCGCATAAATAATATTTGGTCGAAATCATATCTTTAGACGTGCAGCTGGGAAGATACGTCAAAACAAGTATGTATTGAACCACTGTAAAGTTTACTGACAACCTCAATAATTGGGGTCGTGGCAACAGTTAAGAAATCAATTTTGTAGAGCCTTTGTGTGTGAATTTAGGTTTCCGCTACTTTAGAAAGATGTGCCACGTATAAACTTGGCACAGCTCCCAAGGGTAGATTTTTGTTCACGCAATAAAACTGACGAAACAATAAATCTCAAATGTTACAATAAATATCCAAAGAATAATATTAAGCGCACTGGCGAAAGAAAAATACTTCAATACAATAAAAAGGCGTATTTGGCTCGGCTTAAGTATGAGTAATTCGTGCACGAGGAAAGCTTTGCGGAATACATAGAATTAAGTTCGTTATGTTTAATTTCCTGAATACAATATCTTTGTGAAGATTTTACTGCGCCGCATGTCAAATTGATACCTTCTGAAATAAGTTATACGTAATTGTATGTAATATAATATAATACATACATATATCCAATATTGAATATGCGACGAAAATCAAATAATATTATTGTAATGTATCAAAATATCATTTATATTTGGGACGTGATATTTGTACGCAAATAATAATTCGATGATGAAGCCAAAAATAATAAACAACATAGCCGTATAAACACATTATACAAGCCGAAGAGCCACTAAAGATTATTTACTTAATGTGGGTGAATATTTTCAACATACTTACCGATGCTTTTGGTTGAATAGTAAAAGTTTTGCCTTAGGGATCAGGCCGACCTAGGTTCAAGCCTCAGTCAGGTCAAGATTAAATTCAGATATTTTCCATTTTATTTTTTCAAATCTTAGATATGCGTGTTTGCGATGCCTCTTCGAGATTATCTCGCGTGACATTGAAATTCTCATTAAAAGATATATTTTTTTTATCTCATTACTAAATACATGAACAAAGACTGGCTAAAATAAATACGATAGTAAAATATATTAGCATCAAAGTTACTTGATATTTTTTAATTGAGATATTAAGTAAACGTACTAAAATGAAACGAAGATAATTAAATTCTTCGATTATTTTTACGGCTTCAGCTTGTTTTCATTGTAGTTAAATTATTTCTTAGAACGTGTTTTGAAAGCTAATTTGATGAAAATGTACAACGTCATAAACAAAGGTAAATGTTGTACCATTGTACACTAATGAAGAAAAAAGGGTGATAAATTTCCTTTTCATGAAGGCAGGAAAAAACTAAAATAATCTTCAATAAGACGGCATTGTGTATTGGGTTGTAACTAAGATGTAATATTTTGCACTGACGACGAAACTGAAGACGACAAGGTTGAATACAAAGAGTATTGATAAAGTCACATCGCAAACAACGAGAATTGATATGCTGTCATCAACTAACTGTCGACTTGGTCTCCAGCGTCGATTCGAGATAATATGGTGGGCAGTGTATGTTTTACTTTTTTTTACTTTTTACTTTTTAAACATTTAAATCCAATGCATTTTTAATAGCGTCACGAGTTTCTGTTTTTTTTTTTAAATATGTTTTATTCTGTATCAGTTCGATTCTAAAGATTAAATACGGATTTATATATCACCGGACACTTCTCGAAGGAGCAACGAATGAGCTTTGCTAAAATCGTTAGTATAGTAGGGCAGTTTTCAAATTCAGCTGAGGGGTTATAGAAATTCAATATCTTTCAATTATAATTGATAACAATAACTGTTGTTAAAGTATAAAGTAAAAAGATTAATTTCCTTCCAAAACATATTTCGCAGTTGCGTTAAATTGATTTTCGAAGCGGTAATTAAATTCTATAATAAATCCCTGCACATGTTGCAATGTCCTCGTCGACGAATATTTGTATGTTATTATTAATTGTACGTTTAAAAGTGCAACGTGTTACAATACTAGTGCAAGGGCGCGCACCATTTACCATCAATTTATGACATATAATATTACACAAATAATTATTATTGTTACGTAGGTTAAGATGCGGATGACCTGTCGCAGCGAGCTCGAAACTTTGTACACTACGTACATAAATGACAATGTATGTATATTATGTACGTGGCAAAAGATTATTTTTTCTATTAACTAGAATAATTTAAAAATTCGTGATTAGTCCTAATTTAATTTATAACAGCAGAATAAATTTAAATAAATTGATAATATTAAAAAAAAAGAATCTCAGAGCGCATCACTGTACTAGTGTATGTAGGAATTGCATAGTGCCACATTGTCTGTATTCATAACAAGTTTGCGTGGTCTCAATTATTTATTTTATCAACGATTAAACTATTCTCACGCTTATCCGAAGTGTTGCGTCTGGAGTACGTATTTAAAAAAGCTTAGAAGGATAGACAGACTTTATAAATATGTTATGTCGGAAATTAGTTGATAAGATTAGACTATCAGCAAGATAGATAGAAATATTTTAAAAAAATCGTTCAGTCAGTAAATACAATTACAATAAAATAAAAAGAATACTTTGTTCCAAAAGCAGATGATATCCAATATTAAAATCCACTAGTCCTGTCCTAGTCTTATCCTTATATCTCTACTACTCTCTTTGAAATAGAGAGGTCAAGCAACTGAGTAACAAACAGTTCTCGTAGATAACGTTCTGCTGAGATACCTCCATTAATTACAATTCGTCAGGAAATATGTTTTTAAAAATCACAAAATAAAATGCACAGCAAACATATTTTCAAATAAACCTTAATATAATACCCACTATTATAAACTACATATTTTATCTCGTTTTATTTGTAAACATGGTGGCTTCAATTTAATATAATTATTATTAAGGGATTTAGAATTTAATAATAATGAAAAAAAATCAATATTGGTTTTAATATTTATATGAAACCGAGTTACCAAATTGAGAAAAACGGCTTTCGAATGCTGTGACTTAAACTTAAAACACGATTTTTAACATCGTCAAGCCCTACCTTTAGAGACAACAAATGGTCGGCGTGCCGCTTAGTTATTACGGTTATTACTGACACAGAACAAATGTGAGAGATCTTTATCAAAAAAGCACTAAGCCACTGAATGTTGGTACCATTTTGAATGACAAGTGAGTTATATATGAAACACAATAAAGCTCTGTACAAATAGCGAACTTCAAAAATACATCAAACAGCTGTATCATTTTGTCTGGCTGTTTTACAAAATTGAAAATTGTATTGTTTCATAGTATCGTGCCGGAACGCCAAATCCATTTTTTTTTTTACTTTTTGACTTCCTTTATAGTCTCGCGAATCATGAGATATATTACATCTCATGTTTATACACTTTTCTAGACTTGAATCTAGATCTGTGATTCTAAACGTGGGGCGCAAATGTTTCCTTGTGATCGTTTTTCTGTCACATATTGTGATGCATTTAATTTCGTACATCGATATAATTTTAAATATAAGAGACAATTTTCAAATCAATTCAATATAAATTTACTAATGATTTTTTTATACAAGCAAATGTAATATGTAAGCAATACGACGGTTTTTCTCAAATTTGGCAATCCCACGTTGTTTACATTAGTTTTCTTTGATTACTTCTAAAATGATTTTTTTCTCTTTGCCTCCAAGAAAATAATTGGAAGGGAGTTGTCACGGATAGGAGGGGTCGGTAGAGGTGTGAGATAACGCCGTGATTGTAACATTTTTTTTGGATATCAAATTTATGGAGCTTTAAGGACCAGGACGCGCTAGCGTCAAGGTTCGTCTAGTCTCCTTCATCGATAAAGTTTTAATAACAAATAACGACAACTATTATATATATAGAAAAGAAACTAAGAATTTTTTTTTCACTTATAACAGAATTCATATTAAAGCAGCGACGAAGTTATGATCAAATTCTTAATGTAAAAAAATAAACAACTAATGGAAATAAAAAAATAGCACTTTCAATATAACTGAACCGCAGTTTTCTCATTTAAATGCAAATTTTGCATTTAAATTTATTGGTACTTAATATATTTTCATTTAAAAAAACAAACATCATAAGGTTGGTTGTTGCGGTGAACTAAATACGTCATATCAAAAAGAGTCTCGGTAGCGTCATGCGATATTATTGTAAAGCGAAATGTATATTTTTACATCATAAATTCATACGAAATATTACTTTGTTATCAGGGCCGGCGAAGCGAGCGAAGAAGTTTACAAATCGGAAGGTCAAGGATATATTTCGACTAGTGGGCAATTGTAAAACAGGTTATCCGCCTCAAGGCACGGAGATTATAACGAATTACGTACAAAATTATAAATGCCCTTTAACAAAGGGCTCGATGACCTAGGAAATAATTGAGGGGTGCAGTAGCGACAATATCAAAGAAAATCAATTTAAAAAAAATGGAAATTGGGGTAGCGAAATTGTCACACATTACATTATGAGATTGGCGTCATTATTTTTAATTGGATTTTTTTCAAACCAAAGCATGCGAACGCTTTTGTTTCATCTGCGTACATCCATCTGGCTGTATATGGCGCTAACCTAACATACTATGTAATTTTCTTGTTACAGTTCTAATATTTTATATGGCACGGACAATAAATAGTATAAACTAGTAAGATCCAACAGTTTTCGAGCTAAGAGAATTAAAGATATAGCATTTAAAAAAAAACACTTTAGAGGTTTCAAACATTTTAATTTGAGTCAATTTAGTGTAATTTATTTTTACTTTGTACTGTAATTTGTCAATTATTTTCAATACCAATTTTTTTAATACACCTTTGTTTTTCATTTTGCTTTGTATACATAACACTGTATAATTGTCAGCAATCATTTGATAATACTCGTCATGAGCGAAACCGGTCCTGATATTTTAAAATAGAAGTGGAAGTAGTACAAAGTAATATTGTATTTTTTTAATACGGTAATAATAGAATGATAGGAATATTAATTAATAGATAAGATAATAGAAAATATATATATATTTGAATAACAATCCATAAATACACACACAATCATGCATATAACTGTCATATAACGAAACAATTTTTTGTTCTAACTCCGCAATTTTATCGAGTAATAATTACAAAAAATGATTTTCGACTGCTTCAAAATAACCTTTTTGTATTTTTGATAGATTTGGTGGTAACTTTATGGAAATTCGGTTTAAATATATAATTTGATTTGATAATTTTGTTATACCATTGATTGTGTTACAAATTATGACGTAGTTTCGCCTATTCGAAAAGCATTTTCAGGCTGAATCTCTCAAAAGAACACGTCGTGTCACAATTTATTACTCAATAACAGTTGGATCAACAAAGATATGAAGTTGAATTTCATATTACGTGTTTGTAGTTTCGTTCCCGATAAAATGTAAATATAAGATTAGGATAAAAGAGAATTATCAAAAAAATCTATGAAGATAAAGATTTGTTATGATTTTGATTGATATTTTCAACTGCGTTTGTAAAAATAATCGTAAAGCTATTATAGAAATTTTACGTTGGCCCAAAAATTCTTATAATCCTGAAATTATGAAAGCATCTGCTATCATACTAACTCAATACTCGGTCTATGCCACTTTGTAAAAGCATATAATGCTCAGTTTCTTTGTTATATGAATGTCATCGCTTCATTTTAGTTTGTAATCCAAGATATGTTGAATGATAAAAAAATGCTTAAAAGGAAGATATCTATCTAATCGAAGCCCTCTTGAGATATTTAGTCTTTTGTAATTTAATGATATCTGAAGATTAATCTATTGGAAATACATAGATCGATCTCAATATGAGGTTATTAATAAACATATTATATTACGTTCGTAACTTTTCCACTCGAGAATCAAACGGCGCGGCCATCGATAAATTGGCTGATGTTTGTAATTTTTGTAAATATATCTTATATTTGATCAAAAGAATGCTTACGTAAATCTTTTATGATTATATATCTACTCAAGTATAATACTTATAACGCAAAAAACTACAAATCTGTCGATCAAAACTCTTGTATCTCTCTGTGAATTTATTTGGGTAATTGGTACATAATGATATAAAATATTCATTGTCAATAACAGTTAAGTTTGTAATAAGGTTTTGAAGTTATGTGATAAATAAAATAAATAGATACTTCGGACAAAGTCGGAGTTCCCGTTGTATAAGTGTACTAATAAAGCTTCGGAAATTCTAAAGGGGAACAAATTAAATGGTCAGGATTTCAATCAATTTTTGGTCAGAATAAAAAAAATATACGGTTAGAATACTTACTTTATAACCATTTTGGTTTTTTTTTAAATTTCATTAATCAGTTGCCTCAATAACAGACATAATAATACTGAAAAGAGCGCGGCAGTAATTCTTTCCAAGGGCTCCATTAGATGACTCATTTTTTATTGCATTTTCATATACAATGCTGAGATCAAGTGGAGTAATAAAATTTAACGAGACTTAAAGATAACTACCATTCGCGAATTCGTTCTTGAAATATCTCAAAAGTTTCACAGTGAGGTAGGCAAACATTATAACCGAAAGATCTTGTGCCTTCATAATTATGATGAGACACTTCATAAGGAATACAAATAACCAAAACATTTGCGATGGAAAAGACTCGAAGAACTTTAATGCGAACGCAATCTATGATTTCTAAATCTCCATAATTTGACACCTAAAAAAATCTACAACATAAAAAATATTTAAATATATTTCTAGCAATAAAATCGACTAAGTTCAATCCCTCATAAACGTGCGCGTATGTTATTAAATAGCCATGAATACAAAGTACATATTATTCTTTACTTAAATAAAATATATCTGTATGAATAATATTTTTAAGATTTTTGTGTTGGGTTTTCATTATTAAATATTTTAAACGATTTTATATATTATACTACAATGTTGTTCTTTTCAAATAGCATGGTTTGTTATATACATACTGTGTTAAGTGGAACATATCTACCGTTTAAAAAAGATTTGAGTGCACTATAAAACTCATTATGGGCAGTACATGCAATTCAAAACACCTTTAAATCTAGTATACATATGTGTGCGATAAATTGTCATCAATCAATGTTGCACAACCGTCAGCCGATTACTAATAAAGGCAACAAAATTAAACGATTTTCGTTATACTCCATTGCTTCATTACATATAATTCTGCCAATAGATGAATTAAATTTAATGTCTAGCAATATCAGCAGTAGAACTTGCGACTGACAACCATCTCAATACTGACATTGGTATGTAGAGGCCAAACAATACCATCCATAATAAATAAAAACGGGCTGCACATATCACATAAACGGTAAACGGTGGTGATGGAGCAACCGACTTAAAATTAAAAAAAATGAACGTTATCTGAAATTTAGATGCTCGTCATGTACAGTTGCATAATTGACTATTGGTAACTAAATTTGGAAAGTAAACCTTTCACGTAGAAAATAAAGAAACAATAGTATACCCTTTCTCGTTTTCCGTCCAATTTTACGTATAAAAACAGTGCATATGCCTACGCGAAGAAATTCGATACACATATATTTTCGTTCGTTGTTTCTGTATTTTAGCCAGTGATGCGTACGGGGTACTTTTAGTGCCACGTGTGGCACCAAGAGCTTCTCAAGAATAATAATAATAATAAAAACAAATATATTTTTATTTATTCTGCTATTGTCATAGCGAATTCATAAACTGTTCTAGTTGATAGAAAAACACAGATATTTCCTTTTTCCACGTACATATACTATTTACATTTTCATTATTGTGAATCGAGACGCTTTAACTTTTCCGGTTCTAAGCTCAAGAAATGCGACCCCAATACCCACATATTCTTAAATATATATTTTAATATGGGTGATACAATGTTTATAATTAAGGTATTCTTATATCATAGTTTTTTGGACTTTTTTGTAGTTTATATAAATACGCGATAACGAGATAAGCGCCCGCGATAAGCGATCGTTCGTAAGATAGCTGGGCTAAGCGCGTCGGTTGCAATTTCATATGTGTGCTGGGATGACATCTTTTTTACGCGCAACTTAAAATATGATTATTTATTAAAAAACCACGGATTTTTATAAAAAAAAATGTATGAGGAATGATGCAGAAAGATATTTTAAAGCCCTTAGACTATTTTTTTTTGAAATTCATAAGAATAAGGCCAATAATGAGGAAACCACTGGGGTCCCTAAACGACCCCCATCGGCAGAGAAGTATTTTTCTAGTCTCCGAGCCGCGAGAGTTAAATGTAGTCTGATATGTTTAACTATAATATTAAATATGTTTTTAATTTTTAGTAGAGTATTTTTATTTATTATATCGTCAGCTTAACTAGCAAATTGCGTATCTATGCATTTGGTCAAAAATAATTTAAGAACGTTATTGTATAAAGATTTTTGTACGTCATGGAATGGCAAACTACGAATATTTTTAATAATTCAATACAAAGCATTATTCATGAAGCATTAGTGAAATTCAGTGTATACTGAAACTATTCAGACATTATGCTGCTCTCTTGAACAATTTGCTAAAACGTAGATAAGCAGTTAACAAGTTATGCCGACGATATGTAATACGAATTGTGATATAATTTTACTGAACTAGTTTATACAATATGGCGACCAAATAAGTAATCAATTGTAAGAAAATTAACTTTTCTATTGAGTGGCTCTTGGCTTAAAAATGGTGCGCATCACTGATTAGGCCATCATCCTATAAAAATGGCGATTTTTCGGAGGATTGCGAAGTAAGTCTTTTCCATGCCAGCCATACGGTATTACATAAACCAGTGGTTCCCAAATTGGTTCCTGTGGACCCCCAGGGGTCCGTGAGACCGCTGTGGGGGTCCGTGACAAATTAAAAATCATTTGGGGGTGCGTTGACAACGACAAGGGGTCCGCGGAAGAATAAATATTTTTGAAAATCCTGACAGCTTTTTTATTGTCAAAATTTAAAATAAATAAAATGGTTACGATTTTTAAGTCCTTTGTAAAATATACATAAGAACACAAGTAATGACAATCATCCCCCGTGCAATCAAGCAAAAACCTGACCGTGGACCCCCAAGTGAAATAATAAATTTAATGACTTGAATGCTATTTTTTTTCTATCCCTACTTCCAATGTGGAGCAAATGGCCTCATAATGGAGGTATCTTAATAGATGTTTTTCTGCGAGAACTGTTTGTTAGTCAGTCACTCAAACTCTTTTTTTTTCAAAAAAACATCTGTTAAGATATCTCCATTAGAAGGCCATTTGATTCGCATTGGAAGTAGGCATGGAAAAAAATACCATTCAAGTCAATAACTTTATTATTTCACTTGGGGGTTCACGGTCACGTTTTTGCTATGAAAGAGGTCCACGAGCATAATAAGTTTGGGAATCACTGACAGAAACAATGTGATCATAATACATTGATAAAAGGCTGGCAGAATATTATTTTTTCAAATATCAAGCATTATAAATATTGTGTTCAAATGATAATAATACAATGGTCGTTTTTTTTAAAACAAGGTGTTGACAGATGACAAAGTTTATACTAATTATAATTTTAAATACATAAATGACACAAGAAAAAGTGGAATTTTTTATATTCGATTAGTTTTAAAAACTAAAATAATAAAAAAATATGGATGCCGATCATCAATCAGTTGATTATGCTCGCTATGAGCAAAGTCTGTCATGATCTTCGTTAAAAATGTGAAGTGAAGTGCAATTAAGTGTTTTATGTTTCATCAAAATTGCCTATTCACTGAGAATTGATAGTGATCGTCTTAATAATAAAACTAATAATACATAAATAAACATTTTTTCATGTAAAATTAACTTTTTTATTACTTTTTGTTTGTTGTATTAAGGCAGTGTACTCGGTGTTACGAAAATTATAAAAGAGGTACACATATTATGTCGAAATTTTGGGAAACACTGTGTTAGGGGAATGAGAAGCCTTTTTAATTTAGGCTATTATTAAACATATAAATGTTTACAAAGCCAAACCAACATTCATTTAAATAAAATTACAAAATGGTGTTCTCTAAAATAAGAATCAAATTAAATGAAAACAGTTATGGCATTATAATTTCACTGCCTAATTACCCAAATTTATTTAAAATGACAAAGTCGCCTCCTGCGGCAACAGATTGCCAAAAAGAGCTAGGTAACCTACTTATGTACATATGACCAAACCAGCATTATGGATCACCTTTCTCGCTATTATTAAAGCATTTATAATATTTTTCCACATAAAAATTTGTACTAATTCATTTGAAATATATTTCTATCATAGGTGGCCAAGTCAAAGGTATCTTGTTATCGTACTGACCAAGTAATTGAAAGCCAATCAGATCGCAGGATTTTAATCAGCTGACTGAATTTCATTTAGATTTTTTTTGTATGGAATGTAAACGCTTTAAGTTTAGTGTCCTGGTTTTTCGTAGTTATTTAAATTAATTCGCATTAAAGTTTCATTAAAAAGTATTCAAATAAACTTTCGGCTTTCCTGAAATATAAAAGTGAAACTGAATTAGTCGTGTTTGATACCAGACATCTTAGATATAAACGATTAAATTATTGAAATATTTATGCAATATAATTTAACCAGAATCCATGACCCGAAAAAGTAAGCAATTATTAAACGACAAAAAAAAAACAATTTTCTTTTTGTCCTAATAAGACCACAAATCAAAGTGTCATTTTCTTAGATCGTGGTTAATTTAGCGGCCTATGTAGGTTTGCAAGCAAAACCACTGTACCGTGAAAACAAATTAAATATCCAACATTAACCGGATATGAACCTGTCATGCGCAAAAAAATACTGAATTACGAATAAACATGACAGCATAGCGAGAGTTCTAAGAATAAATAAATATCAAATGAATAGTTATGATACAATTCAAGTATCAAAATACGCATTTGTTTAATTTTAAGGACGTGAACATAGCGGCCGTTATTATTCAATGTCATGTCATAATATTGTAGGTTCAGAATAACTATTAGAAATAATCGGTGTTATCATCACACTGTTGCGATATAAATTGATACAAACATTCAACTAATAGAATAGAAGAATTTTAATCGGTTGACATTCGAAGACATCCGATTTTTTTGGCAGAGCGTTTAATTTATTATACATTGCTTTATAACCTTTTTCTATTGGAGTTTCTCAATGTGGGATATACGGTATATCATACACCGCATATTATGTTGACATAATGAATAATTTATAATATGGTGCGAATAACAAATGAATTATTTAAATGATTGTCTGTTTAGTTTATTTATTCATGTTAGTATATTCCACTTACAAAGTAGCGAATAACGTTATCTTTAAATACGCGTATGTCACATATCACACCCACATCCAAATGTAATATATTATTATTGAAAAGATAGATATATGTATATATTTAAAATTTGTATCTTATATTCCAGTGGCGACGAACTTTTTACGTGTGCGTTCTAAAAATATCTCAAATAATATCCATCAACCTTCCGAAGTGTCGAAAACATGTTTGTTTCATATAACTATATATTTAATAAAATTGTATAATACACAAACAAATATAGTGTCGCTTTTTTTCATTTTTAAGAGAGTTCGTTATTTCTGTATTGATTAATGACAATGAAAATTTTTGTTCTTTATAAATGAAAAAAAAAATGAATCTGTAAATTGCTCATGTGCCGTCTGTGGCGCGCGCACACAAAGTTTGCCTACTCTATTATAATTGATATCAGGTAAATAAAATGTTTTACGATATAGCAACAAATATGTATTTTTTATTTTATTATTTTCTTACTAATTTACTTATATAAATTTTCAAGTACGTATATCGAATCGAAGTTCCTTGAATGCAGTCGTCTTTGATTAAGTAAATATTATTGAGAACGGTCTTTCAATGTGAAAATTTACCTCGCCTTTGTATAATTATATCATTGATAGAGCACACAGATATTCTAGATCTAATTACTTTAATTACTTAATGTTTTTAATAAAAAGAAACTTTGCAAAATAAATACAAAATTGTATTTGGTATTTATAAAAAGTTAATTGAAACATTGTGTGCTTCAACTTTCTGCAATATGTATAATACATTACAGTTTGATTCTTTGGCTGTTAGCAATTAAATTGATGCGCGGAAAATATAATAAAAACTAATATAAGAGCGCTCTTAATTTAAAAACGTATTTAAATAAATACAACTAGATTATTTGGCCTCGCGAGTTTTAATTGATAATTACTACGCGACAGTGGCGATAGAATTATTATATTTTTTATTAGCTGCCTTAATGATCGGCCACTCGATCTCGTCAAGTCTATAATAATTATCATGTCGTCATAATCGAGGAATACGAATCTGTGTAACGAATCGCTGAGTTGAATATTGAGCAAAAGTGACGGTGACCTAGAAGGAAACCCAACCACACGACCAACAGGTTTGCAAATCGATGATATCATGAGAAGAAACGAAAGGAAGAGAATCCAGCACGTCAGGTCTTCGCCAATTCTTGACTGCAAAACTACCGTTGTGTTACAAATGGCAACTGATGCGTGCGTAAATATTGTTGTAGTGCCAACGCGTAGACAGTTTATTGAATGTTTTCGATAATGTAATACTATGCAAAACAAATAAACCGAACTTATAAATCCACATCTGGGAAAACACGAAAATAGCTCGCTTGGTGTAACTGCAGACAGTATTATTGTACTATGTATTGTTATTTCCAAGTGACGTACTTTAATGTTTATTTTTTATACCACAAGTAATATTATAATAACGTTAGCATAAAAAAGGTAAAGTAATTGAAAATGTTTTCTTGCTATTTTACACTGACATACATTTAGCCAAGACTGGATAATTGATTGTAAGGAAGTAATAGATGGTTAATTAAATTGTAGGTGCTTCGCCAAATACAATAATTGAAATAGTCGCGAGTGTTATATGTTATTTAAATTGAACGTGACAGATAATAAATATTGGCTGTTAAATAGCTGTCGTGGCTGATTAAGCAACAGCGAATTGAATGGGGATGGGTAGCTCACAAATCATTTCTGAGAAGAGTATTTTTCAATTTGATCTACCTCATTGACTCTATTTGCTACGTTCTCGGACCCCCACCGTCCTCGCAGTTCCCGCCACTGCAGCAGATGCGGCAGAGGAAGATGCGGTAAGTGCGGAAGGTGGGGTAGATGAGGCAGGTGCGGCAGGTGAGGCATGTGTGGCCTCCGAAGGGCGGATCTCTGAGGACGCCGAGGCGTCGTAGGCGACGGAGGCGCCGTCAATGACAGTCTTCTCCGTGGTTTTTCCAGCTTTTTGTGCAGCTCGCCTCTGAGGGCTTCCAGCTCGCAGCCGACGTCTTCCTCATCTTCGTCATCGTGCGCGATCTCCTCAACGAAGTTATCTTCGGTGGGGACACTTTCGAACTTTCCCGCGTCCACTCGAGTTGCAGACCTCGATTGTGTCTTGTTAAGCAACCTTGAAAGCGGACGCAGTAGGGTTCGATCGATGGATCCTGATCTCGTCGGAACCTCATCGTCTAGTTGTATATTGAGCAAACTCCTCGAAGCTTCTGACATTATAAAACAATATACTTATCACTTATACACATAAAATAACAAATAGTTTTCGGAGCACTTTTTTTAAATGTAATAAATAACATTAAAAAAATAACAATACACTAATTCGGCTAAAAACGATAAATAAACATCTGGAAAACATTCGAGAAGTCACATTCTGGTATGATACGGCACCGATTTCGCGCGAGGATACGTTTGTAAAATTGCCACTGTCACAACAATAGATTACCGCGGTCCGCGAAGTGCGAAGTCGGAATACGGCGGGTCGGACGGCGGGTGAGTGCGCTGTGTGCCGTCAGACGCGGGGTGCTCCGGCGAAGCAAACCGCCGACGATGTTATGACACGACGAACCATGCGGGAATACAAAAAACGATCAATTCTCGCAGTGTCACGGACATCACTGAACCACTTGCGGAAGAATCGCGAGTGATAAGCCCGCGTGTCTGATAAAAAAAAATAAAAAATCTATTTTAAACTTGCAGTGATAAGGGATTGTTTCGCGGTGCAGGAATACCCTACAAAGCGTAACCAGTCAATGTTTGAGTTGCGCAGATGTAAAGTTTAACCGGAATAACTTGCATAATGCTTACAAGCATTTATTTAATACGTAATATTACAAAATAAAACCATTAAAAAACACCGTTTTAACATTATTCGGCAATACGTGCACTATAATCTAATATTTTACTCATTATTCACACATCACTTCTATCGGAGTTTGTACATAATCATTTCCAGGCGATTGTGTCGATTGCGATATAGGTATGTTGTATTTGTTCGTTATAAACACGTTCATTATAAACATTCAAATTAACTCACAACAATCAAAAATCTATTTATTAAATTGTGTTTTATTCCAATTCCAACATATTTTGCTTGTTCACCAAGATTCAAGCGATATTTTATTTTATTACATTAAAAAGTAATACTCAAAAGAATTATTATTGAAGTGTATGTGAGCACATAGAAACGTAATAAAATTTGGGTATTTTATGCACTTTTAAATGACCTCGACACACCATAGCGGAAATATACTTTGATTAAAAAAAATATTGAAGATACGTTGATTCCTCGCCCACGTATTTCATATTTCGCAAACAAAAGCGTGGCATTGTTCGCGTAGGAGTGGTAAAACTGCTGGAAATCAAAAAGAGTCACTGCACAACAATATAGTTGTGTTCGCGAGTGCCACTTGTGGGAATCTTCATTTAGACTGAATACATTGAACTGATCCAAGTTTTTGATGCGAGCACCCGCCTTTCGATTGATTATTTTGCCAGATATTTTTATAGTAGCTGAGCAGGGGAAATCGTACGGGACTCGCCGCCCACCGGCCTCAAATGCCGTTCAGTAAAATGTTAGGTGTACTAAGAAACATTCTGTGAGAGTAACGAGTAACGTACGATTGTGATTTGTGAAAGTAAAGACAACAAAAAATATTTATCTTAAGACGACAACAAGATGTGTTCGAGTGTATCCCTTGATTCGGGAGACAAAATAAGGAATTTGGTAACAAGCACATTTTCTTTTTAGTGTTTTGTGTTAATGTTTATTAGATGTAGTACTTTATACTTCATGTCATTAGGCAATATTGTTTATCTTTTAAAATACTTAAACGTTTGAATATCTAATATTAAAATATATATATATTTAGATTAAGCACGTTTTTGAATGTATCTTTAATTGTTGGTAAACGTACGTAAAGAGAATAATCAATTTAAGTAGATTTACATGTGTATGTATACATGAATGACATTAAAAATCAATGTACAAAGTGTTTTTTTGTTCTCAACTAAAAATAAATAAAATAAAATAAAATATTTTCCATCATTTACGTATTTAGATAAAACATTATTTATTATTCACGATATAAAAATGTTATTTTCTTCTTGTAAATGAAAAGACAAAACGTTACGAATCCATATTTTAGAAATGAGCACAATTATTTTTTTATACTTTAAAGTTGAAACAAATTAAAATATGATAGTTATTATTTGATGCAATTATTTGCAAACTCGGCTCATTCCAAAATTGTTGAAACATGAACCATGAATGTAATTTAGTGGATAAAAATATTTTGAAAGTATTTCTAGAAATCAGTCTCCAACATGGCTTGATAACATACAAAATATCATTCCAAAGTAATGTAAAACTAAAAATACGTTTAAAATGTTTGTTTTTCAAAATGAAATTTAAGTTTCATTTTTGAACCATTTTGGAATGAGTCGTGTTTGCAAATAATACCCTCATTTGTCAGTTTCAATAATATCCGGTGTCAGGGGGTTTGTAGTGTTCTGCGTAGTCATCTAAAATAAACAAAGATGATGAGACATGTTTCAATGTTTGGATGACGAAGTTTATGGTAAAGTCATTAAAAACGAATTGTCGAATAAAAAATCTGAAGCATAAAAAAATTGCAAAACACTCGAGCGCGAAACATTGTGTAATAATAATAAAATTAATATGTATAAGTGCTTCGGCTTACAATGGTTGTCAATTAACATCTCGCATACAATTACATAAAAAAACATTTGATTAAATATTATATGAGTTGCAATTTTAAATAATATATTACATATATACCTTCTTATATGCCTTCGAGACACGAGAAGTAAACAACTTAATAAAATGGTAAAACCTTTTTCTTGGACTTTTAAGAACAATCATGTCTTTATTTGGTGTTTTGGTGAATTGAATATTTTTATTTTACGGATCTAACACTATTGCAATGTGTATTAACTGAGGTTATTTCACTTTTACGATACTTTAAGAACGTGTAGAATATTACATTACAACGCATCTAACTTTTTATTTTACTAAAATACCACACAACTCACAATTCATCTTTAATGGGCCCAATATTGGCCTTTATTTTAAGATATCTATAATTCTGTATATACAATAGTTTAATTCTGAAATTTCTGACTTTATGTCAAAAATTAAAATAAATCTGCAAGGCTACCCCGAATAGCGCTTTTGTATGAAGAAATTTAATACCATTTGCAACTTATTCCATCAGTAATACTAATTAACTACCCGATGTCCGATAACTCAGCAAAAGTAGAGATACAATCTAGGTGAGACCAACAAATCGATATGCTTCAACTATTGATTTCATATCTCAAATCCCGCATTTATTTGAACGAAAACTAATTTTAGACTATTATTAATCGAGGAAAGTTAGACACGTATTCTAACAGCTGTTTCTATCCATCATAGCCCATTAAGTTAAACGTCACCAAACCTATTTGTTTATTTTTTTTGCCGAAACACAAAAAATCAATAAAGACACAGAGCAAAACGCAAATCTAACATGGGTGGGTAATTTTCTTTCGGCTAACGATTTCCAAACATTATGGCTTCAAGCCAAAATAATAATATCACTGATGTATGTATGTATGTCTGGAGAACAGCGTTCTGTTCAGCGACCCATACAAAAGAAACCCTTGACCGATTTGGAATAGACAATAATTGAAAATGTATAAACATAATGCCAGAAATCGCTTGCATATTTATTTATTGAAGAGATTAACTTCTTTGCGATATCGGTTAACATACATGGCGAAGGATACATTGCCGACGGTAAATAATAAACGTTTTGATTTTACTACAAATTTCCCGAAACGTTTGACATTATGAATAATTATAATTTTCGGCTATTTCATAACATCGTCACATATTGTAATATTATTAAGATCACATTATAAAAAAAATCAACGGTTTATTCAATATGTGATTTAATAAATAGCTTTGTCAAGACTGCAGGGTTTTCCAAACTTATTTTGCAATGGAACACTTCGCAAATCTGGAAATGTTACCGGAACACATGTTAGGTCGGATAATTGATAATAGTAAAAATATTGAGAAAAAAAAATGTTATTAAATCACTTATTATTTATTGACAAATAATTTTTAAAACGTGTTAAGTAAAATATGAGTAAATAAAACTCTAAGTGATTCATAATCTCCGCATGTACCTAGATATTTGACTTTTAAGCATCAGTGGAGATTTTCCACCACTCGATTTTTAATATGAAGTAGAAGAGGCTTGGATGCGTTGCAGTCAACGTTCCCTCTAAGCTGCGCGCGTGAGCGGCCGCGCAGCAGTTGGGAAGCCCCCGCGCACTCATTCCGGGTTGGCGCACACTACAAGACAGTTGGTGAATTAATATTTGATCGGTCCGCGCATCCTCCGCGCAGCTAACCTCTTGCCTTAAAATTGGTTACTGTGTATATTGCCATTCCAAATTTTCGCGGAACAAGTATTTAGGTCCCACGGAACACTAGTGTTTCGCGGAACATAGTTTGGTAAACCCTGGTCAAGTGAGATAAATATTATATTCACCTCAGGATAAATAATAAGTGAACATACGAATTAGTTGGTAAGTTTATATTATTCTAGATCAGTGGTTCTCATGTGCGGCCACCATCAGCTTCATAGTAAATATTAATATTTAAAATATAGTCTTTTAGTGAATATAGACTTATAAGTTGATTCATGTTTTCAGTAAATGCAACTGCTATTTTTATCACATCAGACGAAACATTTTCATGTTTCCGCAGTAAAATTTCACGTGAGAACCACTGTCCTAGACCTACGCAATCACTTAGTAACTTTTGAATATCATCCCATTACGGTCTCCCGATCCCTGAAATATAAATAACGGAAGCAAGTGAATGAAATGTGTTTTGACTGTAAATAAAATCTGTGTTCTTATTTGTGGCATTTTTTCTTAGATTATACGTTAAATTGAAAAAAAAAGAAATGTGTTGTTAAGATATTGTTATAAGAATAAACACAAATAACGTACAGAGAAAGGTCACGTCGTATTATAAATGTCAACATTATTTCACCTTACTGAAGATTTGTGATTTTTGCTCGCATATTTGTTTTCTTTGAGCTACGGCTTTAATATTTACTTCTTTTAATTTCTTTCCATCGCGCGAACGCTTTCAAATTTATAAATAATGAACACTGATTTTTGTACACCATGTTGACTCGTTTTTGCTAATTCCAAAAGCGTTAATCACGAAATAAGTAGGTACCTAAATAACGCTTGTATTTTTCCTAATATACGAGAACAGAGCGAAAAAAATAAGCAGACAATTTTACTTCAATGTACTTATTTCTGGTTATCTTCTTTGTTAACCTTTTAACTGACAGCAGGTGTATTTATGGCGGTACCTCGCACGCCACGAGTTAAATTGCAATTATATATTTTTTTTAATTTATCGTTTTTGAAAATGTTTTAAAGTTTATTTTTTAAAACTTGCCAAATAAATGAAGAGTGCGCCGATGACGATGCGATTGTGCCGCCATTTATAAATAACTAGCTGGCCCGACGAACTTCGTACCGCCTCAGAATCAATAAATGTTGTGTTAATTTATTGGATGAGTTAAATTCAGTTTGAATGAATACTCAAAATGAATTAAGTTCAATAAATGTGCAAAATTAAAAATGAAAAGTATTTTAATTACATTGAAATGATGTTATTCACGTGGCACAGTCGATAGATTTAAAAGAATGCAGTGGACCAACGATTTGATTTTGAATTGTGAAGTTGAAATGATCCACATCTTTGTTATTTGCTGCAAGAATTGCTCGTTCAATCAACCAATTATGATGTTTGTGATTAGCAATGATATTCAGGAACACTTTGTTGATTGTCCTTCGATGAGACGAAATTTCAAAAATTCGGCAAAAACGAAATCAATCCATTCGATTCGTCGACAGGA